>JARYHS010008074.1:289799141-290519390 GCA_031002005.1 Vandiemenella viatica
ACGATGCAGTTGTTGCACGGGTACCCGGCGTCTCCACCAAACTATGTCGCGTTGGAACCGGGACAGGTGTGAATTCGAAGGTTACTTGTCAATGAACACAGCACTTAAACTGAGAATCAGGTTTATTTGAGAACTCAAACATACACGCAGCACTGACTGCCTCTTGGGCAGGATGCTCTTCTATTTATACACAGATAGAACGTACTAGAGATTACAAGAGTAGTTAACAAGTGAAATGTGTAGAAAGTTACAAGTGACCTTAGGAAACATGTAGAATCTTCTGGAAATAATAAACAGAATTAAATAATTTTTGTCAGTGGGTGGGATTGAACCGGCGACCTTCGGTACCGCAATTCGTGACGCTACCCGCTGCGCCATGCTGGCAGACGGTACACTGGCGTTCATGGCGGCAATATCAGTATTTCTAAAATGCGTTTCTTGTGTCACGAGCCATTTATCTCCCTGGATAAATAACCGAAATCGATAAATGAAGTAGTATTATGAAGAGTAATGTCTCTATTTTGATAACATCATATATTAAGAAAAAAATGTTTTTTTTTTTTTTTTTTTTTTTTTTTTTTTTTTAATTCAACCCTTAAAGGGAAAAATTATCAAGGGTTCTTCAACGCATTTTTGTGTCACGAGCCACTTATCTCCATTTATATCTAACCGAAATAGATGAATAAGGTATGATTCTTAAGATTAATGTCTCAGTTGTGGTCACATCATGTTTTAAGAATGAATTTTTTTCTGATTTGAACCCTTAAGGGGCAAAAATATCAGTATTTCTAAAATGCGTTTTTTGTATCTCGAGTCATATATCTCCCTTGTTAATTGAACAAAATTGATAAACGAGGTATCATTTTAAAGACTGAAGTCTTCGTAAGGTCTTTGATTTCGTTACACCATTTTCTTAAGACAGGAATTTTTCAAATTTCGACCATTAAAGGGCAAATGTAGTCATATTTCTACAACACATTTTTCTGTCACGAGCCATTTATCTCCCTTGATACCTAACAGAAATCGATAAATGAGATATCAATTTAAAGATTAAAGTATCCGCTTTGGTCACATCATATTTTAAGAAAGAATTTTTTCCAAATTCAACCCTTAAGGGGCATAAATATCATCATTTCCAACACTTTTTTTTCTCTGGATTGATGCTTAAACGAAATCGATAAATGATGTATCATTTTAAAGACAAAGGTGTCCGCTTTGGTCACACCATATTTTATAAAAGGATTTTTTTGGAATTCGATCCTTAAAGGGTAAAAGTATAATATCCTTCGATACTTGATAGAAATTGATAAACAACATATCGTTTTAAAGATTAAGGTTTCAATTATGTAAAATCATAAATTAAGAACGAATTTTTCGGAATTTTATGCTTAAACAGGTCGCGCGTATGAGACAGTTCAGAGCCAAATCCCTAGATTTGCAGCAGCAGATATCACAGAGATGTCAATAAACGGTTTTTTATACAATACATAGCTTTTCGTATATTTTTTCTTGTATGAAGACTTTTTTGTTTTGCTATACAATTCCAATGTAAACATTTTATTCGCACAGCAACACACATCACAAAGATCTTGGTATGCTAAGTGCATTTTGTTCAGGTTGGTTGTATTCTGTTAAGGTCAGTAACAGTTTGTCGTACATACAGTGTGTTTTAAATTTTCCTAACTGTTTCGTAATATGTTGTAAGTATTTTGATGCTTAAGTATTACACTAAACAAATAAATATTTGCTACAAAAGTGCGGTTCTACTTTTCATTTTATATATATATATATTTTTAACTGCTTTACGTCTCTCAACAGCGAGGTCTTTAGAGACGGGAATGGATGGGGGCAAGGAATGGGAAGGAATCGGCCATGGCCTTTTTAAGGAAGCATCCCGGCATTTGCCTGGAGTGATTTGGGAAACCATGGAAAACCCAAATCTGGATGCCCGGGCGGGGATTCGAACCGCCGTCCTCCCGAATGCGAGGCCAGAACGCTATCCGTTACACCACCACGCTCGGTTTCATTATATTACAAGCATTAAACCATTTATTCGCCAAGTTTTCGCACGGGTCGTCTAGTCAGTATATATTTCGTAGACAGCTTATCCATTTTATCACTAATGGCTTTCAGTTTTGAGATATAGAATAAGATAGATTTAGATGTACAAAAGTTTACCAATGTTATTAACTGCGCTTATGATTCAAGAGCAGTTTGATTGCCTGAATTTTCACTTAAAATTCACTGTTTCAGGTAAATTGTTCAGCGCTTCCCCCCCCTAATGTATTCAAGTCCTTGACTCTCACACCTACACATGAAACTGCACTTCCACCTGAAATAAAACGTTAATTTATGGTGATGGTCATTTTGTACCTTGTACATAACACTCTAGTTCTTCACCCAATATTCATGGAGGACTCATTAACATAGCCACCAATCACTTCACTGGCCCCATGTATTTCAGTTACTTCCAATCCTGATTGTGGTCTACGATACTTTACGCAAACAAATCTCCAACTCCTCCGTTTGATACCTGTACATGATTGAACAAACAAACCATCCTACCATGTTCGTACAAGGCAAAGCCTCTTAGCGCCCTCCGATAGATGTAGGATTTTGAAAACTCTCCATGTGTTTTACCGAACGGAAATTGGGTTTAAATTATATTCCGAAGTGTACATGCCTTACATGCCTTAACAACCGATTCCCCTCAAATTTTTCAGGTATTTTTCTAAATAATGTTTCGTTGTTTAACATCACCCATCATTGTTGTATCCATACTGTTGCTTTTTATTTGCCAGATTATTAGTAGTGAACAAAATTTGAGAAAATCGATATTCAGGTAAATATTCGTCCTCATTCTTTGCGCTCGTCGTGGCGGATATGACACATTGGGAATTCACAACAGAAAGTACGGAAAAATATAACAGAACTGAAACTCAAATTGCTGCCTTGCACTATACGGTATACTATATCACTACGCTAACTTCTCATTAATTTGTATTGCTTGAAAAATGGATAGGTTTTTTTTTTTTTTTTTTTAATCTGTCCTGAGGTATTTTGGTTATGCTCAGATGCTCAGAAACTAGTAACACTACATAAAGTATAACGTTTTTCTCCCAATCTACCCTAGAACCTTTTCTATGGCGGTGAGTAGAGATAAAAACTTCAAAGTATAAACACTAAAAACTCAGGCATTTAACACTTGGAAATTGCATTTAAATTCAATTTACCTGAATGACCGAAATTACCTGACAATCTTCTACACCTCCTTCAGCGGACTTAGACGCTTTATGTTCACTGTCCAGTGTTCGGATGCAGAATTTAATTCCTGAGGAAGGAAGAGCAAACGCTCCGGCAGTAGAACGTGCCATGAAACTTGAGTTATGGAGCGTGCAAAGCATTGAATCGCTCAAGCGGATGCTTTCAACAAGTGTACGGGGAGAGAAACGCTGCTCCCTACAAATTCTGACGGTATAATAGCCACAATTTCCAACACTGAATGGTTCCTCAGTGTTTCAGATTTGTACTCCCTACAACTTCAGCATTTCAGTTAACGAACACAGCTCTGATTGGTTAGGCCATCAAGTGTTTCCATGAACTCGATATCAAACAACTACAGACGTTCCACTGATGGTTGTTTCCGTAATTACAAAATCAGCATACATCACTGATGAAAGTTTTGTGCAGTGGATTATTGATTGAAATTGTGGATCAAATGAACGAGCCGATCGAATATCCTTCATGTCCTCTGCTTGAAGTAAGACGAGAATGTTTGGTACTCGCCCACTGTGGAGGCAGTAAGCTGACAAGGATCCTAGTGTCTCAGTGCAATTATGTCTGTTTGTAAGGATTACAGACCTCTTGAGAAGATTAATCGCTGTTCGCTAAGAAAGTCCTCGAACATTTTTTGCTCTCTATTCTTTATTCATTTCGGAATAGTTTAATATGAGGAGTAAAACTAAGTAAAGAATGGTAAATTATAGTGCTCTGTTAAACAGCTGTGGCAGCAATTTAAAACTAAGAATTTATAAAAATTAATAGTTTCAAAGCATGATTTGATATTTTTCACTGAGACCGTATTTTATGTTCCTCCAATAACTTTGGCGTAAATTATATGCATCATTTTAAATAAAATAGCATTTAGAAATTGGATATTTTGCTGCACCTGTTTTCGTTAATGTTCCTTGCTCAATTGATGAAATCTGTCTTTGGTTTTCTTTAAATGTGTTTCGAAGCAGACGAACAATGTCGAGAATGTCTGGAAGGCAAATGCTATATTTCATTACATATTGTTCGCTACTCATGTTAGCGTTGTTTCTGACTGTTCTATTTTGACGTGGTATACCCACATGTTTAGTACATTTTAATCTGTTTCATTTTTTGTCATCATATAGCACGGTAAAAAAAGGGTCTTTAGTTATTACTTCGTTAGAATTGCTGTTTGTTTGGCGTTAATAAGATCAGCTTCAATTGGAGACAAAGTTTTTGAAGCAGTAGATCAAAACGCATGTAAGGTGATAATTGAATACTGATAAAGAAGACGGACTAAACTAAGATTCTTATTTAGCCGATTTTCCGCTCTCGCGAGTAGGCGATGTGATAGAACAAATGCCACTAGTGTCAGAATTGTTTTCACACTTTTAACTGTAATTTCAGGTAGCTATATTGGATCAGATAGAACCGTAAAGCCGTATGGTCTCTGAGTAAAATAATACTTTGAAAGGTTTTAATTTATTTTTATGTCGTTGTCTTTTATTGATGTCTCTTCAGTACAGACCAAGCGTGAAAAGTCGTGTCTTGAAGCAAACATCGCTTCCGAGAAGAGCCTCGTCGCCTGTGGTAGTGAAGTGCTCCTTACCCAGGTGATAATATTGCCTTTGATGTGTCAGGAGAAAATCACGTCTCCGTGGCAGTACGTGGAAGCCGACGAGATCCTCCTCTACGGAAACCTTTCAAGTCTTGGCGTTTGAGCGACCAAGCACAAAATCGTTTGAAATAATTTGTTCAAGAGCACGTAGTTTATGCTGATAGCGCTTCGACGTAGAACTTCTGCGCGACAGAATATGGTTGTTTTCTGTTGATACAAGTGTTGAAAGTTCCACCATTAAATTTTTGGCCAAAGTCTAAGTGTACAAATCCAAAGGAACTCGACTCCTTGTAGAGTAAATAGCGTATTACTTCCTACCAGCGGTTGAAATGGCAACGAAATGTTCATTTACCCGTTAAATTTTGATATAACAGTTGTACAATTTGGTATACTAAAGTGTGCACAACATATAGTTTATTCCTAATATGTCGACAGATTCTGGGTCATCAGAACTTAGAGTAAACACATATAGCATTGTCGGCCGTAGGATAGTTTGTTAGTGCAAAGTGACAGATTTCAACTTGCCAGGTAACCCTACATTGTTATGATTACCCTAATCGAACCCTCTAAAGTCTAAACCTACAGCGTACGTATAGGAAACTACAGGTTTCCGTGAATTAAGAACCGCTGCACGTCCTACCATGCTTCATACGAACAAAGTAAAGATGTACCAGAGATGATTAGTTTTAAAAGCTCTAAAATGGAGTTCGAACCGCATAAATTCTGACCCCTGACGCAGCAGACAGTCACGGCACTACTCTCTCGTCCGATCTGTTTCAGGCAATTAAGGTTTTGTCACCGATCTTGATGGGTGTATGGTAACGCCCTGGCCTCGCATTTGGCAGGACACGGGTTTGAAACCCTTTGTTCATAGTTTCCCGAAATCATCAAACACGAAAGCCTGGTGGGTTCCTTCCCATTTCTTGTCCCCAGTTCTTTCCCACCTCTGATGACCTTGATGTCAAGGATGCCAAGACACAAAAAAAGTTTTATGTAGGAACAAACAACGGACTGAATTCCGTGGATGAATAGACGTATTGTAACAAAAAAGGGTTTTATGTAGGAAGACATAATTATAACAATATAATTTATAATAATAAACATTATACCTCTGGGTTTTACATGTGGGCATAGGAGAGATTATTACACCGGAGATAAATTGGATTCTTGCGAGGGAATAGAAACGAATAGCCATTGTTCTCTATTAAGCCAACGACCGAGTGCTTTGCATTATAATCTTTGGAAGACTGAATTAGTTACATCTGAATCAAACATTTAATGGTTTCTTATTTCCAAGCAGCGGAGGAAATTCGAGCAAGTTGTGCAGAGATGCAGAGTACGTGGTTAGCCTTGTACTCTGCTAACAGTCGAGAGTTGTGGCCATTTTGCGAGTACTGATGGCTGAATTAGCTTATTTGGCTGTGACAATCTGCAGTTAACAACCGGATCCAGAGGAGAGCGAGTTGGAATACAGGAGCGGTTCAGATCACCATTGGATAGGCTAATGGGCTCTCCAGTCTCCGTTCGGCCCGGAAGATAATTTTATTAGATACGATACAAGTTGTTGACCACCTGCTCGCCACTCCGTTGTTTTACTACACTACCACTCGCTCGATCAGTTCTACAATTTTTTTTCGATTAATGCTATTAATAAAATATCCGTGAGTGGTGACTTACTTAAGGTTTCAGGTGTCATCCTAGATCCATGATGATATTGGTGTTTTCTGTAAAACATGAAAATCCGCTGGATGTAACGGAACTCCACAATATCTTGTGGGAAACCATACATCACTATTATCGCCATCATTAGTTAACAATTTCTCCAATCTGGCGCCAACACATTGACAGTTGCAACCATCAAACGTATCTGAGGTAAGAATATTTGAATAAATGTAATTTTCTCTGGTGTCTAGCCTAGTTAAAAAGGTGTTTACACATGATATTTCAGCGATCAGATTCACGCTCATCATGTTCTGTTGAAGAAGAAAACGACAGTGTATTTGATCGCAAAAATATGGTATGTACGTTAACTCGACTAGTCACCCGAAAACGTTATATTAATTCTTAACGCCGAGAAAAACTTAGATACAAGAACTCATATTTCCCTTATTTACAACTTACATGATAGCATCACCTTTCACAGTGAGATTCACTGCTACGTCGTTTGTTTTATTTGCCATATAACATCTCTGTTTGAAAAAATTCCATATATTCATAGATTAAATCCCGACCTGTCTCCTCTTGTATGATGACATTCGCAGAGGTGAAACTACTTTCCCAGATCTTGAAGTTTGGATGTCAGCGAGCAGGTAACCTTGTCTACTAGAGATGGGCAAACCGCTTTTTTCCAGTAATACGTTATTCAGTTATTGCTTCTTTTTTCTAACCGCTTTTTTTAACCGTTAGAAATAGTGTACAGTTATTTTTTTTCGACGTAATATCTGTGGAGACGCCACTAAAATTTCTGCTCAGAAACGCTCTTCTCTTGTTGAAAAGGCGGAAATGTCAAATAACCGGATGTGACGAAAATAGCGGCCACGCCCCCAAATAATAGCGAAATAGCCCTGACGTCACGAAAAGCCGCTTATTAGCGTTATTTAGCGTTTAACGATACGTCACCAATAGCGGCTTTCAAATAAGCGATCTCCATAGTAACTGTCAGAGACATTATATATGCCTTCGACTTTTGTTTATGTATTTGTTTAATAAGTGGTAGTGATGCCTTCGTAAATTAATATAGAATTTTAACACGGCCAGCTTTAGCGGTTAGTGTATGACGTGATCAAACAGGAGGAAATGAAGTATAAGTGATTTAGGGATGTACGATATATAAAAATAATTCGAAGTGGGCAGTTTTGATTACGTGTTAATATATTTTTCTGTTTGAAACTAAAGAACTTGTGGTAGGAGTTTTTATGAATATATGCAACAAATACAGCATTCCGCGTTGCGTACTCGTAAAGAACAGAAGATTAACTTTGCTGAAAGTAAACAATTTTTTCAGTCTGGCTATTAATTCGCATTAAGTTTTGTGTGGCTATAGTTATATGTATAGCATACTTTACGCCTTCAACTGGCAAAGACGCTATAACACAGGTACACAGCTGTAACAAAAAGCATAATCAAGTGGTTTTCGATGGAAGGATGGATGCTGAAAACCAGTTTAATGGTCACTAAGTCGTAGAGAGATGATAAATTTTGGACCCTATCGCAAATAACACCTGCAAAGTAGTATTTAACGTCGTCAGTAGTAGCGACATCTGTTGGTTGATATCGCAGAATAACGCTTAAAGGTATTAAAAGCGGTTTACATAGGTGGTGTCCTCTAGTGATCGCTATCGAAGTTAATAACGCCTTCAACTGGCAAAGACGCTATGACACGGGTAAACAGCTGTAACAAAAAGCATATCACGTTGTTTACTATGGAAGGATGGATGCTGAAGACCTATTTACTGGTCATTAGGTTGTAGAAATATGATAAATTTTGGACCCCATCGCAAATAATATCTGCAAAGTAGTATTTGACGTCGTCAGTAGTAGCGACATCTTTTGGTCGCTATCGCGATTAATAACGGTCAAACGTATTAAAAAGCGGTTTACGTAGGTAGTGTCCTCTAGTGGTCGCTATCGTAGTTAATAACTATTATTTTGCGATGGTAGTGTCATCTGGTGGTATCTATTACAATTAATAACGGCGAGAGAAGCAATAAGCGGTGACTGATGCACTCGTAGCGGACGGTCGACAAACAAATACAGCGCTGTCAGAGGGAGGTGCTGACAGTTATTTGAATAACTCCAGTTATCGTTTTGGCCGTTACTTGCTAAACGGCGTTTTTAAAATAACGGTTATTTGTAGCCGTTTAGTTATTTGTGACCCATCTCTATTGTCTACGTTACACTTCGGCCGTTGTTTCCCTCCTGGATGGGTTCTTCGTTGGATAGCGGACTTGAGTGTACTCTGGGAGTAAATGCGGAGAATGGAAAAAATGTCCTTGGCTTTATCGAGAACAGGACTACAGACGTCAACACGGCAATTGCTGTATCGCAAACCTCTGTCTTTATATTTATTTGCTGAAATATGAGAAGTGAAAGGCGTGTACAGGAAGCTCGATTACTGAATTGTATTGTTCATCGGAATTTGCTGCTAAATTAATCGACAATGGGTGATTCGTTCATAACCTGCTAAATGTTCCAGAAATAATCAAACTACACACAAAAACAAGTAAGTTGTCATTGGCAATTAATGTGTCTGCAAACTACCGGTGTGATTTGAATGTGGTTTCAATTTAGGTACATCCATCGTGTAGCGGATGAAGTAGGGTATGTTTGATTTGGATATCACGTCTAAAAGCTAAGAAATGCCAATGAAACTATCCATACTATGTTATCAGGCTCCACATCGGTATTTCAGAACAGTTCATTTTAATTTCATATATATATATGGGTCTTACTATTCATAAGGCAAAGAACTGAAATCTCCTCAAAAAGTTAAGTCCTGTTATTGAATCGCTAGTAGGTTAAAGAGTTAAAACATTATTAACAAATCTAGCAGAGAATTTGAAAGACGGCGAGTCTGGACATATCCGTAACTGTCCATTTTTCTATGTAAGACTTCTATCTCGGTTTGAAATATACTATCAGCTTCAGCGTTACCTACAACATACACACATCGGATCTCCAGTAAGAAATAATGGTTGAGCTGCAAGTTTAGGAACGATGCAGATTCCGCGATCAAGATTTTGGCTTCCTATAGTTTCCCGATATCGTTGCCAGTGATTGCCGGGATGGTTTCTTCATGAAAGCTTGGGTCGACTTAGTTTCCACTTGTTGCAAATAGGCACTGGAAGCGCATAGACCACAAATGTGTGTTACTGCAAGAGGAACCTGGTGATGAAGCGAGTGAAGCAGCAGCTGACTGACCAGGCTGTTCCAGGAAGCTCGCGGCCTGTCTGTTCGCCTGGAGTGGAGGCCGTCTTGTTTGAGGTGAGGCGACACCGTCTCACACGCAAACGTTAACGCACCGCCTGGTCCTTTTACTTCTCTTTCTTCTTCAGACACCGATACACGTTCGAAGAGATGAGGTAGATGGAACTCTGCTATTTCGATTTTAGACTGCTATTAAACTTTTAATGTACAGTTTTAAGATTTATGAATGTGTAGAAAAGGTAAAGAATGCAGTCGGCTACGATGAAGTTACTTTAGTATCGCATAAATTATGGAAAAAAATGATGTAACGAACTGTTTGTTAATGTCGAACACCAAAGGGATTGGAAAGTTACGGTGATATTTGTTAGGGGGCGTCCATTAATTACGTGAGGCGTTTTTCCGAAAATCTGTCCCCCTCTTACCCCGTGGGGAGAGCTTGAGGGAGTCGATACCCCTGCTGACGACCTTGTGACTTTTGGTGATCTTTTTTTGCCTCTCCTAACGTTGGGAACGACGTTGTTTGAAGACCCTTTTTTCTTACTCTATTCTTCTTCAAGGAATTAAAAATGATAACGTGAGATATCTGTTGACATCTACCTGGTGAGATTTCGCCGTGCCCCCCCCCCCCCCCGTTCCTTCCCCTCTATTTCGCTTAACGTAATTAATGGGCGCCCCCTTATTGCACTCATAAATATTTTTAGTAGAATTTCTCTCTATGAGAAACAGCTTTGTGATCTGTGACAATCGTCCAACAAAAACGTGTATTCCTGATCAACCGCTGCTACAAAATCTGTAAATTGAATGTGTTTCATCGACGATTAATGATTTCTGCTTGATACCAACAGCTCGGCCGAGAGTTCCTCACCAATTACTTGATGCCGTCTCCACGCCGATCTCGGGAATCTAGGGTCGCCAATCTCGTATCAAGGCCCCAAAGAAGGCCGAGACCCCTGAGAGACGGCTCACGCCCCAAGAAGCTGATTCCGGACATAGTCGACTTGGTACTCTTGTTAGCGAAGCTGCCTTCGCAACTTTGTAAGTTGTCGTCGGGGACACCTACCGCACATTTAAGACAGAAGGCCGACGACCGTTACCCAGAGCCCCTGGGATTGGGTATGTGTTTTACGGTATCCGCCGTGCGGTCTGCCGGGGCTAGTCTTCGGATACTAGGACTTGGGCACGGCCAGGTTCTGACAACTCAATTGACTGCCATCCCGGAATACTCCGTCCATAGATTTTGGGTCGCCACCCAGTACCCACCCCAATTGGCCGTCTTCTAAGCCATTGTCCTCTTGTTAGCAAGGATTCCCTTGCAGCGTTTGAAGAGTATCCGCCGGGGTCACTGTCGTGATTCCCTACCGCGCACTAAATGCAGTGGGCCGACGCCAGTTACCCAGGTCCCGTGGGACTAGGTAGTCGACTGACTGCTATAGGCTACGGCCACACTAGCGTTTTTTTCACGCCGAGACCCAGCGGGAATAAAACGCGAAGTGGCAATCCCGCAGACTATGTCACACTTGCGTGTTTTTCCCGCGCGTGAAAAACACGCAGCCTATCCCGCGCGTGCACATACCAGCAGTTTTTAAAGGTTCAGCTGCTTGTCAACTAGACTGCTCCCGAAATTATGAACAGAGTTTTAGAAAATCATAAGAATGCAGTAATTGCATTATGTGCCGCGGTAATAGTTGTGCGTCGCCGCCGTCGTGAGAGGAGAATTCTGTATAATATCATGCACAATGTTTATTAAAATATGAGTAAACTTACCTAAATTTGCTTTTGTTTCTTCATCAAAACCTTCCCACATGCCATCCAAAACGGCAGAAGTCACTGCTGTCCATGAAATCCTCTTGATATCTCTGTTTTTATAATCCGAATGTCTTGGGTCATACAAACAGGG
This sequence comes from Vandiemenella viatica, assembly GCA_031002005.1. NCBI lineage: Eukaryota > Metazoa > Arthropoda > Insecta > Orthoptera > Morabidae > Vandiemenella > Vandiemenella viatica. The sequence continues at coordinate 289,810,835 of JARYHS010008074.1, forward strand.
ATATTTTTGTACTTCCAGTATTAGCAGTTCATTATCTACGCAATCCATAATGAGAACGCAACAAACAAGAGTCAGTCACCGCGGCGTGTTTTTCACGCAAGTGTAGCCACTCACTGCAGCGTGAAATCCCGCTGAAAATGGGCCGGGGCGCGTACTGCTGCGGGCGACCTTGAACACGCGGCTCTCTCCCACTTCCTGCTGCGTGAAATCACGCCAGTGTGGCCGCCCTCATATACTTCAATGTAGTTCATATTGTCGCGGGATTTCACGCTCAAATCCTGCGTGAAAAAACGCAAGTGTGGCCGTTGCCTTTACTGGAGGGCGCCGTGCAGTCTGCCGGGAGCTAGTCTCGGATACTAGAGTAACCTCAGACGACTGCTCCACGCGACCTCCCTAGCTCGTTGCCCCGGGAGCGCCAACCCCGTATCTGTGCTGCCCCTTGACGATAGACACAGACCCCTGAGGAGATAAAATAGAATATGTTTGATTTTTATATGACGTCTAAAAGTTGAGAAATTTATGATAATTCTTCATTGAACGCAATTCCCGCAAAAAGTACTGGTCGAATTTTGGCGGGGTTTCATTTGAAACCACGGTTACATGATAAGAATAAGGATTGTTTAATATGACGCCGAAAAGCTAAGAAATTAAAACGCAAGTGAGCACTAACTAGTATTCGTTTAAAGGTAACACAGTGAAAAGGTTTATCTCGATTTTAGCACACGAGCGACATCGTGTTATTCGGAGGAATTAAGTTAGAGTTCGTTGTGGAGATCCTTCATAAAGAATATTTTGCTCTCAGTGACCCACAAGAAGGCCACGGATCGTGTAACCTCTGACGAGGCTGATTTAACAGAAAGGTCTGTTCTGGTACATTAAGAGTCAACACGAACGAAGTTGCTGGCAAAGTAGCGTAATAAACCTTAGGATGCTTCTAGCAAGCAAGGAAATTGGTATGTACACCTAAGTTGGTGGTGTTCATTTTTCTATTTAACTTTGTGGAAGTAAGTCTTTTTTTTTTCAAAAAAAAAAAAAATCTTAACCTTGCAGTCTGAATATCTGAGGTTTTTCCATATGAAATGAGAAAATATGAAGTTCTTTTAAGGTAGGGTTCCGAACAACGCGACCATATCGCAGCGACTCTCAGTCACAGTTCGCTGCCACATTGTCTTAGGTACACTGTAGCACTATAAAAAATAGTAACTTCCGCGGCGATCTACTCTATCACCCGAAACTGCTAAGAGAAAAGATAATGCCAATAGCCCCATCAAAATTGACTATACGAGAATCGAAAAATATTTCTGGGAGAAAAGGGTCATGGCAAACTGTATATGCAGCAAAGATGGGAAGAATGTTCGTGTGAAAGTTCCACAGCACAGTGGTTTTATTTAATTACAAAGACTACTTTTCTGTTGTAATTCTGGCCTTGGTTGCACCAACTATAAGTTTGTATCTCTTGATGTTGGTTCATATGGAAAAGATGGCGATACTAACGTATTCAGAAAGTAGAAACATTTTTTTTTAAAATGGCAAGCACTAACTTCAACATTCTTGAAGAAAAACTTTTGCCGGGTACAAATGTAAGATTGACTCATTTTTTAATAGGAGATGAGACTTTTGCTTTTGGCAATTACAGGATGAAACCTTATTCGAGAATAACCAGACTCGATCGCCAAATGGAGATAATTCAACTACAGATTGTGTCGTGCTCGCTATGTAGCAGGAAATGCTTTCGGGCTGCTGAATCAAGTATTCCGGATACTTTTGTACTCCAATAGTTTTTAATCCGTATACTTGCACTGATTTAATATTAGTAGCATGTTGTTTCCACAATCTTTAACGAGATGCGTATCTAAGGAATAATGGCAGGCCCTACTACCTCCGCGATGAAATCCAAATACCTACTGATAATGTGATTAATTCGGTCGGTACAAGGGGATTTACATGGTGGTGGCACACATGTCAGGGATCAACTAAAACTTTATATTAACTCCAAAATTTGTCAAGTATTCTGGCAAAAAAAATTATTCAAATTAATAAAATATTGCTCAAACAGTACTCACTTCTTTTATTTCACTCCCTCGAATTTTCGCCCCAAACTATTTCCCCCTTCTTTTGTAATCTTCTGCACTTAAATCATACAGTATTGAGTATTGTGACATCAAAGTTGTGACAGGTTCATCATCCTTGATAAAAATTCCGAAAAAGACCATTTTTATTAGAGTATTAGTACATAAACAACAGCACAAACGTGCTAATCGTAGGTGTCGCGAGACCTACTAGCTAAAAGCACGACTTTGTGGTGGCTCGCGAAGTATTTTTGTTATTAGAAATAATAAATACAATTAAAGAAAGTAATAATAATCATTTTAAGGTTAATATTTAAATTTCAATAAGTATTATCAAAAATGGTATTTTTAGTTTATTGAGAAAAAATAATTAGACATATTTATAATAAGACGCAATCTATAAATTTATATTTTAAAAAAGAAACAATTCATTTTATTTAATTTGTTTTTAATCGTGTACAAAATTTCTCATTCGAATTTCTTCCAGTTTTCTATACTTTAGCATACTCGAATTTTTAATATTACTAATTCTGTCATAAGAAAATCTTCTATTTGATGTTAAACTTTCTAACGTTTCTACCCTCGATAACGCAACATATGTTAAACCAATTGAAGTTTCATTTTCTCCAATATCTATAACAACTTTATCCAGTGTTAAATCTTGAGAGATTTATGAATTGTAATTGCGAAAGTTAATTGTAACGGAAATTGTTTTAATCAACAAGTGATATTGCCTCTTTTACAATATTAAGTTGGTGGAATCGGATCACAACCATTGTTTTCATAAGTTGAATGAAAATATTTTTCAAACGAACCATTATCACTTGTGGTATTTGATCAGGAGGACATAAATAATATGTTCAACATAACCGTAAGCTCCACTTACTAATCCTTTTTCCATCTACAAATTAGAACGTACACAACTTTAGATCCAAAAGACCAAACTATAAATGGTTCCAGTCCACTTAATAATTCAACACCTGCCGATTTTGCTGCAGAACAATTATGAACAGCTGGAATATAAGCAACAGATTGACGCAGTTGTTTTAATTTTTGATGATTAAATTCTTTTTCTTGTTTATTTGTTTCAAATGGTATCGTTGAAAAAAGTTCTCGTAATGGAAAAATTTGTAGATTAGGTTTCATTAATTTTTCAGTCTTCCATTGTAATCTCACCAATGCCTATACGATCAAGTATATCTCCAATTATTTGTTGAGATTCATTTTGTCGGAATGATACGGATAAGAAACTATATTTTTGAATAGTTGATGTGAATAACAATTTTCCTTCTAGGAGGAATTAATTTAATGAAATTTTACTACTGTAAAGTGGCCTGTCATTAACAGGCGGTAACCGTTTGATATACGAAAAAGTCATAATACATAACTAATCCATGAAATGGTTCATTTTGTCTTGAAGGAAGAGCTCTTCGTATTCGTAAATCAATTTCCTCAAAAGACTTTGTCCAATCATACTCATTTCATCTAACTCACGAATTTCCTCCTAAAATTGAATAAATGAATGCAAACTGAGTACTATAAAATAAATGCTTTATTTACTCCTGTTAAACTCTGGATTGTATTATTGAACCATTTGTATTGACAACAGCAGCGAAATTATTATTAGCAGTTTTAAAAACTTTTTAACAAAAGGACCACATAAGGTCATTACAGTAAGAACGTCTGCCCATATATATATATCAACCAAAGAATTTAATTCTGGACTGCATATCAAACCTGCATCTTATGTAAGTGAAGAATCATCACAGAACGTGTGTTTAATGAATCACGAACAAATGGGGAAAATGCACCAGATGACAGAAATGTCATCATACCAATTGAATTACCTACAATAATTTAAACTTCATTTATGTCCAGAAATTTCCTACAGTTTTCATTTGCTTTCATCTTCAAACATAAATACAGTACGCGTGACCCTATTGTAATGCATATTTACTGTGAGCTAAACGTAATTCTCTACCGATCGATGTACTCAATTTATTTTAGAAAAAACAACAGAAACCGCACAGTCAACTGCACGAACTTTGGATGCGTATTATTTTTCTGTTTTCTGGATGGCGAATGCTTGAAGCATGGTGAGACGGACAGGAATAAGCGTTGTGTTTATATCCCCGGCGCCAGTCAGAGGTGAGTAAACCCAATGACGGTAGCTTTCGACCTGGCACCTGCGTTCTCACTCAGTCAGCCCGAGAACCAGACCCGAACCTTCCGCTTCGAGGAAAAATGCTCTGCCTTGTAGCAATTCTTAACGGGATCTTCTATTTCGTAGTCAGTTCCATCAGAATCTCTCAGAATATGACGATCCTTAAATAATTCGAATATACATTCTCACGCTGTTCCCATTAACGTGTTAACAAAGCAATAAAATTCACAATAGTGCATGCCAATGGGTCCCAGGGTTTTGGTAGTGAGGAAAATGGGTCTCTCATCACCCGAGTCATGTAGTGTTGTTCGAGCCGGTCCACACGTCTTTTCAAATACAGAGCTATCGTAGGAGCTCTTTTGAGGGATAACTATAAACCTGGTCTGTTTATGTTCAAAATTTTGAACACTGTGTATAGACGATATGTTGTTAGCATAGATTAAAGTTTAAAACTATTTATTTCGTAGGGATTAGGATAAACATGATATATACATATATATATATATATATATATTTCTTCGGGCTTTACGCCTCATCAAGATTGAGGTCATCTGAGGCGAGAGGAGATTTGGGGCAAGAAAGGGTTAGCAATTTAGCAATGGCCTTTTCAAGGAACCAATGGATATACTAGTTTATTTCGCGAAACCATGGAAAAACAATATTTGCAAGTTGAGACGAGAATTTGAACTCACGTATTCCGGACCCGAACGTTACCACTTATCTACTGGATTCTGTATTCAATTTTTAATAGGTAATGCTGGCTTGCAATTACTGTCGTATCAGATTGGTAAAACGATCTGATTCTATTGCTGCTAGGCCATAAATATTTTTCCCCCTCTAAGCGTACAGTATTTGCAGGAGAGCTACGATTCAAAAAAAGAAGGACGAACATTAATACAAAATAATTCGGGTGACCAATTGTCCCTGTAAGGTGATAAATGGCTATCCACATATCCGGCAGAGGTACAGTTTGCCATCAAGCACTTTAGATAAATGCATTGTGAGCAACAATATGCAACCGTGTTGTTAGACATGTGTTTTTTTTCATTCTGCTCAGAGGACCGCTGTGCTGATGGAGAAGGCCTTTCTGAGAAACAATTTAGGCACGAATCAGCTCCAGTCGTTGGCGATACCAGCGGTAAGTACCCGAGCATAATATCCCACGGCCTTTGTATCCAGCATTTCTTCCCGTACCGACAGTATAGTAATCTGGATTCGTTTCGAGCCACGTTCCGTGGACAATGCGAGCTGATAGCGGCCGTTTCTTCACGGGGAGAGCGATTACGGGTAATTCGGCGTGCAGAGACTGCGGCTGCGCCGATGGGCACCACGAACAAAGACCGAACTACAACCACAACATTGTTGCAAACTAATATCATCGGGATACTTGAAATTTTAAGTTTTATCTGAAAATAACATAAAAGGGGGGGGGAGCCGAGTACTCAATTTCCTCTTCAGTTTTATTAGTAATACGTCCGGATTCTGGCAGTAATATGCCTCTTTTAGAACGGCAGAAAAGGCTGATTATTTTTCATAACAAGTAGTTTTTTTTAAATGTTTATTTGCTTTGATAAATTTCAATGGAACAATGAATGCAATAGAAACTATGAACATAATCTGAAAATGAAATGCACCGTTCAATCCAGTCGACAATTACGTACAAGACAGGTGAAGAAATCTGTTATATTAGTGTTTTATAAAGTTTTACAGCTCGTCGACACCGATATCAGAGCCCGAATGGGATTATGACCAAGGAACGGGAAGGAAATCGTCTATGGTTTTCATGATGGCATTCACATAGAACGATTTAACTGAAATCTAGAACGGCGTCCTCCCGAAATACCAGGCTCCCAATGTTACCGATTACACATTAATATCGGTAGAAATATTCAGAGGTATAAAGAATATGAGTGACAAGATTCCGAGTAAAATCGGGAAAAGACTAAAAGAAGAGAACAAGGGAATCTAATTGGACAGGTTCCAGGAAATTGTAAAATTAAACTTCACTAGAGGCGGCCTCAAAGCCCATTTGTGGGCGCGATTGACTGCCTACTGCACGGCCGGGATTTAACTCCGATGAAGCCCGGGATATTTTTCCATGTTGAACGTCCGAAAAGGTCCTACAGGTCAGCTCAGCGTCAGTACCACTGTACTGCAAAGGATTACCACGTTTTTAGTTTACACATTATTGCTAAATTTAGTGGATTCAGTAATATAACATCCTCCAAGAAGAGAGAGCAATGGATCCATAATGGACTGCAAAAACACGATCATAGGTTCTAAGGGAATGTAATAGTTTCTGAAGATATAGAAACCCACATTAAATCAGACATTTTGCTGCAAATGCTCTGAAAATTTAAGAATTGTATTTGCTGTTCAGGTGACTACATTTTGCGCTGTTCCCCTAAACCTAAAGTTAGCTCTGCAAACACCTACTCACGCGCAAAAAGTTAGGAAGCGTTTCCCCGCGTAGCATCCAAAACAATCTTCTCAACATTCTAATAACTAAACAAACTTTTTTTTTCGAAAGGAATTACCAGGTTTTAAAATGATTTTTTACTTGTAGAATACCAGAAAATATTTTAAAAATATATTAATATCTCTTTCAATTTTTCGAAATTAGTGATAAGGGCTGCTGGATAGCAGTTTGAATCTGTTGTAATACTCATTAGATTCCTAAAGGTGGTACATTAATTTGTTTTGTTGGAAACTATTAGATTAACCCATTACAAGAGTTCTTAATACGAATAATATTTTTAAGACATGCATCAAAATGAACATGGAATTTTACTTGTTTATAAATTTAGTCTTGCCAACATGCACCGAGCTTGGTGGGTGAGCGGTAACGCTCTGACCTTGGATTCGGGAGAACGTCGGTTCGAATCCTCGTCCGGGCATCCAGATTTGGGTTTTATATGGTTTCCCCAAATCACTCCAGGTGAATGCTGGGACGGTTCCTTCAAAAGGCCATGATCGAATTCCTTTCAGTTCCTTGCCCCCAGTGCTTTCCCGCCTCTAAGGGCCTCGATGTTGACCAGGCGTAAAAGCATTAAATTCATGTAATCATCAAACTGAAACATACTGCATACCTAAATGCTTGAGAAATACGAGCGTTGACGCAAACGGTTACTGTTTCTGAGGCGAGTGTTTGCAGTCGATATCATTAGTGAAACATTCTTTACTTTGCGACCCTAACTTTAGTTGCCATATTTATTTTGGCAAATAGTTTTTCATTAAAGCTGTTAATAGTTTTAACGATTTTACTATTTCCTTTCACTGGTGAAAGAAAACCCTGTATGTGAAACAAGACAGAAATGTAACCAAAACATCAATTGCCTACATCTTTTCCTACAGCAGGCAACAAATGGAAAATTATAATCAACCATTTTACTCTGAAGTTATAGTAAAAAAAGTTTTCGGCAGAGATTTTTTATGCTTAAAGCTAACTTCTGTACACCCGTCCACGTTCTGGTGGTTCACAGACCGCGGTGTTTATTGGAGGATCAGTTGATGCTAAACCTGCCCATTACACGGGTGTAGTTGACTGAGTTGTGTAGCGCATGCCGGTGACGTTCCAGGAATGCTGACACGTTCTGCGGCCGTGTGAACCGCACCGTGAACTGAGGAGGACCACAAGGGCAAAAACTGTGCACACCTGTGCCTGCTTTCGCACCGGGGGGCCGGTCAGGTAGACTGCTCAATGAAGTTTTCCCACCATCGACCGTAGCATCGGGGCGCTGGAGGATCTGGTCTGTAAATAATATGTGGGAAAAATCATTAGCTAGTAATGCAGGTGATGTGATGTTGATGTCAACAGTAAATATAGTGTACGAGCTGTTAGAATTATTCTTTTGGAAGTCTGGAACTTAAACAATGAATTAAACGTGTAGATACCTACGCCACTTTTGACGTCTTTACTCTGGTATGCAGTGAATGTACTCTTAGAGGAACTGAAACATAGAATTTATAAACTTTCTCTGTATTCACCAAGAATTTTCAGTTCTGAAACCGACAAACTCAAGTAGCGGATGTGTTTACCTCCAAAAAAAGATTTAGTACTCTCCTGGTAGAGACAGTATTATAAACTGGAAATGTGAGTGTAATTGTAGGCAAAGTAATTTAGATCTAGCTTTTCACTGCTGTTGACATATCCGCAGGAATTGTGAAATTAAATCTCTCTGATCTGCAAAGAAATTACTTGAAGGATAGTTGACTAATACAAGGGGTCATCTGTGTACAAGAGGCATAACTGCTAACAGATTACTTCTGTCTGGGCATTAAGCGTTTAAAATACAGATAACCTAATAGAAAATGCTCTTCTACCCATTTTTATGTAACCTTAATAGCGTAGTCGCAACAAAATCTCTATTTGGAAGATGTGACGTCTCTACGTCAAACCATTCCGCTTAGGACAGTATTTTATCGTAATTGCTTCAAAGTTCATTGGATATCGCCTAAATTTTGAAAACATTCTACAAAAAGTAAGAAAAGTTAATATGGTAACCAGTATTTTCCGTAAAATCCTCTCCCCCCTTTTCTTACTTAAATATCATTGATTATACTATTGTTCGGCATGGTATTAATATATGCCTTATTCCTACCAGTAACGTGAAAGTTCGTTTTTCTGGTTTCCTGGCTGACCTGAAATCACTAAAGTTTGCGTAAACGGTTAAGGAAATGGAGGAACAAGTAATTTGTGGTGCAATTTCTGCAGTTTCTGAGAAGGAAAAAAACTTGTTTAATTCGATTTTGTTGTTGTTCCGTCTTTAGAACTCTCCATGTGAGTGTTGAGTTTTGCATCGATCTCCGCAAAACTACTTTCACCAACCTTTTGAGCGTGCTCAAAGGAGTTGGATGTAAAAGTAAATAATATTAATTATGTACTGTACTGTAATTCAGATTATAGCGTGAAAAACCCAGTAGGTGGAGTTGGTGATATTCGTATAGGCATTGACTTTGTGGGTGGCTGACCTTTCATACATCCCGCTGAGCTGTCAGCTTCCAGGAAGCGCGCTGCCATCAGAACAGTGCATAATCCGTTTTGTGCAGCTTCAGGCAAAGTTCCTATCTTGCCCAGTATTACCACCACTTCCACTAAGCCACAGATTCTAACTGTTCCATTACCTTCAAATTGCTACTAAATATATACAATTGGATCGACGGTAAAACATATCTTTTTTAACGCTGTTAGGTAAGCCTACTCTGAAATCACCAATAATAAGGGCAATATGAATGCACCAAAATTTTACCTCACGAAATGTCACTTATGTTTTATATTATTACTAGCAGAGTTCCCGGCGTTGCCCACTAATTTTAGTCCAGGTTACATTTCAAGCTAATTACAGCTAATGTTGCTGCTCGAAAATGCGAATACGGAGCGTACACGCATTAATACGTACCAGACACACAAAAATTAGAAGCGTATCTGGAATTTGTCTATTTATTCAGGCGTCGCACAGTAAATACAGATTTTGAATGAGTTTTCAGATTCCGAAAGCTTTGAGTCAAAGATAAAATTTAATTTATGACGTTACAACAAATTTATTTTACAAATAATCTAGCATTACCTGAAAACTAATTTAGACCGTTTTTTCACAGTGTCAAACATTATATATGTCTCATTAGGCTTACTCATCTGCCGCTTGAGCTAAAAATTTTATCATTATGCTACTTCATCTGGGACTGGAACTTAAAATTAAAATATGTTACGTACCAGTAAAAATATTCTTTACTTCCGATTTGTTTCAGGGATTTATAAATTGTAGTGCCATTTTATTGTGAACTGGACGCTAAAGACAATTGCCAAAGAGATTATAGTTGTGCTGACAGAGATTATAATCAAAGAAAATCTCTGTTGTTTTTTCGTTATTAATTTGCAGCATACAATATGGCCATATATGGCGTTTAATAACTGAATATCCCACATTAAAGGAAAAAATACTTCAAGTTTTGTTTAGTGTGCATAATAGTTATTATTGTAAAGTTACCTTATTGATTTCATTAAAGGCTATAGTCAGAGACATTGTAGTTGTGTGTTTAGTGCGAAGTATGCAACATCTAGTCGTTCCATCTTTGGGATTTATCACTACACGTCTCTGCTACACGTTCAAAATTTCATTTAATGCTCCTGCGTTATATAACGTCGAAATGTAAGACATGCTGAACAAATGAATTGAGATTCTAAGCTTTAAAATTGTGAAAACCCCATCGAAATCAGCTTCATAGTTTGAGTTTTTGTATGAAAAATTTATCCGGTTTTCGTTTTATAGATAGATAGATAAGATCACCATAGTCATATGTTAATGTGATTCCGTAAGACATATTATATTACCGTATCTTTTAATCGCAAGATATATAGGATGATTGCAAAAGAATACGACAGCCTTAAAAGTACAACATTGGCTGGCGAATCACTTCAAAAATAATATTTCATGGTTATTAATACAAAAAAATATATATATTTCCAATACGACCTCCTGGAAAGTTCCGAACGATATCTACTTAGATGTTAAAACTGACACAAGACTCTTTGCAACATGTCCGAGCGTTACGGTTGGGATGGCTGGAGTAAATCTCGTTTTCAATTCTTCAATGTTAGCCGGCAGTGGTGGAAAAACAATAGATATTTTATATACACCCAAACAAAAAAAATGGTCGAAGTGCACGGTCGTAAGGGGGCGTCCATTAATTACGTAAGGTGAAATAAGGGGGGGGGGAGATCCGGTGAAATCTCACGAAACCTCACCAGGCGGGGGGGGGGGGGGGGAGGTCAACGGAAATCTCACGTGAGGTTTTGAAATTCTTGTAGAATGGTAGAGCTAAAAAAAATCTACAAATGACACGAAAGCCGATTTTAGGAGGGGTATAAGCACCCCTGGGAGCATGAGACCTAAAAAGAAAAAAAAAGATCTCATAAAGTTACGGGGACCATTCGTAAGGGGGAGGAGGTCTCCATCAAAATCTTACGTCATTTTACAGGGAAAAGGGGGGGGGGCCGACCAAATCTCACGAAGTCTCACCAGAAAAGGGGGGGTGGTCCGGAATTTCGGAAAACACCTCACGTAATTAATTGGCGTCCCCTAATTTGCTCTGTAACCAATACACCGTCGCAGCCATTTTTCACTCATGTATCCGCAAACAGACAAGTGCCAATTGGTTGCTTCATAGATAATGAAACAAGTTGAGGAAACAATCAGAAGATTAACTGATACAAGTAAGAACGCCTTTCATTGTGCATTTGCTGTCTTGATGTGAAGAAAAAACAAACCCTCGTAGTACGATGAGAACGCCTTGGATACATCTGTCGTAAAACAAATCTCACAACTCCCGCCTCATAACTATTTGTAGAATAGCGCCCAAGTAGTTTGGACATGCAGCTTTTCAAAGTTTTTGTAATCACCCATTTCTTTTATTTCTCTATATGAGAATATGTGAAATTCATATCCTCAGGGTTTAATTAATATTTAATACATGCAAGATGATTCACACAAAATGGGTGCAATGAGAGTAATATCATATGAACTTGATTATAAAAATTGAAATCTTAGCAGCGATACGGAAATCTGGTATCCCGATCGAGAATTGAACCAACGTTTCCCCGAATTTCAGGCTCACACCTTATCGCTTACACACCGAGATCAGTGTAATTAAAGAATGGTTTAGTTGAAAAGTATATTTCTTCATTTTCACGGAGCAAAAAACATAACATCGACTCTTCTGATCCAAATTTACGTTTCTCAAAGTTTGTTTCAGACTTTTTTCCTCTGTGAAACTCCAACTGCTAATACGAAACTATGATATCTACTGTCCTATTTATGCAATTAAGGCGCTGTTTGCTAATTCAGTAAATTTGAAATGTCATTCCTCTTAGTATTTTATTCGAAAGCTTGTTTATGGTAAAAAGTGATGGATTTTGTATTAGGGGGTAATAATTGTGTTCATGAAACCACAAAAGTTTTGTACTTTTTTTTTTAATTGACCTCCTATTAACGTGCGTATAAAACGTAAATACCAGTAAATCTAATACTAAGCTTGGTCATTGTGTCTGTAAAGCTAAGGCGAAGAAATGAACAGACACAAATACGAAAGAAAAGTATGTATTTCGTTGAAATCAACATATTAATTATTAGTTGCTTTTTGTTTATTTATATTCGTTCGATGTAAATGTTTTCATTATATTCTCTGATCAATGTTATAGTCAGCTAAGAAATATTGGATCACGCTTGTATCGTGATGCAATGAATCTATTAATATGTGTGTGACTGAAACTTTGATTTTCTAGTGGCGTTGTTAGAGGAGTTTGTCGTTAGGCTGAAATGCAACCTGGACCAGGATGTCACCTGAAACTTTTTATTACAGCGTATTGCACAAGGAAATTTTTTTTTTTATTGGGGGAACACTCAAAACCCGCTCCTGCAAGCATGGCGGCCTTCCTGTTAACTACTGCTCGCCTCTGCACATGCATTAAGTTAGTAATTCTATAGGTGATCACAGGAACGGGATTGTGCAGGAAATGCAGTGAGCGTTATTTTATATCAATGTCAGTAATTTTGTTGAAATCCGTTCTTTACTTTTTGCACAGGCAGGAAGAATACCAAAATTTACCCTTTTGGCCTCAGTATCATGGGGAACGTTGTAAAGTTAAGAGGACAAAAAGTGTCTTATATGATAACTGACTCACAGACCGACACGAATGCTTAAACTTGCAGTTTTGACCGCTGCGTGATCGTTTTTTTCTTTTTATGTTAACATACGTTGTCACAGTGTAGTGTCGTTGAAATCCGTCCATTAGTTTTTACGTGGTGCGCGCAGGGACAGGCAGACAAAAATTCCAAATTCTCTATCAACAGTACTCTACATTGCAATCACTCGTTTTGCAATAAATTCAGATCGCGGTTGCGTACATACATAAGGAATTGTTGATTTTGTGTATACATGCTGCATTGTCCTTGTATTTCTTAGTGGTCCTTCGTATTTACCTAAGTCAAAAATGTTTTTAAACTCAAAATTCTGACAATAATATCAATTCTGTATTGTGCAGTAGCAACATAATTTCACCGTGTTCGTCACATAAAAATATGGTACGACGATCAAGTGCAAAATTATCCATTCGAATTGTGAAAGAAGGCAAGGAGATTTATAAAATCCTAATGAAAAAACTTAAACTATAGCTGTCCTCTAACAACAGATCATAAACAGTTGTGTGGAAATATTTTCATACAAAACAGTTATTTCTGAACAGATTTAATTTAAAAAAAAAAGACCAAGAAGAAATTATAAATTATACAAAGTTGAAACTTGCTGGGATACTTAATAAAGGAGCATTTTCGTAAAAACGCTTTAAAGGATTTGAGCCAGAATGTGTTGGCGTGGTCGGCCAAATATTTGCGCGCCGGCTGCAGCCCGGTCTTCTCAGAATCTCTGCTTTGTGTCGCCAGCCGTCATCAATCGCTTTGTTTGTTGCAGGTGAGTGGCACTTGTTTGCCGGAGCCTTCCCAGAAGCACAGCTCGCTGGGGCAGATGGGCCACGCGTGTTAGCAAGCTCCTGGCGCAAGGGTCATCGGTTCGACTTCACCCTCAGATTCTCATTTTACGTTGTCCTTAATTTTAGGAACAGTAATAAAATAAATCATAACTGAAATTGGAAATGTAATGTACCATCAATAGAGATATTTATTACTAAACTTTCTTAAGCGAGTTTATACTCGAAGCCGAGAATTTACTAGCACAGTGAAACTTTATAATTTGTTGGTATTCAGGGCAGTAAAAGGCTCTATCAAATCGTTTATACACACACACCTATTTAAAAGGCCAAAGTTGCATATCTTGAAAGAATGTAGGCTTTCTCGGTGAGTCAGTTGCGTAAAATATTCTCGAGCTTTCCATCGGGTCGACGCGTCAGTAGAAATACAAAGCGAGGTTTCGGAGCCTGCCTCTGGCTCCATCTTCCGGCGAAGATGGAGCCAGAGGCAGGCTCCGAAACGTCACTTTGTATTTCTACTGACGCGTCGCACAGTGGGCCAGAATCGCAAAAAGCTGGCCAAAATATAAAAAGTTGTTCAATTTGTACCAAAGTTAGTATGTAAAGGTTATCGAAGTTGCTGATTAAGAATATAATATTAAAAAGTGAAAAAAGAAAATGGCGGATCCAAGATGGCGGACAAATATTGCTAAAAGTCGTTTTATTCATATAAAAGTAATTTGTGTAGAATTATCGAAGTTGCTAGAGTTGTTCAATTTGTACCAAAGTTTGTACGTAAAGGTTATCGAAGTTGGTGATTAAGAATATGGTATCAAAAAGTGAAAAAATAAAATGGCGGATCCAATATGGCAGACAAATATTGATAAAAGTCTTTTGATTCATATAAAAGTAATTTTTTGGGATTTATCGAGATTGATAATGAAGATATGTCTTCAAATATTTAAAAAAACAAAATGGAGGATCCAAGATGGCGGACAAAAATTGGTAAAATTATTTTTATTTATATAAAAGTCAATATTTAGAGGTTGTTGTAGTTAATGGTTAAAAATATAAGCTCAAAAAATGGAAAGCTATAAAAAAAGTACCAAATAGAGGATAGAAGATAGTATAAAATATTACAAAAAAGAATTTTATTTCAATTACAGTTATTCCGTTAGTAAATTGTGTGTGACTATAGTTAAAAGTTGTCATTTTCTTCTTGTTTTTTATCTTCATATCTTCTTCTTCTGCATCTTCAGCTGAATCGTTATCATCTTCAAAGACTGTTTCCTCATCATCTACATCGGAATCTTCATAATCTTCCGGCACAGGAACTAAGTGCGCAATGGCTTCTGTTGACAAACTCTTCAGTTTGTTTGATGATTTGTGCAGATAAGAAATGTTGAAGTCTGTGGTTGCCAACAATCTTCTGAACACGTCGTACATATTCTTAAGTCCGGAAAACTTTCGAGAAAAACTTATGCGACATTGCTTTATCAACTTATTAGTTGAATCTTGAGCATCATCCGACAATTCATATTATTATTAATTTATTTAATACTTATTTCTTAACACGTGTTTGAAAGCGTTAAAAAGTAACTCCACAAAGTATATAGAATATTTGTGTTTCAAAAAAATTTACTTTTTCATGATTATTAATGAAAAAATTAACTTAATATTAATAATTTCATTTTAAAAAAATAACCAAACATTTTGCAAGCGATGCTTAAAACGTGGTTCAAAGCCGGAGTTGGTACTAGTAGGTGGATTTGAAGGTTAATATACTAAAGTAATAATATATACTTGCGGACACAGTGCAAAGAAAGCGGAATATCGTGGAATTCATAACTTATCTCTATTTCTTTAAGCACATTTTAAAATTTTCTCGCGCATTTTCTGGTATTAAGTTAAATAAAAAATATGTGTAATTAATGATTTAATAATGACATAAATGTATTTTAATTAGTAGATACTGCCTGGAACACAGTCCATATTTAAAATATTCGTTTTACTTACACAGAACACAAATATTTATCTTTAACCACAAGGCTATTTTGTAACCTGGTCGGTTGCATGCACCGCTAGCAATGAAGTGCCGACTTTGACATGAAATATAAAGGAGGAAATGAACAATTGATCGTCCAAACAATCGGTATTCAGTAGTTCCAACATTACTGTAGCCAACCTGATAGTCGAAAATTCCCATCCAGAAACTTTTTTTTTTTCCTTTTTGGCCAGGTTTTCAAGATTTTGGCCCACTGTGCGTCGTCCCGATGGAAAGCTCAGAGAATATTTTACGCAGCTGCATATCTTGTTTCCGATATAATCCAATGACAAAACAATAAACTTTTATATTGCTCTTATTTGAAGCCCACGGCAGAATTCTTTTACTGTTGTTGAACTATATGTCAAAGATTTCTATTGTCCTAGTGGCAGTTTTCAAAGGAGTTAAAATAAAGCCATTTTTTAACTTCATATGTGCCTTAGACTCTTATAAATATGCGTGTCTCACACATAAAATGAATTTAAAAGAAATTGTGTAACAAACAAACGCGTAAGTTTTTCACTTCCACTTTCAATGTTAAAGTAAGACACGCCAAAGCACAGTGTTCAACAAAAAAAATCAGATAGCCGTTCAACGGATTTCCTTGTGGTGATATTTTCCTGATAGATGATCCACACACACAGATATCGAGATGCAATACTATAAAAATGGTTTCTTAATGTTTGCCAAAATTACCGTTACATAGAGACAATTTTTGGATTAATCTTATCGTTTTATGTTATAACGTGTTGATGTCGTTTTGAATCTCTCATAGGTAACTGGAAGAAACATTGAAATATTTCAGGGTATGACTCGCTCGAAGCCGTTTTAACCATTTTTGGCACTGTGTGTAAACATGAGCGCTGACTGATACGTTTCCCGTTGTATAGCCTAACCATATCAGATTATGGAATTTGTTTTTATCTTTTACGTTCAGGTTCCATCGTTGTAGATAGGCCAGTAGAGATCTACGTTATAAGCGCAAACACGTGAGGATATGTAATGTATTAGAGTATTCGTTTTAGTTCGTAGAAGAGAGTAGCTGTCAGCAGTGTCACCTAATACGGAGCCCTGCGCTTGCGTTTCGCAGCGACAGCTTCCTCGAACATGCTGTCAGCAAGGCTCCAGTGCCTGGGAGCCGAGGCCCGCCTGTTCCTTCTCCATATTATCCTGAGCCTTCCTGTGTTCATTCGACTTGGAATTCGATGACTCTGCACGTTCGATATGTTATCGTTTATTATTTTTTTTTTAACTGCATAACGTCTCTTAACAGCGAGGTTTTTAGAGACCGGAAAGGATGGGTGGGGGGGGGCAAGGAATGGGAAGGAGTTCGGTCATGGCCTTTTGAAGGAAGCATCCCCGCATTCACCTGGAGTGATTTGGGGAAACCATGGAAATCGTTCATTCATACACTTGTCGTCTATGATATACGTAAATGGGCTAATAACTATTATTCTAAATCTCTTAAATTATTGTATTTATTTTTTGGAGATACTGTAATTTGTGTCTAAAATAGTTTGTGAAATTACGCCATCTGGACTGGATTAATAGTTTCCTCTGTTTCTTTATAATTTTCTCTTATAGTTTCGGAAATCATTTTTAAAAACTGATTCGTGAGTAGGCACTAAATCCACTGAAATGATGTTTGGAAAATCTGTTTGCGAATTGTATACATCTTTTTTATTTAATTTTTGTCATCTGTAGGTTAAACTGGGTCGCTGATTGAATACCTTGTGGTAAAATGTTCCGCTCGTAAAAGCTGTACTTCAGTTACAAATTATTATTGTTGTATGAAACCACAGAAAACCATAGTCAAACTTCGGGTAGATCTGTACCTACATAGTATCTTTGCAGTCCACATCACTTCTGGTGGCAGAAATTCCGTTGTACCATTGTAGGTTGCTATCGCATATTGCACGTGGAATAAGAAATGTATGGAGGCATTAGTTTCTCATCTTAAGTTAGATGTCCTGTATTAAAGACATAGCGAGCACGGTGTGTGAGCGTTAACGCTATGGCCCCGCATTCGGGAGTACCCTGGCTCAAATCCCCCTCCGTCCGTCCATATTACAGTTTTCCATGAATTCCCAAAATCACTCCGAGATATTTCCTTCAATGGGTTATAGTCGAATTCCTTCCCGTTCCTAGCCACACTCTCTCCTGGTTCTAATAACCACGAGTTCGTCGACAAGACGGAAAAATCCTAAACAAAGTAAAGCCCTAAAATTACATCTGAATCTCACTCCAACAAGCCACAGAAACTCTACAGGCATGGACGCCATTATTGTATTGTAAGTAACGGTTGTACAGCATAAAGGAAAAACGGATTAAAATTGTACTAAATTTTGGGTGCGCAGACTTCCCTGGTCGTTGTCGATGTAATCTTGGTTGTCCAGGTTAAACCGCGTCAATTTGTCGAAACCTAGGTTTTCAACCCGGACAACCAAGATTACATGTACTAAATTTTTTTATTCTGTGAACTTAAAAACCTTCACAATAAATTAACTTGGAATTTCGTTCTTTCGTATTGTCCTCTTACACCGCGGCGAGTGTGCTGTTTTATAGTTATATTTGTCATAGTCCTATCATACATTTGATTGGGATTGGATTTACTTGCTTCTGCTTACTACACTGACAAAAATTACTTTGCACTTTGACATTTAAAACTGCAAATTTTTAAGAACGAAGATTTCTAACACCTAAATACTTGACGTTAATATGTATCATGGTTTTGAGGTAGATGCTTTACATACTCTAATGCGGAACATTTTATTCATTTGACACATTGCTGAAGAAATTTAAGTTCCTGATTAAATTTGTACATGTCTTTATTCGATTTATGTCTATTGTTTGACCGTGCGCATTGTATTTCCACACTCGGGTATGTACACCTGTTCCAGGTTCAATCCTAGGGTCTGGGGTACTGGTCGTTCCTCACACGGTCCTAAGGCTTTTTTTTATAATCCTTGAGCTGTTCCGAGTTTTCCTCCTCAAACATTAAACAGCACACAGATAAATTAACCGTAATCATGCGGGTTCGCTGAGAATTGGCTTCACATTGGTTGGGGAGCGTGCATAAACCACGTAGCTCCATTTTGGCCTCCTGTGAACCCTCCATTCCCCCCACGTAGCCCTAAGTGCTATGGCCTCTAACCCCCCCTCCCCCACGTAGCACATAGCTTTTTTCCATTTTGATTCCAGAAGACATTTTGTATTGTTTTCTCTCGTCAGACTATCATAAATTACATACGGAGATAATTAACTGAGGGAAATAATTATTCACATGCTGTTGTGTGTTCTGTTCCTCATTTTAACTGTGAAAAATGTTATGAATGGAAAGCTACGTGGCCTGGCTAAGAACCCCCCCCCCCCCCCACCACGTAGCCCCCTTCCAGCCACACCCCCCTCCCCCTGGACCGAGCCACGTAGTTTGTGCACAATCCATTGCCTATTTCCCAAACAGGAGTCGCAAACTCTGGGAGTAAATAACCTACACTGCATCACTTAAAAATTATGGGAGGGCCTTGCCCATTAACAGTATCGAATGGGACAAGAAAATATTGTGTTGGGTAATTTCTGTATCCTTCCCTTTCCTCGAATCCGCAGAGCAACGTATAAATAGAAAATGAAACTTTGTATCTCCTGGCAATTACATTCCTGTGTCATATGTCCCGAGATTTTCAAATAATGTTGTAAAACTTTCTAATCTTGCTTGGCGTTGCCATTTGAAGCACAGAGGTTTAGTAACAAGATATTACAATAAAATAATAATAATAATAATAAAAAACGTGACCGGATCGAAGTTCAGAAAACTCAGATGAAAGTTATGATACCTAATAACAAATTATGACCTCAAAGTAAGTTTGCTATTGGTGAGAACATTCTGTTTATAAAGAATGTTGTAGGAGTGATTTTGGGTATTGAAGACGTTAAAGGAAAATCAAGTAATGGAGATGATAAAAAAACGAGATGTTTCTGGATTCTGAATCCGTATTGGTGAAACAAACTACCTTGCATTGCTTCTCCCGAGATATAGTCAAGATGAAGGGAAAATACTTAGCATAAATTTTTATGATGCAGTAGTCGAATGATGAATAGATGGTTAATCTTGAGTACACTGAAAAAATTTATCGAAGTAAATATTTCTAATGTGGGGTTTACACTGATAAATTAAATAAATCCACTCAGAAAGAAGTTGACTCGCATGATCTCATACAACAGGAAGATATAGAAATGTTTCTGCTTGAAAAATTTTTCATTGCTGCACATGGCAACGAGAAAGTTATATTAACATAATAATTCAACATTTAAGGGCATTAGTAGAGAAAATTAAGTTTCGTTAATAATAAGGGTCGTTGTAAAAGTGACCTAGATTACTATTGTTCGTTTTTGGAAGGCGTAGCATCATCCATTGTTGATCATGCCTCCAAAAACAAAGATTATCATGTATTTTATCTGGTTTGCGGGGGGGGGGGGGGGGGGGAGAACAATCACTGTGTAAATTTTCGACATTAGTAGAAAAAGAATATTCGTGTATAAGTTCTGAAGGGATAAATCTATGTTTTTTTACTAGTTACTGTTTGTGTTAAAATACTTTTTCAACCTTCTGCATAGTAATAATCAGACAAATAGAATGGATGTTGCTGTAGCAGCCACAACATTAGCAATGTCAACGTAGATTTTTTTCCTTATTAGTTTTAGTTTCCCTTATTGTTTTTTCCAGGACTATTCGTTATTGTCATCATTACTTAAAAACATCGGAAAACTACTGGTATCGACCAGAGATTGATGTCAACCACCAAAGGTTGTGTGTATTGTAATGCAGTAGCTTGACACAAAAAATTCTATTTCGCATGGTTATACTCGAATC
This sequence comes from Vandiemenella viatica, assembly GCA_031002005.1. NCBI lineage: Eukaryota > Metazoa > Arthropoda > Insecta > Orthoptera > Morabidae > Vandiemenella > Vandiemenella viatica. Next base: position 289,831,442 of record JARYHS010008074.1, read on the forward strand.
TAATGTTCTATTTCCATTCTCGCTTTCAGTTCCAATGAATAGGTATTTTACAGATTTTATACCGTTGAACCTATTTTCGCCATACTGATTAGTACTTGCAGAATGTATATATTTTTTAAATCTTCCTTCGTGTGGATACCATATAAACTGCGAATTGGTTCCTAATGAACTGTCTTGTTTCAGATTTTTCTTTTTCCAGCAGGGTATAATGATAATTTCGTAAATTATTACCGAGAGGGTAGATGCAGTTATTTGGCTTGAGCAGGAAGCCTTTGAGGGCGGACTCCGCTATTGTTCAGTGTTGCACGCTGCTGAAGTATCGCTTCCCAGCTGCCTGTACATTGTGTAGCTTCCACGAAAAAGTGAATGAGCGCGTGTCGCCCGCCTATTCAGTGTCCAACAACCGTGCGCGTCGCTCCAACGCTGCAGCCATTGTTGGCGCGATTGTTTGATCTCTTTGTGTCCTTCAGGCTGCTTGACTTGCTTCCTGGTGACACGTATTTCCATATTTTCTGCTAATCCATTTGAATCGGTAGATACTTACCCCTTACACTCTCTTTCGCGTGGTACGATCATAAGGCTGGCCGTCCAGTGGACGCGTACTCTTGCGAAAAACGTTCGCGCGAATACGCTTCTATTCGTGCGAACTGTGTTGGCACGGAGACACCCCGTCCACTGAAAGCAGATTCTCGCGATTCTGTCGCCAGTTCTCTGGTGTTGTTTGTGCCTTAAAGAACAGTAGCAATGCCTTTTTCTCAGTTGTTGGAATTAGACGCATTGGAATCAACAATTCCAGCAAGAAGAACTATAAAAAGGAGAGAGGAATGGATGAATAATATTTTTGCCAAAGAAAGGGGTTTCCATTTGGTTGAAATAGGGCCACTGTTTTGAGACTTCTCCGCCTTTTCCGGATTTTTCTTCCACATATTGTCTTAACTTTTTTCTAAACGTATTCCTCAACCCTTTCCATTTCTTTTTGATGTCAGCGACTATAACAAAAGAAATAAGAACCAAAATTCCTTAGTACATATTTGTTTAGTTTTTTTAAAGGAGAAAGAATAAATGAAAATTCCCAAGTATAGGTCCTAGATCGGCTAAATTTCTAGTCTCACGTCCTCTTTTTGGCGAAACACTCGGGAAAAACCAGTGTAAAATAAAGAGAAAAAAAAATTAAAAATATAAAAATAGTAATTTTAAATAGATTGAGAGAAATATATGAACACAGCTATAATAAGACACGTGTTATCAAAAGCAAAGAAATGCAGTATTCTAGCCAAAAGATTTTAATCTCGTAACCCATTAACTTTCTATTAAAATATATTTATAAACTTGAAAATAATTTCATCTGAAGAGAAAAGCAATTATTTGAAAATGGGACACAAAAAAGTAATTCGATGGGACGGCTCAAACAACCGTCTCAAAGCTAAACTAGATGAATTGAACTACGCCGCAAATAATCGTTATAAATTGACGGTGGTTTGTTTCGTAATATTATGCATAATGTTGAGTAATTTTGTCAGAAACGATAACAAACATAAATTTAATACATAAATACTATACATTGTGTTACGTACCAAAGGTTATTCGTCACTAATTACAATCCGCGTAATTAATTGAATTTTTGTTTAAGAGAACAACAAAATGATTGATTGTAGATCTATATGATTATTCCATTAATGTTGTGTTTTAATGGATGAAAGTGGTTTAAATGAACGGAGTGACTTGTATTAAAAGCAGTACAGTGCAAGGAAAATTGGTTAAAAGAATGCAATTAAGAATATTATGCGATCTATGATGTTATGAGTGAGATTTTGAATGTTTGAAAGCGTTTGATTTGGTAAATATGCTGCTTAATGCTTGTTTATATTTTCTATTTTCACTTAAAATGTTTGCTGACGATTTCCAGTAATTTTTGTTTTGTGTGATTAGTATTGTTTCCGTAATTGTTGCCAGGAAGATTCTATTTAATCATCAAATAACTATCACATCAAACCAGTAGAGAAACTGATGACAACAAGATAAAAAGAAAATGATAGATATGTAACATGGCATTTTGTTTAAAGAGATGAATAAATAATAGAATTAATTACCTGATACTTCCAATTTCTTCTCACATGTTCATTTGGACATTCCTCTGATGGTATTGAGATATTTTTTGACCCCACAAAGGGGCTCTTTCTTGAACAAGAGTAACCATCTTGTCTATATCCATACCAAATTCAAACAATTTTGGATCTCGTCGCCCTCGCGTAAGTTCGCGCGACTCAAGCGTTCGCAGTGGACGGAATCGCATTAAGTTACCTTTGTTTGGATAGGAGCGATCTCTTCTCGCGTATTCGCGAGAAGATTTTTCGCACGAATTCGCGTCCACTGGACGGCCAGTCTAAAGCGGAAAAGAATCGGCTAAGGTTGTAGCTTCTCTTGTACAAGGATGATGAACTGAAAGCTGCAACCATCTCGTGAAACTCTATTTGTCTGCACTTCAGTGCGTGGTGGCAACCTAAACCGTTTGTTGCCTAAGTTGAACTTGACGAAAGCTTTGCAAGTAAATGTGCTGACAATGGATGTAGCAAATGGTATTTTCTGAAAATATCAGTTTTACCGTATAGCCGAAGTTTCGATTTGAATACTGAAACCGAGAGTGGTAGGTGAGCGGTACCGCTCTGGCCTCTCATCCTGGAGGACGCGGTTTCGAATCCCCGTCCGGCCATCCGGATACGAGTTTTCCATGGTTTCCCGAAATCAATCCAGGCGAATGCCATGATGGTACCTTCAAAAGGCCCTGGCCGAATTCTTTCCCATTCCTTTCCCCCATCCATTCCTGGCTCTAATGATCTTGACGTCGATGAGGCGTAAAGCCATAAGGAAAAAATAATAATAATAATGAGTGCTTACGTGGTAAATCATATGGTAGATTTTCTTAAAATTAAGACATCACTAAATGTTCTAAACCCGTGACATTATTGATTCCATAAAGTCCTCGGCAATCACGCCGAGGTCTTAAAATAGATTACATTCCAGTACGTCGCTTAATAACAGGTGCGACCGTGACGTTGGTCAGGATGGAGGTTGAACTGGTATTTAATGATAGTTTATGAGTAATTAAAGACCAACTTTGTCTTAAACCGATGCCTGATTAGATCGTTGCACAGGAAGTGTATAAAGCCTGCTATTGTTGCAGGTAAGTCATGTCATCTCACCTACCTGTGACAAGGTTTCAAGCTACCAAGCATTCCGCCTCTGTTACCGTTGTACGTGCTATTCAGTCAGGGTTTGAAAGCATGCTTCTTCACACGCACAAAAACCGCTTTGGCGCTTTAACAGTCCGTAAAAATCCCTTACTAAACACAGCTTCGAACTTCATACTTGAACTATAGATGTGGGGAATCTTAACAATAAGATCACCGAAAAATAAATGATAAACGCAATATTTTAGATGCTTTACTAATGAATTAACACACTACTTTATAGATTCCTTCCATGACAAGAAATATATGTTCTTATTCTTCGCTGAAACACTTGAAGGTAGTATTAATCTAATTCTAATCCTAAAATCTGGAAGGATTAAATTGAAAGCATATGAGAATCTGTGATTATTGTAGACCATTTCTTCCACAGCTGCTTGTTAAACTAATAATTATTGTTTAATAAATACGCCAATACAACTGTTGTTGGATATTATTTATTTCGCCTCTCGTCGAGGTATCCGTTTGCTGAGACCATGACAACGGCGGTGACTTGGAGTGAGTCATCTGAATACCGGTTTGACTCTCTGATGTTATCTTCAGCGCCTCATCACAACGCATCAACCACTACGATGTAAACTTACACAGGAAATCATTAGGTCCTCTTTAACTCTATAACATTAATAAGTGTTCTCAGTAGTCGCAACTAAGAGACAAGGAAACGGTGACAGCATTAGCATTTGTGTTTGGGATTGGCATTTTGCAGGACACGGATTCGAATTCCAGTCTGGCATTCCAGATTTCGGTTTACCAAGGTTAGCCGAAATCATTCCAGGCGAATAGATCCTTAAAAATATCTTCGTGAACTAATTCTCAATCTTTGCACCATATCCTCTCGCGGCTCTAACGACTCCCACATTGATGAGCCGTAAAGGCATCACAAAGAAAATATATTTTGATTTAGCGACCTATCTACATTTCTTCACTAACCGCAATCACGACTGTCGATTGTTGATAAATGGCCGCTGTAAATCGAGTAACCAGGAGCTGTGTTTATCAAATGGCATTGCTTTTCTCTCTCTCTCTCCTTTCGATACTAAATGTCGCTGTTATCGATACTGTAATCCGTGGTCGTGAAAGAATAATGTTACCAGATCAATAGTTCTGGGTTCTCGTACGATGTTTAGTGTAATAAAGTGAAAATTCCTCTGCACAAAATTGTATTACTTCGTCTAGAATTTCGTTGTGAGCAGTTATTAAATTTCCGAAAATTTTTATATTAATATGGGACACATATCAGTTCCAGAATTAAGTAAGGTAAAGATGAATTCTTCGTGGCACAGTAAGGCTATTGAGTGGGATTCTCGGAGGCAGAGCTCTGTATACCCCATACTCGATTTTTGCCCAAAGGAAGTAAGTCATATGTCTGTTCTTCATACCTTCCCCAAGAAGTTTCCTCGTCAGTACTGGTTGGACAGCAGGTTGAATGGGCTCGGGGTTTCGTTGCGGACGATTAGCTTCGAAGAAAACTGTTCGGCTTCAAAGAGGATCAAACTACTCTGAAAGCCTAATGTCTTGATACTTTTGACTACATCTACTCGATATACTCAATAACTAGCCCCCTCAAAAGAATCTTAGATCAGAGAACCTGGAAAAGGGAAATATCTACACAAATAGGGATGAACCCTTACTTGTCTATATAACCATGTAATAAAGCCGACCAGGTGCGTGTCGATCCTCGCCCAACTAAGGTTGTCCTTAACAAGATATAGCGTGACGCAAAATTAATGTTTTACCTATTTCCTTATTTCACAGCAGACTCCGCTACAACGGTGGGCCGCGTTGTCACTCATGCTACTAGAGCAATCGTTCAGTTTGAATCAAATTTATTACTTTATCATATAACAGGTGGTACCTATCCCATCCATTAATGCTTGTTCGCACTACGCTAGTAATTCAGTCGAGTGACGAGTAGTTTAGTAACTAAATTACTCGCTACTGACCAAAAATCGTTCGCACCATTACGGTCGAGTACAGTACACAAGTAGCGTGGTAGATGAACAGGCTGCAACCCAATCAAATGAATGAGCTGATACACAGCTTATGTTAATCGCTATTTTAGAAGATGTGGATTAAGAAGTTTATGAGATAAAGGAGAAAAAAGCAATGGGTTAGTAGAAGAAATGAACTAGGAGCTGCAAATTATCTTATGAAGGAATCAGCATTAGAAGATCCCTAAGAATATTTTGAGAATGACCAAAAGTTGTGTTAATGATAATTCATCGTGAAGATACCTATTAAAGGAGTACAATTCCAGCAATTACTGGCAGTTCTCTACTTTATTGCCACCGCATGTAGTTTAAGGACACTCACACCTCGTATTTATACTCGATAAAATAATTGTTTAAAAAACATAAAAACCGCCTTCAAAAAAAGGGCACCAAAAATTTAAAAATAACTTTATACCTAGCTTAGAAGAAAGTAAATTTAAATGGACAATATTTTACATTACTTTTATTGAAATTTTTACATTAATTAGTTATTTTTGGAGTCGGTGCCAACTGTCAGATCGTGCAGATCGAATTACTGAACTTTATTTGATGTTCGAGGCGAACCGAGTGTACGAACAAAAATTCCAAATATTTTACAGCATGTCGTGAGGAAGATAGTTTTATTGCGGGAGACAGCTTAGGGGAACAAATTAACGGTATGTCATCTGTTGCTCGGCCTCGTTGGTCATCCAGGCATATCTCTGGGGCTATAGTGTTAGTTGGTAGGCTGCATCATGCAGTAAACACTTTTTAGTTATTAAGTATCGGTGTATCATATATATGTTTCAGTTTTGTTGAAAAATGTTTCTATAATTAATTGTAGGTAAGTAGTAACATGATTTTTTTTATGTATTATTGTTTTTATCTTTTTGTTTTTCTTGCTTTTGGCTGGCACCGACTCCAAAAATAACTAATTAATGTAAAAATTTCAATAAAAGTAATGTAAAATATTGTCCATTTAAATTTACTTTCTTCTAAGCAAGGTATAAAGTTATTTTTAAATTTGTGGTGCCCTTTTTTGAAGGCGGTTTTTATGTTTTTTAAACAATTATTTTATTTTTAAATTTTTAGTGGTATTATAGTTAATTTGTATTTAAATATGCCGCAGCAGTTCTCATTTTGCGAACTTCCTGGTAGCTCAGTGGTTAAAGCGAATGCTTTAAAAAAAAATCTGTCGTTACAACAACTTTCAGAATGGGGTGAATTGGATGCTGTGTTAAGAAATGTCAGTTTACATTTTGATCCAGGCTGTGTTTCGATCTAATCATAACATCTGTCTAAGCTGCTGCTCGATAATCGAAACATGTAACATGTATACATACCACATACACAAATCTGTCTCTGGAATATATCTGTTCGTTCCGGCATCACACAGAACATATAGATATTCAATTGGTTTTCACAACGTAAAAGCTAGAGGTCCAAGTTGAAATCTGAAGTACATGTTGAGACATTAGGACACACACATTTTATATATATTCTGCAATGACTTAAAAATAGCATAATTGATTTTGACGGTACTTAAAACTGTGGACTTTGTAAAGAATATTGGAAATTATAAGCGATGGGGTTAAAGGAGAAGAGGGATTGGGATTTTGTATACCAAATGTAGACTTTCTTTTCTGACTGATTTAAAGTATACGTTTGTAAATTTCTATTGATATCATATAAAAATTTTAGGTTTGTATAAAAAAATTAACTAAGGGGTGTGGAGGTGAAGAGTAGTTTGGTCTTTGTTAAGGTAGTGTGGACAGTATTTTTCTCTTTGTTTTAAAGTATACACGTGCAAAGTTCCATCGAAACCAGATAAAAACTGTAGCTTTGTGTAAAGAACATTTACAAAAAATTAAATGGGGTAAGGGAGTGAGCGGTTGGGTTTTGTAAACAGAATGTTTCTCTTTAGTCTTAAGTATACATTTGCAGTGTTCCATCGAAATCTAATGAAAACGGTAGTTATGTATAAAGAAAATTGGAAATTAGGAGGGGTGGGGGTAGAAGGAAAGAGGGGTTGGGCTTCTGCAACCTAATCTAAACACAATTGTTATGTATTTTTTAAAGTATACGTGTGCAAATTTTCTTCAGATTCAGATAGAAACTGTGCTTTGTGTAGATTAAAGGGGTGGAAAGGGGGAGAGAGGTTTGGCTTCTCTAAACCAAATGCAGACAGTAATTTTCTGTTTGTTTTGAAGTATACATGTGCATACTTCCTTCCAAAATCAGATAGAAACGGTAACTTTATATAACGAACATTGACAGTAATTAAAGGGGTAGAAAGGGAAATAGGGTTTGTGTTTTTATCAAAGTAATGTGAGTAGTATGTTTCTTTTTCTATTTGCTTTAAAGTATACACAAGCAAAGTTCCACCGAAATCGGATTATAATGTGGGTTTGTACAAACATTAAGAAACGTAAAAGGGGACCTAGGGTAGTTTTTTTAAATTTTTTGGTCAGAAATCTTCTCCATAAAAAAATACATATATGTGCCAACTTTCATACAGATCGGTCAAATGGTGTCAACTGTAGCTATTCAAAAAGAAAATTGACAAAAGTCAAGGGGCGGAAACGGGGAACCGGGTTAAGTTTTAGCAAAACCAAAAGCTGACATTATTTTTCTCTTTGTTTTACAGTAAAAGTTTGCTAAGTTCTATCTAAACTGGATAAAAACTGTGGGTTTGTATAAAAATTAAACGGTTTAATGGGGAGTGGGGGGTAGTTTTTCGATTTTTTTGGTCAAAAACCTTCCTCGTGAAGAAATACATATAAGCGCCAACTTTCATGGTAATAGGTCAAACGGTGTAGCTTTTTATATATATATATATATATATATATATATATATATATATATATATATATATATATAAAATACAAAAATGAAGGGGTTGGTGGGAGGGAGAGGGGTTGTGCATTGGCAGACCAAATGTTAACAAGATTTTTCTGTTTGTTTGAAAGTATACATTGGCAAAGTTCAATCAAAATCCGATATGAAATATAGATTTCTATAAAATTAAGGGGTGTAAAGGGGGAGATGGGGTGGCTTTTTTTATTGTTTGGTCAGAAACTTAGTTCATGAGAAATTACATGTATATGACAACTTTAATGGAAATCAGTTAAATGATGTCTACTACAGTTTTGTATAAATAACATTGGCAAAAATTAAGGGGTGGATAGGGTGAGAGGGGTTCAGTTTTTTCAAACCAAACGTTTACAGCATTTTTCTCTTTATTTTTGACTATACATGTCCAAAGTTCCATTGAAATCGGATAAAAAATGTGGGTTTGTATAAAAATTAAGGGGTGTAAAGGGAGAGAGGGGTGTTTTTTTTATTTTATTTGGTCAGAAGCCTTTTCCATGAAAAATTACATGAATATGCCAACATTAATGGAGATCAGTTAAATAGTGTCGACTTTGGCTTTGTATAAAGAACATTGGCAAAAATTAAAGGGTGGATAGGGGGAGAGGGGTTCGGTTTTTTCAAACCAAAAGTTGTCATTTTTTTCTGTTTATTTTTTACAATACTATTCCAAACTTCAATAAAAATCGGATAAAAAGTGTGGGTTTGTATAAAAATTAAGGGGCGTAAAGGGGTAGAAGGGGTGGTTTCTCAATGAAATTCATATGGGACCACTTTGGAGGTATACTCTATCCACTATAAAATTTCATTTAAATCGGTTCAAAATTGGCGAAGATATCGCTGAACATACATCAAAAAAAAAAAAAATAATAATAATAATAATTCAGACGAATTGAGAACTTCCTCCTTTTTTGAAGTCGGTTAAAAATCAGCTATTTTCTAATTCATCACAGTGTGAGGGAATCTATGAAACATATAGGAATTAAAGTAATGTTTCGTAGAGATGCATCCAGTAAACTGAATCATTTTACTGAAGGAATATAAACTGTTTCAGTACCTGCGCCTAAATTTTTGGACTATTTTTTTTTAACTTCTGCAAGTACATAGATCATTCTAAAAAGATTTTTATCGCGTTAGGCAGTACTTCTAATAACAATAGTAATAATATCTTATCGTATAACCTAGATGCTATTGTAATAAAATAATTAATAAAATCGTGCACTAAGCTGATGTTTTCAATTTACTTCTCACCAAATGTTTATTGTATTTTGTTTGTTCTTATAGTGCGAGGACTTAATATTCTGCAAGCATTCATGTTGTACATATTTGGAAACAAACAGTGGCGTAGCTAGGTCAACAAGGGCCCCGGCGCTAAAAATTTATTTTGGGGCCCTCAGGCCAGATGGGCGACCTCTTTTTTGCTTTGTGTTACTGGTAAGGGCCCCCTGAGCTGAGGATGGTGCCCTTGAGTCGTGCTTAGGGGCCCCCTCAGCAGTGAGAGGGCCCTTAGTGAGGTGAGGGGCTTCCTGTGTGTCAGGGCCCCCTTAGACAGTTTGCCATGAAGGCTCGTGGGCCTCTGAACTGCGCTTGAGCCCCCCACAGAGTATGCTTGGGGGCCCCAATGAGCGTAGGGGCCCCGGTGCATTGCACCACCTAGCCCCATAGTAGCTACGCCCCTGGATACAAATTTTAAAATTGTTTCTTCACTCCAGCGAAACGACATTTTTGCGGCGATTTAAACAGTAGGTTCAGACTTGTTAGCCGATGAGCCAGTGGGCAGTGGCGTATGGTGGGGGGTGCTACTGGATATGTGAAAACTGCGACCAGTGAAATTTGCGGCCAACCTAAAATCTGTGAAATCTGCGGCCAATACCTCTTCTCTTTGTGTCATGCCGCGCCGTCCTAATCCCTTTAGACGACCTGACCTGGTCTCACTAAATCGTGGCCTGGAAGTTATTATGTGAACAAATCATTTTACATTACACACCCGAAACAGCCAAGTTAATTTCTATTTTTTTTTAATAGACACGCAAATGTTCTACAGGTTTCATAGACTTAGACTTTTTTAGCACTCGTTACTGAAAGCTGAATTTTTTGCTGATCTGCAACACTGTTACGATTCTGTAAGTATCTGCCTCGTTATTACAATTGTTTTCTACGTCTTTTAAGCAAGAATAAAACTTGTATTTTAATAACAGTTATAAACTATAAAACATCTGTACTGTCAACCTGCTGTTTAGAAACATTAGGCCCGTTTACACGTACGCGCCAAACTGTCGGTCTGGAACGGCGCTCCGGACTGCCGCGCCGGAGAGTGAGGTTGGACCGTCGCTCCTGGAGCGTGCGACGAAAAATGGTCAACACTCCAGTCGCGCGCGCCAGGACTGCGGGTTGGAGCGTACGCGCCAAAAATGACCGTTATCCCGTGGCGCGTGGACTTTCCGCCGGGTTGGAAAGTTTTGTAGACGGTCCAGCTTGCAACATTCGGTTTTCAGGTTGTTGTCGTTTTTGTTAGTTGTGCTTGTGTTTATAAGTGTATTTAAAATATCCTCCAAAAGAAATGACATAAACTGAGCAATATGAACTGCTCTCTCTCTCTCTCTCTCTCTCTCTCTATATATATATATATATATAAATATATTTTTTGTACAGAAAGAATTAAATAAACAAAGTGTATATGGGCGGAAAGATGGCACGAAACTAGAGATCTATATGGACACATGCCTCTTTAGTGAGAGCAACGGGAAAATAAATGACCCAGATGATTTAAAAATTGTTTACGAAATGACAATTCCATATATAACTACATTTTAATAATAATATTTAATTAAATTGCAATGGAGCGCACGCTCCTGTGGCAATTTCCCTACACACCCATCTTCCCCCTTTCCTGCACCCACCTACATTTGCCCTCTACAAATTGTAACTTTAAATTCTTTCAACGTTTTTGGTAAATTGTTCATTATTTCCCTTTGTAGCTTATTCCAATACCTGACACCTTTACCTAAAAAGGTGAAGTTAGTATCACCACAAATATCAAAATAAGACACAGTTATGAGGAAAAGCATAACTGCAGAGTAATGTTTGCCTCCTACTCTTCGTTTTTTTTGAAACTGGGATATCCCTCCAAGATTTGAAATTGCTTGCATATATTTTTCTCAGTTCTTTTCGAATTGCCGCCGATTTTCTTGAATCCTTTCAGTGACGAAATCTTTGTTTTCACTTTCACATACATTATTTACCCTGCTGAATTCTACTAACTAATCATATTTACGATGTTTTAAATTTTTATTTTTGTAGTCATTTGATTTAACCTTCCACAAACATAGAAAATTCTTATAAAGTTCTATAAATCCTTCCAAATTATCTCTTGACCACTTTTTCAAGATTTAGATTTTTATCTGTTAAAGCCGGGTACAGTTAAATAAAGTCACCCAGAAATTCGAACCAACAACGAACTTGTACTGACGCATCAAGACTGCAGACCGACAATTCACGTGTAAACACGAGGCCCCGTTAGACCTGCGCGCCAGATGTGCGCATTCGGAGCGCGCGCCAGGCCTCTCTGGCCACCGAGCATTTACACGTAAAGGATTGATGCGCGCGCTTGGAGCGTACGCTCTAAAACCGTCGGAAAAACCGTGCGTGTAAAACGCAGCAATCCGCTCAGAGCGCCGGTGGGGCGGCTTTTAACAATACAACCAGTTTGATCCTATTCTATAATAAACATGCCGCTACAGCATTGTTGAGAATTCTGGCCGCAAATTTCACTGGCCGCAGTTTTCGCGACACCGTGCTACTCGCCCGGTTTAATAGAACAAAACTGATCGACTCGACTAAGTTTCATTGTTCACACACGTTTAGTTACTAAATCACTCGCCACTCGACTAAATTACTAGCCTAGTGCGAACGAGCTATTAGGATGCATTAGACTCTGACTTAAGAGTACTTTCAGTAAAATAACAACTTTTGTGAACATTTTTACAGTACTTGTTTAAATACGAGCAGGTGATTGTCGATATTTGAGTTCCTAAGCCATAACGGTTTTGAGTAGATGCGTTATCGAAAATAGTGTAAAACTAACACGTTGACTAGGATGACCGCTCGTTTCTTCATTTTCCAGTGAAAAAAAATTGGAAACATCCTAGCCTTTACTTGACGTTTCATAAATTGGCGTAAAATTAAGCTGTGTACAGCAAATTTGAAATTAAGCTCATTATTTCCAAACGTATTAAATTCGTCAAAAATAAATTTCTTTACGATTTAGCTAGATTTACGAGAACCTAAAAAAATTTCGTTCATAGACCAATATGAATACGTCCGATTAAAGCTAATGCTAGCAGGCATCCAACTCTTGGAAACTTGGCAGTTTTTGAGTTTCTTTAGGGATCTCGTAAAATAATGAGTGCAATCGGTCTGTGGATAAATAAGCATAATTTCTAATGTTTCAGAGAGAAGTTAAAATCAGGTTACCACACCCTCACCGTTTGATACTAATGTTTCGTGGAACATTCCCGTTTTTATCACTTTAAACACAGCCCCAGACTAAATGTCACCAGCACTTCCTAATAAATACCTTGTTTATTTTTCATGCAGCGTGGTTTCATAACAGTGTATGTACAGTTAATTAATTTCTCGTAGTATTTGTACTGTAAACATAAATAATAAATTTCACGGAAACCAAAGTGGATTCCACTGTCCGATTGTGCTGCCCTTTTCTTTATTGAAAAGTCGAAGGTTATGTAAACGGGAACAATGAAGAGACAGGTACGATCCTTCCAATACTGTTTTTCTTTTTTTTACGATCTTATATAATCAGATTGGATTATATAACGCTTTCAAGACAGAGGAATAATTCTTACTGATATTGTCCGTTTTATAAAGACTTTAGTGTTAAAGGTTTCCTGTAAGCGAGCAGCGTCTGCCTGAGGAAGCATCACGCCAAAAGTATTGCTCCAATTTGAATTGGATTTTCAGATTCTGAAAGCTTACGGTCTAGCTCAGCGTATCTCAACCTTTTCTAAGCGGGGTTCCAGTAAAATGTCAAATAAGCTTATTACTAATAAGTTATGCGCCCAACTTATTACATATATTTATATTGTTGAAATATTAATGGTTTTTAGAAACTTTACCTGATAGTCTTTATTCGCTTATAGGCAAATACAGTATCAGCATGATATCCAAATTTTTGCTAATTTATGTTTTGTCTAAGATTCTGTCTATGGTCTACTTGTCCCATCTTCTGGTCTGTCTTTTTATTTTCTGTCATCAGTCTTTCGACTGGCAAGATGCATTCCTCCATCCCTTCCTATCTTGTGTTAACCTTTCAGCTCTACATATCCCTTCAACCCACGTCCTCAGTTATCTGCTTCATAAATTCTAATCTTTGTCTTCCTCTACAGTTCTTACCTTCGACTGTTCCCTCCACCAGCAAATTAACCAATCCAACATGTCTCAAAATATGACCTACCAGCCTGTCTCTTCTTTCTGTAAGCTTCTTCCACAAACTTCTTTCCTCAACCATCATTTCCAAAACTCCTTCATTTCTTACTTTGTCTGTCCACTTAATTTTCAGCATTCTTCTGAAGCACCACATTTCAAATGCTTCAATTTTCTTTATTTCCGGTATTCCTAAAGTCCATGTTTCGCTTCCATAAAGTACTGTGCTCCACACATAGAGTTTTAAAAAGTTTTTTCTAATTCCTAGATCAATATTTGAAACTAAAAGTTTTCTCTTTTTCAAGAAGGCTCTTTTTGCTAGCGCTATTCTGTTTTTAACATCATTCCTGCTTCGGGCATCGGTTGTAATTTTGCTTCCCAAGTAACAGAATTCGCTTACTTCTCCTATTGCATCCGATCCTATTTTTATATTTAATCTACTAGTATTGGTATCATTTCTATTACATTTCATCACTTTAGTCTTGCTTTGATTTATATTCAGTCCAAAACCTTCCTTCAGTATTTTGTTCATGTCATTCAGTAACTTCTCAATGTCCTCAGCCCTCTCTGCAAACAAGACAAAGTCATCAGCAAATTGTAGCATACTGATTTTTTCTCCTTGAACACGTATGCCACATGGAAATTATTCTTTTACTTTCTTTATTGCTGCTCATACATACAAGTTGAATATTAACGGGGATAGACTACAACCTTGTCTCACGCCGTTTTTAGCTGGTGCATGTCTCTCATGATTTTCTACTTTTATAATAGCCACTTGCTTCTTATATAGTTTATAGAGTATTCTTCTATCTCGATACTTTAGACCTGACTTCTTTAAAATTTTGAACATCTTGTTCCACCTAATATTATCAAAAGCTTTTTCTAAATCAACAAACGCCGTAAAAGTATTTTTTGTTTTTCTTGATCCGCCCTTCAAGTATTAATCTTAAAGCCAGAATTGTTTCTTTGTACCACGATTTTTCCTAAACCCAAAAAAATCTTTACCTACTATCTGTTCTACTACCATTTCCATTCTTCTGTATATTATTCTGGTCAGTAATTTTGAAGCATGTGATGTTATACTAATGGTGCGATAATTCTCACATTTGTCGGCTTGTGCCTTTTTCGGAAGTGTGAAGATGATATTTTTTATTAAAATTAGTTGGAATTTTTCCGGTTTCATAACTATTTGATATCAGCTTGAATGATCTTTCGATTCCTTCTTCTCCTAGAGATTTAAGAAGTCCTGCAGGGATCTCATCAATTCCAACTGCTTTATTTGCTTTTAAGTCATTCAGAGCTCTATTAAATTATGTCCTCAAAACAGGATCTCTTAAGTCATCAATGTCGACATCGCCTTCCTTTTTCATTACACTATTGTTTAAGCTGTCCCCATCATACAGTTTCTCAATGTATTCCTTCCATCGGTTAGCTCTACCGTTTGAGATTAAAAGAGGTTTCCCATAGGCAGCTATAATGTTCACGTCTCTTTTCTTCATTTCTCCAAAATTCTGTTTGATCTTCCTGTATGCAACATCTACTTTCCCTACGACCATTTCCTTTTCTACTTCTTCACACTTTTCTTCTAGCCATTTTTCTTTTACTTTTTTGCTTTTCCTATTTATTTGATTTCTAAATTGCCTGTATTGCTCTCTTCCTGCTTCATCCTGGACATTTTTGTACCTTCTCCTCTGATCCATCAGCTCCAATGGTCTATCTTAAAATCTGCGAAATATTCCCGTGTCGGGAAAACTGAATAAGAAATGATAATCCATTGGAGACAGGACAGACAAACGCCAAAGATCACGCTTTACCTTTGTTCTTTAAGAGATATTAATAAAAAATCAGATTACTACTCTTTGGATTCTGTTAATCACGCATTTATTATGAGGTTCAACTAAACACAGGAAATGTTCGAAATCGATCTTTAATATTTGAAGTTTATCATCATTATCTCCTTCAAAAGTCAGTTCGCGAATTAAATTATTAAGATAATTTCTTCACTGACGATAACTTTGTCTAATCCATCACTTTGGTACTCTTCTTCTTTGACATTGTGTGGGTGATAATAGAGGCCGCAGCTGCCGCACGCACAGGTGACGACACGTCAATACCGAGCGCTTTCTGAGCACTGGACACCAGGCTCGTTCGACCAAAATTTCCTTTTTCTTGAGCACGCTCAGACGAGTGCGCTCAAAAGAATAAGCGGCTTATTCGCCTGTGCGTGCTCAAGTGGATACGGGGCTGAAGAGGCTAACGAGTCATAAGGCAGTGGATAAGAGTAGTATAGATAGATATATCTCAGAGAAGGAATATTTGCATGCAAATTATAGAGAGAAAATTCGAATAGGCTGAGAGAGACGATGTGATGGAAGGGACTGGAGCGGATGTGAGAAGTTGACTAGTTCAGTATTCACCAAGATGACGTTTGGATAGCAAGTATTTCTTAAGATATCGTCCGTAAAATATATTAGTGGCCGGGATAAGCAACTTGCAACTACTGGATTTGGTATTATATAATTAGAAAATTCAGAAGTAGGAGGAGTTGTACTGGGGGTTGGCAAGAACTCCTAACTAGTCAAGCCAGGCAAGAGCTATGAGTGATTTGTGAACGAGTGAGTTGCTGGCACCAAGCGTGTTGGGTGAGCAGTGAACGCTCTGGCCTCGCATTCGGGAGGATTCCGGTTCGAATCTCCGTCCGGCCAACCAGATTTGGGTTTTCCACGGTTTACCCAAATCACTCCAGGCGAATGCCGAGATGCTTCCTTCAAAAGGCCATGGCCGAATTCCTTCCCGTTCCTTGTCCCCAGACCCATCCCGTCTCTAATGACCTCGACGTCGATGAAGCGTAACGTCAAAAGTTTGGAACTTTAACCTCCAACGTTGATGTTTTGGAGTCAGATATTTCGAACAAAAAAAAAGTTTAAAGCGGTTGGTATCGGGATAAAAACAGCTATAATCTTGAATAAACTTATGTATTCGAATATGTTAAGTGGTTTTCAATTAATAAGTAACAATTCCTTCTCATAGCCACGTGTGTTGACTAGAACTTTCACTTTTTCCCGATGGCGGCCGTATAATTAAAGAACTTTAAAATCTGCGAACGGATTACCTTACTCTTACAACCCGATACAACCCAAGTTAAATGCTAAACAGTCAAAGTTGTTATTTACAGATTACGACGCAGTAGCAGCATTTCGTTGTTACACTACTTGTTTGTTGTGCTAATCATTTTTGGTGTCATGTGGCGAATATAGTTTTAGTAATCAGATCTCAGCTCGCTTCTTGTTTCTCCTAGTCAATCGTTTGTGTGACAAGGTAACACAATTTTAGAAATGTAGCAATTCATATTTTTTGTTTCGGTTGCAATAAAAATAGTAAAAAATACAACTCACTCATTTCGCTTCATGGAGTTCGAATTCCGCCATTGCTGAAGTATTCTGAGCACTCGGTATCCGATGAGATATCTCCGTGGTCGCAGAGATGTATGACAGGATGGAGCTTGTGCGTCGAACAAGAAGGCGTCTGCGGCCGCATCAAAGCAGGCGGGCCGCATTCTGTCGCTGTAACAAAACAACGGGAGCGGCATTCAATTAACCCGCCAGCAGTAACTAAGCGCACACACTAATTATCATCGAGTGGACGCTCTGCAGCTCTTTCCGCTGGTTCGGTAATGAATCAACATTACACAACGTCCCACCGGCTGATATCGCTTTTGGCAGCTGCGTTCATGCAGTCCGGTCACAATTTCAGAGTGCTCATGAAGAACCAGACAGACCTGATGTTTGGTTTGGTTGGTGACTGCAACTGGACGTCTAATATACGGCGAATTTAGCCTGCCTTGTTACTGATTCTTCTCTCCGCCGGAGATGGCTGCTTTATGCTGAGCATCATAGCAATTTCGGCAAGATATTGGTTGGCAAATTCGTGCTCTGCCTTCTTCCAATGTTTAATCTTTTCCTTTAAAACTAGGATCTCTGTGAAGAGCAATTCGAAATGTTTTCTTTCTCAGATTTTTCAGTGTATAAAGAGTATACAACTGTTTCATTAGCAGTAATTAGCATATACAGGGTGTCCAGAAAAGGACTCCCTGATTTCAAAATTAAATATCTCGAAAACAAAGATCGATAGAGGAATGCAGTAAACGGTATGTTTATTGTGACAGCTGTAAGAAGTGTATACAGCAGTGTGAAATAATAGTTACAAAAGCTGCTAACAAATGGCGCTGTAATCGCCATACGTAATGCCTAAATAGTGATCCAAAGCTCAGGGCGATCAGTTCCACCATTGAAACGTGCCAATGGTGAACATTTTGAAAACATTGTGATGTGATTGTTTGCAAAGATTGTTTTCATACGATTATTTCACTTATGTATGCTGATATGAGCCTACAGCGCCATCTGTTAACAGCTTTTGTAACTATTATTTCACACTGCTATATACACTTCTTACAGCTGTCACAATAAACATACCGTTTACTGCATTCCTCTATCGATCTTTGTTTTCGAGATATTTAATTTTGAAATCAGGGAGTCCTTTTCTGGACACCCTGTAAGTTTCTCTTGCTTGATTAAGATCCGCCTACAACTCATAAAGTGTCGGAGCGATAAAGTGTCATGCCAGACCTTTTACTACGAATATGAGATAAATGTGCCTATTTATATTGTGTAAAAAGGCAATATAAGATTGCATCAAACAAGTCGAGAGATGACAGTCAAAATAAGAACTAAGGAATTCACATGCTGCTATTTTTTAAAATGCAGTCTCCGTTTCAGTATCAATAGTACAATGTTTCGATTATCTTACGAATTTCGTGGCTTGGGTTGGGTTGGCGTTTCATTATGAACAGTTCTCGGCCTTCTGAAGAGCTTTACATTATGGACCTTTTCTAACCAAATGTATTTCAAGTCTTCCTCAAATTGTTTTTGGTTTCACAGTGAAACAAATAACACTGCACGGTTTGTGCTGTAGTAGTTTAATAAAAAAAAAACTCTTATTGTAGTGCTTAAAACCTTTTTAGTAGCTGTGGCAAGCCATAAGTCGCGGATCCGCACTGATAATTCTGAAAATTCATTCGACTATCTCTTGCATTTTATATTGAAATAAAAGCGATGACTAGTTTGGATCAGTGTAGTAGAGCTTTCAGATACCTCATGTTAGGAGAGGAATTTGTAGGATTTTGGCCGATCTTGTGTGCCCTGGTTGCTGACTAATTTCCGGGAACAGCTAAGCTTCTGCGACTAGGGTGAAGAAACACCCGGAAATCCGAATATGCAATGTTGTGCGAACGAACACGTCCAGTGGAGTATTGTCAGAACTGAGAAGCGGAGCATGTTCAAAATATCGCCCATCCTTAATCTCCGTACCACTGTGTTTTCACATTATTCTCTTCCTTCCTTGACAGTCTCTCCATTGGTCCACATTCATAAAAAATTGCGCCACTGGTGATCCCACCGAAAGAATTAGATCATGGTTTTTCTTTAATGCATATTTTTCGAACATCCCGATTCTCCTATTTACCGAAATATTTGATCACTGTATATAGGTTTCATTCTTTCACATTCACATTTTCCAAAGACTAAGTACCCAATTCTGTGTCCTTTATTAATTAACCACTATCCTGGGACATGTTATTGCAGTTTACTATTTCTCTGCTGCAACCATCTCTAACTCTAGTGCTGCTTCAGAATTCGCTGCTGGATGAAGTTACTTTGTATTCATTCCTCTTTCAGCATTTCAATGTTCTGAAAGTGAATAGTGTCGAAGTTGCCTTTGTATCCTGTTCAGTTTTTTTAATCGTGAAACAGGCAGGAAATCAGCCTTGATCTCATTCAGTTTCCGTCTCGTTAGACGCGTCTAGTCCAGAATATTTGTTAATCTTTGGACTTCGATGATAAATACTTATATACGTTGAATCTTACTGAATCATATATATAAAAAAAATTAGCTGAACCGTAAGCACGCAGATATTTGTTCGCTAAGAAGAATTAAGAAAAATAAAATTTGATACCTACCTAGATAAAATTACGGCAGCTACATTCCGCTGTATTCCACATGCTAGATGCTTTTATCAGGCAACTAGAGTTTTAGATTACAAACTAAGGTCTTTGTGTTCTCCAGTACTGACTATAAAAAACACCGAAAAGACTGAAGCGTTTTCTAGAATCTACTTTTGACCCTTTGCGCATGAAAACTGGAAAGGCTTCTAGGGGGCTTAATTACTGCGATAATGGAAATTATCGAATTTCTAACAAAAAATGGCAACACTAGTTGCGGGGCTATGTAACTCACTTACTGCCCGCAGATTCGCAGTACTGAATGAAAAGGAACTAAAACCCGTTACCTCCAGTAAAAGAGGATCCTGCAATACATTCACGGAACGTAGATTTTATGTGACGCACGATGTGAGCGCACCGTCACTCGGATTATCCAGCCACGACACATGAACAAGCCTTCAGGCATTAACTTCCTTCCACTGAGAAAATTACTTCTCTTTATCACTTGTCATCGTTTGGCATGATTGACCTATTTGATTTTAGTTCGGTTAATCTTCTCAAGTGGCCTGATATAATTCCCTGAAAATTCACATTCTAGAAAGATTTTCAAGGATAGGGCTGTTGAGCTGTGCACCGACATCACATAGCAATGTTGTGCTCTAATTTCTGTGTAATCGTGGCAGATTAGACGCATCTCACCTTCCGAAAATTAGTTTGTCTTAGGAGAACAATTATGACGTCATATCAAACCTATGTTTCACATCGACGCTATTTACAACTATGCTCATTATACACATCAACCCGGTTTTTTCGTCTAGAAGAAAGCTACGTTAAATAATTGAAGGAGATGATCGAGCAACTTTTAACTATACACTAAGATCATATTAGTTAGTTTGAATATTTATATCTGAATAGTTTTTCTTCAGTAGGTTGAATGAGATGAATGTATGTAAATCAGTTGTAACAGTAAACATTGAGGAGCAGAGTTAATAGGCGGCGCTAGTGTTCTGTAGTTAATTGCACGGGCGATTTCGTGCTGTCGTGTTGTTAATTAGTCGCTAATATGCCGTGGGACGCTTGGCAGCGCCGTGACTCCTCTAGTCCAGTTAGGTCTGCCAGGGACTACTTTTTACAACGCGCCAGAAAGCAATCGGCTGAACGGCAACGGAACAACCGACAATCTGACGTTTTTTGACACTGACACTATCTCCGTCCTTTACGGACAAGTTTATTCGTCTAATATTAAGAGGCGTTCTGCCATATGGACTCGTACACTGGAACGCCCATTACGTACTATCTTCAGAGTTATAGTGATATTATGTATCTGGGTATAATTGTAATAGGTGCGTGTAAGATATCAAGGATACAATCAAGCAAAACGTCGCCATCACCAGCGACAATGCCATATGTCTCACTCTGCATGAACTGAGTAAACGCTGTCATGTAATACTCATCATGGTTTTGTTGTTTCTTTTTATTACTACTACTAGATTGGCCTGCGTCGGGCAGCTGGAGAACTATGTACTCTCCTCCTCTCGTAATGCGTCAGAAATACAGAATTTTACGCCCTCTGATGGAGTATTGCGTAATCGTTTCATCTGTGAGATTTGTAGCACTCTTCTGTTATATATACCCACGTATCAAAAGCCACACAAGTGTGCGCAGCCCTCTGTATTTTCAAAAGTATCGGAGAGATGATTTTATGTTATTTTTTTCGAGCTTTAATACGTCGTCTACGTCATTAGAGGCGGCAGTTGATTTGGAACGGAAAGCAATCTTGAAGGAACCCTCGGGACACAGGTCTGAAGTGGTTTACGAGATATGGATGGCCTGACGCTGCGCCTCCCGAGCGTTTCATCTAATCAACCAGATTCGATTTTAGTTGATCAAATTGTCGCGGGTCCTTCTGCAAGGCACATATTAACGTTACACCATTGTCACAATTGAAACTGTAACCCATTTCCAAAACGAATTTGTTGTACATTTTATAAACATAATCATGCTAGGCTATCACTACTCTTAAAATACATGTCAACGTCTGAAACCAACCGAGCTGAAAAGTTTAAATGAAAGTAATATTAGTATCTCGAATTTCATTACATTCATCAATTATTTTTAGAATTAACATTCCCCACAAATTCTGCGTGGTCCTCAAATTTCACAGACTAAAAGAAAAAAAAGTCATGAAGTAATCTGCATATGAAGCGATGATTCACTGTGCCATTTTCCTAAATAACCACATCTACGTATTCAACAACAATATTAACAGAATCCAACGACTGATGTTTTTTATCTTTGATGCAGTTTGATCTTTGGTGCCCATGTGTTTAGTCTACAAACATATTACTGCTCAATCAACCGTTCATAAGGGAGCGTCCACACACTACGTGGCTCGGTCCGGGGAAAAAAAGGGGGGGTTGGCTGGAAGGCTACGCTGGGCAACATGGGGGGAGGAAGGGTTTCCGAGCCAGGCCACGAAGCTTTCCTCTCAAAACATTGTTCACTGTTAAAATGAGCTACAGAACAAACAACACCATGTGAATATTTATTTCCCTTAGTTAATTATTTCCGTATGTAATTTACAATAGTCTGACAGGAGAAAACAGTACAAAATGTCTTCTGGAATGAAAAGGGAAAAAAGCTAAGTGCTACCTGGAGAGGGGGGATAGGGGGGGGGGGGGTGTAGAGGCAAAAGCCACGTAGGGCTACGTGGGGGGGGGAGGGGGGTTCACAGGAGGCCAAAATGGAGCTACGTGGTTTATGCACGCTCCCTAAGAGACACCGCAGTTTTCAAGTTAGAACCTGAGCTATCATATTGTGAAAACATAATTCAAATCTGTTCGGTAGCCTTTGCGTGGACAAAGAAAACCCAAAGAAGCTACCGCCTACAGATTTATGTATGCAGTGAGTCTCATTTAACTACCTTATGCAAACCGAGTAACGTTGAAGTTACTGTTGCAAAACTGTGTGGTATTGTTAACATCAGTTACATTATACACAAAACTATTGCAAATAGTAGGTGATCTCTTACGTAGAAGCTTGGGACACTGAAAGTATTCTTTCGCAAATTCTTCATAAAACTAAATATATGATTAACTTTGACAAAAATAAAATATCCTTGTGATCTTGTTGAAAAGTTGCTGATATAGATATAGCGCTAGAAAATGAAAAGCATCAAAATATCAGGAACATAGTTATCAAACTAGACTCTACATCAATAAAGGACTGTCACACTGGCGGAGGCTACAATATTGAGGAACCATTAGGATACTACTAATTGTGCTAGACTGATTTTTTCGATGGAAGCAAGATCAACTATGAATATTAAAAAGAAAAGTAATACGGGAACAAAACTAGAAGTTATGGTTATACACTGAATTAGTAATGAAATGAGAGTAGCAGCATCCTTATTGGAAATACGTCTTGGGTAGTGTTGCCCAAATGCAAGAACAAGACAAGACTTGGCCAGTCTTGGTCTTGGTCTTGCATCAATACACCTGGTCTTGGTCTTGGTCTTGGTCTTGCAAAAATGCAAGACCAAGACCAAGACTGCAAGACCAAGACCGATTTTGGGCAACACTACTCTTGGGGCAACATATCTAGATTCAGTGCAAGATGCATCTGTTTCTTTCGTTATTTTTACTAAACCAAGGAACCATGTCTTCGTCTTTCAAGGTGCATAATATTTATGAGAGTAACCTGTATCCTTTTAGATTTCGGTGGTGCCAATATACTATATTCTGTACTTTGAATTTCACATATAGTAAGTAACTTTTAGAACAGTGGAGATTTTCTGCACGCTAAGAGAGAGCTGAGTATTGCGAAGACGCATCCTTTCTGGCTGCTATCGACCGGCACCCCCACTGCCTCGACGTCTGGGTGCTTACTCAGGAGGAAAAATACCTGCGTCTCATCTGTATTTTTAAAATCTGGAACAAGCTGTTAATTATACATCGTAATCACGTTACAGAAACAAGTACCAGATTCTATTCTGTTCCTGTAGTATACCTGCAGAGCCTGATTAGATTCTACTTTCTTTGTATGCACTTAATCCAGTGATTAAGTAAATTAAAACACTTCCAATGCTTT
Organism: Vandiemenella viatica; assembly: GCA_031002005.1. NCBI lineage: Eukaryota > Metazoa > Arthropoda > Insecta > Orthoptera > Morabidae > Vandiemenella > Vandiemenella viatica. The sequence goes on from JARYHS010008074.1 coordinate 289,855,052, forward strand.
GGATTACCGAAGCAGTTAAAGATTTTGAGGATGAGCCAAACTTGATGTATAACATTAAAAAAAAAAAAAAAACTGAAATTGAAAGTGACGAAAATAAGATTTCAAGAGAAACGAATTATTTTATCCTAGAGTCTGATATGAGGAGAAGTTTAAACTGGCATATATTAAACAACGTAGCAAAGCTTAAAGCCGCTTGTTATGTAAATTTGCGTTTAGTCTTTTATATTAAACACGCAAAGTTTTGCGTTTATTTAGGACATTTTAGCACATCACTTAGGAATAGACTCATTTCCAATAACAACAAAGATATCACCAAAAATATTGTACCAATCTAAGCATTTATTGCATAATATTAAACAATTATTTACAACAAAAAATAAAATAATTGTTTAAAAATACAAAACACCTTAAAAAAAACACTAAAAATTTTAAAATAACTTTACACTTTGCTTAGAAGAAAATAAATCTAAGTGGACATTATTTTACATTACTGTTATTGAAATTTTTACATTAATCAGTTACTTTTGGTGTGTGTTGAGGCATCATCATTCTTTGCGCGGGAAGATACAAAGGCTTCTGCGTATTCTGCCACGGTTTTGAGGTATCACGTAAGTTAAAACTGGGCTGTCCCCATTTTCAGCCTCAGAAGCTACAGACAGAATAACATAAAACACAGTTCACAGAACTTAATACACTGTTCGCCAGCTTAGGACAATATTCGGTATGCTCTAATATTAGGATAAGCATCCCCAATAATCTCTACGTCGATAGAAAGTAAAAGAAAAAAGAATCTTCTGCCCGGGAGATTTACTTGGTCTAATCGGGTAACGTATCAAAACTCTATTCCCACATGTTGTTAAAAGTTGAATATTCTTCGAATTTATCTTCCGATGAATGAAACGGTGAAATGATACAAAATCATTCAGGTTTGTTTGTGGTTCACCACTATGCTCCAAAATAAATAATTGAAAGAGAATTACAACTAATTATTAACTAAGTTAATATTGCTCAGTTTCTACAAAGATTTTACTTTTCAGGTTTAAGCGATTATCGCATATCTATAAATTAATAGTTTTCGTACTAATAAAAGGTCATTTCTTAGGATTTTACACCTAAACAGGGGTAAGACGAGAATTTGCTTGTAAAAATAAGGTTTTAGTTGGTTTTCAGAAGCAAAAGATGATACTAAAAAAGACAAACAAAGCTGTTTTTGTTGGTGAAATTGATGATGATGATATAGCGCTTCGCAAAGGAGAGAAGTGCAGGAAGAAAATAACGGGCAGAAAATTGTGCGTAGACGCCTTTTAACTATGGGGTGCGGAAAGCACACTCAAGCATAAAGGCATAAAAGGGGAAGGAGGAACCTCTGTTGCTGCCGCACTTTCAACCACTTTCATCACGCAGAGTGGATTTTTGATGAAATGCTCTACGAGAGGGCTACCCACTTGCCGCTAACAGCTCTGTACAATCTTTTGTTCGTTTAAAAACTGGGTAAGAGAACTGTCAGTAACCTTGAACATACGTGTTTTATAATGATATCTGACAGGAAAACGTAGCACTGTTTTTATGTTCGAAAAAATACTGCGGAATCTTTTCCAAAAATGTCACTTATACCGTTGACACCTTTTCAACTATTCACTTTGCTAATGATCAGCAACGTAACGATATGTTGTAGTTATACTCTTATACCCAGAAAGTATACACGCCATTTAACTTGAATTAATCTCTTGTATACCCCAGTGCACTGCTTTCCTGCCTCATAAATGTTTTTTTTTTTTTTTCTGAGTAGTAGTTCCTCCGGAAGACTTAGAGATCACAAAAGTGATCTGGATAAAGTACAGAATTTGTTTAAACCTCGTTTTCTACACGTACCTCTGCTTAATGGATACTTGGTCATCAACTTGTATCTTCTGGAACTGCGCTGGATGTTTTTCGCTAATGCCTTCTTTAATCATTTCCTGAAAGTTTGTTCCATTCTAGAGTTGTTTGAAGTCGGGTAGAGAGAGATATCGAATTATTTCTCGAAACAGCTACTTTCCAGCAACAGTACGAGGCTACAGGGGCGGATCCAGGATTTTGTTTTGGGGGGGGGGGGCTTGAGCGGACTTTGGTTTGGGGGGGGGGCTTGGCTTGAGTAAATTATGGTTCAGAGGGCTTGCGTTCAGTGGATTTTTGTTTTGGGGGGGGCTTGAGTCGTAAAAAAGGTAGTATTTATAGCCTCCTCGGGCCTCAAATCCGTAGAGCTAAAAAAAAAAAAAAAAAAAAAGTCTCAAAACTACAATGTTACGGATGGACCTACATACGTTTGGGGGGGGGGGCTTGAGCCCCTTAGCCCCCCCCTGGATCCGCCCCTGCGAGGCTATTTACCCTTAGTTGCAATTCACTGTTGCTAACTTACCGTAGATCACCATAACACTGAATTGCCACCATCCTCTAGATCAGTTATTTTCTAAGTTGATTGGTTGTCATAATTTCACGCTTGAAAGCTCTTTCAATTTTGTAGCGTTCCGAATCTGTACAAACTAAACAAAAGAAAGGCTGTGTCAGATAAAGAATAAAACAAAACATTACAAAATAAAATAAGGTCTAAACAAGATAGTTCATAATAATTTAACGACTATTATTCGTTTTTCTGCCAATTTTCTCCTATTGATGTTAACAGGTTTATGCTTTCTCAGTTAATCATCACAATGAAAAACGTTTTAATTTAACCTACATATACAACATTCGTTTTTCATATCTGTCGTTTGACCCATCGAGATGATAAGTACCTTCATTCAATTACCGTACTATACATTGCTTACACCCTGTTTAGCGTAAGTTAAAAATAATTACAATCGAAAATAGAGTTGCAGTATAGTTCTGTAAATGTGTAGCTTTATGTCGTGTAGAAAAATTATACTCTTGTTATGAGCTTTTGCAACAATTGAAATGCAAATATTTCAATGTTGCTTGAAGTTGGAATGTAATACATACATCGTTCCGTTACATTGATGTAACGTCCGCCGCCGGGCTACCTGTTGCTGCCAGTGCGACGAAGCCTCAAAGTCGCCTTTCCTTTCACTTTAACGTACAGATGTCAAATTTCGTACACAACTTAGTTTTTTCCCTTCGGTTGTATTAGATTACATCCACGCACTAAAGTGCTCACGATAGGGACGGGGTGGAATGTCCTCAGTTACAAGACCCTGTAAAGCAAACGAGTTATCTGACGCTAAATTCTCAAATTAAAACAAAATTCACTCAGCAATGTATCTTCATTATACTTTAAAACGTTCCGTACACGTTCAGTCTAACAATTATCACTATTTTGATAGCTAAGCCACAACACACACTTCGTCAAAGTTGGTTTATCTTTTTATTTTTTGTAGGCAGTTTACTGAAAATGTCAGTTATACTTTTCTAAATGGTTCAGATGCAACTTTTTACTCTCTACTGCTGTTAAAAACTTTTTGGGGATGATATTTCCAAATAAAATTTCTATTTTAAGGTAATGCTCTTTATTTTATGGTTTTCGAACGTAGCAGTTTTATTCTGCAATGGCTCTTCGATGTCAGAGTCATTTGAATGGAAGTTTACGTCCAGTGGCGTAGCTAGGTCAAGAAGGGCCCCGGTGCAAAAAATTTATTTTGAGCTCTCAGGCCAGATGGGCGACCTATTTTTTGTTTTGTGTTGCTGGTAGGGGCCCCCTGAATTGTGCTTGGGGGCCCCTGAGCAGTGAGGGGCTCCCTGTCCCAGTTAGACGACGGTAGAGCTAAAAAAAACGGTCGCCAGTTTACCGTGGCCGCTCTGAACTGTGATTGGGAGCCCCCTGAGGTACGCTACGGGGCCCCCTGAGGTACGCTTGGGGGCTCCCTGAGCGTAGGGGCCCCGGTGCGCTGCACCGCCTAGCCCTATGGTAGCTACGCCCCTGTTTACGTCTAAGATAACCCAACTAATAACAGTGGCAGAGATGTATAAAAAAAAAAATCTGAAGTGATAACTAAGTAAAGTAAAGGAAATTTGTGTGGTCTCGGGACCTGGTGACAGAGTTTCGATTTGCCGCGTATACAGCTTCTGTCGTGGCTGAACCTATAGTTGACCGTGTGATAACTAGGTGTGATTGGTGCTTACGCAAGCTGCATATGCAATAAGCACAAACCGTACCCACATACAACGAAACATGGCTTACAGCTGGGTTTGATTTAGTTGTATCATCCGGAGAGAAACATGTTAATACTCTGGATTGAAAGAAGGATTGGTAAGGTTTGCAGCTAAGCGGTCGTTATCAACTCCGCTTAAAATCGCCACCCGGATCGCCTTGGGTACCAAGCTACTAACATAGAAAAGGGTGAACGTTGACTTCTCCTGCTAACCAGCAAAAACGTCTCTCGGGAAATGTGACAACGTTTGGATGAATGTGTTTGCCTACACCCCTCACGATGAATCAATTTTTTCCTGTGAGGTTGCGAGACAAGAAGAACTTACTTCTGGTCTGATTGTCAAGTAAGAACAACTTCTGCGCCATCTCTTGAAGTGGAGACTCCTGCTTGTTCCCCTGAGTGAGAGAGACAGCTTCGCTACTGCCTCCCAAAAGGAAAAAACTTCCCTAGAATGCCTGGCTTGCTGACATCAGCTCTGGTCTGCTTACGCCTTGGAATGAAGTCAGGATGAAGTGAATGCAGTCTGCATGACAAACACCAAGGCTATGGACTGTCAACAGCTGTGACATGCGACCCTCCCCGCTACATAGCCGGTAAAACAGTGGAAATCAACCTAAACAAAAGGGGTACCCTGTATTAAACTTGTTAAAAACTAGCTGGAGAGTTTAAAACATTAAATTCAGTTAACATTTCCGTAATTCCAAATCTAATGTTGTGCACTACGTAATTTTATTAGTCAGTAAGTTTATTATTTTCCTTCTTTGATGAAAAATGCTGCTACATAAGTCTTGCAATAAATGAAATCTAATGAATCCTGTTGTGTTAGTAACTAATAAGGGATCATGCACACACTACGTGGCTCGGTCCAGGGAGGGGCGGGGGGGAGGGGCGGGTTTGAAGGCTAAGCTGAGCTACGTTGGGGGAGGGGGGGTTTATGAGTCAGGCCACGTAGCTTTCCTTTCATAACATTTTTCACAGTTAAAATGAGGAACAGCACACACAACAGCATACGAAACTTTATTTCCCTCAATTAATGTATGTAATTTAAAATAGTCTGATAGGAGAAAACAGTACAAAATGTCTTCTGGAAAAAACCTACGCGCTACGTGGGAGAGGAGGGGAGGTTCACAGGAGGCCAAAATGGAGCTACGTGGTTTATGGACGCTCCCTAACTGATGACCAGTTGTAATACCATTTCAATTTTGTTTCTCAAGCGTAGGGCTTGACAAAACTGTATGATATTTCTATTCGGTTGTTTAAACATGACGATTGGTAAAAGATATTTACCGTTTCAAACGTTGAAGGTGACCTACGCTCACGACCATTCATATGTTCTAACCTCTAAGCTGAGTTTCGATGCAGCTAGCTAGCCGCCCGCTAAAGAATGGAGTGGTGTGCTTACAGGAGAGTGCTCAACGAGCGGGTCGATTAAATCGCACCTGCGTCTGCAGCAGAGTCCAGTCCAGTCTGCGACTTCCAGGAACCTTCCTAATGTTCTCCGCCGCCTTCTAATTAAAGCCCATTATAGCTGCCTGCCGGGCCACTATGGAGACGCCCTTCAACATGAGCGCCTCTGTTTGGAATCGGCCATATTTCCTGCTCTGTCAAGCATCCACTCGCTCTCACCGTTGGCCAGTAGTTTTTCGCAACGTCTCACTGTAAGGCTGCATTGCAAGGAAAGGAAGGAAGTAACAATCAGATTCTGGTTGCAATTTGTCTTGTTATTTTGCATCATGGAGCGAGTATATTTGAGACGAATGGAGGAACACAGCAGCATTGCCACAATATTTAACAAAATTGCACCCTGATAACTGTCTACCTGATTTTAACTCTCACTGGTTGTGCTTCCCGCCTCCAGGTATGACGACACACTGTATTATTGAGGCAAAATACAGAGCCATTGGTCCTTAACCGTCTGCTCGTTGCTGCGTTGGCAATGGGAAATAATGGTACTTGCAAGGGTCATAGGAGTGTAATGGGCGTTTGTAGCCACTGTTCAACGGAATCAACATTTTTATATATCCCCGTCGTGCACGGCGTACCAAACGTCCATAACTCAGATAATGATAGTACAGCGACAGGGGCAAATGAAAGTATTAAGGGTAAACTAACTGGGTAAACAACTTCTCAGACTGCTGTGTGCTTAGCTTATGCGGAGGGCGGGTCAGCTGAATGTCAGTATCATGCCCTGTCAAAGTCGTCGTATATTACCTTCCCACTTATCCCCGATGTTACGAATTACTAAATCGTTAAAATATGAATTTGTAATCGAAAAATTGTGTCAAGACTTATATTACCGTATTTGTATCAGTATGGAGAAGGGATACGCGTTATAGAGTATAGTTTTCCTTTGCCTTATCACTAGGCTGTTCGGTTTACTTAATATTCGGCCTTTCTCCCAATCGTGGTGGGAAGTACACTCATACTATTACGGGGGATGGTGATATGTCATCCACAGTTATTTCTTGTTCAGTTTGAAATGATTTAATGCAATACTCATTTGTCGCTGTAGCACGAAAAGTGTTCTCTCTTCCTTCAATTTTGCTTTTTTGAATTATTTCTTTTTATATATACAAAACTTTATAGCAAGCTTTTTATGAACCAATGATCTAATAACCTTCTACAATCTTCAGGCTAGTAAATATGTTTTCATCAATTGTGTAAAAATCATTGCTCTTAATTTTCTGTCTGTCGTAAGTAGTGTTGTAACGGAGGTCATAGTATGTGTGAAAACAGATGTGGATGTTCAGTCCTTAAAATCCGCGATGCGCATGTTTTGTGGAAGCGGAAGTAGAAAAATAAATTTATAATTATTTATATATCCGTATGTTTAGTAGAGTAATGTGCTAAAATTTTAAAATTTACAAAAATTTTGGATTTGCTCTAAATTTCTCATCTTTTTTGTTTTGACCTCAACATATACAATAGTTTTTTTTAAATTAAATTCGAAGCAATTTAGCTTACTGAAAAAAATTTGATTTTTCAATAAATGAAATTGTATCCCTCCCCACAGCACATTTACTCACTGTAATTTGAGTGAATTGCTAGTCTGTCCGTTGGCATTACAGACAGAGATGTTAGCTGGTTAATACGTCCACCTTGAAATTTTAGTTCCGATATGTATAGGATGTTATTGCACACAAGTTTGCTCTTGTGTAAATGGATTTGGCTTTAAACGTTCCGTGGCTCTAATTTCACGTTGAACTGTTGGTTCAGTCTTGATAGGCTGTGATAACTTAACCGTCACATCGTGGTGTTACGTGACAATTGTTGTCATCTAGAAAGTGGTGAAATAATTCCTGAAACACAAATGGATTTGAAAAGGCTCTCGAATAAATCAGTTCATCCAGTATAATAATCTGTTCACTTCCTTTAACAGCAGGCTCACCAATCTTTTCTTGCAATCTTACTAGAAGATTTCACTGCACAGGTTTCAGCACGTATAGTTCATAACTATTTATCTTTAAATTCTCAGTGCTAATTTTATTTTCTGCTATCTTTACACTTCTAAAACTTCTTAAATAATCTCTAATAAACTTCTTTCACTAATACAAGTTGCTCAATGAAAATTTCACAGAACATCACTGGTGCCTGACAAACAGCTAGTTGATTCACTTACTCACTTATATACAAGCCCGAGGCAAAAAACAAAAACAAAAAAACTCTCACACACATACCCTACTGTAAAAATTTACCAAGCGAACACACTCGCTCGTCCGCTAATAAATGTTGAATGGTGGCCATCATATTTATAATTTCTCCACCAGGTGCCACTTCCGCTGCGAATTCTCAGTACTCACTTCTCTCTTTAAATTCTTGTGATGTAACAGTATCTCCTTGCCTGGATAATAAAACTAGAGAATCATGAGACACATGTATCAGATACAAAGAGCGTGAGAGCAAACAACAAGTATGTTGTCTGTCCCCATTAATATTAAACTTGTCTTTAGAGGACGCAATAAAGGAAGTGAAACAAAAATTTGGATGTTGCATAAGTATTCAGTGAGAAAAAAATCAGTATGCTACGATTTTCTGATGACATTTTCCTGTTAGATTGAGGATACTGAGAAATTATTGAAAGACATGAACAAAATACTGAAAGTAGATTTTGGATATAAAATAAACCAAAGCAAGACAAACGTGATAAAAAGTGGAAGAAATGAATGCAACAATAGTAGATTAAATTCTAATGCGACAGAAAAAGAAATATCATTCTGCTATTTAGGAAGTGAAATTACAACCGACGGCCGAAGAAGGAATAATTGTAATAGCACTAGTAAAAAGAGCCTTCAGTGACAAGAGAAATCTTTAGTTTCAAATACTGAACTAGGATTCAGAAAGAACTTTTTAAAGCTCAACGTGTGGAACATAGCACTTTATGGTAGCAAAACATGGACTTTAGGAATACCAGAAGGAAGCGTTTGAAATGTGGTGCTATCGATGGATTAATAGATGGAAAATTAAGTGGATGGATTAAGTACGAAATGAACGTGTTTTGGAAATGAAGGACGAGGAAAGAAGTTTGTGGAAGAATATTACAGAAAGAAGAGACAGAGTGGTGGGTCATATATTGAGACATGCGAGAGTGATCATTTTGTTGGCGGAGGGTCAGTCAAAGGTAAAAACAGTAGAGGAAGACAGAGATTAGAATATATGAAGCAGGTAATTGAGGCCGTGAGTTGTAAGGGATATGATGAAATGAAGAGATTAGCTCAAGACAGGAAGCGATGTAGAATTGCATTAAACCAGTCGATATCATAAAATAGCTGTTTAAACGATTTGGAAATTAAGATATATTATTTGTTTTTGAATAAATTTCAATACAGTGTTTAGCTTTGTCGAAGCATTTGCGGGAGGATATTTGCTCCGTGTGTACGCTGCGATGAAAACTAATTGGTAAGAGTTTATTGCCCTTGACTACAAGAAAAAGCCAGTTTAAATTCTTCGGATAAAGAAACAAAGGAGAACTAGCTCTAACGCTGTCTACACGGCGAAAGAAGGTAGGATTTGATGGAACTGTTCCCAGCCGAACAGTGTAAACGCCTTGGTCTAATCCAGGCATGAGCAACCTTTGCTTAGCCGAGGGCGTAATTTCGGGACATAATCAGGTCGCGGGCCGTAGGTAACAAATAGGTAGTAGTGAATAAAAAGACGATAAAAATTTCACAATTTTTTTATTTACGACTCGATCTGTGGCGTTCCATTGCGTAAGCTTAATAATATTATTTATAAATTTTAGTCTTTATGACTTGAATAAATACAGTTTTTTTTTTTTTGCGCGTTATTTGAAATTCCTGAATCTCTCGTGAGCCGGATTGAAGCCAGTGGAGGGCCCGATCCGGCCTGGGGGCCGGGCGTTGCCCATATATGGTCTAATCATTCGACGACACTTTTAAGCGTGTCCTGGTAGAAACTTGCGTGGATTGTTGCGCCTGTGGGAGAAACTGAAACGGAGTAAACATCATCCTCCCCTTTACTTACCTACACACAAGGGGAGGCCGCCAATTGTAAAATTCAGATTCGACTCGTGCTGTGTGTAATAAAAGCTCATGGCCAGAGGTGTAATGTGGCAGAGCAGTAACATGCGTTTTGTTCGTTCAAATGCTTTCTACGTAGATTCGATCCGACGACGACAGGCTTAGAGCTTGCTCGCTGCGACACGCGCGCCATGAAATCTGCCTAATGTAGAAAGTATTTAAAAGCAACGGAATATTTCAATGCTGATTTTTCTCCACACGGTGAAGAAACGCATGTTACTGCTTTATCACATTACACCTCTGACCATTAGTTTTTATTACACACGGTATGAATCGAATCGGAACTTTACAATTGGCTGCCTCCCCTTGTTAGTCAAACTTTTCTCCTTAACTCTCCTGCGACAATAATTTAATATTAAAGATGCTTGAATTCGTCACTATCTCGCTTAAACGTGTCACATTATATTATATATAAGATAAATAAACAAGGAAATCATATAAATGATGATATATGGTTATTATAGCAAAAAAAAAAAAACAGTTTTAGAAAATATGTAATTAATGTGGTTGTTTCTGGTATAATAACTCTTCAATTAATCTTTGTTAGATGGATTCTATTTTGATTTGGGATTCTATCACAAGATTAAGTTGAGCGGAATGATGAAAGTTGGAACGTTTCTGCACTGAACTCCTTGTTCCAGTGCCTAATTTGATTCCTAGTGAAACATCATCGAGCTTTCTCAGATGAATAGTTGGTAGTAGTTTAACATTTTATGTAATCGAGTCTTTAACATTATCGTCTCCTTCAGTTTTTGTGATTATGTACATAAAACCCTATCTAGAACACCCAACTTCATCTATATAAACAAAAACAGTGGAAAAACTGCTAGATTTCTTCTTACCGCAGTTATTAGAAACTCCTCGTCCTCCAAAACCGCGACAATAGTTCGTAGTTGTAACTGCCGGAACTGGGCTATAAAGTACATCATTAATCCTAACATTAATTACTGCGAACAGAACGTACCGACCATGAAGTTACTCATTTCCTTTCTACGCTGGTGTTCTCTTAAATGATCTTCAAGATACCGCCCTGTGTTTCTGGCTGTTCTAACATGAAATTGCTTCGTTACTCGGTGCTCTTATGGCGATCCCTTAGCGTAACTCATTTTAGTATTTGTGATATGCTGAATTTTACAAGTCTATTGAAAATTAACAGTAGCTACGCAGCTGAGAAAAAATGGCGTTAAACAATATTACAATTATAGAAAATGGTTTGAAGCTCCAAGTTGGGAAGGCTCGAACACGATTCATAATTTTAACATAAAGAGACCTTTGAAGTAATGATGGAAAAAGTTCTGACCGCAGTAAAAAAAATAAATAAAAAAAAAAATGATAAAACTTTAATTTGAAGTTTCAACGGCAGAAGCTCACCTCGCGAAAGCCAGTCTCTTTCTTTTGACGAAGGAAAACAGCGTTGGCAATTAGGAACCATAGGCGGCTGTGTGTGTTCGCAGAAACTCTCCCTGCTTTGCACAGTGCCTGCGATGGTCCTACAGGAAAGGGCTCATTATACCAGCCACCTTCCACGGAAAAGTTGCTACACACACGGTGGCTTCCAGAAATGTATCGGACAAAGTTTACGCTCACTTGAGAATTGTTTTTACTCTCTCTATACTTAGGCTACGGCTCAAACATAACTGTAGCTACTTCGTTATACCGCTGTCTTGCAAAAACAACGGCAGAACTGAAAAATTGGAAATTTTTTGTTCAAGTGCGTTCCAAGTATTAAATTCGTTGGAACAATGACAGAACTGAAATCCATTTTCTTGCGTATAATGGAAAGTTGCATCGTTGTTGAAAATAGTCAGGGATTGTATAAACTTTTGGAAGAAAAATAGCGCAAATGCATACGTTGTCTCCAGTAGAAAAAGACACGAGTGAACTTTGTGTCAAGGATTGTTTATTGTACTAGAGTGAGGTAATCTGGCAGCTCAGTTGTTAAGGCGCTTACTTTCAAAAGCTTGCGGTCCAGTCCCGGGTTCAAGACCCTGGGGTACCAGTAATTTTTAAAGTTGTGTTTGGTCATTTTAGCTATGCCAGGACGTTCCGTGGTATGGATTCCGTGTTAAACTGTGGGTCACTGGGTAAAAGAACTGGTAGTGTTGTAAAAAACGTTTCTTTATCTGACTTGAAAAAAAACATGAAAAAAATAGTGAAAAAAAAACACGTTTTTTTCTGGGACATGTTTTTTTTCGTAACTACTAAATCTCAAATTTGTAAGGCATTTATCGTTTAATATGACTGTTTTAAAGTTTATAGTAAGTATTTATCTTAATTTTTAAATCTACTATATTTTTCTGGTTCAATTGAAAAGAAAATTACGAAAATATTGGCAACATTGACTGAAGTTTGCTTTACGAACGGGGACTTCCCGAAGAGGCTAGGTTGCGCGAGAAGGAATCCCCGTTCCTCGTTGTTTGGATTGATACTTGCTATTTGAATTAGTGCTGCCAACCCTGCGAATTTATCTGTAGACCTATGGATCTTTTCAAAAATTAGGAATTTTAAATTTATCTACGACTTTTTGCCTCTTTTTATTACTTATTGTGCTTTTCTTGTATTCATATACTTGTTAAAATACCAGCGTATAGTGAAACGTAATCACTAAATTGTCAGTAATTATGAATCGTTTCCTTGCAACCGTTGGCGTTAACCAACGATTGAAAAAGAAATAAAGCTCCTATTTTGTATGATAATAGATTTAAATTCAAACTTAAAAGACCTTAATACAGAATTATCGCCGCAGTCTTTATGCACAGTGCTCACAATTTAAAATTGCAATCTCAAAATCTTTTGCGTACAATGCAAGGACAACCAGTAAAAGAAAATGTAATTATTTCTGAATTTATGGATCTAGAGGAGACAGAAGAAGAAACACAAAATTCCGACACAGACCGAACTAGTGTTAGTAGTGCAGATACTAGTGAAAGTGATACTGACATAGAGGATGAATAAAATTATGTTACCTATATAGATACATTCATGATTCATTATGTAAGACATTATATGATTCAGTAAGATTTAAAAAATACATCTAAAATGTAAGTTCGTTAATAAAACTATAATTTATCAAATATATTGTTTTCTAAAAAAAAAAAAAAAAACAGGGGTGCTAAGTTGTTTTCATGTTTTTTTTCTCACAAAGCTGAAAAAAACCTTGTTTTCAGCTTGCAACACTAGCAACTGGACGTTCTACCTCTGACACCATGGCTTACTAAGCCCGCTTCGAGTTATAGACTAAGTTTTTTTTTATGTGACTGTGGTTTTTGGTCGTTATTCTCTTAAATATAGTATTCCGTTGCGATGACATAATTGTTCATCAACAGATCAGATGAGTAAATGCACCTACAAGATTATGCAACTTCCTCTTTCTTCTCATGAATATAAATTATGCTTTTGTTTAGTTAACAATGGAGAAAAAATTCATGATTCTAAAAGTTTCATTATTAACGCATGGGAATAATGGGGAGAAGAATGCGTACTGTGATAGAAGCAAAAGTTCTTGGCATTGAAATTATTCCAGAAGAGATAAAAGTATAATAACATAAAAATCCAGAAAAAGAAGTTTGCTATTATGTTCGAAATCATTTTAATTACATTCCAAGAATTCAGAGCGACTATTGGAGGTACGATACCTCAATTGTATGATGAAACATGTTTTCAGTGGTCGAAAGACGGAAGGCAATTAATTCAAGATAAAAGGGATTAGATACATTTCAGTTCAAAACCAGCTATCAACAGAGTGGGGTAGTATACAATTTCAATCGATTACGAGACGTTTTTCTGAGAGTGTGATGTGAGACTGTTACATGTGTCCACTAAAAAATTGCTACATTCTGTTCATGAAATGAACGACTTGTTGAGTTTAATCGACAGTAATATTGTGCCTCGATTCTACAAGAACTATTATTGTTCATTACATTAATTACATTACATTCCTATAATTATTACCCGATCCTACGTTATAGTACAATAAATATAATACTCTCAATTCTTGTTTGGTTGATGAGCTATTGATTAATAAAAGTTCCGTTTTCTTCTTCTTCTGAAAATTACGTATTTTTCCGTTCTGTCGTTGTTCTCCCTGGGCAGCGATATAATAGGTTGTATTTAATAATACTCGTATCTCGGATGATCTGGGCACAGATGTCGATCCACTGACATGGATTTCTGTTTTTCATAGATCGCAAATCAGCACTTCTTTCTTCTTCTGGCTACGCTGCAACCTGTCCATCTTTACGGCTCTTTTTCATTCATCTTCTGATATTGCTCTATAACGATAAACTTCCCCCTTTCTCTTTTTTTTTCTCTCTGACATTTTTTCCAACCTTTCTTTCCTTCTGTGTATTCATTCCAATATTTTTTTCATTCTCTTGACTATTTGATTACTTTTTGTAAAGATCTGTTTACCACTATGTTTTTATTGTTATTTACGTAAATCATTAGTTGCTAATCTCCTTCCCAAAGAAATAAAAAAAGGTTATGGTCGTCTTCTTAAGGGTAAATGCAAGCTATAGGTGAGGCAGAGCTCACTATCTTCCTCAGCACTAACACCAAGATCCATTTGCTTTATCCTGCGAGTAGGAAGACTACCTTCCGTTACTCGTTTAAAAGATAGCAATATTGACCAATGCAATAAAAAATTATCTCGTAGAATACAAATTGTTGAAATACCGATGATAATAATTATAATAAAACTCTACTGTTGACATAGTCAGATATAGCAGCTAAGAAGTCCTAAACACCTTTTTAGATGTTCAGTTTCGAAAAAAATCGATTTCATCGAGATTTAAACGGCTGTGGTTCAGCTCTGGTCACATAACAACATGCGCCTTCTCACCAGGCCGGAAAGACCTGCACGCAAGCTTTTCTTTACATCGCGCTTGCCTCTCTTATATATCTTGGAATAGATAAATTTTTTCTCCTGTAGAAATGATTATGTATTAGCATTTGTCTTTTTTTACTTTGAAACCTTTTGTTTGAGTTGAAACTACGGGTAATTACTCTCTTTTCTAATAAGAAAGTTATTTCTTGAGGAAAGGCTTATCTTCCAATTTGGTATTCTACAGTTTTTCCTATCTGATTTTGTGTTGGGAGTAAGTAGATATTTCGCATTGCGAAACAAGGACCAGTCCTTCCAGCTGAAACCACCCATAAATTGTACCTACCCTGCTGAATTTGTTAATCTGTTTCTACACAGTGTTGTTTTTGAGGAGGAAAATGAGGACAATTCCAGCATTCAGACACGTAAACTGCCTAAAAGTTATCATTTAGGACGGTATGCCGGACGTAAGATTTTCACCTAGACCCGTTGTATCTTCCACTATCTATATTGCAACGGTGATTGAATACATAAGCAAAACTACTGGATATTTTTATTCTCCTATGTACTGCGTTATTTGTAATCATGTACAGTATTGTGTTTATTCTTACAAGTAGTTTTTTGTCGCACACGATGGACATTAAAAAAGCGGTAGTAAATCCTAGTTAAGAGCTTTATATACACAGTCCAGTCACATTAATGTGACCACCTCTCAAAAACCAGAATAACCACCTTTGGCAGAGTGGACCACTGCGAGACGTGCAGGAAGAGAGTTAGGTTTCTGAAGGTGTTCACTGGGATGTTGAGCCATGCCGACTCCAGTGCCGTGGCCAGCTGCGCTAGATTGCGCGGCTGAGGATCGATGGCGCAAACAACCCGATCGAGGTGGTCCCACAGATTCTCGATTGGGTTTAAATCCGGTGAGTTTACTGGCCAGGGGAGTAAGGTAAACTCATCCTGGTGCTCTTTAAACCACTTACATACACTGCGAGCTGCATGACACCTTGCATTGTCCTGCTGGTAGATGCCATCATTCTGAGGAAAAATTATTCTCATGTAGGGGTGGATATGGTCCGCAAGGACAGATATGTACTTGTGCTGTTCCATCGTGCCTTCCACAATGATGAGTTCACCCAGTGAATGCCAGGAAAACATTCCCCAGACCATAATGCTCCCTCCTCCACCCTGGGTGTTTGCCTTCAGACGTTTCACGCCGTATGTGCCAACGTCCATCTGTCCGATGGAGCATAAAACGTGATTCATCGGTAAAAGCCACCTGTCGCCATTCTTTGGACGTCCAGTTGCTGTACTGGCGTGCAAATTCCAGCCTTCGTCACCGATGAACAACAGTTAGCGTAGGTGCATTAACTAGGCGTCTGCTGTGGAGGCCCATGCACAGCAACGTTCGCTGAACCGTTGTTGAGGATACACTCTTGGTAACCCCTTGGTTCATCTGGGCGGTCATTTGCTCAACAGTTGAAGGTCTATTTACCCGAACGCATCTCCGTAGCCTTCGTTCGGCTCTGTCATCTATCGCCCGTGGTGCACCACATGTTCCACGCCGCTGATTTTGAATAGTGCCATTTTGCCATGCACGGTATACTTTTACCACGGCGACACGTGAACAGTTCACAAAATTAGCCGTTTCCGAAATGATTCCACCCTTGGTCCTAAAGCCAATAATCATGCCCTTTTGGACGTCGGATAAATCGCTACGTTTCTGCATTACGCCAACGATTGAAATGCTTTCCGATGCCCTAGGACATCCTTTATATACACTCCACTGTATTGTGTTGCCACCTGCCTTCTGTGATTGGTTATCTCACGTTGACGTTGAAAGTAGGTGGTGGTCACATTAATGTGACTGGACTGTGTACTTCCTTGTTTCCAGTGTGCTAAAACTATACTATATTCACTCTCAAGTGGCGCGTCAAGGTCATATTCCCCTCGTCCCGCGCCTCACCTCACCACCCCCTCCAGAAGCCTTCCCCTCCGAGGAGACCGCTGCCTACAGGCATTGTCGTTTGTCGCAGTATTGTCGTGTTTATTACGATACACCGTTATAAAAATGAAATGGCATCAGATAGTTGTTACATTAGGCGACATTATTTTTTATGTGTATAGTTTTTTAAGACGTTAGAAAACTCTGAAGAGAAAGTTAATATACTTTTTAGGGAACCGCTAAAAATGACGTCGTATCGTTACGAACCGTGCAGCGTGTACGTAGCGAAGCCCAGCTGAGCCAAAGAAAAACATTCACCGAGAAAAACTGGTCACGGAGATGGATGACTTTCAGAAAGATGTCATTCGACGTTCCGTTATAGAATTTTATGACCGAGGTCAATACCCTACCTTACGAAAATTGAGGGAGGTACTGAAAGAGAAAATTAACTACACTGGAGGCGTATAAATTATTAAAAGCACTCGACTTCATATACAGAAAATGTAATGACGGTAGATGTTTTCTGATGGAAAGGACAGACATTATTGCAGCAAGGGCCTCATTTTTAAGAAAAATGCACGATTTAAGGAAGGAACATCCTCTTTGACCTGTCATCTACCTTGACGAGACATGGGTAAATCAAAATCACGCAAGGAAGTTTATTTGGCGACACACTAAACGCAATGGTGGTCTCATCGACGATTTCTGTAAACAAACTATTGCTTCGAGTAAATATCTCTTTCATTTCAAAATTTAAACGACGTGTTTAGAGAATTAACTTCCACTGGGAAAGGCATCTAAAAAATGGATTTAATCGTCGAAATGTCTTGCGCAACTTTTAAAACTAAAAATAATGATTGGAAGCAGTAAGTTTTATTCATTGATATGTAAATAATTTTTATATTTATTAATATATAAAATTGTAATTGGTAAACACGAAATTTCTATGACATACGATTCACTCATTTTCGTCACGACAAATAGTTAAAATGTTGGATTTTCTGAAGAAATCATCAAATTAGATGCAACATATTGTACCTCATACGTCGTGATGACGTTTGCGAATGCGCGGCAGCTGTTTCCCCTTCGCCTGTAGGGGCTGGAGCAGAGGAGTGGGGATAGAGCGGAGTGACCTTGACCCGCCCTTCTTGTCTGAACATAGTATACGACGGATTACCTAACTAGTAGTTCGATATTGTGACACACATTGAAGAAAGCCCTTGATTAAGAAATCAGATGGATTAATGTGAAAGAGTATGGCGTCGTCGTGGTTGCACTAACACAGTGATCTGAAAGTATTTCAAATAAAACCTCGCAATCGACGTTTCTCTTGATATCGTTAACGTTTGTTGCTTAATGAATTTAACTTCTAGAATTCTTGGAAATGATGTGTGGCTTGGCTGTGGACAGTAAAGCGCGAGTTTTTTCGCTTGGAGTAACGATGACTGTGAATTAATTGGAGCTTGCTGTGTTACTCTTGTAAACAGTCTCGGGAACAGTGAACGTCTTTTCCTGTGCGCGATTTCTCAGTATTCAGCCAGTTCCGAGGAGATAATTGACACCGAGCGGAAACAAAACAATTACAGTCGCGTCCTAGACTGCGCTTCCCACGCCGACCAGTGAACGCTACCTGAAGATGATGGCATGTTACGCCATCGAAAATTCGTACATCTGTGATCAATTGACCCGGCTGCACGCCTGAGAAATCTTCAAGAAACCAATTACAGTTACGAACATACAATATGACAAGAAAATCACATGATGTTTAAATCGTCTTCAAAAACATATATACAAAATTTCGCTGTAAATTTAATGTGCCATTTTATGAACGTGTAGATTTGTTTTCTATTTTTTACTTATCCATAAAATAAAATATAAGGTTTTTTACAGCTGGATTTTGACAATTCCATCATCGTTGACTTTTCTTCTTATATATTGGCGCTCCAAGACAGTATGAACTTATACTTTTTTTCAAAAAAGTTTAAACTATCCCCATAAAGTTCAGATTTTGTTATTTAAATTCTGTGTGTCATGCAAGGTTAGAATTGAAGAGGGCTTTTGATTATTTTAAATTTAATTTCTCTTGAAGATTGCTATTTTTCTATACGTTTGTAGCTATTATCGTCTTTATGAAGCTAACTTACCTCTTCCTCTCCTCGGCTAATCATTTCATTTCAATATACTCATCCTCATTCCGCTAACAAATTTCGCACATTTAAATTACTTCCGTCATCGGTAAAGATATCCATTTTGGTTTTTATCCTTCCAATTTATACAAAAGTTGGAAAAACGGAGTCGGCGATTAAAATCATGACTATAAAATGTTTGACAAATAGTAATCGCAGCTACTACCGCAAGTCTTAACGTGAATACGTCATTCTTTAGTCAAATATCTAGTGTAACAACAAACGCCACTGCTCAGTACTTAACCGCTACAGCACAGTTTGAGAGGAGGTTTGCGGAAGTATAAATCGATCGCCTGTGGCATGATTGCGTTCCACTTCATTCGGAGGCAGTGGAGTTGCTATAACTCCCTTGCCCGCACCGCTGGTCCCCTCCCAGATCTTGGCTACCCTGGCTTTCTTCCAGTCTGTTTTCTTTCTCCGTCGGTCGAGCGTACATCTCTCTGCCTTGAATTTTGCGGTTCAGATTTTAGAATAATTGGGTAAACATAAAACTGACATGTTGTTTAAAGGAACGTGTAGAATGAATCAAATCGTCATTTGGAGAACCGTATTCTTATTTTTACTGATAAATGTCGATACGTTTAGGTAATATTTCCCACGAGGTTTTATAGATAACAGAGGCTTCATATAACTTACTCGATGAAGGATTCTCCAGTGTATAAACGTTATAGAAATTTTAATGTTAAGAATTAAGTCTTAAATTGTTTCACTATTTGCGATTCAGGTAGAAATTGCTTTTCTTTGTGTCTACTGGGCAGAAGGTAGTAAAGTTACATTTGGGGAAAATTATGCCTGGAAAGCGTGGCGTTGTCGCTCACCTGTGGTGAATGATTCGGATTGCAGCGGGTGAGAATAATGGTTTCACTGGGAATGTAGGGCAGTGGGAAAACGGAAACTAAATGAGGCTCTTCAATCATGTTGTCAGCTCGGTTTTATGGATAGGAAACTTTCAGAGCAGAGCAGAGACGGGTGAAACGATCAGCGAACTATGTGAAAGGGTCAGGGTTTTTGAAGCTCGGCCTGTGAAAGTTCAGCATGTAGAGGCAGAAAGTAAAGATTATGGGTTTAATGTAAAGGGTGAGAAGGATGGTTGGGAACTGATAACAGATCGTAGGGAAAATATGTTTAGCAGGATGTAGAAGCCAGAAATTTCAAAAACTGTGGGGAGAAATAAGTTTGACCTTTTGACAGAGTCAGATGGCAAGGGCTTCGTGTAGATGTACGAGTAGGTAAGGTGCAGAAGGCCTGTAGGAAAGGAGGCGTGGAAAGAAAAAAATAGAAAGAAAAAGGTTCTGCTTCTAGCCTTGGGAGAAGTGTAGGCCCTCTTCTGCAGGATCAATTAGGCACATGCTACCAGGTCATAACCTACTGCAACATTAGGGCAGGTAATAGAGATTATAGCATCACATTTCACTAAGGATGGTGGAGTAGAGATAGTGGGAGGTGCGGTAATAGTCATGTAGAGAGTAATCTGAGAAAGGTGGTGAAGGAGGGTGGAATTCATGTGCGTTTCAAGTCGCCATGATCGGCCACAGTTGAACCACGCTGTGAGGTGGGTAAACGTGGAAACGGAGATGCTACTTGGATTAGGGGTTGTACCTGTGAACATAAATGGTAGGTGGCGTTTAAGTAGTCATGGCCTACTCCTAAATACAAGGGGGAACGGAGTACTTTCTGAGTTGTTAGCTAAAGCTGTAAGGAATCCCACTTCCAGTTATGGTGGGGTAAGGACTGTGCCTGTTTTTAGGTTACGGGTTGTTGGTGAGGGGATGAAAATAAGTAATCAAAGGGACACTGATTGTAGATGCACGATGCGAAAAGACAAAAATTCTAAAGAAAGAGATGAAGCTGTTGAAATAATAACGGACGACGGTACAACTGGAAACATGCTGAAAACCACAAAGCCAATAATAAGAGTGTTATTAGTGAATTGTAGAAGTATAATGAACAAATTAATAGAGTTTGCAGAATTAATAGAGATACATAAACCACAAGTGATTATAGGGGTAGAGTTTGGTTAAAAGAAGGAGTACTAGACAATGAGGTTTTCCTTGATGGTTACAGAGTGTACCACAGAGGTAGCGGAGTAATTGGTGGAGGAGTATTCATATTGGTACTCAAAGATTATTACAGTTCTCTAGTATTCATAGATCATGACAATGAGATACTAGGGGTAGATTGTTGGGGTGATAAAAAAGAAAAAAATCAGGGTGTTGGCTGCTTACTGTAGGGGACAATGAATGATGGAGACAAGGTTCTTGGAGAGAAGCTGAATTCATATTCACAGTTCAGAGGTGAGCGTAGAGTGATCATTGTTGGACATAACTACTAAAGCAGAACACGAGGGGACCATACATGTTGAATACAGTAATACCCCGCTTTACGCGACCCCGTTATGCGCGGTTTCGCTTTAGCGCGAATTTCAAATTTCGCGTTAAAATGACTCGTATTACGCGAATTACTTACTTAAGAATATGTATGTACATAATGTAGTCATTGGCTTCTCTTTGGTCACGGGAATCCCCGCTTTCTCCGACCACTCTGATCGAAGAATTCCCCGTCCTACGACTTTGTTCTATAGGGATTCCCTCGTTTGTTTCGTTTGTTCCATATGTTTATCTCGGCTGGCAGTCGTGTTTTAACGTTTGGTAGAGATACGTACATAATTTAACGCTACGTTAAAAATGCCGCCTTTGAAGAAAAAAGAGCGTAAAAGCGTAACTTTGGAATTGAAGATGAAGGTGATAAGAAGAATGGAAAATGGAGGCAAAGCAACAATTATTGGCAGAGATTTTGGTCTGTCAGAATCGACTGTGAGAACGATTTTTAAAAATAGGGAAAAAAATTAAACTTTCCAACGAAAGTTCAACACCTATCAGTGCAACAAAACTTTCTCGTTCGAGATCTTCTATCCTAGAAAGAATGGAGAAATTGCTAGCAGTTTGGATCGAAGATTTAAATAAGAAGAACACGCCACTGAGTCAAGATCTCATATGCACAAAAGCAAAATCTTTGTATGAGATGTTAAAGACAGAAGAAGGTGAAGGAAGTTCCACTCCGACTTTTGCTACCAGCAGAGGCTGGTTTCATCGGTTCAAGCAGCGTTCCAATCTTCACAATATCCAGATAACAGGCGAGGCCGCCAGCGCGGACACTCAAGCTGCAGCTGAGTTTCCAAACAAGTTTCAAGATTTCGTAACACGAGAAAAAATTACTGCTTGTCTCATCTTCAATGATTATGAGACCGGGTTTTACTGGAAAAAAATGCCATCTCGAACATTCATTTCTAAAGAAGAACGTCAAGTCAGCGGTTTCAAAGCTGCGAAAGATCGACTAACACTTCTGCTGGGTGGTAATGCCACTGGTGATTTCAAACTGAAACCTTTACTAGTTTACCATTCAGAAACACCCCGTGCAATGCGAGGTACAGACAAGACAAGCCTACCAGTCGTGTGGCGGTCCAACAGAAAGGCGTGGGTTACACGGGAAGTTTTTCAAGATTGGTATTCTAATAGTTTTTGCCCGTCAGTCAAATCCTACTGTGACAGAAATGGGCTTGAACGTAAAGTTATATTACTCTTAGACAATGCCCCAGGAGATCCAACCTCACTTGATACGCCGAGAGACTTAAAAGTGTACGTGAAGTTGCTTCCACCAAACACTACGTCAATA
The DNA here is from genome assembly GCA_031002005.1 of Vandiemenella viatica. Taxonomy (NCBI): domain Eukaryota; kingdom Metazoa; phylum Arthropoda; class Insecta; order Orthoptera; family Morabidae; genus Vandiemenella; species Vandiemenella viatica. The sequence continues at coordinate 289,877,353 of JARYHS010008074.1, forward strand.
TTACAACCTATGGACCAGGGAGCAATAGCAAACTTCAAAGCTTATTACCATCGCCGCACTTTTAGCCAGCTAATTCATGAAACCGACGGGGAAGGAAGACAGTCTATGCGAGAGTGGTGGAAGTCATACAACATCATGAAGGCTATTCACAACATAGACGAGTCTTGGAACGAAATTAAAAAGAGTTGTATGAACGGGGTGTGGCGTAATCTTTGGCCAGATGTAGTGGAAGAACTTAGAAGAATTGTCCAAATGCACAGACCAGTGCTTGAAGACATTGCTGCAATGATTGAGGGGTCTGAACTTGAAGATGTCGCGGTAGAAGATCTTGAAGAACTTGTAGCAACTCATGACGAACCTCTCAGCAATGAAGATCTGGTCGAGTTACAGAATAATGCCATAAACGATGAGGAAGAACAAGTAGAAGAGAGACTTTTATCTTCAAGCGGAATTGAAAGTGCTCTTTCAAAAATTTATTCAGGTTTGGACATATTGTAGAGCATAGATAGTGTTGATGACCGTGTTTTGACCGTGTGTCAAACAATTAAAAACAGCGTTATGTGTTATGAACGTATTTTACAAGAACGTAAAAGAAATGCTACTCAAAAGACAATAGATGTATTTTTCCGTAAAAAAAAAAATGTAATACTGCATAAAGTGTTCTTAGAATTAAAGTGATTGATTCAAATGATTTGAATGTTTTTGCATTAACTTTTGACTATGTTTAATCGTAAACCCCGATATACGCGAATTTCACTTAACGCGATTTTTTGTGGAACGTATCCCTCGCGTAAAGCGGGGTATTGCTGTATATTTCTAATAAAGCTTGATGAAAATCTTTTGAGGGTGTGAAGTAATTGAAGACATAGGTAATGGATATTGGGGGATTCAATAAACCATTGGCCAAAATTGAAGACGGAAATAGGTATTTTAACATGATGGTGATTTTTTTTCGGCCCAGGTCCTTAGTTGCTATGATAACTGTTTTATGGGTTATGTTTCCGACTTGCAACTAAACAAATGCTTATGATGGCAGACGCGTTTCGCCTTTATTCAAGACATCTTCAGTGCCCTAGGTAAACATATAAACACACACACACATATATATATATATATATATATGCATATACAATGATGTTATTTTATTTTTGTTCAGTTTTCTGATATTATTAACTAGGTACCTACTTACAGTTTTATATATGCCTTAACACTTGCAAGTTCGTGTTTCCATACCAGCTACTATTAGCGTTCTACCACTACTGTCCAAAGTTTTTTAGGCTGCATTTTAGTGAATTTCACCGGCTACGAACTGTATATAAATTTTTGTTGTTGTTGTTGACATCCAAAAGTCGTGAGCCAAAGATTATGTGTTGTCGAACTATGTCTGTTCTGTGGCGGAATGTTTGATTATAGGATGTGTGCTATTTATTCCTGTTTTAGTGTCTTGAACAAGGTTTGGTTTGTTAGCTGTATATATTCATTCATAACTTTTTTTACCATTATTGAGTGATTTTTGTATGTGAAGGTTTTCTTGATTAGTCATTGTTGTGATTATTAATCTTTAGTATTTGCATATCTATTTGTTTGTTGGTGTGTGAATGATTCTGATGTAACATGTGTTCAGCGAATGTTGAGTGGTTGGTACATTTGAGAGCTCACAGGTGTTCCTTATATCTGGTTTCAAATTTTCTGGCTGTTTGTCCTATGTATACTGTGTCACACTGTTGGCATATTAATTGGTATATTCTGGATTGGTAGTATTTATTTGTAAATGTACTTCTGTTAACCTGTTTTTGGATAGTGTTTTTGGTTCTACATGCCGGTTTATTATTCCCATTTTTCTAAAGACGTTCGCTATCTTGTGTGTGTTTGTGTATTGATACGTCATTGTGTACCAATGTTTTTTGTTTTTTATGTGATGGTTTGTAGTTTTATGTGGTGATCATTGGGTGTTTGATGTATCTTATTGTTTGTTTTTCTAATTTTTTGGTTAAGCTTTTTTACTGTGTTACTATTGTATCCATTGTTCACAGCTATGCGTGTTATGTTGTTTCGTTCCTTGTTATAGTTGTTTTTAGTGAGTGGTATTTGATTCATCCTGTGTAACATATACCTAAGTGCTGCCTGTGTCTCACTGGAGGGGTGATTGGAACTTTTGGTGGATGATTATGTCAGTTTTGGTGTGTTTCCTATAGATGCTAAAACTGTGCTTGTTATCAATCTTTTTGACTGTAATGTCTGGAAATGTAGTTGGTTGTTTGTTTCTTTTTCCGTAGTAAAACTGATATTTTTGTATATGCTGTTTGTGCCTGTGTGAAATTTATTTATGCGTGCTGGTGGTTCATTTAGGAGGCAAATTACATCATCTACATATTTATGCCAGTAGATTACATTATATTGTTTGCTGGGGACAAAGGGTTCAAATATTTCATTTTCTATGTAATCCATGAAGATGGAGGCCATTATTCCAGATATTGAGCTCTCCATTGGTAATCCTTCCTTCTGTATAAAGTAGTAACTGTTAAATTCAAAATAATTTTGTGCTGTGACTAAATTTAGTTGGGCAATTATTTCTGTTATGAGAGCTGAGGGCATATTGCTGTGTGTTGTCAAGTTTCTGTGTATATGGTCTATTGTTTGGTTTACAGGAATTTTTGAAAACATAAAAAACACCTCACACCTGATAGAAAAATTAGAACACACCTTCATCCCATACAACAGAACGATGCATTTAGAAATTTCTATGGCTATATAAGAAAACTGAAGGGAAGGTATTCATACTATTGCAGATAAGATTGGAATTGTATTGAGGATTGTAAAACGGCAAAGATATTGAGTAACTGGTTTAATGAGACCACTAGGGACTATCATCATATGATGGGAAGGAAACAAAAAGCTAAAAAAAAAGCTTGGGGCTGGTGTAGAGACTATTATTACAGCTGTATTAAAAATTGTGGTATAAGATGACATTAAGGAAATGCAAGGCGTCAAGCCTAGATGGGGGGTGCAAGGTATTTTGAGACGTATTCCTCTGAATGCGTGGTGGTAATGAGATGTCGAGATGCAACTCAAGTAAGAATGGCAAGGTAGTGGGAAAACCCAATTGCTTGTGAGGGCCAAAGAAGGGACCAAAAATCAATATATATTATAAAAGTGAGTGTACAATGAGCGTGTCGCTAAAACTAAAAAACTAGTCCCGGTACGGTCAAGGGAGTTATATGGTGTGGTAGCCCTCTATCCCTTATCCATGAAGAAAGTTTCCGTTTTTACCTGAAGGGCGTTATTTTGAAGATAGAAGGGCTGGAAGTTTCGAGCAACGAGAAAACGAAACGGTCGAAGAGCGCGAGGCACGTTTACGTTGCCAACAAACAAAACAAAAAGAACGTTTATATTCTCAGCGAACGTGAATGAGCACCGTGAGAAGCAGAGAAACCGAAGAACAACGAAATTGACGAATTAAAGAATCAAGAATTGCGACACGATCTTATAATAGAAGACTGCGAACGCAAGCCGCCCATGAAAATATCACCTTAGGGGGCATTCATAAATTACGTGAGGTGTTTTTTCGGATTTCCGGACTCGCCCCCTCCCCCTCTGGTGAGACTTCGTGAGATCTGGCCCGACCCCCCCTCCCTCTGGTGAGATCTGGTCCGTGAGACCCTCCCCCCCCCAGAAATCGTTCTCGCAACTTTTTGAGACCTTTTTAGTTCAATAATTTGTCACAAATCTCACGTGAGATTTCCGAAGACCCTCCCCCCCTTGGTGAGATTTCGCCGGACCCCCCCCCCCATTTCACCTCAAGTATTTTTTTTAACGGCATTCGGCTACTGGGCCATACAGCCACCTCAATGTGATTTGTTGCTATCAAGTATTGACACAAGGACACTACAACACGGACAAGACTTTCACAAACGCAACACTAAACACCCATGCCCTCGGCCGGACTTGAAGCGGCAACCTTCGGTACGCGGAGCTAGCACTCTAGCCCCTACGCTACCGAGGCCGGCGTCACGTAATTTATGGATGCCCCCCTACGAGAAGCGCGGACGAGGACAAGTAAACAGTACAACCGGACAAATGAAGCATTCCACTACGACCCGACAAAACAAAAACAACCACGTCGTAATCAGAAAAATGGATAACATCTATCAATTTTGAAACTCGAAAAAATTCAGTGGAGAAACACCAGGATTCTGTTGCATGAATGGAAAAATTCGATTACCTCCATAGGAATTTCTGCAGTACATGACCGGAGAAACTCGAGAATCAAAACACACAATATTCATCCTCAGAATATGATCTCTTCTGAATTGCCATTCAAATTTTATAATGACTGCAATTTTCAATCAAATTAGTCTACAGTTTTACAATTAACAAAGCGCAAGGACAAAATTTAAAACATTGCGGCATCAACCCCAAAGACTCCTGCTTCTCTTAAGGTCAACCATACGTAGCTCACTAACGAGTAGGAAATTCTAAAAATTTGTACGTATATACCCCGGATAACAAAATGAAAAATGTTGTTTATAAACAAGTATTGCAAAAGTTAGAATATGTTTTCAATAAAAGAATTATCTCTTACATTTTAAAGTTTATTCTTTTATTCCAACTACCACACAATCTCATATCAACTCCCTGAGCGAAGCCGGGTACCTCAGCTAATACTAATAATAATTCGAATAAATATTTGGGAGTAATACGTCAAGAACTTCATGGACTTGTCAGCTTATGATCTACGTTCTCATAAAGTGCCATTTTTGCCGAATTTTGGGAATATGAATCTAGAAAAAGTCTTTAAAACTATATTGACCCCTGAAAGGACTTGGTTAAGAATATGAGCAGTATAAGAAGGGTTCCGCGTTTTATAAATAGTAGCAGCACTTTTAAGAGCGTTTTTTCTCTGTGACGTTTTGGAATGATTGGTGTAACGCAATCCTTGCTGAACTCATCTATTGGAGATTGACGTCGAAGTAATGTGTTTGGGTTTGTGTTGCAGGTACAAAGACGGTCGGCCGTACCCGTGGCCTGCCAGCTCTTCCAGCCTCATCTTGTACCCAGAGTCGGCTAACCAGACCATCTACACGCAGGCTGCGCAGGACACAGACGCAGGCAACTACTCGTGTCTCGTGCGCAACGACACGCATACCTTCTCACACCACGTGCGGCTCTCTGTGCACGGTACATAAAACTATATCTGATTATTTGACTTTGTCAATGGGCGAGCGCATTAAAATTCATATATCCAAATATAAAACCATTTGTTAAATATTTGTAAGCAAACTAAGGATACTCGACAGTTGATCTTGTAATTTATGCCCTCTCCTTATTTAAACACTGTATAAAGTAATGTAAGGGTTCACTACATTGGAATTGGGGAGGCATCGAATCCTGATCCCCGCGTACCGCCCGAGGTTTCTCGCAATCATCAGGACGAATGCTGACACGGTCCTCAATCTCCCCCTCATAAAATACTCATTGTACAAACAAAAATACACTTGTCACACACGTTTTGCAACAGATGGTAGCATAATATTCTTCCTATATTACTATATTATGGAACTGTCATATCCGATTCTATCAATTACCACTAGGGAAAATGTCCTCCCACTGTGATAATCACACAGGTGCCGGTGTCTCCTGGTCCGCCAGGGTCGATAAAAAAAAAAAAAAGTATGTTGACGTTGCAGAAAGTCCTGTGGGGAAAATTTAATCTCTGGAAACTGTGTATTTATGTATACTCTCTTCAGCATCGTACTTTTCTGTAACACGTCATTGCTACTAATCTGATTTAATTGTTCATTTGTAACAAACGCTTGAATTTTACGTACCTTGTTGTAAGGATATTTTATGTTAAAAATACGTTGTTTTTTTTCCAAGGTGTCTCAGCTGACTGATGGCTAACGGAACTGACACATGAGGGTTAATTGACATCAGCTGGGCTGTCGGTCGGTCACACTCGGAATACAGAAACGAAGTGCGGCTGTGGCGATAAGCGAGACAAGTCGAAAATGTTTGCATCACACAAATTCGAAAAAAGGACTAAAATTAATGAAAAGCTTCTTTCTTCGTCATATGGGTGAACATGATTAATTAATTAAGAGCTCGGTGGCATTTAGGGACTACTATGAAAATAAACCGAGAGTTATCTTACATCCTGTCGTTCATTCTATGAATAGAAAAATATTAACGTTAAATAGTTATGTGCAGTGAAGCTTCCCACAATTTTTGAAGGTAGGCGCCTCCTTTTGAATCTAAGGGAGCATCTATAAATCACGTGGTTCCAATGGCCTCCTTTTAACCCTCCCTTCTTTACCAGACTGCTGTTAAAATTATTTTGTATATACTGAACACGATAGATATTTTATTTATATGTTTTTTATAATTACAAATATTTTTAATCAAATGATGATAGTAGCCAGGTGTGCTAATGATCAATTATTGAAAAGATACAGAGCAAGGGGATCCTTTCCTTCTTGAAGCGTTATCAAAAAAATCTCTTCATTTAATTAATCATTCTTTTCAATTGATAAAACAGAATAAAATCTATTTTTTTTTACTTATTGCTTTACGCATTGTCGAGGTCATTAGAGGCGGTATGGGACTGGGGACAAGAAACGGGTAGGAATTCGGCCATGGTCTTTTGAAGGAAGCATTCCGGCAATCGTTTGGAGTGATTTGGGGAAACCATGGAAAACCCAAATCTAGATGCCCTGACGGGGATTCGAACCGCCGTCCTCCCGAATGCGAAGCCAGAGCACTAACCGCTCACCCAGAACGCTCGGTAACAAACTCTCCTTTTCGCGTAAGGGTTGCATCTTTTTAGTTTTCTTATTCTGTCATCTTTCTTTCTACATTACCACTGAATGATTCTTTGTCTTCCTTAAAAGATTTCCTTAGCTCATTGGCGCCGATTTGAATTTGAAAATTCGCTGGAAAAGTATTTCCATTTATTATTCAGCTCCTCTTCAAACCACAATCACACTGTAAACTTGAAATAACACTGTAGGACCACTGGAATGAAACGTACACTAAAGCGCAAAAAAATTAGATATTTTTTTTCAACCGGCTGTCAAAACATCTTTATTTCAAAATATCAGAAAAACGGAAACTGGCGGGGGAAATCCCATGTGAAATCCGCAATCAAATTTCAGTCTAATTACCACATGACTAATGTTTTTATACAGTACTGGGCTGGTGCGTAGCTTTTTTTAAAAAACGCTGCTCGTGCCAGCTAGTTCGCCCAAATAATCGTATTATGCGCGGACGGTACTGCGAGTATATATGATAAATCTTTGTAAAAATTACTATCGGTTTCTATTAGTTATACAAACAGATAGGAGGAATATTAACAAACTGTAGAAACTAAGGGCCTATTTTAGGTAACACTGTAGTAGGCTACATAAAATCAGGAACTAAATATACCGTATCTAAAATACGGAGGCAGTTAAATTATGGAAATAAACCTCTACATGCTGTTGTGTATTATGAACCCCATTTTAAATCTGTCAAATAAAATAATTGAAAAATACGTAGTTCGTCTCGGGGCCCCTCCCCGTCACGTAGCTCAGAGTAGCCTGACTACCTCTCCCCCAATCTTCTACCGAGCCACATGGTTTATCGATACTCCCTGATTGGCCTCTCAATGTACGAACGTAAAACATAATTCTTTTTTATTATTATTTCTTTGGTAGCGTTACTGCATCTTTTGCTTATAAAATATGACCTTCCACCCATGGCTACACAGCCCAGTGAAACTGACAGACCGAGCCTGGAAGGTGAGAGGTATGTAATGCTCGGTTCTGGCAATCTAGAGGAGGCGGGTTCAAATCCCCTTCCGACCATAAATATCTCGGTTTTCCATAGCTCCTCGAAATCTCTGCAAGCGAATACCACGATGGTTCTTTCAAAAGATCATTACCTAATTCCTTCCTGTTCCTTGCCTCCACTCTTCCTCGGCCCTAAAATGACTTCGACGTCGAAGACACGTGAATTGCGAAAATAAAGAAAAAATAATAATGGCTATCCTCTTTGCAGGACATAGGAACATAAGTCCTCTTTCGGGACAGGTATTTCATACAGTACTTCGTTATTTTCTGTTATTGACATTTACCTTGATCTACGCTGTATCGGACATTGAAATTTCACACATATCGCACATTTTACAAACAATCACAGATCTTGGTAGTGACTTAGATTCGCAACTAATATTTCACCAAAGCAATAGTTTCAGAGGAAAGAAAAAGATTAAAAGTCGTTACTGTAGATTTAAAAGCTTACGTTTATTTCTGTGTAAGCTGCTACGGAAGACTGCTGCTTTCATTCTCATTTGTGATTTGATCTATCATAGGATAGTTGGTTCCCTAAAGATGAGTCAGAGCTCCTAATACCCGCGTCCTATTTTGTCCAGGCTCCTCCGATGCGATCAATAGAAGAGTCGTGTGGTTTGCTTTTCCGTCAGAAGATGAAACGCTTGCACAGTGATGTAAGATTTCACATAAGAACGGTACAATCTTCCTAAAAGCAAGTATCAAGACTAAAGAGAAGTTAAAGTATGAATGATAAGATGACGTTATTACATTATTAGTCGATATAATTTCGACAACTGTTAGTGGGAATTTCTTGCTCTCTAATTCCTCGATTTCTGGTTATTTCTTCATCTGCTGATTCTGAACATATGCGATTACTGGAAACATATTCGCGGAAGCTTAGTTTTTAGATTTTATACAGTTTTCTTTAAAAATTTAAGTAAGGGTCAAAGAGAACAAACGACGCTGATATAAAATATTTGTTATGCATTCTTCTTTGTCGTTTTGACCGTCCATTACCACTAATTATTTCCAACGTATATTTCTAAAAATGTATCAGCTTCGAGATCTATCCCGATGGGTAAGCTGTTAATGATCCAGCCTGGGATCCGGGAAGTTTCAGGTTCGGCTATTAAGATTTAAGTTTTCCGAGGTTTCCACATAATAACTCCGGATAAATGCCGGTATAGTTCCTCTTCGAATTCATCCCGAACTGGACGAACTGTAAAGGGTTAATCATAATAGGATTGTTCAAAAACTGAAAACTTCATTAAATTAACATAGATCACCAAAAAGAGAAGTTTCTTGTAAAAATATTTAACCTATTTACCATTTTTAATGTATTATTTGCAGAAATGATTGAGTTGAATATTGAAATAATTGTGTTAGTGCAGACTAATACTAAAAACTACATTATGGTAATAATTAAATTTGCTTTTAGGTTAGCTGACAAAACCAGACATCCGTTTTAAAACAAAAAAGTTTTTCATGGCGCATTACGCCCAGTGTGGATCTTAGGAGTCATTAAGGAAGATTAGACATAGGACAAGGAAGTGAAAACTTCTATCTAACAGCGAGGCGTGTAATCTTTGTGTTGTTGTGTTTTGATAGTCTTTGAAAATAAAGCTCTGAAGTGATACTTTCAACTCAACATTCGTACAAGTCTTAGACGGAAATTAAATTATAGGCCGATGTACACAAAACTGTGGGGCCTTATGGCTTCAACTCAACTGTCGAAGAAGTACTCTTGCGCAATACACAATGTATGTTCATTTGGGCCAACTGGGACCACGTTAAGCCATCGTTTTGGCTTGAATTTGCTTTATATGTGTACACATCCGTGTTACAAATAGGATTGTTAGCCCGAGAGAGGACCTACAGTTTAACGCGGAATCCGAACCACGGAAACGTTCTGGCATACTTCACATTACACGGCAAGCTGTACCAGAGATGAAGGTTGGGTTAAGGACTTATGAAAATCCCCGCCGAAACAGAGATTTGAAACGGGGATCTTTCGATCTCCAGCCGAAAAATACCTTAACCTCTGAGCCTCCAGGATTTTTTTTTTACACTAACCTCTTCATCTCATCATATCCCTCAAAACCTTCGTCCTCAATTATCTGCTTTTGTGGGTAAGGGTATCAGGGATTGGAACAAATTACCAAGTGATGTGTAATTTACCAAAAACGCTAAAGGGATTTAAAATTAAAATTTGTAAATCGCGAAAGAAGATGGGGAGTAATTTAATACTCAAATTATATTAAATAATTAAAAAATAAAAAGTGGTAATTAGATGATTAAGGGAAATACCACCAGAGCGTGTGCTCCATCGGAATTAAATTATTACTATCATGTTTGCGGCATTCAGTAACTTCTCAAGATCGGCAATCTGTTCTGCTAACAGGACAATGTCATCAGAAAATCGGATCATACTGATTTTTTTTTCTCACCGACCACTTATTCCGTATTCAATTTTTTCATTTGCTTCCTTTATTCCTTCTTCTATATTAAATTTGACTGTCTCATACCAATTTTTAATGATGCACGTCTCACATAGTCTTTACTTTTAATATAGCAACTTGATTCTTATTGATTACTAGTGTAAGCCCGTGACTGTTTTTTTGCGTACCGTCACGGGTCTAGAATGGTTCAAGTTTTTACGATGGAAGATTATGAAAGGTTGATCTGATCTAGCCAAATATAAGCTTGACCTGTGTTTCACCCTTAGGATGAATAAAATGTCTTGAGCTTGAAGAACTCAGAAGAATTAATAGAGGTAGGTATTAAACACGTACAGGAACGATCACGCTGTTGTGTAACTGTTTCAAAGGTCATACACTCGAACTTGCTTAAATACGAACTTGAGTTGTATTGACCCTTAAATTTCACTCTGCAAATTAAAAAAAAAAAAAATCTCGTTTGCTTTGAAAGCATCACGTTGTTTATTATTGAGACTGGGCAAACGCTCATAATGTAAACATTGGTCATAGTATCTGTGACGGCCAGATAACATAATACATATTCCATATTATGAAACAGTTGAGCAACTCCGCAGAAATAAGTTGCCAGAATAGTCGATTCGGTGACACATTTGGTCTGATGCGCACTTAAAGTAACCTAATAACTCATATACAGCGAAAATGAATAAAGACCAATAACGAAAGTGGTCAGTAAAGTGCCTAAAAAGCAAATAAACTGTAATGCATAAATTTTGGTCAAGCAACAACATTAGTGAAAGTTGTAATTAAACTGAAATTTATCCTAAGCCGAAATGACAATTGGCATTCGTGGTTACAGCAGAGACTATGATAATTTTTTTTTAATTTTTTTAAGTTGCTTTAATTAGTAACATGTTACTGAAAAGCCGATCCACGTTTTTTCAACCGCAAAATTTATTAATTTTTTTTTAACTATGAAACGCTATGAAAAGCAAACTTAATAAATGTATTATGCTAATTAATTTGGTAGCAGTTGCTTAGGTATTAAATTGTAGACATCACTACGAATTCCTTCTAATGAATGGTATCTCTGGTCGCTGTTTTGTGAGCGAAGGCTGACACGTGACACCGTTCTCCAGCCAATAGCTATCGAGGTAAGTGGGTGACCTTACGAAATTATATAGTAGATAAAGTGATATGCATCTCGATATTTTAGAACTTTTTATTTTTTTTATTTTTTTATATAAACATCTTGTCCCATCTAATATTATCAAAATCTATTTCTAACTCGACAAATGCTATAAAAGTATTTTCGCCCCTTGATCTGCCCTTCAAGAACTACTCTTTAAAGCCAAAATTGCTTCTCTTGCACTGCGGCTTTTTCTAACTATTTCTTCCATTATCCTTTCTATTCCACTGTGTATTATCCTGGTCAGTAATTTTGAAGCATGTGATGATAGACCTATGGTACAATAATTCTCACACTTGTCGGTTTAAGCTTTCTTCGCAAGGTTGAAAATGATACTTTTATTTTTTTATTTTATTTGGCCTGAAGCGCCAAATGACACTATACAGACATCAGATATTTATACAGATAGGCAGGATATTGTAAAACATTCAACAGATAAACAAGTAATTTTACAAGATAATTATTAGGTCGATTATTACTCAAATGGATACAAATATGTTTATGACCGCTAATGACCCCGTCGTCGACGCGCCCCTAAGCCCCCTCCCCCCTGTTTATGAAATCAAGAATTAATATAACACATTTACTATACTTTAACAGTACTTTCTTTATAAAACTAATTATTTATATACACAGAAAAAAATTATTAAAAACCTTATTTTTCTAAATCTTAATATTAGTTGTTTTTATAAATCTCACTAAAAAACTATAATTAACCTAATTGTTGCCATGCAGCAGACAGGAACTATTTGTTGGGAAAGGTATTCCAAAGCTGATTAGATCTCTCAAGAATTTAGGCCTGTGAGGTTTATGTCTTCGGCAAGAGAAAACAATATGGTTTATATCACCTAATTCGGAATTGACATATATCTGAATTCATATTTAATCGATGTAGATGCACGAAACACGATTTAAACGCATCCTAACTAACGTGGGGATAACCCCTCTAGGTTCCGAGGAGCTGGAAAACCAAGGACGGGTAGGAATTCGGGGCTGGATACTACCATAATATTGCCCTCTTGTTTTTTTACTGCAGTCCATTCACTTTGCCACTAATTCAATGCCTTGATTTTTAATTCTGGTAGGTAGTCCGTGTATTGGCAACCGTTTTTTGCGCCTACTCTAGCCGCTTCCTTTGCCAGCTGATCTACTTTTTCGTTACCGACAACCCCTGCATGTGCCTTCATCCAGAGAAAATCGATTACCCTGTTTCTTCTAAAGCTTTCTACTGCCTTTTGTACTATATTAAACTGATTAGTTTTCTTGCCCCAATATTTGTATTGAATTCAAAACGCTCTTAGAGTCTGAGATGATTAAATGCTTTGTCTCCGCTGGTTTTGTGCAGTACTCGATTGCCTGTAAAATAGCTATTGCTTCTGCGGTGTATATAATGTAGCTGATGGTAGTTTATACATTCCTTGATACCTAGCACTGTGACAGAAAAAGGCACATCCTACCACGCCTCCTGGGGCAATTTTAGATTCATCCGTATAGATATGCATGGTGGTACTCCAGATTTAGGTTTGAGTATTGCTTATCCCCAACAGTCATATAAAATACCGGTAATTGAATCATACTAAAGATGGAACGGTATCCGTACGGTGGAAATTACTTTTTTGGATTATTTATTTATTTATCGTTCGGTATACTTGGTTAGAATTATTCTGTCCCTTAGTTCTTCCAACTCCTTGTAGCTATAATGGACCTCTGAGAGTCGCAATCTTTCTCTGTTATTCCACAAGCTACTCAGCTCTTTACACTTAAAGATAGTTAGGTGGTTCCGGTATGCTAACCTCTCCACAATGAATTTGCCCGACAGCCAGTTTCTTCTGATGTGTAAAGGCATCTCCCGGGCTTCCACCAATAAAACATTAGTGGGAGTAGATCTCATTGCACCAAGACAGGTGCGAGTACAACTATACTGTAGTTTGTCCATCCTGTACAGGATTCCGGAGCTTGCACTGCTGTTCAGAATACATCTGTAGTCAATTTTGGATCTAATTAGAGCTCTGTATATCATCAAAAGCATACTGGGATTTGCACCCCACCAAACGCGTGTCAGAGATCAAATAATATTCTGAGCTTGGTTGCAGGAGTTAATCATTTGATCGATGTGCAGTTTCCAACTAAGTTTAGAGTCCATCAATAATCCCAGGAATCGTACATTAGATTTTACCGAAGAGGAATAGTTTCCTAACCTGACTATTGAGTTCTATCCGTTTCCTGGTGAAAATAACAACTGAAGATTTCTCTGCTGAAATTTGAAGTCTATTTGATTTCAACCATTTGTCTATTTCTATCATGGTTGAGGATAGGTTATTTAAAGCAGCCTCCAATGAGATCGCTGAAGATTATATGCAAATGGTCATCTGCATACTGAAGGATTCGGGTGCTAGGACCTATTACTATTTCGTGATCTCAAGTATAAAGGATATACAGCAACGGGCTGAGTATGGCACCTTGGGGTAACCCAATAGTAAGTATTCTTGAATCTATGATTTGGTCCCCGTACCGCACAAAGACCATTCTTTCTAACAGGAATTTTCATATGCCATAAAACCTCTGGCAAACCCAGTCTACTTAATTTTTTTTTTAATAGAATAGGAATTTTTACATTGTCGTAAGCCGAGTGGGTATCTAAAAACAAGGAGACGCAAAGTATCTCCTTTTGAAAGAGGCGAAGATGTCTGTTGTTAATATACTTAGGTTATCCATTGTTCCTCTTCCTTTACGAAAACCAATTTGAGACTGAGACATCATATCATTAGCTTCCAGCCACCATTCAAGACGGTTCTTAACAAGTTTCTCGAGGGTCTTCCCCACACACGACGACAGAGCAATTGGTCTTTATGAAGAATGGTGTAAAGGATTTTTACCAGGTTTTAAAACTGGGAGTATTAACGGGGTTGTCCATTCTTTCATTACACGACGACAGAGCAATTGGTCTATATGAAGAATGGCGTAAAGGATTTTTACCAGATTTTAAAACTGGGAGTATTAACGGGGTTGTCCATTCTTTCATTAGGCAATTCCTTGTACATATATTGTTAAAAATGCTAAGAAGTAAATCCAGTGCGTTTGAAGAGAGATTTTTTTAGCATTGCATAATGGATGTTGTATATTCCTGGAGATGTATTCTTGGTTGTTGCGAGTACATTTTTTAATTCCAACATGGTAAAGGGTGTCATGATAAGGTGTGAGTAGTCTTTCGCTTCAGGACGTTTGCAAGGAGCGTTCAAACAAGAGGATGGTGCTATTCTGTCAACGAAGTCTACCAACTAGACCGGATCAATGCCAGGAGGTTCAACTACAGTTAATTTTTTTTAATGATCTGACTTTCGTCCAAACATCGGAAAAACTGGAGTCTTTATTCAGGCTGTTGCAATATTTTACCCACTCCTCCTTTTATCGACGCTTTAAGAACTTTTTTGTCCGGAAATCCTCTTGTTTAAATTCCAGGAATCGTTCAAAAGTCTGCTCTTTCCGATATCTGCTCAGGGCTAATCTGCGTTTTGCTACCGATATCGAAAATTCTGTATTCCACCAAAAAACTATAGGCTTTCTACAGAAACCAGCTGTTTTACGGCGAGGGATTGACTTGACAGCAGCTTTATTAATTGCTGAGATTAGAGCACCATTTGTTTCCCTTACAAACAAATTAGGATTCAGGTTGTCTTGTTCTTCGAAAATAACAGAACTGTAAGTTGACCACGAGGCTTCCTGTATTTTCCATTGACTATTAGAATAGTATCTTTTTGGCCAACTTGTTTCAATACAAATACTTATGTCTATTGGGAAATGTTCCGAACCCAATGAATACCTTTATCTATTTTATGGAAATTTGGCGACGCTATCGATACGTCCACTGCAGAAGGACGTCTCAAAGGAGCTGGTATCATCGTAGGGGAGCCATCATTTAGTATTATAAGAGAGAGATCTATAGAATTCAACAATGAGCGACCATCAGCAACAGATATTTCGTTGCTCCACGCAGAATGATGCGAGTTGAAATCTCCACTAATCAGAAAGGGGGAGTGAAAAGAAGACCATAAATGATTCCGTACATTTTTACTGATTTTAATTTTAGGAGATTTATATAAAGACATTATAGAAAATGTACCATTGGGGTTTTAATCTCAGCAGCTACTGTCTGAATTTCTTTTACTTCCAAGTTTAATTGAATTTGTTGAAAACAGACGTTTGCTCTTATCCTCCTTTTCCGTCATCTCTGTCGTTTCTTAATACATTATATCCCCTGAAATGAATGGGATTATGTGGCTTGAAGCATGTTTCACTAATAGCGGCTACAGATATGTCCCAATCAGACATTTCTTTTAGAAGGCATTCTCTATTAGCTAATGCAGACCGAGCATTCCACCGTAGAATTTTAAACGCCATTGGATATGGAAAGAATGTTAATAACATTTTTCTAATTTCGTCAGGATCCGGTTTTTCATTCGACCGTGAGCTGTCCACAACAAGCAGAGTGAGGCTATAATGGAGCCCCAATTTGACTTTTACCATTGTCCTCACTATGAGGCCGAGGAGGATAAGGGTTACTGGGAATAGTTTTCCCCGGAAAACGACGTGGATCAATTTCATATCTATATCTGTTAGATGAAGAGAGTTGACTAATATTTGATGATTGCCTCTGACCATTAATTCCTTTCTCAATACTTATCCATTGTGAGGGGGGTGTTTGATAAGTCTTCGAAACATTAATAACAGGTTCTAAGGGTTTTACAATTCTGATACTTGGAAAGCGAGTGTGCTAATGTTCTATACTTCCGTCGACAGGCATATTTCCTTCAGACAGTGGAGGGAATTCCAATATACTTTTTACCACAGGTGGAGAAAGTGATTGTGGAGGATGACTGGAAAAAGTTTTAGATACAGAAGTTTGCATCAAACGTTTTCTTCAATAGACCTTCAGCTTCTTTAAAGGACATATTATGAAAAGTAGCCTGCTCGTGGACCCTTCGTCTGAACAAATACTCTGGACAGGTCCGATTCATAGCCACATGCTGACCTTTACAGTTTACATAAATTATTTCATTAGACTGAGACTGTTGAAAAGAGTGAGAACCTCCACATCTACCACACTGTGTACTAATATGATCAAATCGAAGACATTTATAACATTGTTTAAAAGACGGAACATAAGGGCTAACTTCATATCTCGTGCCGTATAAATAAACAAATTGAGGGACTTGTTGACTGTCAAAAGTTAGTAAACATGTCTGTAGTTTCACAGTTGATGATGAATTATCTCGTACCGCACGCTTTGTTAGTCTTTAACATTAGTTACGTTAACTGAAGACTCAATATCAGCCATAATCTCTGCTTCCTTTAAGGTCAAGTCTACTCTTCGAATGACACCCTGCTTTTTAACCAGAAACGTAGGAATATAAGCTTTTAAACTAACTTGTTAGCTACTAAAGAGCTGTCTACTTCAATTTTAATTCTATTCTTCCCTGCAGAAGTGATGTTTACAACGTGGCCGTTTGTTTCAGGGATATTGATATGTACAAACCTTCCAATACTCATTGGGTGTAAATTACCTAAATTACCATCTCTACTCTCAACATATACATAATAAGGACCTGGATCAGATAGCTTATAATGATTTGCTGGTCTTGGCAAGACTGGATACTTACTCGTAGAAGGTGTTGGCTCCGTCTGTTTGACTGACGCTTGTCGAAGGACTGCAATAACAGGAGAAAGTGTCGCAGTCTCCAAAGCTTCCACGGCCCGGGTGGCATCATCTTCAACTGCAAATATTTTCTCTACAGCTTCAAATATAGTTTTACAGACTCGTTTTCTAGTAATTCTTGTGGTCTTGTCCACATCCCATATGTCATTATCTGCAATGTCCATGACTGCCAGGACATGAACAGGCTGATTTGTTGCGACGAAAATATCTCCGACCGCAAGGCTAACATCTTGATTATTCACTGTCTCATCACTCAGTGAAAAGTCTAGAATATCCCTTCCTTCTCGATATATTCCTCTGGACATAGTGGGATGTATGTATATAAATTTACGTCGATGAGATACTACCAAAAGCACGAAGAAAATCACAAAATGATTCACAAATATAAATATTGAAAGTTAATGCTGGAGACTTACAGCACTTCGTTCACTAAGCGAGGCAAACTGTAAACAACCAGCCTGCTTTTCCGTGGAGCCAACTGTTCACGGAAATAGTACTCCTTTCGGTGACTTTTGGCTAAATGTGAGAGAGCTCTCTCGACGAAGAGCAGACGATAATTTGTCTACCACGACTAGAACACAATAATAATCCGTAATGACCGCTTATAAAAGTGAGAAAGAAAATCTCAATTCAATAAATTAAATGCTAAATACACTTAACACTAAAAACCGTAACTTCCGTAAACAAAGCAGAGATCATCCTGATACTTTTATTAAAATCAGTTAGAATCTCTTCTGTTTCGTAATTGTTTGATATCGGTTTGGATAATCTTTCGGTTCCTTTTTCTCCTAGGGATTTCAGAAGCTCTGCAGAAATCTCCTGAATTTCAGTCGTCTTGTTTGATTTCAAATATGTCGAAGCTCTATCAAATTCTGTTCTTAAAATAGGATCTCCAAAGTCATCAGTGCTAACATTACCTTCTTTCTCCAGTACACCATTTTTCAATCTTACAGTTTCTCTATGTATTCCTCCCATCCGTTAGCTCTGTTTTTCTGAGCTAGAAAGAGGTCTCCCATCAGCAGCGTTAATGTTTATACATGGTTTCTTCATTTCTACAAAATTCTGTTTAATCTTCCTAGAGGCCGCATTTACTTTACCTACCACCATTTCCTTTTCTACTTTTTCGCAATTTTCTTGTAACCACTTTTCTGTACATTTCTAAAGTCTGTGCTGCTCTCTTCCTGCTTCAACCTGTGCATGTTTGTGCCTATTTCTCTGACCCATCATCCCCAAAATCTGTTCATTGATCCAAGGTTTTCGGAAGTCTTTTTCTCTACCGGTTTCTTTACCGTCTTATTTGTAAATAACTGTTCAGTTTATTCACCGGAGGATTATATAGTACTGATATTTTAAATTCAGCAATTTGTTTTGTGAAAGTCATAAGAGTAAGTTGAATTTATTAACCTGTTCTGTTAGAAGTATATTTTTTGGTAATTATTTCTACTCCATTAAAACAATAATTTATTAATATTTTTAAAAAAGCATTTTTTTAAAATAATTGACTTTCCTTATTTCCAACAGCACAAAATAGTATCAATTCGTTAATTTCCACCTTAGGCTTAATTTTGAAGGTGATTTTTATTCATTGGCTTTTAAGTACGTTTTATTTAATTATTAATTACAATAAAGCCACTGAGGTGTAAAGTTTCAATCTAATACTTAAAAATCAGTTTAGCGCATTGTAAAACTTTTTTTCGTTTAATTATACTATCACTTAAATGTAAAATATATAGAATAGTTTTTTAGTCATCAAGGTTCGTTTGAAAGGTTCTTTTAGTTTTTGAGAAAATCGTGCCTGGAAAGTATGGCAGTTATCGCAGATATGTGGTGAACGGTATGGGTTGCAGTAAGTGTAAGAGGTAGTTTCATTGGGAATGTAAAGAGGGCAAATGGAATGGTATAGTCCGCTCTTTTTCAGGTATGGCAAAGTTCAGGAATAGGATAAGAACATTCAGAGCAGGAAGAGTAACGGCTAGCGTTCTGGCCTCGCATTCGGGAGGACGGCGGTTCGAATCCCCGTCCGGGCATCCAGATTTGGGTTTTCCATGGTTTCCCCAAATCACTCCAGGTGAATGCCGGGATGCTTCCTTCAAAAGGCCATGGCCGAATTCCTTCCCATTCCTTGCCCCCCCCAATCCTTTCCCGTCTCTAAAGACCTAGGTGCTATAGGAGACGTTAAGCAGTTAAAAAAAAAAAAAAAAAAAAAAAAAAAAAAAAAAAAAAAAAAGCAGGAAGAAAAGATGAAGGAGATGTGCCAGCGATGGTTACAGAGTGTACTGCATAGCAATTGGTTGAGAGATATTCATATTGGTTAGCAAAGACTACTTCAGTTCTCTATAGCTATGAATCAGGGTGTCTGCTTACCGTAGTCAGTAACAGATATGTTAAAAGAACTGGAATGGGATTCACTGGAAGACAGGAGTAGGGTGAAGAAGTACAAGGTGTATATTGGTGATGAGGCATGGAAAGATATTGGTGTAAGAATTAAAAGTAATGCATGGAAGGGTAAAGATAACCATGACCACAAGCTGGCACTCGATTTCAGGCACAAGGGTGAAGGAACAATCTCTTTTTTAGGTAAGGGGATCAGGGATTGGAATAAGTTACCAAGAGAAATGAAGAATAAGTTACCAAAAATGGCGAAAGAATTTAAAGTTGAAATTTGTACAATAGAAGGTAAATTTAGGTTAATGCAGGAAAGGGGGAAAATGGGTTTGTAGGGAAATTGCCACCGAAGCGTGCACACCATAGCAATTAAATTAGAAAAAATTAAGAATGAATTATGAAGATGAGGCTCTTGGGGAAAAACTTAAGTTCATTTTCGGAATTCACAGCCGATTTAAATTTGCCATGTTTCAAATGGGCAGGAAATAAGATTAATAACACAAAGGAACAGATATCTGCAAATACCTTAGTAAGGGAAGTAGGCTTTACACAATCGGTAGAGCAGAATAAAAGGGGACCAAGCATGTTCAATGCGTTCCTAACAAAGCATGATGAATATTAGGATTCAGTAAACCAGTGGCCAAAATTTAAATAGGTAAAGTTATACAAAGGCACAAATTTTAGGACTGAAGATATATTTCCATGGAAAGTTCAGCATAAGGAAGGAAGGCACAACTAGAGCGGACTCGAATTAGAAAACTGAGGGTATTGAGACTATTGTAGGTAAGGATGGAGAAGAAGATACCTATGATTTGAAAATGACAGAGATATTGAGTGACTGGCTTAGTGAGATCCCCCTGGGATGGGATGAATCACATGAGTGTCTCCATATAGAGTAGAAATAAGCGAACTAAAAAAATTAAAATAGATCCTCAGGAAGTTATGATGGAGTTAAGAAAACAAAGGAGCCAGCGTATATTATATTACTACTAGCTGACCCGGCAATGCTTCACTATTGCTGGACTTGAGTAGGCACATAGATTAAATGAAAAAACTATTTACATATAATTTTTAAACTGCTTTTTCATTCATTTTCAGTTGGAAAGGGGGAGAGGGGATGCGCTTTGGAAAACATGTGCAGGCAGTATTTTTCTGTTTGTTTCAAAGTATAAGTGTGCAAATTCCCATTGAAATCTGATGAAATATGTGGTTTTGTCTAAATTATGGGGAGGAGGGGTTGGTTTTTTAATTTTTTTTGTCAGGAACCTTCTCTGTCATCCCGTCGACAACTCACCAAAGCTTCACCGTAATCGGACGAACGGTTTGCGGGTTTGTTTAAATTATGGGGTGTTATGGGGAAGAGGGGGTAATTAAGGTGGTGGAAAGAGAGGAGAGGGATTGAATTATTGAGAAATTAAGGTGTACAGTATTTCTCTCTCTTTTTTAAAGTATAAGTGTACAAATTCTTATCTAAATCGGATAAAAAATGTGATTTGCCTAAATTATGGGGTAAAAACGTAATGGGGTTGGAAAGGGGGAGAGGGGATGAATAATCGGAAACCATACATAGCTACGCGTAGGCAGTATTTTTCTGTTTGTTTTAAAGTATAAGTGTACAAATTCTTATCTAAATCGGATAAAAAATGTGGTTTGCCTTAATTATGGGGTAAAAACGTAATGGGGTTGGAAATGGAGAGAGGGGATGAATATTCGAAAACCATACGTAGGCAGTATTTTTCTGTTTGTTTTAAAGTATAAGTGTACAAATTCTTATTTAAATCGGATAAAAAATGTGGTTTGCCTAAATTATGGGGTAAAAACGTAATGGGGGTGGAAAGGGGGAGAGGGGATGAATATTTGGAAAGCATATGTTGGCAGTATTCTTCTGTTTGTTTTAAAGTATAAGTGTACAAATTCTTATCTAAATCGGATAAAAAATGTGGTTTTGCCTAAATTATGGGGTGTTATGGGGAATAGGGGGTGACTTTTTGGAAATTTTTTTTCACAGGAACCTTCGCAGACGCACACTCGAAAACTCTCCAAAGTTTCATTGCAATCTGATAAATGGTATAGGAATGCATAGAAGACGAACAAACCCACAAACAAACATTGATTTTTATGTAAAGACTAGCTTACCCGGCAATGCTTCACTATTGCTGGACTTGAGTAGGCACATAGATTAAATGAAAAAATATTTACATATAAATTTTAAACTGCTGTGTCATTCATTTTCATTTGGAAAGGGTGAGAGGGGATGCGCTTTGGAAAAAATATGCAGGCAGTATTTTTCTGTTTGTTTCAAAGTATCAGTGTGCAAATTCCCATTGAAATCTGATGAAATATGTGGTTTTGTCTAAATTATGGGGAGGAGGAGTGGGTTTTTTATTTATTTTTTGACAGGAACCTTCTCTGTCATCCCGTCGACAACTCACCAAAGCTTCACCGTAATCGGACGAACGGTTTGCGGGTTTGTTTAAATTATGGGGTCTTATGGGGAAGAGGGGGGAATTAAGGTGGTGGAAAGAGAGGAGAGAGATTGGGTTTTTGTGAAATTAATGTGTACAGTATTTCTCTCTCTTTTTAAAGTATAAGTACTAATTCTTATCTAAATCGGGTAAAAAAATGTGGTTTGCCTAAATTATGGGGTAGAAACGTAATGGGGGTGGAAAGGGGGAGAGGGGATGAATATTCGGAAACCATACGTAGGCGGTATTTTTCTGTGTGTTTTAAAGTATAAGTGTACAAATTCCTATCTAAATCTGATAAAAAAATGTGGTTTGCCTAAATTACGGGGTAAAAACGTAATGGGGTTGGAAATGGGGAGAGGGGATGAATATTCGGAAACCATACGTAGGCAGTATTTTTCTGATAGTTTTAAAGTATAAGTGTACAAATTCTTATCTAAATCGAATAAAAAATGTGGTTTGCCTAAATTATGGGGTAAAAACGTAGTGGGGTTGGAAAGGGGATGAATATTCGGAAACCATACGTAGGCAGTATTTTTCTGTTTGTTTTAAAGTATAAGTGTACAAATTCTTATCTAAATCGGATAAAAAATGTGGTTTACCTAAATTATGGGGTAAAAACGTAATGGGTTGGAAATGGGGAGAGGGGATGAATATTCGGAAACCATACGTAGGCAGTATTTTTCTGTTTGTTTTAAAGTATAAATGTACAAATTCTTATCTAAATCGGATAAAAAATGTGGTTTGCCTAAATTATGGGGTAAAACGTAATGTGGTTGGAAAGGGGGAGAGGGGATGAATATTCGGAAACCATACGTAGGCAGTATTTTTCTGATTGTTTTAAAGTATAAGTGTACAAATTCTTATCTAAATCGAATAAAAAATGTGGTTTGCCTAAATTATGGGGTAAAAACGTAATGGGGTTGGAAAGGGGATGAATATTCGGAAACCATACGTAGGCAGTATTTTTCTGTTTGTTTTAAAGTATAAGTGTAAAATTTCTTATCTAAATCGGATAAAAAAATGTGCTTTCCCTAAATTATGGGGGTGGAAAGGGGGCGAGGGGATGAATCTTTGGAAACCGTATGTAGGCAGTATTTTTATGTTTATTTTAAAGTATAAGTGTACAAATTCCTATCTAAATCGGATAAAAAATGTGGTTTTTCCTAAATTATGGGGTGTTATGGGGAATAGGGGGTGACTTTTTGGAATTTTTTTTTCACAGGAACCTTCCCAGACGCACACTCGATAACTCTCCAAAGTTTCATTGCAATCTGATGAATGGTATAGGAATGCATAGAAGACGAACAAACAAACATTGATTTTTATATATAAGATAAGATAGCAGGATATGATACTGTACCATACATTAATATATTATTTACATTGATGTCACTGCATATCGGAGGACTGAAAATGAACAATACTAGTTCATAAAGAACGGGCGATGAACAGAGTAGAAAATTATTGACCTATTAGTTTGACTTCAGTCATAGACAAAATGACGGAGAAGATAATATGCAACTACATCAGAAATGTCTGTGAGGAAGCAAACCGTTTTGCAAATTGAAAACATTGGTTTAGGCGAGGATATTCATCGGTAAGTGAGCAATATGCAAGATATTCGAGATTAAATGGACAAAGGAAGCAGCGTAACGCTACAGGGCAGTGTAATGGGACAATTGTAATTCATTATTCTAATGAATGATTGTGTTGATGATTTACATTCGTAAGCTAATGACATTCATTTAATAGAGACGGTGACGAGAGTATGTACCAGAGAAGTGAAGGAATTGGGTTACAAAGCTTTGGTTAGATCATTGCTTGAATAATTTGGTGTAGTTTGGGAGTAACATTTTGAGTTGGAGATTTGAGAAAGCGAGCAGCTACGTTTGTTTGTAGATATTATCCAGTCAGTAACTGATATGATAAAGGAGCTGGATTTGGAGTTATTGGAAAACAAGAAGGGTGAAGAGAGTGCTGGGAGTGTACAAGGCGTTTCATGCCGACAGGCTTGGAAATACAATGGTCGAAGAATTTAGAGTAGTGTGTGGCAAATTCATCGGATGGGGCTTTCCGTATCAGCGGCAAAACAACCGGAGGGGGGGGGGGGGAAGGGGGGAGCAAATAGGGTCCAGCCAATTTACGGTTGACTTTCTTTTACTTCTAATTTTTTGCGAAGGAGTCAGGTATGGCAATAACTAATAAATTACCAAGGTAAGTGATGAATAATTTACGAAGAATTTAAAATTAAAATTCGTGAATGGCAAAAGTAGTTGGGTTTGGGGTAATTTACACTCAAAGTATATAAGCTGATAATAAAAAAATCGTAAGAACAAAGGGTAAATAGATGACGAAGGAAATTGCCACCGGGACATGCGCTTCATCGCAATTAAATTTATTATAGGGAAATTATTTAAAAAATTAAAATCATTAAGTTTTGCAAAGTTGTCTGTCAAAGGATCCTCTTTAATAAAATGCGTTGAGCCAGGAGACACTTAACTCAATGACTCGGTAATGATCGGCGAGTCTGGATAATGCACGAAGTGGTAACTACACTGAATGCTGCCACAAGTCTGCTTGACTGACATCAAAATTCAAGTGAGTGACTGCATTGATTTTATTTGCATTTATATTGATAAAAAGTAAGTGTAAATTTTAAATAAATAATTGAATTTGATTTTACTTGCACCTGTAATGTTAAAAGAAACTGTAATTGCGGTGCCAGATGATAGGTAATTGTCTGTTGTGATAGTAACTGTACAAAAATACGAAAAGCAGCGATTAAAAAAAAAAAAAACTTTTAATGCGTGCCAAAATAACCTAAGAATTTTTTTGAATAGGAGATAAGAATTAAATAAGTTTATTAAAAACTCAGTGAATGTTTACACGAAACGTATGTGATCGCAAAATATGTCAGTCCATTAAATAACAATTATCCATTTTGAAAATGTATTGATTAAAAAAAAAAAAAAAAAATCGTAGCCAAATACTTCAGGTAATCATATTACGAAAAATAACATTGAAAATGATCGTTATTCGTAATTCATTTTTAGATTTTCCAGAATAAATTCTTACTAACACCATAGGTGATACCTGTTGTTTATTTATATGAGGGCAATAGAAGATACGATTTTCGAACGGCAGTGTTAGTGGAGGTTGTGGTTAAAGTTGACAAAAAACGCAATTAACAAATTTGTTACAGTATAATTCATTTTGAAATCAGTTTTATAAACAATTTAATTTTTTTTCATAAGCGCCATGTTACTGAAGTTATTACTTCATGCGGATGCAAAAAGTTCCATATTTGTCGTGCTGAATTGTGCCTGGAACAGGAATAAAACTCATATGTGATATAGCAAAAGTTTTTGGGATTCCTAATTTATTTCTAATTTCATTCGTTCTTTTCTTTTGTGGTCATTAATTCAGCAAAAGTTACAACTGTATTGCTATGTAAACTACGAACGAAATATGTACATTACAAACATTACAAAATCAAGTTTATGAGCATTAGGTGATAACAATTCCATATAATCAACCAACTGCAAAGAAATGAATTCACAGAAATTGCGTTCTACCCGTCATTTTTGACGGGTCTAAAGTTAGTATATGTACAAATTAAATGTATAATAATAATAATAATAATTTGGGAAATGTTGTAGTGAGACTTATAAAATATTCGAAGAAAGTATTTTCATGACATATTTATTATACAGTCAAAAAGTATTCTCTACTGAATGACATATACGAGTTTTTAAAATCTAAAACTAGTATGTGTTGAAGTATCAAAATAGATAAAATTACTTATTTTGTGAAAAAAGCCACTTCAGAAATTTCAGTACACAGTTGAAAATTTCTACATTTAGGGCCACATTGTACCTCCCCGCGGGTTATTATGTATATTATTTATTTTCCTTTTTATGTTTTAAGAGCCAAATGGTAACTGCTGGCTGTTTCGAAATGTTATTTACATTTTTTATCTGTTTTATTGACACTGCTTTCCTGTGAGTATGATCCAATGTTCCCGGACTTTAGTGGAAGGATGGTAGCGTTCTGCCATGGCAGTCCGGAGTGCCCGGTCTGGCAATCAAGTATTTGATTTTTCAAGATTTCCCAAAATTGCTCTAGGCGAATGCTGGAACGGTTCCTTCCCGACGGCCGTGGCTTTTTCCTTCTCGTTCGTTGCCTGTATTCCTCTTCTTACTCTAATCCCTCATCGTCCACGAGGTATAATGCTACATTACTTTAAAAAGTAGTTTCCATCTTATTTTAGGAATAATTTTTCGAATGCGAGTACAAGACACCTACTTTGGCTCTTTAGCTTTAGTCGATACACAGATTGTATTTCCATATGGTGCATCAAACAATTTCTTTTGCTAAATAACACCACTTTCAGGTAATACTAGCTGATACCCGCGACTTCGTACGCGTCGATTAAGAATTTCTTTGCCAGAATTGAATATAGAAATTTGTTTGTAACAAAGGATTAGTCCCAAACAACACCGAGTCGGCATAATATGACAGAAAAGCCATCACTATATCATTCTACCGTGGAATATGTCTCAACATATTTAAAAACAGAAAAACAAAGGTAGGTGAGGGGATGTGTGTGAGTGTGTGTGTGAGGGGAGGGGGGGGGGTGTATTGACTAAGGGGAACTTTATTTCAGCTTGGTCTTTTCTTCTTTCTTCAGCATGACCATCCGATTCTTGGGTTCTAATAACTTTAGCTGCTCGTGCTCTGCTAGAGCTACAACTTAGACCAGTTTACGCCCGCAAGGCATGTCAAAAAAGAAGGCAAAATAAACTGGTGCCAGAAACGTTTGAGCAGACACAAAGTAATAGGTCAGAGAAAATCGACATCTATACTAAATAATACGTTTTTTCTCTAAACTAAATTTATTAAAAAATTATACACTAACATAATGCGCGAGAAGCACAGCTTGGGCAACCGACGCAACATTATAGACTAACACACATCCGTTTCTCTGTCAACATTCGATTTCTTGTCAAATTCCATCAATATCGGTATAGGCATTTAGTTATCAAAACGTAACAAAAAGACAGAGACTTAATTCCTCATTTATAGTATTATTACTGCAGATCACACACAAACTGTTGCAAATCACCCCTGAGGGATCAATGCAACGTAAAAAATGTACACCTACAGCATTACAAGACTACGTACGATTTGCTTCGCATTGCACCACTAAATTTGTGATATCTACAGTTTAACATTCAATCCGAATAACCGACGGTCCAGGCGTGACTCTTACGATGAAAAACAATTTTTAAAAATCTTTGCCTCCACAGAGATTTGAACCGGGTACCACGACCCAAACATTAGTAAGCAAGCGCTTTAACCACTAAGCTAGCTGAACGCTACACGGAAAAATGGTACAGAGAGCTGCATATCCAGTGTGTCTGTCTATCGCCGTTCAGTAATTTTTCGAAATTATAAGACAACATTTATTATTTATACAGATAATTTTACAACCAAATGTAGACAGTATTTTTCTCCTTGTTTCAAAGGATAAGTGTGCAAAGTTTCATCGAGATCGGATGAAAACTGTAGATTTGTATGAAGAACAAACAAACAAATAAACATACATACATTCATCTTTATATATATAGATTGGTGACATCTTATTTAACACTGTAAAATTGATCAGATGTAACCAAAATTCTTTTCAACATATATCTCCATCTCCTCATCTCTTCGAATATTAGTACACAATTACATGCTTTGGAGTCTGTATCTTGCTGCAGTCTTTTACTTCTGTATTTAGAAACCCCTGTTTTCAAGTGGTTTATTGTTCTCCAGATGATATTCTCCTGATATTGAAAGTCGGTGATCTGACGCTCTTGTAGACGACATAATAATGCACAACGCACTTGAGATCCTAAAAATGACACTGAAAAAAGGTGAGGCACTTATCCTCGAACACAGACTAACATTGAAACTACCATGAATAAAATGTATTCTTTGTTACAGAAGTGCGTACAAAGTTATCCATTCGCAATTGCATATCTGACAGCGTGATCGGATTTTAATTTAATCCATTTAATTGCGATGGTTCGTACGCACCGGTGACAATTTTTCCCACAAACATATTTTTATCTTTTCACGAACCCACCTACTTTTGCCCTTTACGAATGTTGATTTTTAATACTGTCAGCGTTTTTTGACAAATTATTCATCATTTCCCTTTGTAATTTGTTCCAATCCTAGACCCCCCTACCAAAGAAAGAAAAATTTTCCACACCGTTATGCCTGAAATCAAGTGCCAGCTTGTCCTCATGGACATCTTTCCACTTCCATGCACTATTCTTAATTCTTTCACCAATATCTTTCCATCACACATCACCAATATATATCTTGTACACTCTCTTCACCATCATCCTGCCTTCTAATGAATCCGATTTCAACTCCTTTGCCTTATCAGTTACTAATTGTTCTGCAGTAATTTCCAGAGACAAATCTAACAGAACTTCCTTCACCGCTTTCAACTTCTGTATTTGATACCCAAAACGTGAGTCCCATACTGCACCAACATATTCAAGCAATAGTCTGACCAAAGTTTTTTATCCAAATTCCTTCCCATTTTAGACTTTCACTCCTATGGCTGAAACAGGGCCGGCGATAGGAGGGGGGGGGGGGGTAAACTGGTCAAATGTAACCGCCCGGCTGATCACCGGCTGTAGGGGCCCCCCACTCGACAAGTTGTAGAGCTAAAAAAAAGGTCTTCCATTTGGTGTGAGGGAGGGGCCCCATCTGGTTACGTCACTGCTAAGAACGCTTACCCCGGGCTCCAAAATCCTGGCGCCGGCTCTGGGCTGAAATACGCGTGCACAACTAACTTCGAAAAATAATCCAGAATTGGATGGATGCCTACTCTTCCTCCTAAATAGACCAAACAGTATCTCCGCATTTACAATTCGAAGTGTCAGGTCTTCCCAATAAAAAAAATTGCATGAAATGAAAAAAGGAAATGCCATGATGTGACCAAAAATGGTTCCATAACAATGGCATGAAAGCGTAGTTAACTTCATTCTGGATAAGATGACGAGGCAGCCACATATTGACTCTGGAACAGCTGCAGAGCTTCTATAATGACAGGTGACGGTAATCAAAGTAACTGATTGAAATATGTGGCTGGATCTTGTTAAAATTAACAGTGTGTTCCTTATGATCAGAACGAGTATTTAAACGTCTATCGATAATATACTCCATTTTGTTTATGTCTGTGTTGTTTATTTTTCACTTGAAATCATTAATGATTTTATGGTTCAACTAGCATTTGTCCGCTGCTTCGTGCGCGTATTTTGGTATGTATAAAAATTCTTTACCGATTTTATGCTACTACCAAATATTGACGTAGACAGGCGTCAATTGTAAATATCTTCTTAAAACTTTTCGTCGTTTTACTTGTAACCTTAGGTTTGTTTTTCATTCCGATGTCAGATAGAAAAGCTACCTGGCAAATTAAATGTACTATTTCGTAGAGGTAATTATTGGGCGAAATAAAAAAGAAGATTGTTTAGACTTGTTTTATTTTTGTGGTATAAGTAAGTGAAACAATGGTTAAGAGAAATAAGATGTTACTTTTACCCTACTTGATAGGTCGGTCACTGTAATGCCTCTGTGTGCCATTTTTAAATTCTGATAAGCAGAACTGCACTATAAGCATGGTACTGGAAATTTATATCGATATAGCAGTTACCTGCGACTTCGTTCCCTTGGTAGTGTGTTATACTATAAGAGTTTTCTCATTAATAATGACACTAACAGTATTAAATATTTCAATCTTACACATATAAATAGACGTGAGTTTCCCTATATTTCACTTTTCAGCCACCACTACGTAGCACAGATCACTGGTATTTGTATCTGGTAGTAACACAATCACCCATCAATCACATCGTTGCGTTGGCCGAATGCCGATAGCTGTGGGGGTGTGAGAGATATGATGGTTAAACGTGGTCGATGCAGGGCATTTTCATATTTCGCCCAAAGACTTGTGTCTCCTTATCCTTCTCTTTCCTGCCACAACTACATCGAATAGACCACTGGTGCTTGTGTGTGGTGGTAGCATCGAAGCTCCCATCGTGCACTATGGCGGTTAGATGTCGGTAGCTATAGTGGTGTGTTGGTTGAAAGTGGTCGACCTGCGGCACTTTCATATTTCTACCAAAGACGTATGTGTCCCGGTGTATCACATTTCAGCCAAAACTATCTAGCGCAGATGACTCGTGTTTGTGTGTGGTAGTAGCACAGAGATACCCATCGATCACAACGTTGGCAGAATTTCGGTAAATGTGGGAGTGTGGGAGATATGGTGGTTGAAAGTAGCCGTTCAAGGATATTTTCGCATTTCGACCAAAGACATGTGTGTCCGTATATTTCACTTTGTTGTCACAACTATACAGCGCAGACCACTGGTCTTTGGGTGTAGTAGTAGCATCATCAAGTCTCCCATCCTGCATTATGGTGGTTTGATGTCGGTAGCTATAGGGGCGTGGGAGATATGGTGGTTGAAAGTGGTCAACCTGGGGCATTCGACCAAAGACGTATGTGTCCCTATGTATCACTTTTCACCCAAAACTATCTAGCACAGATCACTGGTGTTTGTGTGTGGTAGTAGCATAGAGTCACCGATCGTGAGCTATGATGGTTATATTTCTGTTGCTATGAGGGTGTCCTTGAAAGTGAAGGACGTAGGGCATTTTCCTATTTCTACCAAATAAGTCAGTGTGTCCCTATTTTCACACTGCAGCCAGAACTATCAAGCGCAGACCACGGGCGTTTGTGTGTGATAGTAGCCTGGAGTCTTCAATCGTGCACTATGGTGATTGCATGTCGGTAGCTGTGGCGGTTTGGTGGAAATAGTAGTTCAAAGTGGTGGACAGTTCATATTATTCAATAATATTTCCAAATTATAGCAAATTGGATTAATCAAGTAAAGTCCAAGGAAAAATGGGCACTTATTATGCAAGAAATACGTGTTGTTACCTTTTCATATTTATGGTAGCCATTTCTGAGGCATCTTTCATGGAGAAAAGAACTGAATTTAGTATCCATAATAACATGTAAGGCAGAAATATCGGCGTATTAACGTCTTTTATTGTACAGTGTAATGTCTAGCAGATTCAATATATGTGTACCACATTAATAATCTAACGCATTTCGCATGGTAACTTATCTGTTAATATGGAAAGTCAACACTTATTGATTCACGTATTCAGTTTATTTTAATTACTGCGGTCAAGTAAACTGAATAACCAAAGAAAAAAAAAAACTAAATCCTAAATTCAGCTGTGTGACCATGGGCGCCGGGAGGGGGGTGCAAGGGGGTGCACTTGCACCCCCCTGACATTCCACATCACATTCCGCGCACAAAAAATGGGGTTCGCACCACTTCCCGGGTCACCATCTGGCATCTGGGCAGTAGTAGAGCTAAAAAAAAAAAAGGGTTGCCCAGCCCCCGGCCGATAGGGAGGGGGACACCAATGCAGCCCTGGTGCACCCCCCCTAGAAGCAATCCTGCCGGCGCCCATGTGTGTGACCATATGTCTGAATTTTTTTTATTATCATTTTTTTTTTTTTTTTTTTTTTTTTTTTTTTTTTTTGCGAAAGTAGTGCCAGTCTGAAATACATAACGATCCGTGCCTCTTTATATTAAAGATAATTTTTTTTAATTACTTGCTCCATACCTCGGTACATATAAGTCATTACCTATTTCCACAGATTTTAATTTGGACTATTAGCACTAAAAATTTGAAAACCTTATTTCAAATTGTTGCGGTAGTTTTTGTGCTCTACCCATTTAAATAAAGAGACACACACACAGCTTGCGTACAGATTTATAATAGTATAGATAGATATGGATACTACAGTACTTCCATTTACAGCAGTACCGGATTAACCACGTAGCAGGAGGTAGCAAATGCTACGGACCTCGCGCCTTCTGAGGGGCCTCGCGCCCGCCTCCTAGGGGGTCCCCGTGTCTAGGCTACAATTTTCGTCCGGACGGCAAAAATCGAGTACCTCTTCTTCACATTTGCTACGGGCCCCGCGCTGTCTTAATCCGCCCCTGATTTACAGTAAAAACATGTAATTAAAATAAAAATAACGTTAGCAGCATGGAATCCATTGCAGAAACCTCATTCAGCAATGCTGTATTATGCTTTTCTCAAATATTTTACTTGAACTATTTGAAGTTTTATGATCATGAATTTTTTAAAACAGTTTTGGAAGACTATACTTGGTATTTTTTCCTATTTGCAGACAGCTCTGGATACTCGGGTCCTCCACTTGCCACCTTCCAGCCTCCTGATCAGGCTGTGACCCTTGGTGATGATGCTAGACTTTTCTGTGAGGCCTTTGTTGGTAAGTAGCTATCTTAAACAAGTTTTTCTCCATTTTTCCAATCTTAGTTTAGACTGCTATTATTAATCCTTTTATCCCACTACCAGGGGCGTCGCTACTATGGGGCTAGGCGGTGCAGTGCACCGGGGCCCCTACGCTCAGGCGGCCCCCAAGCATACCTCTGGTGGCCTCCAAGCGCAGTTCAGAGGCCTACGAGCCTTCGTGGCAAACTAGCGGCCTTTTCTTTTTCTTTTTTAGCTCTACATTCGTCTAAGGGGGCCCCTAAGACACAGGAAGCCCCTCACTAAGGGCCCTCTCACTGCTCAGGAGGGCCCCCAACCACTGCTTAGGGGACCCCTAAGCACATCTCAAGGGCCCCATCCTCACCTCAGGGGTCCCTTACCAGCAACACAAAGCAAAAAGAGGTCGCCCATCTGGCCTGATGGCCCAAAATAAATTTTTTGCACCGGGGCCCTTGTTAACCTAGCTACGCCACTGCCCACTACCTATGTTTTTTTTCCTTTTTTCAGAGGCTCTATTAATCTCCCTTAGCCCTTAGGTTAAGGGATTCTTGTCAGAAGTACTTGCCATCTTGGCATTGCCTTCTTTTATTTGCTGTTTCCGTGTAAGTGCTTGTTTTACTTTTATATTTTTCATTTCTGTTGAGCCTTTTTTAAATTTGATTTTATTTATCTTTTTTAATTTTTTTTAATTAATTATTTTTTAATTTTTTTCTTTTTTCTTTTTTTTTGTATTTAATTTAATTTAACAGTGTAAGTGCATCCGTTTCGCACTGCATTTGTCGTTTTCTCACTAATTTTCTTCTACCAGCAGCTGGAGTGGTCTTCTATGTGGACCCTCGTGTATGTCATACTGTGCTAGAGAGCGAATAAGGTGGTTGTCGCTCTCCTCAGTTTTTTGGTAAAAATGTTTTGCTATTTTTTTATACGTATCCCCGCTGTCTCGTGGAGGATGTCTGTCGGGAATCTCATTGGCAGGTGGAGTGCTCTCTTCAGCGCCTTGTTTTGCATTCTCTGCAGCTTCTCAATATTCATTTTTGCGGCATATCCCCATACAGGGGATTGCATACTCCATAATCGGGCGCACCAGTACTTGATATAACTGGAGGCCGCATCTGGGTGGTAGTGTGCTACTGTAATTCAACACTGGATAAAGTTGCCCCATTCGTTGAAGAAATCTGCGTCTGACGTCTTCGAAGTGTGGCTTCCATGTTAGTTTCGTATCTAGGGTCACTCCAAGATACTTTGCCGTGGCCACCAAGGGGATTCTCTCCCCGAAGAGCCTCAGCATCGGTCGTGGTGGCTTACGCCTTCGCGTCAACTTGATGGCTTGGCTCTTCGATGCGTTGATCTTAATTCTCCACTTGGTGGCCCACTCCTCGACGTCTCTCAGCACTGCTCGGAGGCGGCGTCCCACGAGGATCCAGCAGCGGGACGTAGTAAAGATCGCCGTGTCGTCGGCGTATAATGCCAGCTTGGTTTGTTGCCCCATCGGAATATCCGCTTTGTACAGCGTGTAGAGCACTGGATCCAGCACACTGCCTTGAGGTACCGCGCCGCGGATGGGTCTTGTTGTTGATTTCGCGTCGCCTATTTTCACCATGAAGGTTCTTTGCTGGAGGTAGCTCTTCAATAACAGGAGATATGGTCCTGGAACTCCAAGTGTGGCCATTTTGTAGAGTAGCCCTCGGTGCCACACGGAGTCAAAGGCCTTCGCCACGTCGAGGAGGACCACGCCGCAGTGCTCTCGTGCGTTGAACGCTGCGGTTGCTTCCTCGACGACCCTCAGCAGTTGGTGCGTGGTTGAATTGACAGGTCGGAAACCGTGCTGTTCTGCTGGTATCATGCCTCCGTCGCGGATGTGCACCTGCAGTTGCTTGAGTAACAGCCTCTCGAACAGTTTGCTGAGATTAGGTAGGAGGCTGATTGGTCTATAGTTCTGCGGGTCAGCTGCGTTTTTGCCAGGCTTAGGAATCGGGATGATCACCGTTCTTTTCCACGCTGCCGGGTACACTTTGGTCCTCGCAATCTTGTTTAATAATTGCACCAGCCTCACGATGGCATCTGCTGGTAGATTATTCAGTAGCCTGTTGGTGATGCCGTCGTGTCCCACTGCCTTGTCCGGGGGAAACTTCGAGATCTCTTCCCGTAGGTCTTCGACAGTGAATGGGTCGATTTCACCCTCTTCTTCTTGTCTTGCCGTTGTCTCGAAGGTACCGACGGAGGCGTTGCCTGACTCTCTGGCAGTGGCGCCTGTCTATTGGCTCCGCGACGGGTCTAAAGTTCCCCTCAAACGCATCCGCCAGCGTGTTGGCTTTGGCTTTTGGCTTACAGACAAGACCATTCGCTCCGTTCAGGGGTGGTATTCGGCTGCGACGTCCAGTGAGTTACTTGGTCTGCTTCCAAGCCGTGCATCATTGACTTGCAACGTTGACACCTTGTCTGCCCACTATTGGTTTCGGTACTCGGTTATCCTGACTTTGATCTCGCGGATCAGGCGATTTAGGTGTCGTCTGTCCTCGGGCCTCCTGGTTTCTTGCCAGAGACGGGCTGCCCTGTTCTTAGTTGTAATCATCTCCAGGATGTCAGCTGGAAGGCTCTTCTGCTACGCACCACTCCATGATGGTGGTGTTGCAGAGTCGGCTGCTGTTTTGATGTGGTCCGTGATTTTCTCAAGCTCGACATCAACATCTTCGTCAGCCTCTACCCCGTGTAGCTGGTCTGCCAGGTTTATTTTGAATTGCTGCCAATATGCCTTTTGATAATTTTTTTCCTTTTTCAGTGTTTGGTTCTGCTACTACATCTGGTACTTCTATAATCACTGGCTTGTGGTCTGATGATAGGTTGTTTACCACTCTGGCTTCCAAGAGACCTGGAATATTCCTTGCAATAGCAACGTCCAACACGTCTCCGCGGTGGCGATGGTTTTTTGGGGTGTGTGTTGCCACGTCTGGGGCAAACACAACACAGTCGTATTGGTTTGCCGCTCGTAGCAGCCTACGCCCGCTAATGTTGGTGGCTCTGCTGTTCCACATCTGGTCCTTTGAGTTCAGATCTCCCGCGATAAGTAATCTCCCAGGGATTGAGAGTGTGATATAACAGGCTACTATAATAATTACTCTGTGAAATGGATAACTATGGAAACGTTTATATAAACAGAAGAGATAGATCAAGACTAGACAAGCTTGGTAAAGGCCGTGTCGTGTTCGCATTGAATTTTGAGTTACTGTGGAAAAGAACCTGTACATATTCAGATGATTAAGGATGTTATAGAATTATAATAAAAAGGGAATTAATTCACATTAGATTATTATTTATTTGGCGAAGCTGGATGATGTGGA
This sequence comes from Vandiemenella viatica, assembly GCA_031002005.1. NCBI lineage: Eukaryota > Metazoa > Arthropoda > Insecta > Orthoptera > Morabidae > Vandiemenella > Vandiemenella viatica. Next base: position 289,913,077 of record JARYHS010008074.1, read on the forward strand.
ACGGAAATTGTGTTTCTTATTTTCACATAACAAAGGAAATAAAACTTTAGAAGAAACTACAATAAATAATTAAGTAGATATTTTCACTACGACCACAAGGTAAAATAAATAAAAATACGAGATCAGTAAATAGAAATACGAGACGTTCTGAGAAGATTTAAATAGAAATACGAGAAGAGGAGAGCCTCCAGGTTCGCTTCATCTATGTGATTCCGTGGTGGATGATAAACTGAGATCACGTTGACGGGCCCATCGGATGTCTCCATGACAACTCCCGTGGCTTCGATGGAGGTCTCCGCCGGCATCTGGATCTGGTAGTGTGGCAACGTAGAGCGTATCAAGACGGCCGTTTCTCCTCCGGTTGTAGGGCGGTCATACCGGTACACCCTGAAGTTCCTCGCTGACAGCCTGATCTGCGGTTTAAGGTGTGTCTCGCAAATGAGGCATACGTCTATACCTTCGTCTAGAAGGAACTGTCTTAGTTCTCCCTGCTGTTTGAAGACTCCATTAACATTCCTTAAACAGAACGTGAGACTATTTGCATGTCTATGCCTGTTCATGGTTGGGTGTCTTACTTTCAGTTGAATTTGTGATTGCTTCCACGATCTTCTGTGGGAGGCTTTCCAGTTGGGCCATGAGGGTGGCCATCTGCGTCAGCATCTTCTGGAGCAGCTGGGTGACGCTGGGATGGTCTTCCTGATGTACCCTATTCGCGTTGATTGACTCCAGATTTTGTGGATTGGCAGGAGGTTGGGGCCATGGTTGACTGGTGGTAGCGCTGTCAGCTGTTGTCTGGTGGCCAGGCAGAACTGGCCACTCTGAAGTTTCAGCAGCATGTGAAGGAGGCTTTGGGTTGTCTGTAGATTGGTTTTCCTGGCGGTGAGTCGCTACGCGTCCTCGCAGTCTGGCCAGTGCTTGTTTGGTAGTGGGACATCCCCTCCAGGAAGCCACATGGTTTCCCCCACAGTTTGCACATATGGGTTTGCCTTGCCCCTCTGCGTTTCACATGTCTTGCTGCCATGCTGTGCTCCGCATTTTACGCAGCGCTCTTGCATTTGGCAGTACTTCTGTACGTGTCCAAATGTCTGGCAGCGATGACACTGAGGAGGTCCTCTGCTTGATCGCATTTTTTTCAACACTCACTGTCAATCCAGCTAGTCTACGAAGATGATATATTGCGCGATTTTCTGGGCTGTCCACTACGGTAATCGCGTACAGGGGCATTGGAGAGTTGGTACCCGGCATCTTCATCTGCGTGACTGATAGTGCATCATAACCACTGTTTTCCAATTCGATCTTGATGTCGTCTGCGGCGAACGTCAAGGGTGCACCTCTCCAAACTACTTTTAGGTGCCTTGTAGGGGTGGAGGAGTAGGTGAAGAAGTCAATGCTACTCTCTCTGAGGGCCTCTATCGCGGAGTTGAAGTCATCCAAACAGTGTAACTTAACCTTATAGCGGTTTCCCATTTGAGGCTCCATAGCAATGTGTCGCTGGCATTTTGAGTTCACCTTGTCGTGCAGCACCTTGTAGCTCCCATAGTATGATATAATTATTGGCGGGATGGTTTTCAGATGTGGTACTGGATTTGGCTCTGTTGTCTCTTGTTGTTCTTCGTCCTCAGTAGCTAAATTTGAGAACCTGTTGCTCATCTCTGTATTGCTGTTTTTGCTGGTCATTTGTTGTAACACCTTAGCAGTTTTCTTTGGGCGTCTGAATTTGCCCTCATCTTCACCACTATTTCTGCCGAGCGACAGTGCCGCTTGAAGTGACGTGGCAGCTTCCGGTCGTGTGTCAGTTTGTGGGATGACATCAGCTGGGTGAACGTCTTTTGAAGTGAAATAATGCGAGAGAGTTAACCAGTAGAACTCTGTTAACATAAAAGAAATGTTGAACAAGGCCACACTGTGTTTCTAGTCCTCATATATATGGACGATGTCATTAGACAATGGCTAGGTACTACAAACAAAAACTTTGTGATTGCTGAAACTGCAAAATACAATTTATTTGCAAGTAACCACACTGTTTTAAATCAAAGACAGATCTCTAAATATCAGTAAAAATTGCAACATTGTGTAGTTTAGAAAGTTTGGAGACACAAACTAATACAATGGATATCATGCGAAAGTATCATGATGTGTAAAATGATTAATCACAAAAAAATATAAGAAGTAAATATTATTAGCTTCTTTGGAACCAATATGCCAAAAAGGAGAAAAAAACATAAAGCTAAGCAAGTTTTATGGAATGTGTGATACAATAAGTTTTACACTGCAAGGAAAGTCACATATGGTTCTGTGGTTGAGCTGTAACTACTAGGACTGGTCTTTGGGATTTCATGGGTTTAAATTCTTGTTTGGTAATTCGGTTTTTGGTTTTCCATGGTTTCTCAAAAATACTACAGGTGATGGATGGGTCCTTCAAAAAACCATGACTGAACTTCTTCCCATTACTTGCCTCCAATAGCTTCCCTCCTCTAACGATTTTGTGAGGCATAAAGCCCAAAGGGAAAAAGATACTCAAATAAAATTTTATTAAAATTGAGAAAGCAGAAATTAATATTTTATGTTTTGTATCAAGTTTAATTCTAGGTGGGAGGGGGTGGGGGTGGGCGTGTGGGGTGGAGAAAAACAAAACAAAAATATCAGAAATACACATATTTATGTTAACAGATAGGAAATCTTAAATAAAAGATGATTGGAACCATCACATACAAAGAATGAATAGAGAAAGAATTCCAAAAGATAGAAGAACTGTTGTGCACCCATTTCCACTATCTGCTCATTTTTTAAAAACAAATTTTTGGGCCTTTGTGATAAGTATTAAATTTTTTTGATTATGTCTTTAAGTGAAGGATAGGTTCTTGGCTTAACAAGGTTGGGATGATATGAAAATCTCTAACTTTGCAGTTTATTGAAATAGTTAAAATTATAATATAGTGTCTAAAACAGGAAACTACTTGTTTGCGAATTTAGTATTATATGTCTGAATATGCATATTTCATCATTAATGTTAGGGATAGTGGAGTCTGAGGGGAGAGAGCCAGCTCACAGGCTGTTTAAGGTGTCCATGGCTTTTTCTGCATTCTGCCCAGTTTTGCTACTTGTAACAGACAAATAAGTATGTGTACAGTTACAGTACACTTCACTTATTCACAAGTACTAATAATTTTCGATTGGCATGGTTTTTATGTTTTTATTCTTTCTGTGATTCAAATTAAAATATACTAAAAACAAAATTTTTACTTGTGCTTTTTATGCAGGAATTTCAATTATCATTTTTGACATAGTGTCTTATCTTCTGTTTTATAGGTAGAATTGATCTTCCAGATGCACACAATGAAGTGATTTGGTTGCGCAATGGTACTGCTCTCCCAGCTCTCCATAGGCGATATACGCAACAGAATGTTGTGAGGTGAGTGTTAAATTGTTCTTTAAAGTGCACTTAATAATAACATAAGAAATTTGAAGAATACTGTTGATGGCTATTTATTGAAGAAACATTTCTAAAGTAATCAAGAATTTTCCCACCATGTATTTGGTTTCAGTATGGATATGGTCATCTGCTTTTATACCCCACCAGCACTCTCTAACATTAAAAAGATCAAAGTCATAAAACCACCTTAACTAGAGGCACACTCTCTTACCAATTTAGCAAACACTCAGAAACTACCACTTTTTATTTAGGTGTATAACAATCATGAGTGGTCTGGTAACGCACTGGTTAAGGTACTTGCTTTCAAAATTTTGCTGCTCTGGTCTGGAGTTCAAATCCTGCTGGGTGCAGAAATTTTTGAGAGTTGTGTTTGATAATTTGAGCTACACCAGCTCGTTCCATGGATCAGATTCCATGTTAAATTGTTGGTTCCAGAGGGAACGAACTGGCCATCTTACCTCTGACGTAATGGCTTAGTATGCTTCCTTTGGGAGAATCCAACCAACCTTCAGGTTGTGGACTAAGGCAATTTTGTTTTATTGTTAATCATGTACATAGGCTCAATTCACATGACAAAACTTACATTTTTCGGAAGCAGCACCTCCATTTTGATGTTTAATTTAATTTAATTGCAATGGAGCACAGGCTCCTGTGGCAATTTCCCTACACACCCATCTTCCCCCTATCCTGCACCTACCTACATTTGCCCTCCACAAATTTTATCTTTAAATTCTTTCAAAGTTTTCGGTAAATTATTCATCATTTCTCTTGGTAACTCATTCCAATCCCTGACACTCTTACCTAAAAAAGAGAATCTTCTCACACCCTTGTGCCTGAAATCGAGTGCCAGCTTGTGGTCATGGTCATCTTTTCCCTTCCATTACTTTCCACTACTTTTCATATCTATTGCAATATCTTTCCATGCCTCATCGCCAGTATATGCCCTGTACACTCCCATGACCCTCCTCATCCTCCTCCTATCTTGCAATGAGTCCCACTCCAGCTCCTTTATCATATCTGTCACTGACTGCATTCTGCGATAATTTCCAGAAACAAATCTAGCAGCCCTTTTTTGCACCCTCTCCAACTCCTGTATTTGATACGTAAAATGAGGGTCCCGTACTACACTACCATATTCGAGCAATGGTCTAACCAAAGTTTTGTAACCCAATTCCTTGACTTCTCTCGTACATCCCCTCATCACTCTCTCCAACAAGTGCAGAACTTTGAAACCTTTTCCTACCACCTGTCCAATGTGTCCTGCCCAGTTAAGCTTGTTATCAAATGCAATTCCAAGATATTTACATTTCAAGTCTTCAGCAAGCAATTCTTTCCCCACCTTATAATCATAATTAATCTTTTGTTTTTTATTTGTGTAGCTAATAAGCTGACTCTTCTTTGCATTTATCTTCATTCCATGTTTACCAACCCAATTAGATATCCTGTCCAGATCACCCTGCAACTGTTTACAATCCTCTATCATTTTGATTCTTTTATACAGCATTATGTCATCTGCAAACAATCTAATTTCAGATAGTAAACAATCAACACAATTATTCATTAGAATAATGAATAGCAATGGTCCCAATACACTACCCTGTGGCACACCCATTTTTACTTCCACTTCTTTTGATACTACATTTCCTACCCTAACTTTCTGTTTTCTACCTTTTAAAAATTCTTCTACCCAGCAAATCACTTTCTTATCCACTCCAATGGTTTTTACCTTATTTACTACCATTTTATGGCTTACTCTGTCAAATGCCTTAGACAGATCTAGTGCTACACTATCAATTTGGCCTCCCTTGTCCATTTCATCTGAAATATCTTGCATATATCCAACCAACTGAGATTCGCATGAATATCCTTACCTGAAACCATGTTGCCTGCTTGAAAACCACTTACGTTCCTCACATATATTTCAATGTGGTTGCATATCAATCTTTCTATTAATTTACCTACCACTGAAGACAAACTGATTGGCTTGTAATTCTCAACATTTCCCTGCTTCATAGCTAGGTTCAAAACTGTACAATTTTCCCTCTGGTGTAATCTTCTTTAACACCTTTGTCAAGTCATTACTCAAAGCTTTCAAAAACATTGTATTTTTTGTGTTTTGTTTCTTTATCCCTCCTGCCTTCAACTTTGATCAATAGATGGTTCAGTTTTTTTCTATCCTTGTAGCGTTTACCGATATTGAAAATATTAAGACTTTGAAACACACATGGAGTTGCTGGTATGATAGCGCTGTCTTCCAACATAGTTTATTCTGCATAACAGCTGATAAAATAAGTGTGATGTATTCTAATATTAAAGGTGGATTTCCTATGTTGTTTAGTGAATGGAACACTAAAATGATTCAAATAAAAATAAAGATGATTAGTATTTTGTTAACTTTTGCATGCACACTAGACACACATATATGAAATAAAATTGTGTAATTTTATGACTTGATCTTAATTGTATTTGAATGCATAATATAACCACAATCAAAGTTTTATTTTTTATTGGAAGTGATGATCTATGTCAACTGAAGTTTTTACACTAACTGAGCTTACTCAAATAAAATGCTTGAGCAATGATTAATTTTGTTCATTTCATACCTTAATAAGGTGGGTACTACTACTGATTACATTGATGTCATTAAAACTTAGATGAAATTTGAGTGAATCTGTATGTAGTTAGTTTTATTAATTATTTAATGACTGCAAAATCTTAGGATAAATTCAGAAGGAGTACCATAAGAAACTTTTAATTTTTAGAGAGGATGACCTTATTCTCGGGTCTTATCTATTCATTCAACGCCTTCATCGAGAGGATCTTGGAGAATATGTATGCCGTATATCTAATACTGGATTCCAAGCAATCAACATGCATGTATCATTGTATGAAAGAGGTAAGCATTAAAAATGGCTTCTGAAATTCGTAGTATCATTTATATTGTGGTTGTTAGGCTGATGCATTGGTTACAAGGAGAGTTACATTTTAAATATGGGTCTGAAACTTCATGCATGTGTTCTAGTTTCAGAACATCATAACATCATAAAGACTCAAAAATGCAGTTGAAAGAAAAGTCAGCATTTTTACACATCTTTTGTTTTAATTTAAAGAAGGATACAGAAAATACAGGGTGTCCACAAATGAATATCGGGGTTTTAATGCTTTATAAGATTTATTACATTATCCTTACAGCTATAAATGATATGTCAAATGAAAGAGCAACTCAAACAGTTTTATATACAAGCTTACAAGTGTTCTATGTGGGCACCATTTGTCACACGGCACACATCAAGTCTGTAGCCGAGTTCTTCCCAAACGTTGAGCAGTGTGTCTTCAGTAACTGTTGCAACAGCTGCTTCAATCCTCTGTCATAATTCAAGGAGGTCGGCTTGTAACAGAGGCACATACACACGATCCTTGATGAAACCCCAAAGGTAGAAATCGCATGGCATTAGGTCAGGTGAACATGGAGGCCACGCATAGCAAGCTCTGTCATTGGGCCCCTTGCGGCCAATCCAGCGGTCGGGTACAGTTACGTTCAACCAACCGCGTACTTCGTTATGCCAGTGAGGTGGTGCACCATCTTGCTGGAAAATGAAGTTCTCTGGTTCATATTGTTCCAACTGAGGAAAGAGCCATTGCTCTAGTGTATCAAGGTAAGAAGTACCAGTTACAGTCGGTTCATCAAAAAAGAAAGGTCCGTAAACTTTCCGCCGGGATACGGCACAAAAAACATTTATTTTAGGGGAGTCTCGTTGCACTTGTACGATCTCTTGAGGATTTTCTGAGCCCCAGATCCGCACATTATGAGTGTTAACATGTCCACTGAGGTGAAAGGTCGATTCATCACTGAAGACAACATGATGTAGAAAATCTTCATCGTCATGTAACAACATTTCGTTAGCGAATTTGGCACGTAAACCATGGTCTGCAGGCTTTAGAGCCTGTAACAACTGAAAACAGTAAGGACGTAGTTGCAAGCATTTCCTTAAAACTTTCCAAACAGTCGTCTTAGAAATTTCTAATTTGCGACTAGCCTTCCAAACAGATTTCTTTGGGCTACGAGTGAACGACTCTCTCACTCGCTCAACAGTCTCTTCGCTAACTCTTGGTCGTCCCGCGCTCTTCCCTTTACAAAGGCAGCCTGTATCTTCAAACTGATGATACCATCTACGGATGTTATTGTCACTGGGAGGATCACGCCCGAACTTAATGCGGAACGCACGCTGCACAGTAACTACAGATTCAGTCTTTGCAAACTGTAAAACACAAAATGCTTTCTCTTCACTAGTCGCCATCTTTGCTACTACCGCATTCTAGCGGATCGCAGCGGAAACATTTCACGCACATGCGCACTAGTGCCAACGAACAAAACTGTTTGAGTTGCTCTTTCATTTGACATATCATTTATAACTGTAAGGATAATGTAATAAATCTTATAAAGCATTAAAACCCTGATAATCATTTGTGGACACCCTGTAATTCCCATCTCTTAAAAACCTGTAGAAATGAGAAAAACTGAAGGTAAACAGAAATGCCTAATATTTAAACAGCATCTAGACAACAACATTATTTTACAATATAGAATAATGTTGAATGTATATAGGTTAGATTGAGAATTGGAGTAGTGTCACTGATAGCATCAAAATACAGTAGTTTGAAATATATTGAGCATTCTTAAAAATACTATGCTGTCCGAAGTTAACATGGCACAATATACCCTCAGTTGAAACTAAGTATGTTGTTTCAAAGTTCAACATTTTGCTGTCATAACCTTTTTTGACGATGTACAGTTCACATACTTTCTGAAATAAGGCTACAATAGAACTTATTACACAATGCATTGCGGAAAGAGAACACTATTGCCAACACTCCACTGTCTGTACATTTGACACGTTTATAGCTTTTAAATGGAGTAAGTTACAGCTTCAAATTTTGTAAAAATATATCCTGGGCTGTTCCAAAGAAATATTACGTGATCAAAAAATATACTTTTTTTCTACACAAAAGTGTGGAGTAGAGATCATTTATATTTAATTAAGTGGAGATTATATTAACTGAAACATAAAAACATAAATGAGCAACTGTCAAAAATTTTCATTTCAGTCAACTTTTGTTACTGTGTCTATTTAAAAAACACTATTACCTAGGAACTTGAAATTAGTCCCTGAAATGACCATATCCTCCATTGACAAACAATGAAAGTGCTACTTATATACTTCGTAAATTGTGAGGAATTGTGGTTACGTTACCATACAGTAATATTGTTGTATTGAAAGTGAGCTTAGGGCACCCTCTTGCACTTGGATTGGGAAACTGTGCTAAACACAGGTGAGCCATTTATGGCCAATGGGATAGAAAGTCCTCAATTGTGGACTAAGCATAGGTAAAGCCAGTTCCTTCTCGGATGTGATAATGACTGAAGACTGCACTGACTGAGAACCCTTCAACCGTCTTGCTTTCGCTTGCGATGGGAGATAGTTCATAAGCCATTAAACATTGGTATGTGTTGAAGTGCAACAAAACTTTCACCTTAAAAGAATTCAAGCACAGCTGTCTTCCAACTATTTTCTTCCCTCTAAAAGCCTGTGACAATCAAGGAGTTGTGACGGAGACAAGATTGTGACACCTGGAAGCTGTGATATAACCTCAATTTTGTCAACATATTACCAAAATCAGTTAAAAGAGCTGCAAGCATATAGAAAATTAACAGAAAACCACTTTCAAAGCAATTTTCTAGTGGTTTGAAATATTAAAGATATATTCTAAAGTATAGTTAGATAGAAATTAAAAGTAAACACATGTGTTACATAAAATTTGAGTATTTATGAATGAATTCTGTTCCCTCCAAATACAGAGATACAAAATGAGACCATGTTTCAATTAAGTTATGATGCTTCAGGCCAACAAAATTGTATTAAAGAAATATTGAGAAATTATAGATGCTAAAGCCAGGTGGACCGAATGAAAACATAACTAGTCTTTTTAATTTAACAGTTGTAAATTTTAATACACAGCAAAAGCTTTATAGCACAGAGATGCAGAAAAAATCAAGCCAAATAATGTAGAAAAGTAGAGTCTGCAGGTAGAGTCAAAGATATTTTTTATGCAAAAAAGGCTTTAACCAGTTGTCATATTTCAAAGTCCATGGAGTTCAGCTAGTAACACCACAGAAAGTATGCTTAAAGTAAAGTACAATTTTTACTGGTCTCACCGAGGGATTTTCATAAAAGATTAAAGTAATATTTTTGGCCAAAAATTGGATAGGAAGATTTTGCCTGAGAACTATGGCTGTAGAGCAATTCAGTTGCTGCATCTGCAAGTGAGTGGTCCTATTGAAGGTGCATTTTGCTCACCTCACAGGGGGAAAGGGCTAGGAAAGGTGTCTTAACATAGTAGGCCACTTTTTTTTTCTGGTGACTGGAAAACTACATCCAACAGTGTAACCACAATGCGTCAAAAAAGTTACAAATTTAATTTTGTAACCTGGAACGTAAGAACATTTAGTGATGGCAGTAGGAGAGAGAGTCCTGAAAGGAGGACACCCGTTGTGGGAAGAGATCTAACAAGGTATAATGTCAATGTAGCAGTACTACAAAAGACCAGTCTTGTAGTGGAGGTTAGCTGAATCAACAAGGAGCAGGGTACACATTCTTTTAGAAGAGAAAAGCTGCAAACAAGCACTGTAAACATCTTTGCTATCAAGAACAAACTTCTCTATAATGTCAACACTGCAACTGAGATCCTTTTGTACAATTCTGTTGTTATTCCACCTTACTTACTGTATCTGAATGTTGTATACAACTGACAATTTAAGATGCTAGAGCAATACCACCAAAGATGCCTGAGAAGAATCCTTAAATAATATGGAAGGATCAGTGTCTCGAAGTCCAATCCTCTAGCATAGAATTCATGATTGTAAAACAATAGTTGTGATGGGTCCAATACTTGCATTTCTAAACAAGTGTTATGCTCAGAGCTAACAGTGGGTAAACGTGGGGTTGGTGGTAGGAGGAAGTGATCATCAAGGCTAGCATAAAGATGTGTCACATTGACCATAACAATGGGGAAAACTCTGCCATTGACTGCTCATCCTGGAGGCCATCTGTTCAACATGCAATCATCATATTTGATGAAAATTGCCGATGATCAGCAAATGAGAAAAGGCCAGGCAGGAAGGAAAATGAATGGTTGAGGAAAAATGAAAGCATCTCAGTTGTCTCTCCTAGGGCACCTGCCTTTCTCACAGTAAATTGTGTGCTTCTCACTTTGCACTCCAAAGTCACCTTTGGACCCACAGATGAAGGGGCATTCATTTTTGAAGACCAATTAGTAGCACAAGTGGCAAGGTCGTGTAGCATTGGAGATCCATGGAGCAAAATCTACTTCCTAAACTGAAAATGTCAAGTACTGATTTTTGCAACTATAGTTTGATTTACCACACGTGACATATATGCTTAGAGTATGGAACCCTAATTGCACAAGCCTCACACTTGTCCAGTTCCCCCCCCTCCCCCCATTACTGCCACAAAGTAGAGCAATAATAATAGCTGCAGCATCCCAGTTGTTGAGTATTTTCGAATGAACTGACTTATCACTCAGTAATGTTTTTTGATTTCATTGAGATGTCTACTAGAAACTTTAATTATATTGCACCATATTATTGTATAATTGTACAATAATATTGATAATCTGGGGACTGTGTTACCAAACATCTAAAATAATAAATAAGAAAAGTGGTAAGCGATATCTAAGTGCTGAGATACTAAGAACTATAGCATTTCACAAATTTGGTATATCTTTATCAGTTGTATATTGTATATTTATTTATTGCATAAACTACAGAGAACATCTGTAGCATTTCAAAGACAATAAAAATTTATACATCATTGAATTACAGATATTCCAAATTTATATCATATTACCTGCTATTTCATAAAAATCTTCAATTTTATATAAACAGTTATCAATAAATAATTTTTTTATTACATTCCTGAACATTTTATTTGGAAGTAATCTTATTCTCATTTGTATGGCATTAAAAAGCTTGATCGATACATAGTAGAAGAAACCTATGTTTTCTCCATTCCTATACCAACGTGGCAGCCTGACATTTTAGAAGTGGTGAATGCTGTATTACCAATCAACCATGACAAATGAGAGTTCATTTGAGCCCATCAGTAATTAAATATCAAACTGCTGTTCTAAATAAATAATTTGACTCCGGTTAGCTTTAATTTATTTCTTTGATAATGTTAATCTGAATTTACTTCTATTGGCTAAGATATCCATAACCCTCAAACCTAACCAGTTTTCAGTACAGGCATCCAAAGTACCAAGCTGACAGTGGGTACTGAAATCTGAGTCTCAGCATTGGCTCTAGAGATGGGTACATAGGTCCAGATGGATATGGTTCCGTGGACTCGTATCAGTTGCATTAGGGATGGATATACATCCGAGCGCAATTCGGATCTGTATCTAACCTGACTGGTATCCAAGTGCCATGTGTCCCATGCAGCCGGAACTGGAACCACAGCCAGATCTGTAACCACAGAGGAACTGGAACCTGAAGCTGTTCACATTTCTTGCGCAATTTCTCAGTACAGTTCCAATTTGAAATCTATGTTTTGAAGAGTTCAATGTCATTTACTGTGTGACTGCTTTACAGTTCCACTTAAAGATAAAATTATTTCTTAATCACTAATCACCAGTAGACAATTACAATAACTATTAAATGTCTACGGGTAGTTAAAACCTGGAAGTATTTTTTTTTATTTGTCTGGTTCCTAGTGTATTTTATGGCATGTATTTTAGGTGAGGAGTACCTTACATACTAAATAAAAATGGATTTAATAATGTTACAGATGATTTTGATGTTATGTAGTGTTATTAAACTTCTAACATCCAGTTTGATTACTATTACCCTCTAGAGTTTTTAACTTTCTCAATTCTTATGGCTTAAATGAGAAAGCAGATGATACATTTAACATCTCTTTACTGGAGAAACACGGTTATAATGAAGACCGAGGGTTCCCAAGGCACATTATGTATATAATATATCTAAATATGATTAAGTATCATTATTCCGAGAGATTCTGCTAGACTTCGTTCTGGACGTCCATCAACTGACTGAATCGATGAAAATGTTGAAAAAATTCAAGAGCTTGTGCTCTCAGACCATTGACAGACAATTGATCAACTGTCGGATATTAGTGGATTATCTTGGAGCTCGGTTCAGCGAATTTTAACTAAAGATTTGGGAATGTAAGGATTGCTGCCAAGTTTGTTCCTTGGGTTCTGACTGACAATCAAAAAGAACGTCAAGTTGAAACATGTCTTGCTTTGAAAAACAACTTGAAATTAATCCAGATTTTCTGTCGAAGTTCATTACTGGTGATGAATCATGGTGCTATGATTATGACCCAGAAACAAAGCAACATTGAATCCAATGGAAGATGTCATTGTCACCCCGTCCTAAAAAAAGTCGTCAAATCAAATCAAACATCAAAATAATGCTCATTTTCTTTTTTGATGTCAAGGGCATAGTTCATTCAGAGTTTGTTCCCCCACATCAGACCATCAATCAAACCTTTTATTTGTATGGAAAGGATAGATAAAATACACCCAACACTCACCAAAGTTGAAGGGAGGAGGCCAGAAGCAACACAAAACAACACACAAAAAATATACAATATTTTGGGTTAAGTAGAAAGTAGGTGGCTGAGCTCACGCAAGCCTTGTGCTAGACGCAGCCACTCATTCTAAGTTTTACGCTAAAACCTATCCGTATGGAGGATGGAGCAATTTACCGTCTTTTTATTTAGAAACTCAATTTAAACAGAAATTATTTTTTTTCTATGGTAAAATTATTTTCAGCATGCAGCACATAAATTGAGATGTATAATAACAACTGGAACAAACTACAGAATTTGATGGACTTCTTGAATTGATGATCTATCGTTGTTGGTGTTTTTGAGCTTTCATTTTACATGATATTTTTACTTAATTGTGGTGATAAAATGTTGTGTTCATTTTTCTGGAGTAAAAGCATTATACCGTAAGTAATTGTGGATCTTTGTTCCAGTGATCCTACAGTAAAAGTAATAAACTTTTCTCTCTCTCAAAAACATGCACTATGAAGACTTTAACTTTATGCAGTTTATTTCATAGATTATTTTTATTTTATATACTATTAATTTCTCAACTTGATACTTTTTTTATTGCAGGAGAGATAAAAAGCACAGAGCCTCGACAAATACCATACAGTCAGGTGTTCCTCATTATAGGTGTAACGGTCCTTTCAATTATTATGCTTGTTACAACATATTTACGATTTGGTACACAAGTACGTCTCTTCTTCAAGGATGCGTTTGGTCCATTGGAGAATAATGGTAAGAATGCCTACTATTATCATTTCACTGTAGATGAAATTACTTTTAAGAAAGAGACAGCTATGTCTCTTTTATTCATGTGAATACATAAATTAGGGTGGTCAGAATCAAAGATGGTTTCTGAAAGAGGAAATTTAATATTAAATGAATAAATCTGTTTAGATTCCCTGAGGCACAACTTTCCCATTTGTACTTCACTATCTATCTGTCATGATATTGAGTTTTTGCATTTGTTGCGACTTTAGAATGGAGACTCGCATGCTCACTAATTAATGCACTGCTTATATTCTAACAGATGCAGCTGCGGAGTGCAGTTGTATTAATTTTCAATTAGTATGGACAGTAGATCTTAGAAGTACAATATTATCAGTCTCAAGGAAACTACAGCATATAAGGAACTCAAACGAAGTAGTTCAGTATCAGATAAAAAGAAATTGACAATTAGGGTATAGATTTATGTAACTGATTTAAGCAGAAATCTTGAATAACTAGCAACAATGCATTTAAGGCTGAATAGAGTGCAGTAAACAATGTGAAAGGTCATAAGGGGCATCCATTAATTATGTCAGGTGTTTTTTCAGACATCTGGACCCCATCCCCTCGTAGTGAGATCTAGTGTTCCGCCCCCCCCCCCTTGTAAATTATTATTATTTTTTTAAAAAGCTCTACTTATCTTTAAGTAATGAAAAAAGATGGCATGAGGTTTCTCTAGACCTTCCCCCCCCCCCTTCTTGGTGGGATTTCGCTGGACCCACTATCCTCTCCCCCCCACCACCTATTTCACCTTACATATTTAATAGATATCACCTAAAGACAAAAAGATAGGGTTATAAATTACAGGCTGATTTGACTGTCACCAGGCAGATAAACTGATGGAGAGATGAATGTGTAACAATATAAGAAATGTCTGTGATTAAATAAACTTTTTTTTTTGTTGCAAATTTGCACAATAGATTTAATTTAAATGTGATGGAGTGCATGCTGATCATTTATTTACCACTTTCTTCTTATTATTACTATTATTATTTATTATCTTATATCCTTTTGTAAATTCCTCATCTAATTTCTCCCTCTATGAATTTAGTTTTAAATTCTTCAGCACACTTGGTAAAATATTTTTCCTTGACTCTCTTACCCACGAAAGAAAATTTCCTCACTCCCTTATGCATGAAATTGTATACTAGCTTAGATTTCATCAAGCAACTCTACTTTGGTGTAGAGTTAGCTTTATTAGATATTAATCAAAGAATGAATTTTCATTTGTTTGATGGCCTGTTATACTAGAATGGAAATAAAACATATCTTAGTTTTTACAGACAAAAAATTGTTTGTGTTGATATATTGCTAAGACACCACAATGGACATGCTGTGCACCCAGTTTATTCTGTGAGTGTAATTTTTTTCATATGGTGCAATGTTTCTGCAAGTTTGAGGCTCTGGTGACTGAATGATTCCCAGTGTGAGGAGTCATCGACTGATTGCCAGTAGCCTCCTGAAATGAAGGTGGAGGAACAGGAAGTGATTCAGTGCACTCTGTTGCACTCGAAGTTGAAAAATAGGCATGTGAAGTAAAAATAAATGGGTTTCGAATCAGAAGGCAACAGGAAAGCACTTCGGAAAGACCCAGAGGGAATCCTAAACCCAAGCAATCCTCTAACATTACATACCGAATGATGGCTTCTTGCTGGGTAAAATATTTCTCTAGATAAAGTAGTCCTCAATCAGATCTTTGGGTGGAGATTGTGCAGGAAGGAGTCATCAAAGAGGATACATACATTCTAAGAGTCAGAATGTGGAATGGTAGAAGTTTGAATTTAAAAATGGAGATGTAATAACATAACCATAAAGGGTTGAGTGATTAAGGCCTTACACTTGTGAGCATTTTGTCATGTTAACGGAGACAAACTACTGCTAGTCTCTTGCGATCTTCTGCTTCATTCCCGATTGCTGCTGCTAACTACTCTAAATAATAATCAGGATATCTGACACCATGTGGAAGGTCAGGACCCTTTGTTATTAAAAGTACCAAGTGTTCATCGTTGTGTTGAGGAACAGCTAGCTACAGGTTCTCTTACTCCTATGATAGACAATGTGTAACAGCTGTACAAGGCATTTATTATATACTCTTGGCAATAATCTGAAAAGTGCAATCTACTAGGCCAACCCTGATGGCACTGATCACTGGAACAATAGCTCCTTGCAAGTACTAATAATGATGTATACCAGTCAGTGGTGGATCACTTGAAGCTATTGAAGGATGACAGACAGCAAGATTCAACTGTGTTGTTATAATATCTCGGCTATGATGCTAAGACCCAGCTAAGGAGAGTAATGACCTAACTGTAAACTATACAGAGTGCCCAACTGTAGGAACAAGTGCCCCAGAAGAGAGCAAATGTGTGCTGCCACATGTAATTTATTCTGACCCTAACAAATCTTCTGGTAGGCTCAACGAGGCATTGGCCGGTCAACACATTTCATCCTGACAATTCTGCTGACAGCTGGGGTATGAGGAACATGACTCTCGTGGATCCATAGCATGCATCTGAGACATTGCTTCTAACTAAAAATTCTAATTCCTTACCACTAAATCATATATCTCAAAAATGCCATTTAGGTAACTAAGATGTTGGGATTATTGAGACGTGGAAGGATGCACATAATTGCTGGTCTAGAAATATAGAATGTTTAGTGGAAAAGTTACCAAAGGAAATTCTGGGGGGGGGGGGGGTTAAATAACAAGGGAGTATGTAAACTATTTTTTTTCTCATCATGTGGTAACATTAAAGAACATCACATCTATTACAAAATCCATTGGTAACACTGGAATTACTAGGAAAATTTGCACGAGAGAGGCTCAGTTGTCAGAGGTAGTTCCTGGATTATGCTAAATGAACTAGCACTTTGGTTGCCAAACAATCAAGGTAAATTGATCTTGTGGCATACATCACATCATATAAAAATTGAATTTGCAAATATGTGAGTTACTATGAACACCTTGGTGTCAAGATTATTTTGAGAGACTCGAAACTAAACCTGCAAGAACAACATTACCAAAAGTGTACATTCCAAAGTCACAAAAGGATGATTGTGAAATACAGAAAATATATGATGGAATAGAAGAATTAATTCAATATGTGGAGAGGGAGAAAAATCTGGTAATCATTGATGACCGGAATACAGTGAAATGGACGTCATTAGAGATGGGAAAGTACTGGGGGCAAGTAACTGGAAGGAATTTGGTAATAGCCTTTAAAGGAACCATCCCGGCAATTGCCTGAAGTAATTTGGGGAAACCATGGAAAATCAAAATCCAGATGGCCGGACAGGGATTCAAACCAGCATCCTCTCAAATGCAAGACCAGAGCATTACCGCTCACCCACCATGTGTGTTCCTAGGAGAAAGAAATGAGCTATGACACAGGTAGTTAGAATTTTGAAAAAAAAAGGATGGGGGGCAAGGAATGGGAAGGAATTTGGCCATGGTCTTTTGAAGGAAGCATCCTGGCATTTACCTGGAGTGATTTGGGAAACCATGGAAAACCCAAATCTGGATGCCCGGAAGGGGATTCGAACCGCTGTCTTCCCGAAAGCGAGGCCAGAACGCTAGCCGTTACACCACCACGATCGGTTTCAGCATGGAGTGAGCTAGTCAATTACCAATAAAGAAATTTAGTAACATGCATTTATTTATTTAAACTTACAAAATTCATTAACTGAGGTACATTATTAATCATTATGACATCAATAGGCTATTTGTCTGTATTAAAAAATATTCTAAATTGTAGTCATTCTCATAGATTAATGCTTCAGGAAGCTAATTTTTTCAATTTTAAAAAGAAAAGTGGATTATTTTTAATAAAAAAGTGAAGTAAAAATTATACTTTTCTTACCTCTGGTCACGTGACAGAAAACGCGCTAGGATTGGTGGTCGCTTGAGTGACATCACACCTCTTTAAATGCTGCGGCTGGAAATGTAGTGTTTCCTATTATCCATGTATTCAACTATTTTTTATTGTTTGTTGCTGGTCATTTCTTGCTATTAATGAAATTTCATTTTGAATACAAAATCGAGAACAATTTGAAAAAGCCTACAGTGGAAAAATATCGAAAATAGACACTTTTTATGTTGGGCTAGCTATCGAAAAAACATCTGACTTTTCGTCTGCTGAGCTTATAAATGTAATGGCTTCAATTTTAGAATCATTTATATTTAATTGAAAGTTAGAGATTGATTGTGTTGCGTTAACAAAATGTCGAAAAATTCTGTATGGGAAATTTGTGCAGTCATGCTGAAAATAAAGAAAAGTTGTATGGGTATCGCAAACATATGAAGGTATTTCTTGTAGCTAATAAGCAGCTCTTTCAAATAAATATAGTAAGAGATCAGTATAATGGACAAAAACTCAACATGGAAGAATTGGTTCAGTAGGTTTTTTTAAAAATTTTGCTCCATTTTAATGATGCTAATGATTAAGTTTAAAAATGTATTATGGAAAAATCATTCGTAAACTTACCTTGAGACTCGCTAAAAGCAATAGCAACACACAAATCACTACTAACACGCAGAAACACAGCGTAATCATCGATCAAGCTCAGTC
This sequence comes from Vandiemenella viatica, assembly GCA_031002005.1. Taxonomy (NCBI): domain Eukaryota; kingdom Metazoa; phylum Arthropoda; class Insecta; order Orthoptera; family Morabidae; genus Vandiemenella; species Vandiemenella viatica. Next base: position 289,931,502 of record JARYHS010008074.1, read on the forward strand.
GAATGGCGCGGCCGACTGGAGCGCTTGATCAGTGGATCACAGGAAGCCCATTGTTCAAACTATTTTTTCTATTGCTAGGCACGAATTCGTGGATAATAAACCTTTGTTTCTAGTAATATGGTTTATCAACTTTGAATATAAATAACTATTTTACCTGCGTAGACTATTGTCAAAACTGACTTTTGTCCCTGTAAATTTAGAAAATATCACGTGCGACGTCCTCCTGAATGTGAGGCCAGAGCGTTAATCGCTCACTCACCACGCTCGGAACAACTGGATGTTGTGGGCCATTGTTCTTAATAACAGATAAAAGGTCATAGATAAATGATAATTTTTTTGTCAACAAAACTGAATTTGTTTGTTTATTCATTTACCTACCTCGTTTCACTTCATCTCACACGAAGATTGTGTGAAGTGTTTACTATTAACATAAAAAGAAGCAATTAAGAAGTAGTGTCCGGGTAGCTGTGCAGAGTAGTAATGGAATTCAGAACGTCCTACGTTCGAACCTTGGTTGGGATAATATTTTATGCATGCATTTTTTCCATTTTTTGTTTGCTGTTTTTCGCACTACAGAACCATGTTTTTATTCCAAGAATTAATAATGGTTGCTAAGCATCATGCAAGTGTTTGAAACAAATTGCTACCATACATGAAAACTTTTAATTTTTAAACTTACCAGAGATAGAATATCATGCAAAAAATATAGATGCAAGGCGGTGATTAATGGAATTTATTTTGGAAGTGAGATCAGTTGTAGAAATGTTACGCTAATCTTACAACAGCTGTGAAACGCTTTGTGTCCCTTTTCAGTGGCGTAGCTAGGTCAACAAGGGCCCCGGTGCAAAAAATTTATTTTGGGCCCTCAGGCCAGATGGGTGACCTTTTTTTTTGCTTTGTGTTGCTGGTAGGGGCCCCCTGAGCTGTGGCTGGGGGCCCCCTGAGCAGTGAGGACTCTTTGTGAGGGGCTCCCTTTGTCTCAGGGGACCCCTTAGGCGATGGTAGAGCTAAAAATAAAAGGTCCGTGGGCCCTCTGAACTGCGCTTGGGGGTCCCCAGAGGGGTTTTTGGGGGCCCCCTGAGTGTAGGGGCCCCGGTGCACTGCATCGCCTAGCCCCATAATAGCTACGCCCCTATCCCTTTTGTTGGAATTTTTGCGTGACGGTACAACTGCAGGTTACCTTTCTGACATAAATGTTTCTATTTAGGCGGTATTTACTTTTAATGTGCAAGTAATTTTTTTTTGTTTTTTTTTTTTTTGAAAAAACTCTTTATCGGTGTGCAAGTAAGTACAATTTCCTTTTTGAAGTCTTCTTTGGTTATGTTTCAAATGGTTGTAATTTGCTTGTTATCCAAAAAGTTGTGAAGCCTTCAGAAACAAAAACTAAATTGATGTTTTGGTGGATTTTCGGGGAAAAAAATGATTATGAGATGTAACCAACAGCAACTAGAATCCAAATAAAATGACATATTCCGAAGCGAGGATCGAACCTACGTACCCTAACCTTAGTGATACTCGACTTAAAAAATGTATTACATTTAAGTGACTTTGTCGCAATATCAAATTTAGGTTGTTACATTTTTAAGCACCACAGAATATAACTCGGGGGTTGTTTCTATAGCTAGCCCCACAAATAAGGCATCAATTTTCAATATTTTTCAGCTGTAGGCTTTTACAAATTGTTCTCGATTTTTTATTCAAAATGAACTTTCATTATTAACAAGAAATAACCAGCAGCAAACAATAAAAATAGTTAAAATCTTGGATAATAGGAAACGCTCCATTCGCAGCCACAGCTTTTACAGACATGTGACGTCATGAGTGTCATTGCCTGCGCCAGACAGCAAAGGAGCATTTTGGCGGCTTTTAAATATTGTAAATTATAACTTTGAATTTTTCGCAAAATAAACACTTTTTGACAGAAGTAAAAAGTATTCTGTGAATAACGTGTCCAATAAACAATTTAAAACCATTTTCAAGAAGTAGTCAAATACCCAATTGAATACAAACAATTTTTGTCAGAGATTGTATCTAGCTCACTATTAACCTATTTAATGTAGCATTATCCCTAATTATAAATTAAGCTCTCATTATTGTAGAGGTAATATGGAGAAATAATACTCAATGTAGCAGTACAGTTGTAAGTAAATATTATGTAGAACAACACTTTGAATGCTGTGTTACTAGACTGGAATGTTGTAAAAGACTGCTCATATTTACAGAAATTAACAGGGCCTCCTCTGGAAATTTCAGTCTACTTTTAGATAACGTCCATAAATTAGTGGCTCGGTGTAGGGTGTAAGGGGGGGGGGGGAGGGAATGTTGGCTGGAAAGCTATGCTCAGCTACTTGTAAAAAGGGGGAGGGGAGAGTTTCAAGCTAAGCCAGTAAGTTTTCATTCATATTGTTTGTCACAGTTAAAATAAAGTACAGAACACACAATAGCATGTGATTATTTATTTCCATCATTTAATTATCTCCATATGTAATCTGACAAGAGAATCAATAGGGATGAAAGTTACATGGCACGTGGGTAGGAGAGGTGGGGGGGGGGGGTTAAGGGCAGAAGCCTTGTCATACTATGTGGAAGGGGGAGGGGGCGTGAGTGTTTACAGGAGAAAAAGATGAAGCTACAAAGTTTATGGATGATCCCTTATCACAGAGTTATTACTACTACATTTTGCAAATAACAAACAAATAGTGTTATGTGGATATTCTAATATTTACTTTCTTAGTCACAGCAATGAGAGACTACACAAGGAATCTGTAAAGTTGTCTTTAACTCAAAGGCCACTGTAAATTTCTCTACAAAAATACAAAATAGTAGCAGGTCTGCAATTGATAATGTTTTTGTGGACATCTCTCAGTACAATCATTATTTCTAATAATAAATGATATCTCAGTTCATGATGCTCAGCTAATTTTGGGGGAAGGGAAGAAAGGTTTATTTCGAGGTTCTACTATATTGGTGCATGTGGCTTGGAACAATATTGGTCAAAGAAATAAGAGTACTGTATGGAAGGGAAAAGAAGACCATTATCATAAGCTGGAAACAGTGTCAGGCATAAGACAATGGGAACATTTTCTTTTGTAGTTAAGGAAGTCAAGGTTTGGAATAAATTATGAAGGGAAGGAATGGATAATTTGTCATTTCCATGCTCCTGGGATTTTGCTATGTTCTGATATTGACAACATTTCAGGTGAACTTCTTCAGCTTCCTTCTTAAGTGAACTGCAGTTAGATTCATTTTACATGCACTGTGAGAAAGAACTAATGCTTTTCTGTAAGGTTTGAAAAGTCTTGCAAATGAAGATAGTGCAGTAGTAACTTGGCCAGGTCACTTGGTAGGCATCACAGTGTCAGTTGCCCTCTTCACATAGCTTTAGATCACTGTATTTGTTGATATTATGAGGGCTCTTAGCAATCTCTAGTGCCTCTTTTATCTGCATTGACCATCATTGATGTCCTTTCGAAGAGGTCTAATGTTTTCAAGTCAATGACATGACATGCCATAAATTAATGCTGTAACATGGCCATATTTTCTGTGTTATTTGATTTGTAGTAGTGGATACATTGTTGCAGCCTCTAGTCTGCTGTGTGTCCAGTCTCTCCAATATAAAACAATTCATGAAGGCAAGAAATCTTGTAATCTCCACAGTTTGTAGTGGGGTTTGCCTGTTCCTTTCATCAAGGAGGCGCTGATCTTTCTATGGTCCTAGTAAGCTGGTTTGATATCGACCTTACTCAACAGTTTGGCAATGCATATACCTGTTTTGGTGCATTGGCTTAAGATATGCTGAATGATCCAAGCTCCTGCTGTCCCACTTTCTTACTAAACTATCTGGGAATGGTAACTTGCCTAGTTTCTAAATTTACTTTTTTAATTTGATCTTAGGATGCGCAGTGTTTAGGTGCTCAAGGAACTCTTTCAGGGTATTGGTTTATATTGGAAAGACTGACCACACAGCAGCAAAGATGCTGCAAGAACATATCCACAAATACAAATCAAACAATACAGACAAGTTGGCCATCATGCAATATTCATTTATACTATCAACTTTGAAAATACTAAAATTTCTATGAAGGAATATCAGTGGTGGCTGAGGTGGATGAAAGAGACACTAGAGATTGTTTAACACCTTAATGCTATCAATGAAAACAGCAACCAAAAGCTACATGATGCATGGCTTCCATGCTGAAAAGAGGACTTACTTTGCACCCTCCATTGAATGAACCAACCACTTAACAGCTACACTCTCCCAGCTGGCCAACCTGTCATCCAGAAGACCATTAGTAGTGGCCAAGAAGGAGGCTGAAGAAGTTGGGCTCAAATGTCTGTAATTAATATTTGAATGTGGCACCATCTCAGAAGCATGAAAATTATTTATTCTTGCTGCAGATACCTTTGTGTACAATGAATTATTTACATTAATGATGAGTCTAAAGTATGTTTATTCTTTGACTCTAGCTCTCCTCAAATCTGTAGGCTCAAAATAATCCCAGGAGTGTTAACTACAAGAGTAGGAATGATCAATTACTTATCTTTTTCTGCTCTCTCAAAGCTGGAGTCGCTACAGTGTAAACTGGAAATTATCCTCATGACCTTTGCATTATGCTCAAGATTTCCATATTATCATATATTCCATATAGGCGACAGAAGCTGTTTTTATTCTATTGACATTATCTTGGGACCTTAGTAAAATGATGCTTGCTTTACTATAAATAAAGAGACAAATTAAAGTTTTGTTAATTTTTTTCTTTTTGTTTTAACAGATGGAAGGAAATATGATGTTCTTATATGCTATCATGAAAAAGATGCTGAATTTGCATTGGGAATGCTTATTCCTATGTTGGAGAATAAGTTTGGATATCGTTGTTGCTCACAGATGTACACCTTTTCTGGAGTTAAACACGAATGTAAGTTCATATGATAACATATTCATAAAAAAATGATACATCTAATTCCCTATACAGTATTCATTTGTCAATCATCAGATGGTATGATCAGTGTATATCAATTTAATAATGGAGCCTTTCCCAGCTTAAGGATGCTTTAGCTGAATTGTATTGTAAAGCATGATATTTCTAAGGCTAGTTCCACTGTCTTCTTCAGGTATAAGCGTGCACATCTAGTTATAAAAATGTAATGTTTTTACAATACAGTGTAGTGGAAGACAAGTTAAGATTTCATTGCAGTGTATGCTTGCCAATACTGGATCAAAGTCATTCTGTGATATGGAGGACTTCCCCAATAAATTTTGTTTAATGCACCCATTTCACATCCTGTGCTACCATCACTTTTCACATACTGATTCACAGTATTTGGTCATGTCTTAATCCATTATTTCTTTTAATTATTGTGAAATATTATTTAAAATGAATCTGGATACTTGCTGCTTACCACAGGACTGGAAAAGTGCAATAGTAGTAACGGTACATAAAGGAGGGGTGAGAAATAGAGTTGAGAATTACAGGCCAATCAAATGACATCAGTGGTAGGTAAATTAATGGAAAGATTTATATGCAACCACATCAGAAATATATGTGAGGAACGTAAGTGGTTTTCAAGCAGGCAACATGGGTTCAGGCAAGGATATTCATGTGAATCTCAATTGGTGGGATATATGCAAGATATTTCAGATGAAATGGACAAGGGAGGCCAAATTGATAGTGTAGCACTAGATCTGTCATAGGCGTTTGTCAGAGTAAGCCATAAAATGGTAGTAAATAAGGTAAAAACCATTGGAGTGGATGAGAAAGTGATTTGCTGGGTAGAAGAATTTTTAAAAGGTAGAAAAAAGAAAGTTATGGTAGGAAATGTAGTATCAAAAGAAGTAGAAGTAAAAATGGGTGTGCCATGGGTAGCGTATTAGGACCACTGCTATTCATTATTCTAATGAATAATTGTGTTGATTGTTTACTATCTGAAATTAGATTGTTTGCAGATGACATAATGCTGTATAAAAGAATCAAAACGATATAGGATTGTAAACAGTTGCAGGGTGATCTGGACAGGATATCTAGTTGGGTTGGTAATCATTGAATGAAGATAAATGCAAAAAAGAGTCAGCTTATTAGATACACAAATAAAAAACAAATGGTTAATTATGATTATAAGGTGGGGAAAGAATTGCTTGCTGAAGACTTGAAATGTAAATATCTTGGCATTGCATTTGATAACAAGCTTAACTGGGCAGGACACATTGGACAGGTGGTAGGAAAAGGTTTCAAAGTTCCGCACTTGTTGGAGAGAGTGATGAGGGGATGTACGAGAGAAGTCAAGGAATTGGGTTACAAAACTTTGGTCAGACCATTGCTTGAATATGGTAGTGTAGTATGGGAACCTCATTTTCTGTATCAAATGCAGGAGTTGGAGAGGATGCAAAAAAGGGCTGCTAGATTTGTTTCTGGAAATGATCTTAGAATGTAATCAGTGACGGATATGATAAAGGAGCTGGAATGGGATTCATTGCAAGACAGGAGGAGGATGAGGAGGGTCATGGGAGTGTACAGGGCATATACTGGCGAAAGATATTGCAATATGTATGAAAAGTAGTGCATGGAAGGGAAAAGATGACCATGACCACAAGCTGGCACTCAATTTCAGGCACAAGGGTGTGGGAGGATTCTCTTTTTTAGGCAAAGGTGTCAGGGATTGGAATGAGTTACCAAGAGAAATGATGAATAATTTACCGAAAACTTTGAAAGAATTTAAAGATAAAATTTGTAGAGGGCAAATTTAGGTGGGTGCATGATAGGGAGAAGATGTGTGCGTAGGGAAATTGCCACCGGAGCCTGTGCAATTAAATTAAATTAAACCAAACTGCAACTAAAACATTAGTTGCATCCTCCCAAAGACGGTTTTTAAATCATTGTGACAGTTAAATGTTTTGCTCTAGGATTCAGATGTAGGAGCAACGATTTTGAAGACAAGTGCCTAATCTACTGAGATATAAGACCATAATTCAAGAAAAATACTGCTGCATCAAATAACTTCATTGGAATTACACAATGAAGATTATTTTATGTTGTTGTTGTTGTTGGTATTTTAGGGCATGTCAAGGTCGGGGTCATTAGCGCGCTAAAGATTATTTTAAATTTCATAGCAATATTCAGTATAGTCATACACCAGCTTTGTTAGTTATTTGGAGTATTTGATTATTTCTGATGTAATATCTTGTGTCAAAATATTTTCTTTGACACATAACCGTGAGTCAAGTAGCTTGTACCAAAGCATCTTTTCTTTCTTTCATATGTTTTGTAATTAAATTTAGTTGTTCACGTATGTAACACAATTAAATTTGGTACAACTCTTCCCTATACTGGTGCTACATTAAATCAGTCCAAATGTACCATCTGTTACTAGGCCATTAAAGAAGTCAGCATTTCCTTAGAAGTTTATATTGAACTTATTTCTGGAGCACAAAATTAGAATCTGAAGCACAGTGTATATACACCAATAAAAAGAGAAATGAAAGACATTCAAAAAACAATTTCTTGTGTACAGCACTTACACTTTTAATAAAAGTTCCTTAATTTTATAATTTTCTGGAATATAAAAATTGGAGGTATCTTTATTCCACATAAACATCATTTGTAATTACCTGCTTCTTGTAACACTTAAATTGCACATTCAACAAATGAGATTTTAATTTTTCAGGGTGTAGAGAGATGTTTCGTCTTTCTGAGCAAAGTCGTCGGCTCTTGGCAGTTCTGTCACCAGCAGTAGTTGGTAACAACTGGAGCAGTGTTGCTCTCACTGATTTACTTCATAAATTAGTGAAGCTTCATCCTAACATACTGTGTACAGCACTGCAGGTATTTATAGCACTTTTAAATCAAGATCTTGTGAAGCTAAAACTTTAGAAATTTCAACCAACAATTTGCTAATCAAAATTGGCATCTTAATATGATTGTATGCCAGAAACTAGTGCAGTTCTTTTACTAGCTCTCATTTATTTTCTGGTGACAACAATAATAACGTATTGCCATGTCTTAAGTGCTGTTGAACAATGGCTAATTTATTCCTGAACAGTATTACAATTACTATCATGTAAAGATAAGTTGGGCAATGAAATTAAGAAAAGATATGGTAAGTAAACCCTTCACTCACCTCATTTAAAGGCAGAAGATGTGTGACAGACCGCTCTAAACTCTCAGGTGTTTCACTATGTTACTCATTTAATAGCTATTCAAGACAATTTTAGGTAAATGCTGGAGTAATGTAGGGAGATGAGATTTTATCTAGGATATTTAACCTTACTTTGACAGAAAATATTATAAAGTAAAAAAGAATGAGGGTACTATAACAGCAGGAAACAAAAATATGTTCTATCATTCACAGCTATTATGTTTGATGGTAAAGGAAAATACTTGGTCCTCTGTTATATGAGATTGAATAAATTTAACAGAAAAGTAACTTACATAAAACAGATAGTCTGTAAACAATTAAATGATTCCAATTTTTTTTCCTGATGTATATATGCCTCCATTACAAAAAAAGGTGCTGGGTGCATATTATGCAATGCATTTATGGAATTATAACATTTCTGATTATTCAAAAGCTCATACAGAATTTATTCACAAGCCACATAAAATTTTGCACCACCACAAATACTTAAATTAATTAATTTGACCGTGCCAAGATAACAACATCAGAACTTCTTTTCCGTAGGTTACAAGTTCTTGACACACATTGGTTAATGCTGACACAACACCAAACAAACACTCCAGCAAAAACCAAACCAATTTCTATGCATCTTCAAAATTTGCTGGAAAACTTTGTCTAAAACAAGATTGCTCAACCCCAGGCCCACGGGCCATAATGTGGCCCGCGGACAAATTTTAAATGGCCCGCGTGATCAAGTTTGAAAATACCCACCTAGTTGAAAATCTGTTCCGAAGACCAAATGATGCGCGCGGTCACGCGATTGGCTATCCTGCTAGCTAGGTCAAACACCGGCAGCATCAAGATCCCTTTGTGCTTCGAGAATCAGATTTTAATTAATTAATATTGTCGTTTTCCCCAAAGATTTGAAAGAGAAGCTCAAGATTGTCATCCTCAATTGTTCTAAGTAAGAATATAAAATTAGGTGCTTATTACGGTCGTTTTAGTACAGATTCCAGAATTTTGAAAGTAAAAAAAAAAAATTTTTTTTTTTTTTTTTTTGTGAATCGTTTCTTAATCTGTTTGACTGAAGTAATCAGTTATCCTGCCAATATTCCATTGGAACTCACTGAATTGCAAAATAACTCTGCACTAAAATTTTTTTTTTTTTGCAGAAAGATTTCTTCATAGTTTCAAAATTCTTTAGAAGATTTTGCAGATTTCTGAAAACTGGTACCGAAAGAAGACTTTCCTGCAATAACTGATCTGCCCTTTCATTTCTTAAGAAGTTATGGAACAACATCGGTTTGTGGAAAGATTTTTTTCAGATCTTAACTATGCAAAAATTAAATACCGCGCATCTCTAACTGACCAACATATTTCTGACTTGTTGTTACTATCAACATCTGATCTGATGCCTAAAATAGGAAAATTACTAAAACAGAAATTGTATAATGAAAACACAGCCAAACCTGTTGCAAATATTCAATGAATTTATTGAGCGGTTTCGACCCGCCTTAAGGGAGTCTTCTTCAGAAACTAGTTAAAATATATTGAGAAGTGTTTTTAGATTTATATAATATATTTTAACTAGTTTCTGAAGAAGACTCCCTTAAGGTGGGTCGAAACCGGTCAATAAATTCATTGAATATTTGCAACAGGTTTGGCTGTGTTTTCATTGTACAATTGAAGAAATACCATTGCTGTTGATGCTGCCATGCTCAAGATTTTGAATGTCAGAAATCCCATTGATTGTACTAATTACCCTAGGTTTTTTTTTTTTAGATTTCTGTTACATAGAATTTTGTTTCTTCATTTGGCAGAAGATGATTTATTGCATTATTTAAATAAACGGCAATTAAATTTCAGAATATTGGGACTTTTAAACTCATTGTTTATTAAAAGAAACAAAAATGGGAAATATGGCCCGCCACACATTTGGCCCGACTGTTAAAAAGGTTGAGCAGCCTTGGTCTAAAACGTCTGAATATTATGCCGAAAACTTCCTTATACCCTGCGCTGCACCTCAGAACTAATTTTGACTAGTTTTTAAACATTTTCCACCATCTTGGAGACTAAACATAGTGCAGGATTCTGACCTCACTAAGCTGTGCCACAATACAGAGAAACTGAACTGCTGAGCTGCCATTCTGAAACTGGTATTGGAATTGACAATAATAATAAAGAGGGTAGGTCTTTTATAGTGCACTGACAACCCCCAACAATGCCTCCCGAGGTCTCTAGATTGCCTAAACAGTTAATCTTATTCAAAATAATCTTTAAACCCGAAAAATTGCTTTACCCCTACTCAAAATAATTCCTAAACCTGCTAAACATAAAGAATATATTCCTACAAACCAGTTTTGACTATCCTATCTATGAATGAACTTTGATGACATAGATGTTAATAGGGGTTGGGAAGGACAGGGGGCAAGGAACGGGTAAGATTTAGCCATGGCCTTTTTTATTTTAAGGAACCATCCCTGGCATTTACTTTGTTGATTTTGGGAAACCATGGAAAACCAAAATCTGGAAGGCCAGATGGGTATTTGGACACATGTCCTCCTGAATGTGAGGCCCAAGTGTTATTGTTCACCTACAAGGCTCAGTGCTTTCAAATATCTTTGTACATTACTTACAAATATCTCTGATGATTAAACTGGTTTAGTACAAAAATTCTGACAACTTTCTTCCAGCACACCATCCATCGTAAGCACCTGGTTGCTTTATGGAACAAGGAAGTGAAGAAGAATTAATAGCAAATGGCTGAGAGGCCTGTGTAAGGCTCTTGATATCATAATAGGAATTAAATGCTATGGAAACTTCTTCTCTACAGATATCGTAAAAATAGTCGGATGTGACATTGTACCTTATCTTGAAATATTATTTAAATTGAGTCTGGATACTTGCTGCTTACCACAAGACTGGAAAAGTGCGATAGTAGTACCGGTACATAAAGGAGGGGTGAGAAGTAGAGTCGAAAATTACAGGCCAATCAGTTTGACTTCAGTGGTAGGTAAATTAATGGAAAGATTGATATGCAACCACATCAGAAATGTATGTGAGGAACGTAAGTGGTTTTCAAGCAGGCAACATGGGTTCAGGCAAGGATATTCATGCGAATCTCAGTTGGTGGGATATATGCAAGATATTTCGGATGAAATGGACAAGGGAGGCCAAATTGATAGTGTAGCACTAGATCTTTCAAAGGCGTTTGACAGAGTAAGCCACAAAATGGTAGTAAATAAGGTAAAAACCATTGGAGTTGATGAGAAAGTGATTTGCTGGGTAGAAGAATTTTTGAAAGGTAGAAAACAGAAAGTTAGGGTGGGAAATGCGGTATCAAAGGAAGTGGAAGTAAAAATGGGTGTGCCGCAGGGTAGCGTATTGGGACCATTGCTATTCATTATTCTAATGAATAATTGTGTTGATTGTTTACTATCTGAAATTAGATTGTTTGCAGATGACATAATGCTGTATAAAAGGATCAAAACGATAGAGGACTGTAAACAGTTGCAGGATGATCTGGACAGGATATCTAGTTGGGTTGGTAAACATGGAATAAAGATAAATGCAAAGAAGAGTCAACTTATATAATTACGAAGTCTTTCACGGCGTTGAGAATACAAATAATGCTCTCAGGTGACTAGCCGAGTTATAGAAGTGTTATAATAATCACACAATATTTCGGCGCTCTGAATCTTACGGAAGATGGCGCCAACGATTCAGAGCGCCGAAATATTGTGTGATTATTATAACACTTCTATAACTCGGCTAGTCACCCGAGAGCATTATTTGTAAGAGTCAACTTATTAGATACACAAATAAAAAACAAAAGGTTAATTATCAATATAAGGTGGGGAAAGAATTGCTTGCTGAAGACTTGAAATGTAAATATCTTGGCATTGCATTTGATAACAAGCTTAACTGGGAAGGACATATTGGACAGGTGGTAGGAAAAGGTTTCAAAATTCTGCACTTGTTGGGAGAGTGACGAGGGGATGCACGAGAGAAGTAAAGGAATTGGGTTACAAAACTTTGGTAAGACCATTGCTCGAATATGGTAGTGTAGTATGGGACCCACATTTTGAGAATCAAATACAGGAGTTGGAGAAGGTGCAAAGAAGGGCTGCTAGATTTGTTTCTGGAAATTATCACAGAATGCAATCAGTGACAGACATGATAAAGGAGCTGGAATGGGAGTCATTGCAAGACAGGAGGAGGATGAGGAGGGTAATGGGAGTGTACAGGGCGTATACTGGCGATGAAGCATGGAAAGATATTGCAGTAGGTATGAAAAGTAGTTCGTGGAAGGGAAAAGATGACCATGACCACAAGCTGGCACTCGATTTCAGGCACAAGGGTGTGGGAAGATTTTCTTTTTTAGGTAAGGGTGTCAGGGATTGGAATGAGTTACCAAGGGGAATGATGAATAACCTACCTAAAATGTTAAAAGAATTTAAAGATAAAATTTGTAGAGGGCAAGTGTAGGTGAGTGTAGGATAGGGGGAAGTTGGGTGTGTAGGGAAATTGCCACCGGAGCGTGTGCTCCATTGCAATTAAATTAAATTAATTTTTTTTTTTTTTTTTTACTAATACTCTCTGATGGTCTCTATCAACAAGTTGTAAAGCCAAACACATATTAAGAATAATGAGAATTCCTAATGTACAAACATGGAAGATGGAAGGTGTCAATTAATAAAGAGATTATTTGTATTTTATTTTGTATATAAAGTTAAAATATTAATTGTAGAATAAGATGATGATTCCTGTTGTGGTGGGAAAAAAGAAATAATAGATATAATGTGATTTCAGAAGGGGAAAGTTTGGAGAGGGAGGAAAGTAAAGACTATATCTAATTAAGATTGTTGTTGTGTTCTATATTTTCTTACCAAAAAACTCCCCTTGACTGATCTAACAGCAGCTGCTGCTAATGGGAAGAGTTCAGATGATAAATAATAATGTGGAAATTGGAGCAATTGTTGTTTTGTATAGTGGTACAGTTTTTGGTGTATACTGTTTATTTAGTCTAATGCAAAGTAGGTTAATAGCAAGAACTATAAAGAATTTAAGACAATTCTTGCAAGTTACATGACAAAGGAAGTCTGTGTACAAAGGAAGAAAGCTATTGCAAGTGATGTTAGAAGTCTTGCAGATAACATGTCTTATGTGGAGGAAACACTCCCCAATAGTGAAATTGAGTGAAGGTTATAGGAGCTGGATGTATGACAAGTCTGTAAGCCTGGTTTGTGGCAAAGTTAGCAGCCATGCTGTTGTGTTTCTATAAAAATAGAATGGTATTTGTGAACCTTATGTTGGGTATAGACTGAATTATGGTGTGAGAGGGACAGCGAAAACTTTGAGGTAAAATACAAAACTATGAAATAATATTAATATGGACAGGAAAGATAAGACACCCACCACTCACCAAAGTTGAAGGAAACAGGGCAACAGCAACACTCCACAAATACAAAAACATCAGGCTCTTATTTGTGAGAATTGAAAAGTGACTGATTGTGCAGACACTCGCAGTCAATACACCCACTTGAATTTTGGTTTTGACCATTACAATCAGAATGGAGATGGTGCGGTTGCAAAACAGTATAAGTGGAAATGTTAATCTTGGGAAAGAAATTAACTGAAAAAAATAAATAAATAGTGGGACAATGTAATTAAAAAAGCTACACAGAAAAATCAAATCAAAACAAAATTTTGAAATAAAAACTATGTATATACAGTATATAAATTAAAACTAAGGAAGGATAGGGAAATACAACCCAACACTTACCACAGATGATGGCGGCTGGGACGACGAACACAAAAAAAGCAACACAAGAGAAGTTCAATATTTCAGTCTACAGTCTTATATGAGCAGAAGTGAAACACCAGGTGAAGTCAGATGTGTGGTGAATGGCGTCGCCGGTGCAGATGGTAGTGTAAGAGGGGGGGGGGGGGAGGGGGAGCTCAAATATTGGATCAATAATTGATACTGTAATAACAGTATGTAAATTAAATAAATTAGCAAGTGATGGGTATACCAGGATGAGTAAGATATATGAGTATTATCTGAGATTAAGGTCCAGAGGATGTTTTGAAGTCCAATTATGTTGTTAGGTCAATTTCCACATCTGGAGCCCAGATGGAGATGTGCTTGATGGAGATGTAGTTTCATGGAGTATTCTGATAGCTCTTCCTGTCTTTCATCTCAACGTAGTACTTACAATCTATATCTTCAATTATCTGTGTCACATATTCTAATCTTTGCCTACCTCTACAGTTATTTTCTTTGGGAGCGTCCATAAACTATGTAGTCCCATTTTGGCCTCCTCTGAAACCCCCCCCCCTCTGTCCCACGCGTAGCCTGATGTGGTTTTTGCCTCTACACAACCCCCCCCCCCCCTTACCGTGTAGTACATAGCTTGTTTCCCTATTGGTTTTCTCTTTCAGACTATTGTAATTTACATAAGGAGATAATTAAATGATGGAAATAAATACTCACTTGCTGTTGTGTGTTCTGTACCTTAATTTAAGTGTGACAGATAATATGAATGAAAATCCACGTAGCCTAGTGTAGCTTCCTACCCAACCACTTTCCCCTAAACCAAGCTACGTAGTTTATGGACACTCCCTAAGAGTTGTGTAATATATCCGCCAAAATAAAAAAATCAATCCGACTTAAGAGGTTAGAAATTACCTCTGAACTCTTAGTTTCTGTGTGTTTTGGGTGGCAGGATTCCAATTAGAATACAAAACAAACTTTTTAAAAAACAAAAATGCTGCTCAAATAGTGGAAGTAGTAATTTAATGTTTGTCAATGCGCCAAAGCTCCACCAAACGTGAGGGTATGCAGGAGAGTTCACATGCAAGGCAAAGCCTCTGAAACTAAAGAACATGCAATCACACAAAAATCTGAAATTTATCAATATATATATATACGTAAAGCTTATGTGTGTGAATACCCATTGAAATTTGATAAAAATTGTGAGTTTGTGTATCGAAAATATGAAAATAATTGAGGGGTGTATAGAGGGTGGGAGGGTGAATTTTTCTGGATTTTTTTGGTCAGAAACCTTAGCAGGCAGGCACAGAACAACTTACCAAAGTTTCATCATAATCGGTTCAATGAAAATGATATATACATACTGGAAGTGAATTTAAGAGCTAGCCTTACAGTTCCTTTTATTTCCAAGGTAGTCAATATTCCTATAGCAAAGCTTGCCACGCAAGTTATTCTAGGCAAAAAATTAGACGGAATACATAGAAGATGAACGAACCAACAAACATTCATTATTATATATTGGATCTACTACTAATGCCTTACTTTCTGTTGCATTTAATCACTTTTGTCTTGCTGTGGTTCAGTTCAAAAGCTTTTTTCAGTATTTTGTCCAAGACATTCATTAACTTCTCAAGATCCTCAGTCCAATCTACTAACAGCACAATGTCATCAGAAAATCATAGTATATTTTTTCTCATTGAACATTTGTGTCACCATGGGCGCCGGGAGGGGGGTGCAAGGGGGTGCACTTGCACCCCCCTGCTATGAAAGAAAATACACAGAAAAAGATTAAGAAACAAAAATTTTATTATTAAATTCATTGTTTGAATAATAACTTAAGACGCCTAGGTTGTTGTACAAATTTCTTCAACACCTTGTCAATAAATTCAGTATCTTTAGCTAGTAAGTATAAGTGTTGTATATAATGTATATTAAAAAAAACTCAGATGAACCCCCCTTAAAGTAATCCTGCCGGCGCCCATGTGTGTCACATTCAGATTTCTCTTTTACTTCCTTTATTGCTTTCTCTTCATACAAGTTGAATATTAATGGGAATAGACTGCGACTTTGTCTCACACCCAATGGCGTAGCTAGGTCAACAAGGGCCCCGGTGTAAAAATAAAATAAAATATTTTGGGCCCTCAGGCCAGATGGGCTGCGATTTGGGGCCCCTAAGCAGTAGCGAGGTCAAGGTCGCCCATTTGCCTGAAGGCCCGTGGGCCCAGTGAGCCGCGCTTGGGGGGGGGGGCTCTCAGCTGCTCTCAGGGGCCCCCTGAGAATAGGGGCCCTGGCACACTGCACCGCTTAGCCCTATGGTAGCTACACCCCTGCTCACACCATTTTTAACTGATGCATGTCTCTCATGATTCTCTACTTTGATTGTAGCCATTTAATTCTTATATCGATTATAAAAAATTCTTCTGTCTTGCTATTTTAGACATGACTTTTTAAAAATTTTGACCAGCTTGTCCCACCTAACATTATCAAAAGCTTTTTCTAAACCTACAAACACCATAAACATATTGTGATCTGCCCTTCATGTATTAATCTAAAAGCCAGAGTTGCTTCTGTTGTACTGCAGTGTTTCTTAAACTGATCGTTGGCTACCACCTAGACCACTATCCTTTCTATTCTTTTGTGTATTATCCCAGTCAATAATTTTGAAGCATGTGATGTTAGACATATCATGCAGTAATTCCAACATTTTTCAGCTTTTGCTTGCTTCAAAAGTGTGAAGATGATACTTTTTTAAAAATCAGTTGGAATCTACCCTGTTTCTAAACTGTTTATCAGTTTCAATAATCTTTAGATTCCTTCTTCTCATAGGGATTTAAGAATTTCTGCAGGAATCTCATCAATTCCAACCACATTATATTATTTCAAGTCTTTCAAAGCTCTATCAAATTCTGTTCATAAAAAAAGTTCTCCCAAGTCTTCAATGTTGACATTGCCATCATTTTCCACTACAGTGTTGTTCAAACCATTATCATCATCATAAAGATTCTCTATGTATTCCTTTCATCACTTAGCTCTCTCTTCTTAGCTTAAAAGAGACTTCCCATCAGTAACTTTAATGTTTATACATCTTTTTTTCATTTCTTCATAGTTTTGTTTGATCCTCCTATGGGGCACATCTACTTTATCTATGGTCATTTCCTTTTCTACTTCTTCACACTTTTCTTGTAGCAACTTTTCTTCTGCTTTTTTGCATTTTCTGTTTATTTGATTTCTGCACTGCTCTGTTTCTGCTCCATCCTGAGAATTTTTGTGCTTCTCCTCTGATCCATCAACACCAATATTTCTTCTATGATCCAAGTTTTTAGGGCAGCTTGTTTTCTGAAGCCTAATGTATTTTTAACTAACTTTGACTATTTGTCGTTTCATTGCATTCCATTTGTCCTCAGTTGAACTCATTGTAGAGTTAATTCTTAGACCTGTGTTTACCATCTCTGCAAATTCTTCTCTCATGCTAATGGGATTCTATTTGTTCACTTTCAATCTTTTCTGACTGTTTGGCTTTTTTATTCTCTTGAATTTAGCTATACCTTTATAGCTATCAGATTGTGGTTAGTCTCTATGTCAGTTCCTGGCATGTTTTAAGTCTATAATTTGATTTCTGAATTTTACCATAATATAATCTAGCTGATATCTATCTATGAGGGTGGCCCGGAAACTAATGCACCACAGTTTTTTCTCAGCCCCCAACAATGGTACAGATGTGAAACTTTAAGTATGAATTATTTGAAGCTTTCAGAGTGTGCACACAAAGTTTCCGTTTCTTCTGACAGATACTGTACTTGCAGCAATGGTTAAACATGGCGTTGGTGAGTGATGTACGTTATAAGCTGCGTGCCATCATTGAATTTCTCACTGCAGAGCAGGAAACAGTTGCAAAAATTCACAATTGTTTATGTGCAGTTTATGGAGCAGCAACAGTCGACAGAAGTATGGTTAGTCACTGGGCACAGAGGGGGAGGCCATCTGTAAGCAGTAGGGAAGGCCACCCACAGCTGTAACACCTGACAAGATGCAGCATGCTGATGAGCTCATTCACAAGGACCGACGAATAATGACTCAGCAGTTGGCGCATGAGCTGACAATCAGCAAAGGAAGTGTGGGTGTAATCGTCAGTGCTCTTGATTATGCATAAAAAATGTTCACGAATGGTTCTACGCTGTCTTACGAAGGAACACAAAACTCTCAGAAAAAACATTTCTCCTGAGTTGCTGCAACATTTTGAAGCTGAGGGGGAAGCCTTTTTGTCCTGGATTGTGAGAGGTGATAGAACCTGGGTTCACCCTTTTGAGCGCGAAACAAAATGGCAATTGATGGAATGGCACCATCCTGACTCTCAACAGAAGAAAAAATTCAAAGCAACTGCTTCCGCTGGTTAGGTCATGATCACTGTGTTTTTGGACTTTGATGGTATCATACTAGGCACCACTATTAATTCTGAGGCAAATGTGAACACATTAACTGAACTTAAGAAGTGCTTCCAGTGACTTGGATGCCATAACAACCCAGGTGATTGTTTGCTTCAACATGATGCATGCACTAACACAAGTTTGAGGACACTGGAACACATCACCAAACAGGGTTGGACAGTGTTACCCCATTGTAACATAAGTCACATTCCGCCAACCCGCAAATAGTACCTGGGTAAGTGCACGAATACATTGTTTCAAGTCAGTAGTGACCTAACTATGGTGGCGGATGGCTTGTGTTGCATAGTATGAGACGCTGTAGGATTAGTGCAGAGTATTAAGGATAACGAAGAAGACTGAATGTGTTTAGCTGGGACAGCACGTGTGTTACATAAAGTTTGAACAGTGCAGGAAAACAGAAGAACATTAATTGTGTCATTAAAAGTAATTTGGTGTAAAGCTGACTTAATTATTAGTTTTATCTGAAGAATCTTGCAATCTATGGTTGATGAAGTTTCAATTAGCCTTTATATTCAAAATTTGGTAGTGTTCTAAGTTATTGCAATTAATGTGTGGTGGACTTAAGTTTATGATCTCGTACTTGTGACTTTTTTAAAATTATCTATCCACCTCTTGTGTCGGGCTAGTTTGGTATGCTACCTGGCGACCTACAGTGACAACGAACTATTTACTTCTATAACTGTGTGGGAATAATTTGTGAACTTTAATAAGCACAAAGTTTGAGTTGAGAGAGAATATTTCGTGTGGTACAATATAGTTACCAGCATAAATGTCTTACACCATCCACCCCTGACGTAGCTCCCTCAGACTTTCACTTATTTGGCCCTTTAAAGAATGCCATTCATGGGAGACATTTTGGGGATGACAAAGAGGTGATTCTCACAGTGAATAAATGGCTTCATGGACAGAACAAGGAGTGGCACTGCCAGCGCATACACACTGTTATATCTCGCTGGAGGAAGGCCATAGAACGGGAAGGAGATCATGTGGAAAAATAGGGAGTGTAGAAGAAACATAATTCTTTCTTGTGTATAAGTTTCATTGTATTCAATAAATAATTGTTGAAGAAAAAAATGTGGTGCTTTAGTTTCTGGGCCACCCTCATGTATCCCATGGACATTTCCAGCTGTATATTCTTCATGCATGTTTCTTAAATAATGTGTTTGCCATGATGAGTTTGTTTTTCACAAAGTTCTAACAAACTGTTTCCTCACTCGGCCAAACCTCCTAACAGTATTCACCTCTTTTTTCTTCTCCCATTTTAATAATCATGGGTGATTCAAACATGAGTGTTTCCTCTCCTTTCATATATTACATTAATTCTTCCTTTTCATCATACATTTTCTCTATTTCTTCATTATCTTCTTGCAATGTTGATATATACACTTGTACTAATGTGGTTGGAGCAAGATTAGTTTATATCCTCATCAAAATAATCTTGTAACTAAACTGTTTGTAATATCTCACCGATTTCTCTACTCTCTTGTTCATTATAATTACTCCACTAACAGCTTTTGTGTTAATTATTCTCTGTTACCAAGACCACAAATCCTGTGAATCCTCCCACTCATTCTCGTTAATCCTGATGACATCTAACTTAAGTCATCCCATTTAATTTTTTTGTTTTCTAATCTATTTTGACTTATAATACTCATGTTCTGACTTGTAGAATGTCTCTATCTATTATTATGACTCCTCCCTGAGCTGTTCCCAACTGGGAGATCTGATTGGGGGACTATTTTATCTCCAGAATATTTTACCCAAGATGAAGCCATCATTCTGTATGTAACTTGAGAGGATTACATGCCTCATGATTTTGGGTATTTAATGCAGTGGCTTCCAGTTTCCTTCTATTTCCTCATGCCATTGATCGTTTCTGACCCTTTAGGGTCATTTTTAATTCCAAGGGTAAGAGGGTGCCCTGAACCACTCCTCATTCTGCTCTCTCTTTTTCAAGAGCGTGTTGGCAAGCAGTGTGTGACTCTTTATACCAGGACTCATTCAGTCACCTGAGCCTCGTCCATGCAAACGGAGTGCACCATGTGAAGGAGAGGCTAGTATAGTCTCTCCTTCCCTTTTACACTCATCCAAATATCTATTATACAATAAAATCAAATATTTTAATACTTTGCTTCAGAAAATGTACAAATGTCAAAGCTGAAATTTATTCTATTTCCAAGCTGGAGGTTTTTGACAGATTTACAGAGAGCAGAATGACAGCTTAGTCTCTTTTTCCCAAAAACAAAATTAGGTTCCTCATCTTCATTAATCAATTTTGTCATCAGGGTACTGAATTGCCTGCAGAAATCATCACAACACTGCCACATATGGCCCTAAAGGTGCAAACTGTTGTATCAAACAGGAGCTTTAAACTATAAGCAATCAATCAAAGACCAAAACATAGGAATGATCTTCACTGGTATGGGTACAAAAAGTACATATTTAACTATTGACAAATTTGTTATGTAAGATGACTAGTGGAACTAGCTGCAATAAATAAAACATCTGTCACAGTCTATTTTTAAGGAACGTGAATATTATCAAAAGACAGGATTATCAAATACTCAAAAGAGACTCAGCAGAACCAAACAAACATTTTGTTGTTGTTAAATATTAAGCAGTAGTTATAAATATATTACTATGAAAGTTTCCTATTTGATTGAAAGGCTAAAATGGTTGTTAACAATTACAGTGTAATAGCTAAACTGTGTTTGTACAAAGAAATATTCTGTGCTTTGTTTTAGTATTCTTCTAACTGTAATAAAAGTAACTCTGACCAAGAAACGGTTATTGAGACCAAGAGAGTTATGACAGCTGTGATAGTCAGCAACAGGCTAGTGTGCAATTTGGTAGTAAACTTTTTGTCTTTGCCCATTCATTTTGATGAATAGGTGGTTGTGATGAGACCAATATAAGAATTCTGGCATTGGAGGCAGGTTAGCTGGTATATGAGGTGGGAAGTGGATGAGGTGCCATTGCATTTAATGAGGTAGGTTTTACCAGTGTCGGGTCAATAATAGGTTGTGGTGTATGGATGAATGTTACACATTTTGCAGAGAGGATTATTACAAGGAAAGGAACCATAGGATGGTTTAGAGGAGTGTTGTTTACATGTGTAATATAGAATTTATGAGAGGAAAGATAATTTCCAAATTGTAGATAATTTTTTTAGTGTCTACAGAAGTATTGGCATTTGGGAAAATGGTAGGGTGTTAAGAGTATCGCCAAGTTATGCCCAGAGTAAAGGAGGACTTTATCTTGCAAAAGGCTATTTTTACCTTGTGTCTAGATAGAGAGAGAGAGAGAGAGAGAGAGATAATGTGGATATGTGTCATATGAAGATTTTCAGAAACACTTTGTTTAGGAATGACTGTTTAAGGAAACTCGGGAAGAGAAGGTAATAATCTATAGGGATAATATATAGCACTCAGTTCAAGGTAGTACAGAATTTTGGTATGAGGGATTATCACATCAATAGTGACAATTAAGATTAGGCATGGAGGATATGTCAAATTATTCTTGGAAGTGAATTTTACACATTTGATATAGGGAGGAAGGAGACTGACAATAGGATGAAGGTTGATATGAATTCAGTCAGTCCTTAAGCAGCAGCTGTGATGCCCTAGATTATTTGACTTGTATTTTTGGAAGCATGTAAAGGTATAACATTTTTGAAATAATTTGAGAAGTGCGACTAAGTTACACCTGAAGGATAGATAACATCAAATTTCACCCATATGTAAGGAGCTAAAATTAATACTAGTGGGAGGTAATATATACATATGTCAAATGAAAACTGTCAATATAAAAGTTTATTTTCTCTGAATTCTGAAAATATTTTTTTTTTTGTTAGAGAAGAACATGATGACTGATATTCCCATAATATTTATAACAATTTCATTTGGGTTCTGGAAAGTATTTAATGTAAACTATGTATTATGATGAACACCTCATTCCATTTTCATTCAAGACAAGATTGAAATGAATGTGAAATTGGGTATATTGTATTTCAGTATACTTAATTGGTACTATGTCAATTTCAAAAGGCACTTCCTAAAGAGGGTTCAGCATTGAAGAATGAATATGGTGAATCGCTGAACCATCTCTCCAGTGCTGCAAGGGTGATTGTGTGGCGTGGTAATGGTGAACGTGCAAGCAGGGTCTTCTGGGAAGCTGTCTGCTTGGAACTTCCAGCCCGCCGCACTCATTCTGCAGTTGTCTCAACTATGATCTCATCCAATGGGAACCGTATGCAGGGAGCACATGTAACTGCTTCCGCCCCTGCAAAACGTGCTGCTCGCTCAAACTCACATGAGAGCCTTGAGGTTCTTGTTTGAAAGTGAACTTAATGAGAACTTTAATTTTAATAGTGAAGCTACATTTTATGTAACGTACTATTCTGTTTTTATTTTATGGTGATTAATAACATACAAAAGAAGGAAGACAAACTCCATAACTCAAAAATGTACAGTGAAATCACTAATAAATATCTTTGTATCTACTGTGGAGCATATAATATGAAAATGTTCTTTAATGGCCCTAAATATTTTCCTTGCAGGAGATTTTAAATGCTTTTTTTAAAAACAATATTTCACAGCTAATCAACATTAAACTCTCTTGGTACATTTAAAATGACCATTCCATACTCTTGTCATGCTGTAAATTTTAATTGGGTTGTATACATTGATTGATATTAAAGTGTGTCTCACAAAAAACGGGTTTAAAACAGTCTTAACAACCAATATTTGATGTGTATGAAAACTTCTCGAGCTTTCCACCAGACGTGTGCCTCAGAAGAGGCAACATTTTGGAGCCTGGCTCTGGATCAATCTTCTGGCAAAACATTGCCTCTTACTGATGCACTCTCTCAGTGGAAAGCTAGAAGATTTTTTACAATTGATTCCCTGCGAAAATCTACATTTTTTTCATCAATATGTGATGTGTTTTTATGGAAAGAAAAGTATCTATCGCTCACTGATGTTGAAGGGAGGAGGACAGCAACAACCTTCAATGTATCTATCATTTCCATATAAATATCACCTCACAGTATTTCTTCCACTCCATTGCTCCTTCATTTTTAATCTATGTCACACAGTTTCCAAGTAATTTGGAAAAGAAAGTTTTACAGCTTACATTTTTGAATAATATTGTTCCTCTTCATTAAGTGTAAACAAAAAAGAAGGAAATCATTTGTTCAACAAATATTTTATTTGATTCACATGGCATTTTGTCCTAAATTTTTCTTTTCTCTTCCTTATACATACTCAGTAAATTTCACCTTCTCTATACACAGTGGCAGATCCAGGGGGGGGGGGGGCTAGGGGGCTGAAGCCCCCCCAAAAGCACCAAGGTCACTCCTGACGACATGGATTTTGGGGACCTTTTTTTTGCCCAAGTCAAGCCCCCCAAACCAAAATCCTGGATCCGCCACTGTCTATACAGGACCTTGACTTGGGAGGGAGGGGAAGGAGAATGATTATTTTTCTGAGTGACTATAAAAACAATGTTTCATAATCAGTGGAAAATAATAACTAAACCGGAAATTCAACTGCATTTATACACAAATAAATAAAATCTTCAGTAACAGTAAGTTGGATGTACTTAGCTGATAAAGCAATACATCTGTTTCAAAGGAATTTTGTGCAGTTTATTTTAAAGTGGTAATATACATATCTTTTTTTTAAAATCTAAATTCAACTTTACATATTAATTGTAAATACTAGGCATAAGAAGTGTATCATTTCACAAATTTTTTCTTAAATCTCATTTTATAAAGATTGCTTCCCATCTTCATTCAAAATTTGCCCCTAATGTAGGGATTTCTTTAATTCCATACTTGGCCATTTGAGGACTTGGAGCTTTGTGACCAGTCTTTAGTAATATTCATAGAACTGTTTCTTTATTTTGATTCCTACATTTCTCATCTTGTCAGATATTCTATTGTGAATGTACTGCTTACCTGTATCTCCTGAAATATAAAAAGTTTTCAGATTGGCTCCCAAACTCTTTTCTGTTATTTTATTAATGGAAATGTTGAAATCCATAAAAATCATAGATGACTGCAGTAAATATAATCACTGTGTTATATTTTTTTTATATGTCTGACCTTTATTGTTTTTTTAATGATTGTGTGATTGTAAAACACTTATTTTTAATTTTTACACTTATCTCTGTTAATCTGCTACTATCTCAGAGATAATAACTATACTGTTAATGATTTATTTGTACCTACCTATTATATATATATATATATATATATATATATATATATATATATATAATTACAATTGCAATGGAGTGCACACTCCAGGGGCAATTACTTCATATGACTAAATAGAGATAAAAATTACAATAGTCTTTCCATTTGTTTTATTTTGATGTTTACTAAAATGTGACAGTATAAGCATTGAAACCAAAGTAGAACATTAGTTGATAGTACTTAATGTTCTAGTATACATTGTATTATTGTATGAGAATTAAAGTATATTTTAAAGACTGAATGTTCTTTTCTCATTATGACTAATATAAATGATTTATATAATACAGTTGAACTCAGGCATCTGAGTTCTCTTGTTATCTGAAGGTATTAAATTTTAGCAGAATAATGTTTTCTCAATGATTTTAAATGTATGTTGCCTACCTATAACTGTGCTCATGGACATTTTATTTCATTACATTTATTTCAATGGTTTTTAATGTTCATTGTCTATTTAAAACTGTGTTCAGATGTTTTGTTTAGTCAAATGTTTCATATTAATGTAATAAGTAATAGATATAAAAGATAATCTGTGACTGTAATTAGAGGAAGAGAACTAAATTAGTTTTTTTTTTTAATGTTTGTCAAATGAAATCTAGTTACTGTACGTGACAGTAATATGTGAAAGTGGTTAGTTTAGGAGACGAAATAGTTTGTTTGGTTGGATTAATAGTTGTGTTTAACTTGTATGTTAAAAATTAAATTTATTAAATTAATTGAATAAATATAATTTAAAATCCCACAGAATCTCCTCATTTGCAGATATACTGATAAAATGTAACATTCTGATGAAATAATACTTGCAGAATTTTCATTAACTTCTGATTTTTTTACTTTATTCCAGTGCAAAACATCTAACTGAAAACCATTATATTGGATTGGTTGGTAATAAATTTTATCATAATAATTTGATAATTGGCTAATATTTATAAGAATCTCTCAGATGTTTGAGCTTTACTAGAACAATCTATACACTATGTACAACTTCTAAGAAGGCGATCTAGGTTAATCTGGACTGCTTGATCTCTGGTTGCATATGTGAATTACTGTACTCTAAACTGCAGTTTATTTCATCATTGTATAAGTTTTGTTGGCTAAATTAGTTTGAAACTTAACATTTGAGCACATGTACTAATTGAAAATTTCCTACACACCTACTTTCCCATGTTATGATTTTTTATTTATTTTAAATGCTTTGAGTGTTTTTCAGTGACCACCTACATTTTCCGTTTATTAATTTTAAATTGTTCAGTGTATCTCTTGGCAATTGATTCCAATCCCCCTTGCCTACAAAAGAAAGTTTTCCCACTCCCTTACCTGAAATAAAGTTCTGGCTCTTTTGCTTTTGCTATTACTAATTCTTCTACCAAAATCCATCCAAACATCACACCATGTAATACGTAAATGTGCATTGGGGTTATGCAACATTCACATTAACTTGTTCATGCTGCCTGTATAACTGATACCTCTTCTCAAAGATGATATAGTTATTTAAACCGGCCGCCAAGCTATTAGTTTACCTTCTAATAGCTAAGAGATCACACATAAATGAAAGAAAGTCACTGTAGTTACTAAATTGAATATATTCTGAAAGTTTTATAAAGTTAAAGCTGGTATCAAATTACACTGTTGAAAACATTTAAGGCAAATCAAACTTCGAAATCACACATTAAGATGCAGGTTATCATCCAAGGCACAACATCTTATGGAAGCATTCACTCTGGAAAATGTATTTATATTTGCACCCCAAAGTTCAGAGTGAGCGTGTTGATAGTTTTAACCATTGCTACTAATAACTCCTAAAAACCATCATTAAAAGGTTCTTTGATTGAGTTTTGCAAGCTTCCTTAAAGTAAATGAGAAAGTCCATGAACTTGTTTCGAGGCTAGATAATTATACTTTCAGTAGTTACATTTTGAATTTTACCTCGTGATGTGACACGTGCTGCTTCCAGAAACTGCCCGAGACTGCCTGAGACTGCCTGAGACTGCTTGCACCTGTTGGCTTTTAATAGCCTTGGCTTATCTTTCGCTGAATTGCCATAGAACAAGGGTTTATTCCCACGGGAAAATACTATTCTCTGGTGAATTACCAAAATCCCCCATTCTTTTAGCACACTAATTTTATTAAGATTTTCCTGAAATTTTAATATGTTATAGTTTAATTTATTACCAATCTTTTCAGTCATGACAAATTTAGTCTTAATTATTCTCATTTACAAGCTATTAATTTCTAAAACTCACACATGGTTATGTCAACACTAAAACCAAATTTTCTTACTCTAAATTGCAAGTTCCCTTTGAACTGTTATATAATTGTTATCAAAGGAATTTTTCTCTCTCATTTGAGCCTAGTTTATCTTCCAAGCACTTTTATCTAAAAAGTTGAAATTCTTTATTTTTAAATCATTATCTCTTTAAATAAATTTCAAAAGCATACAAAAACCACCTTAAAATGATCGTCATTCTCTGCTTCCTTAGTGTAAATCCAACAAAATTCATTATGACTGAAAAACCTTATTTGATTCTTATGTCTTTTATGAAAATGGTTTAGAATCAATTTAAAAAGTGCTTTCTTTTTAAGAAAATTGTTATAAAAGTTCTTTACTATACAACTATATGAGATTTGCCTCCTTCTAAGAAGTTTTAGCAAGATAATGGACATATAACAAGGTTATGTTCTGAAATGAAAAGTGCTTTACTATTGAAAATGATTATAAAAGTTATTTGCTATATGAATTATATATGATAGGCCTCATGCTGAATGGTTTAGGGAAGATAATAGAGATATAACATGGCCCTCCAAATTAAACTTATTCTGCGAATTACGAGAGCTGAAATAAGTTGAATTTAAAATTTAGGAAAATAACGCTCCCCTTCTGACTATACGTTGTGGACAGCTTCACCCAATCACTCATCAGTAATACTACAAAACATTCAAATCAAACCTGCTTCTTCCAATTTAACGATGCCATAAAAAATGCTTGAAATTTTTTTAGATTACAAACTCAAATTCCCTAAATTCTGATACCAGTTGAAAAAGCCATACATGTTTTTCCAGATAAAATTTATTCGTTCATGTTATAATTTTATATTATAACGTGTACATACATGAGTAATAAAATGAGTGAAATATTTAAATTTTATATTTACACTTAAAATTGTTTATTTGTTTACATTTGAGAAAAAAATTGGTTTACACTTAAATAAAAAATTTGATTTTTTTTAGATAAATGAGCTAGGAAGATAAAAGTAGGCTCAAATGAGAGAGAAAAATTTATTTAATAATAATATAATAGTTCAAAGGTAACTTGATGTTTAAGGTAAGAAAAATGAAGTTCTAGTGCCGACATGAGATGGCATCACCATGTGTGACTTTTAGGGAATTAATAGTTCTTAAATGAGGATAATTACAAGACAATTTGTCATGACTTATAAGATTGGGAATAAATTAAACTATAATATATTAAAATTTTCAGAAAATCTGAGTAAAATTAGTGTTCCACAGGAATGGGGGATTTGGTAATTCACCAAAGACTAGTGTTATCCTGCAGGAATATACCATTGTTCTCATTATTCTAATGAATAATTGTGTTGATTGTTTACTATCTGAAATTAGATTGTTTGCATATGACATAATGCTGTATAAAAGAATCAAAACGATAGAAGATTGTAAACAGTTGCAGGGTGATCTGGACAGGATATCTAGTTGGGTTGGTAATCATGGAATGAAGATAAATGTAAAGAAGAGTCAGCTTATTAGATACACAAATAAAAAACAAATGGTTAATTATGATTATAAGGTGGGGACTTATAAGCTGAAGACTTGAAATGTAATTATCTTGACATTACTTTTGATAACAAGCTTAACTGGGCAGGACACATTGGACAGGTGGTAGGAAAAGGTTTCAAAGTTCTGCACTTGTTGGAAGGAATTGGGTTACAAAACTTTGGTCAGACCATTGCTTGAATATGGTAGTGTAGTATGGGACCCTCATTTTATGTATCAAATACAGGAATTGGAGAGGGTGCAAAAAAGGGCTGCTAGATTTGTTTCTGGAAATTATCGCAGAATGCAATCAGTGACTGATATGATAAAGGAGCTGGAATGGGATTCATTGCAAGACAGGAGTAGGATGAGGAGGGTCATGGGAGTGTACAGGGCATATACTGGCGATGAGGCATGGAAAGATATTGCAATATGTATGAAAAGTAGTACATGGAAGGGAAAAGATGACCATGACCACAAGCTGGCACTCGATTTAAGGCACAAGGGTGTGGGAAGATTCTCTTTTTTAGGTAGGGGTGTCAGGGATTGGAATGAGTTACCAAGTGAAATGATGAATAATTTACTGAAAACGTTGAAAGAATTTAAAGATAAAATTTGTAGAGGGCAAGTGTAGGTCAGTGTAGGATAGGGTGAATATGGGTGTGTAGGGAAATTGCCACCGGAGCCTGTGCTTCATTGCAATTAAATAATAATAACAATCTACTGCGCTAGATATGCAGTCCTGATCCTGCAGTTTTAGTCTTATTAAATAACATATCATTCATTGAAACTGTGGATCTCAACCTGGGGAGGTGTGACGTGTCAAGGAGTTAAAAAGCACCACATATGGAGCAAAATTACCAAGGTGGGAACTTCCAAGGTCAATTTATTAATAAAAATGCTTTTATGCTTTAATCTCAAAAAGTGGTTTAGATAATTATTAGGTTAGTGATTAAATGTTACTCACAAGTAGTATGCAAGACATTTTGAATTGTTTGAATAAAAGTTATTTTATATCGAGATGTAGATATCATCATTTTGGGAATGTTTTCAAAAACTGAATATAAAATTTATTAATCAATGAAATTGCTATTAATTTTTATAAAATGTGTATTTTAGATATAAGCTGAAATGAAACATCGAAAACATCTAGAATATCTCATACATTTAAGATTTAGAGAAAACATTAGTCATTTCTATTGAAAAATTACATGTTTATGACATGACATTCCTTTCCTTAAAAATATGCATTATATTTGGTGTCGAATTACCTTCACATACTATGAAATAATGATTTATTTTAATTTTTTAAATTGATCGACAGCAAAATTTTTCATTTATATTGATGTCTGCACCTTTCGAGGATGTTCCCCTAAAGGACTCTGCATTCTAGAAATGATGAAATAAACAAAGAACAGGTTTTTAATCAAATTTTCCATGCATCATTATATTTTAAAATATTTATTGCATTTATTTATATCAAATAAAGTAAAATCTATAAAAATCTTGGGTGTATAATACAAATTAGACTTTATCGAAAATATTAATTTATTCTCAGAATAATTCCATAATATTGATAGTTTTTTTGTAATTATGTGGGTATAATTTGAATTATATTTCCAAAAATAATGTATCAAATATCATGATCTCAAGTTAAAAAAAAAAAAAAAAAAATGGCGCTCCTAATTTTTTTAAAAAAAATGAAAATGTTTCAAAAATTCTTCTAGGTTTAAACTCTTTCTAAGACTTTTCTTTTTCTTATTGTAGTACCGTACGTAGGAGATACCATATAAATCTTTCTTTATAAAAGGAATTTCTTTTGCTAATTGAATTTTTAAGTTTCTAATTGTAATCGAGATCGACACCTGTTTTTGTAATTTTTAGCATTTGTTTATATCCTTCCACAATACTTTCTTCGTTTTTAGATAGATATAGTGCTAAAACCATAACCCTTTTGTTTTTATTTAGCTCTGCTCGAGAGTATACATTATTTCAGAACACCACAATCATTGGGGGAACACGCGTCATGTCCGAGAACGTTCCTGGAATGACTTTTTTAAATAAACGCACTTGTGATGCTGCTTCTCAATAACAACAAGAACTTAACTGAAATACTTATTTATAAATGTCATTGGAATCACAATTTCTTAGCTATATAAATATTTAGATGCATTCCCAGAATGATGCTTTATTGATGTGATTAAATATACAATCTAAAATTAATTTCATGTGAAATTGTGCTTAATTTGCTGGTAACAAAGTAAATGAATGTTTGGAAGTATTTAAATACTGAAAATTGTTATTGTTATTTATTAATATCACCACATGTCAGGCCGTGAAGAAATAAAGTAATTTCATTCGTAAAATTTAAAATAAACACAAAAAGTCATTTCGGGAACACATCCCCAAGTGCTAGTTCTGCAGAATAAATAAACCAGAACATCGAGAAACGAATAAATAACACCGTTAACAGTAAGACTAATTTCAGCTCTTAGAAGATTATATTTCCAATTGTTACAAAATAAAACAATAGTACCTAAAATAAAAATAAATGCACTCTGTCATTGAAATATAATTGCAATGGAGCACAGGCTCCGGTGGCAATTTCCCTACACTGCCACCGGAGCCTGTATCAATTATACGGGGCCCCCGGGCCACGGGGGCTCCCAACGCGCGTAAGCAAAAATTAATAAAAACTTCCCATTTTTTTTTTATTTCACAAATGACAAAAGTAAAAAAAAAGCAATTTCTTTTTTTCCCGCGTAAAGCGTGCGTTCAAAAGTTGGCAACACCCTACATCGGATATCGCGGGCTGCGGGATTTCCCTTAAGTCATTTACTTCAACGGGTGAATCCCACAATAATCGATGTGCGTACGATACGATGATAAACCACGGACGGAGAGCAGTGTTTATTGACGCGTTTTATTTAATTGTGCATTACATTGTAATACAATACTAACAATTGTTCTTCTGGTTTATTAGTATTAGTAGCGATTTGTAAAAACAATGAGTGAAAGGAAAAGCAATTATCCCAGCGGAGCTACGAAAAGAAAAAGTAAACAGAAAAGGGAGGAGTTCATAAAAAAAAGTGCCCAAAATTTCTTCATTTTTTCCGACACCAGCTCCTGTAAGTGATTTAGATTGCAAAGGTAAGTACTACCAAACCCATTTATCTTATCTATCTACCTGTAGCTAAGGGTGAATTTTGTTTTTAGGGTTCCGTACCTCAAAACGAAAGAAACGGAACTCTTAAGGGCCCCATACACACAGCAACTTGTTGGCCAACTTGGTTGTGTTGTAGCTGAAGTTGGTGTGTGTATGGGTAGGTTGGCAGACCAAATCACAAGTTGGCCAACCAAGTTGGCGGTTTTCAAACGCTTTTGATATTTGTAGGCGGGGCCTATTGTTGTGACAACGTGTTGTAGTGTGTATGGGCAAGTTATCCAACTTGACTGCCAACATCAGTCTGCTCCAGTTTCTCATCGAGACAGTGCTAGAGATCTATGCTTATAGTGGTATTGTGATGGTTACTATTCAGAACAACGATGCATGGAACACCGTCATCGAAAAGTTTCGCAGTCTACCACAATTGTGGAAAGTGAAATCTGATTTATATAAAAATAAAAATTCAAGAAACAAGGGCTGGGAAGAATTGCTGATTGCTTTCAAAGAAGTGGAACGGGATGCCACAATTGAAAGCATGAAAAAACGAATAGCAAATATGCGTACATACTATAGACAAGAACTAAAAAAAAAAAAAAAAAAAAAACAAAAAAAGTGAAAGATCTGGAGCAGGAGATGAAGATAAGTTAGATTTTATAAGGGACCAGGAAACACAGTTACCGGGAATATCGTCCTTTGACAGTACAGACGACGATGAAGACGACAATGACGACTCTGAGGTGAGCTCAAGTTTGATTTATAGCTTTGCAATTAAACAGATTTCGGTGAAATATTGCGAATTACAAAAGTATCTTAAGTATATAAAGTAGATCATCGGTTAAACGACCATCCGTTAACCGAAATAAATCTAGAAAAGAAAAAAAAGAATAGTTTGATAGGTATTTTTATAATTTTTATTGCAAATTCGATAAATAATATCTATTACTGTTGGAATATTGATTGTAATTTAAAATTTCTAACAACATTAAAAAAAAAAATAAGTGAATAAGTTGAAAGTGTACTAGGAAACCAGGATTCCTCTACTTTTTCACTCAGTTCATCAATTTTTGGCTCCCCTCTTTCCAGATTTTTCCTGTTATTATTTCTTAAAACTTATTCCAATTTTATATTTCATACTTCTTGTAATGGGACATAGGAGTTAGGTAACGGGAATTAGTATTTATTGGGAATTGGTACGTTAAATTTATTCATTGTATGTCGCGAGTCTTCTTAGCGAGCTGTAGGCGACGCCGGACGTGGTTTCAGATAGCCAGTAGCGTGGGATGCTGAGATTGCAATTCAGCATAGAAGCTTCTCGAGAGACGCTACATGCAGCCCCACCCGAAGTATAGTTAGTGTGACGTCAGGTAGTTCCGTTATTCTCATTGGCTTAGCGCAGTGGCATGATGCACTTGCAGACGAGTGACGCTTTGTTCTAACAAAAAGGTTAGGCACGCTTTGCCAGTCCTTCATCGTGAACTAGCAGCCATCCAGTAAAGATGTAGTCGCATAACGCAGGTAAGGCGCGCAATGCCTCGGCTGGTCTCCAAAATTAGTTGTTGTTCTTCTAAATTGGTTAGTTACTCTCTAAAAGTATTCAGTATTTGTTGCGGTTATTTCTGAAGTATTTGGTTTGCTCGTGTGAGAGATAATATGTTTAAACGTAGTTGAACTGCCCGGTATAACTTATTCGGTTGATTAAGCTTCTCCTTGATTTTGATGGTAGACGTGAGCCGCCAACAATAATAAGTATTCAGTCGTCGTTGTGTTCAGTGATTAATGGTTGAGAGAGAGAGAGCGGCGAAATTGTGTTGCCTTGTGATGTAATGAGTGATTGGTTTTGTGAAGCTTTGTTGAAGTGAAGGCAGTAATTATGTGCTAACTTTTGAGTAGTAGATTCCAGTATTAATGCAAAGACGTGTCATATTCTCTTCGTGTCAAGTAGTTGGAAATCGGACGAAATGTATGTTAGGTTTTTATATTAAATGGTTTGTAACTTATCCGCATCATGTTTGGTCTCAATAACACTCGTAGACTAAAGAATCCACAGCCCCTCATCCTGCTATTGTATTGCGTTCTTTATAATAATGTTGATTTAGTATTTTGGTAACTGAAGATAATTTCATGAAGAAGAGTGAACGAGGTTTTATTTCCATGAGGTAAGAAAGTATAAAATCATTCGCAGTTTGGCGATCTCTGCGTAATCAAAGGTCACCTGGTGTCAGAATCCTGATTTATTGCTAGAATTAACATCTCCTAGCTAATTTCCTCCTCCCCCCCCTTTTTGGTTACAAGTAAAATTGAAGTTAGATGGAAGTTTTAGTAATGTTGGGTAATTAGTACAATAGTAACCACTCGTGCCATACAACCCCTCACATTCTACACGAAATTTTCAAGCCAATTATTTCTAAACGTTTTCCAATTGTTATTAAAACGTAATTCATTTCATTGTTAGAAAATGTGTAAATGCCGAGCTTTTTCATGAAAATTTTGTGTGCAGTACATGTAGGCCTATATATATATATATATATATAGAAATTGGACTTGTGGGTCTCATATATTTCTGATGATCGAAGGTTTACTATATTTAAAATACTGCCAATCTCTGTTAAAAAAGCTTGATTAAACATTTACTAACTTCTATTTACATGTTTGGTAGTAGTCCTTAAAAGTCATTAAGAGAAAGAGAAGCAGTAAAGTTGGGAAGGAAGACTACCTAAAGAGAGCAGTTAAACATTTGGAAGAAATTAAAGGAAAAAGCCTGAAGGAGAAAGATGAAGCTGCAACATACCCAGAGTCTTGGGCCGTATCATACAGAAAGCTGAGCGAGGAACAAAAGCTTTATGCAAAAAGAGCTATAGACGAAATATTAATTTTAGGACAGTTAAATCAGCTGAGCCTAAATAGTGTAATCTGTCCGCACCTCAAACCCATCAGATCCCCATCCACCAATCTCATCAAATTCCTCTGAATTTTCTATACAATATAATCGAGACCGAAAAATGTGGTATTTATAACACCTGCACAATCCAACTGTACATAAAGCTATTTCTTCTAGTTCCAACATTACTGGTACATTACTGGTACTTGTTCTCTGTACGCTGGTTCTTTCCCTACTGATGTCGGGCAACAGTGTTGCCCAACTTGTTTTTGTGTTGGCCAACCAAGTTTGGAGACATGGTTGGCCAACAAGTTGCTGTGTGTATGGGGCCCTTTACTTACCTGTAGGATCAATTTGTTGTCTGTTTGTCTATCATTCCGTATCGTAAATTGCGTGTTCAGACGTACGCGAGCTCGGGTCAGTGTTGCCAATTTAGCGACTTTGTCGCTAGAAGTGACGACTTTTGCTCAAGTCTTAGCGACCAAAAAAACGTTTTAACGACAAAAATGGTTAGCGACATATCTGGCGACTTTTGGAGTAGAAGTGAAAACAGTTCTAAAGCCAATAATGGAAACATTTTTTGTCAACTCGACACAGAATTATACAGTGCCAAGAGATATTTAAGGAAAACAACAAACGCGCTTGCGCACCAAATTCAAACTTTATTTAATTAAAGTTCCATTCGTGTTTGCTCTAGCTTTAGCTATTTCAAAGAATATTCAAGTTTTACATTTATTTGTTAAAAAACTCTAGCTTTAATTGAATGTTAAACTTTTTTGAGTGAATCAACTTTTTAAAAAATAAAATTTTAATGTAAAAATCTTCATGTTGAATTTGAAAAAAACCAAACGCAACTTTCGCGCCAAATTTAAGGTAGACAAACAGAATACATGTATACAAGGTATCCTAATCTAATCTCAGCCAAGGTTAATGGGATTTTAGTAACCTTGATTTCAGCACCTGCTTAGCATTTAGGGCATTTAATAAACCTGAACGCGACCATTGGCTCTATAGTAACAATTCAGAATTCACTGACTATTGAACAACGTACCTTATTATCGTCGATAACTCATCGATCTATACCTGAAATTTTCAATTTTTTAACTTAAATTTTTTTTCGAGTTGACAAAAAACATACGTAATATTAAGTAATAATGAAATTTATTTCTGTCCAACTACATCTTATTTTTCGAAGTGTTCCCTGTTTGTTTGAGTGTGTTTTTCCCCCCAGATTTGCTTTACATTTAGATGGGAAATGCCCGATCTCATTGCACCTTGCGCATTTGTTTCTTTTGGTTCGACAATCAGCTACTTTGTGGCCGGAATTTCGGCAGTAGCTGCACGTAATGTACTGGACTCTTTTGAATGTTGCATTGCTTCTACAATCTTTGGCACTGTGGCCAGTACGATTGCAAATTTGACAAGTTATGGCGCTTCGACATTCCCTACTTAGGTGTCCGATTTTTCCACGGGAATTGCAATTCACGAATGTACCCCTATTGTGTCTGAACTGTGTCGTTTTAGTGTCTGTTTTGTTATGTGAATATTTTTCGCGTTGCGATAGAATTGCTGATTCTTCCGTAAGGGCTAAGTCAACGACTTTTGGCAGGGTCGCCTTTTTGCCCTGTGCTCTGACAATTGTCTGTATTCTTTCGTCTTTCAAACCTTGGACGAAAGTCGCCTCAGTCAGCTTTTTTTATTAATGCAAGACTTCCCTCAACAGCCGCGGCCTTCATTTCATTTACAGTGGCTTGCCGGAAATCATGTTCCAATGCATCAACACGAGAAGCCCATTCTGCTATTGTTTCGTTACTTTTCTGCCTAGCCAAGAATAATTGATATGCGTAATAATCCAAGGATCTCTGCTCCCCGTAATTTTCTATCAAAATAGCTTTGATCTATGGCCAATCTTTTGTCTGGTCTCTGACAAGAATTTTTGACCTTGCGTTCGAAACTATTTTGCTTTTGACAAACTGTAACAATACATCATGCTCCTCTACAGCTACTAAAGAGAAAGCTGTCGACACATTATCAATAAAGGATCTCAGTTCTGATTTATCTCCGCTAAAATTGTAGGGAATTAATTTTAGTGCATCTGTGACTGAAATTTTCACACTACTTGATTCACGCACACTTTCCGCACTCGATAGCTTGTCGGTGGGCATTTTGAACACTTGTTAGGCACTGTTTTTCACTTTACTCACTGTTTTGCTGCTGCAATTGCTGTAGCTGCTCTGCGATGCGCTGGCCGGCCGGCTGGCGCCTCTAGCGGATGCCGCCGTCCCTTCTCGAGTCGCGATCTTTCTGCTGCGTCCAGGTCGCTCTGTCGCCCGCGTAGATTAATCTGCGTCGCTCACCAAATGATTCCGGAACGTCTTCTTCTTTCTTGATCCTTCTCTTGCCTATCACTCCCTCTGTGATGAACTAGTCTCTGTGTTAGGTATAGCGAGAGAAATAATTTCTTCCTCTGCTATGCTAAGTGGAACTTTGTTCCAAATTAGTATGTGGTAATTGAAACCCCACATCTGACACCAATTTTATGTGGGTATGTCGCGTGTTGACCGAGCGAGAGTCGAACTTACCCACTGTGTGTCCGTTCCAGCGTCTACTTACTGCCAACTGAGGTACTTCCGGTTTCCAGCCGGCATCTGTAAGTTCCTAGCTGGGATAAAATTCATGCACAGAGGCTTAACTGGTCTAAAATTGGGACGTAGGTGTTCCTTGAATAATGTAAAGAATTGCGGTTACTTGATTTATTCGGCGAGAGCAGTTGCATGGTGCAATTACAATCGACTGGTACATAAAATCAGCATTCCTGGTATTAGAATGATGGACCATAGGATCCGATGTTGAGACAGAATGCGTTACAAGCCAGCAGAGGGAGGATTCTTGGAAAGATGCCCAAAATGGCTTGATTAGACCGTAACAGGTCACATCGCGGACTGGAGCGAATCGTGTGCTCAAAAAGGCGCCCTCGATTCCGGAAGGTGGGGAAAGCCTTCCTCTCATTGGCTGACAGTCACTACGAACACGCGTGTGTATCACGTGCCCATAGCGTGTTAGCCTCATGTACTGGTTGTGCTGTACAGCTTTCCCACAGTAAGAACTGCCAGGCCAGCGGTGTCGTGTACTAGCGGTGTAACCTTCCTGCTACCGCGCTGGCTTGGAAGTACTCTGCCTTCATTGTTACTAAACTCTATACTAACATCTATATAAAAATCAGCTACCGCGACATCTCTACCGGGTTTCACTCCAGTGCGTGGTGAAGGCATGGAGGAAGGAACATATCGAGTCGACGCAAGGGACCTTCACCACGCACTGGAGTGAACCGGGTAGAGTGTAGCATGGAGGAAGCAATATATAGAGACGACGCAAGGGAGCTTCACCACACACTGGAGTGAAACCGGGTAGAGAGAAGTGGGGTGTGGAGGCCGCCATATTGCACGGCCGGAGAAACACGGGAAATGACACAAAAACCTCAAGGAAATCATAATACAACCGTGGCACCGCAATTTGATGGTGGATTGTTATGTAACTCGACGAGACACATCAAAAATGAAGAATAAAATGTTTTAATATCGTGATTAGTTCTCGAGATATGGTGTCTCAAAAGTTAAGTGTTTTGGGTTGAAATTCAGAAGAAAAATTTCCCCAAAGGCAAATTTGATGATAAATTCTTATGTATCACGACGATACAAATCGAAAATAAAGAATAAAAGTTTTGGATATCTCGCTTAGTTCTCGAGATATGATGTCTCCAAACTGAGTTTGTTAGGTTATGATGAGGACTGGACCAAAAGATAATTTTGCTGCACTTGCAGATTGGGTGTTTAATTTTTTCTACTAATCCTTGTGGTTAGGTTGAAACGCTGCCTGGACCAGAATAAAAAACGTCACCAAAAGCACAAGGAACTATACTTGTAACTAATTTTTGATAGTTAATATCTAGAGAGCTAAGGGAATATCAAAAAATCAGTAATTGTAAAAAAAAATAAACGATTTAAAAATCTAGAAAAAATAGTTGTAGACATATTTACAAACAGAAACAAGTCATCTCTGAGATTTAAAAAAAATAGTATAAATAAATGTTTAGAATTTTTAAAAAAATTAACACTTCAAGAAACCTCATAATTTCTGAGCTAACATAGAAGAAATTGTACTGTTAGTGGCTTACATAATTTTGCTAGAAAAATCAGTGCATTCATATATCAGAAGCTAACAACTAATAATACATAAATTGTTTGTTCTCTTCTGATACACACCGCATTTCAACCTGCCAACATTTCCATTAATATTGCCACTACAAAATCAAACTATGTAGACACATGTAAACACAAGAAATGCATCGCGAACTACATTTCGGACTACATCGTTTATTTCATCACGTTTAGTAGTTCGCACAGCACAAATTATCACAATTACTTTCATGGTACACTTTCAGTGTAAACTCAAACTTGAGTAAAGCATATTCACTGTGTCGCGATGTAAAGTTGACCCGCTTAAATTAAACTTTCAGCACTTGTCTACAATAAGGCTAACTTTTCAGGTCTAAAGTAATAACATATGCTAATTGTCTACACTACACCAACAAACATTTGAGAACGATATCATCTTGTTGAGAGCAATGAATAAATTTATAGCGATAGGCCCTAATGTTGCAGTTACCTATCAGATACTTCAAGAACGATAATTACAATGTGACATCCTTATGAAACGTTATTCCAGGTTGTTTCCTATCTTGTCTGCAACACAACTTGGCATTATAGTAAACTTTAGAATATTAGAAAATGAAATGTTCACAGCAGAATACACAGTGCAAACAGCCTAATTTTTTGGGGGTTCCTTTGACCGCCAGTGGCCGCCGCGCATGCACAGTAGGAGACGAGTTTTTTTTTATGAGGTTTCACCGATTTGGCGTTATTTTGTCTCCATATATTCCTTTCTCCAGGGGTGAAGAAGGTCCCTTGCGCCGTCTCCATATATTCCTTCCTCTATGAAACAAACTAGTTTTATTAATCACTCTGATTAACAATGTAACTTGTATAAACAGAGTCCATAGATAATGCGTAACTGCGTTTCCGCAGATAAAACATGGAGGAAGGAATATATGGAGACAACGCAAGGGACCTTCACCCACGGAGGCCTTTCTCCATGCCTTCACCAAGCGCTGGAGCGAAACGGGGTAGAGAGAAGTGGGATGGGGAGGCCACCATATTGGTCGGCCTGAGAAACACGAGGAATAGTCACAAAAACCTAAAGGGAATTATGTGACAACAGTGGCATCGCAATGTGATGAATTATTATGTAACTCGGCGAGACACTTCAAAAATGAAGAATATTTTTTTGATAGCCTGATTATTTCTCGAGATAAACTGTCTCTAAAGTGAAGTGTTTTGAGTTGAAATTCAGAAGAAAAATTTCCTCAAAGTGAAACTTGATGATAGATTCTTATGTAACACGATGATAGAAATCGAAAATAAAATTTTTCGATTTCTCGCTTAGTTCGCGATATATACTGTCTCCAAAGGAGGTTGTTAGGTTATGATTTGGACTGGACCAAAAGATAATTTTGCTGCACATGCAGATTGGGTGTATTTTTTTTTTTTTTTTACTAATCCTTGTGGCTATATTGAAACGCGGCCTGGACCAGAATAGGTTTTAGGTTATATTTTCGCACTCTATTTCAGTAATTGATAAGAATGATTTCAAAATCAACAAAATTAGTTGTAGACATATTTACAAACAGAAAAAAGTCATATCTGAAATTTTAAAAATAGCCTAAGTCAATGTTTAAAGCTTAAAAAATGAACACTTAAAAAGACCTCATAGTTTCTG
This sequence comes from Vandiemenella viatica, assembly GCA_031002005.1. Classification (NCBI taxonomy): domain Eukaryota; kingdom Metazoa; phylum Arthropoda; class Insecta; order Orthoptera; family Morabidae; genus Vandiemenella; species Vandiemenella viatica. The sequence goes on from JARYHS010008074.1 coordinate 289,971,735, forward strand.
AGCTTACTTTGAAGATATTGTACTGTTAGTGGCCTATATAATTTTTCTAGCAAAATCACTGGATTCATAAGTCAGAAGCTAACAACTAATAATAAATAAATTATTTGTTCTCTTCTGGTACACACCGCATTTCAACCTACCCACATTTCCATTAATATTGCCGCTAAAAAATCAAACTATGTGGACAGATCTAAACACATGAAATGCATCGCGAACTACTTTTCGGGTAACAACAACGTTTGCTTCATCAAGTTTTAGTAGTTAACACAGCACAAATTATTTCAACTAATTTCATCGTACACTTTCAGTATAAACTGAAACTGGACTAAAGTATGCACATTCACTGTATCGCGATGTAAACTTGACCCGCTTAAATTAGACTTTCAATACTTGTTTACAATAAGGCTAAACTTTTGGGTGCAAAGTAGTAACATATGACGATTGTCTACACTACACCAACATACATTTGAGAACGATATCATCCTATTGAGAGCAATGAAGAAATTTATAACGATAGGCCTTAAAGTTGCAGTTACCGATCAGACACTTCAAGAACAATAATTACAATGTGACATACTTATGAAACGTTATTCCAGGTGGTTTCCTCTCTTTTCTGTTAGTGCAACCGTATGCAACACAACTTGGCATTAAAGAAAACTTTTGAATATTAGAAAATGAAATATTATCATCAGCAGACACAGTGCAATGTTTCGGGCTGATTCCTATGGCGTTATAGCCACTGAAAGCAGATGGTGGCCTAGGCGCATAAGAGAAGCGCTAGAAATACAAAAACAGCCCAACAACATTAATGCCGACAATGGTTTACAACTTGACCATATTTGGTCATACTTGCTCAGAAAAACCCAAGTCGAACGGCCCCATCCTACCGCCTACACTGGGCGCGGTGACGTCACCGCGGCGGTTAGCGCTGCCACTATATAAGGCGATAGGGGCAAACTTACAAGCAGTCCTCTGATGAAAGCCACAGCAAGATGGCAGAAACGTTAGGTTTTAACAAATCGACGCGGCTCCACCCGGAGAACCAAGATATTACATACAGTGACCGCGGAAGCCTTCGTAATCATTTGATGAATCTCTACGGGGAGAATATTTTTAAATCAACTAGACTGTTTGGATCACTACGGCAGAAGAGGAACATGAGGCTTAGCCATCTAGCCTTTCTTTGTAGGTGCCGTGATTAAGACGTCCTCCCAGCTTTTGTCATGATTAAGCATCATGTGCAAACGCCGACAGCTCGCCGCATTCTGAAGAAGAGCTCTCAGGCACTGCTCCGTGAACGTATCCACCAAACGCGACGAGAGTTAGCAGCATTGGAAGTGAGAATCTTCAACCTGCACTGATTCCTCAGTAACGTCTTAAGCGCCAGTGACTGGACCAAGCTAGATCAACTGTCGTGGAATCAAGCTTACGACGCCTTTGAAAAAACGAGGAAGAGGCAAATCATGAAATTTTCGAAATTAGCAGATCAGCAGCATCCCCAGCAGCAAGCAAATGTTTCACAGCGGTGTGTAGTCAATCTCACTGAGGAAGAATTAGACGCCGCTACCAGTTCAGTTCTCGCTAGTGGACTAAACTTCGCTATAACACTGGCCAAAATACCGACGGACGAGGTCATTGCTGCAGTGGAGTCCTCTGTCTCCTGCCTAACTGCTGACGATGCATACGAGATCCGAAGCGCCACGGCGAAGATTTTATCAACTGCAAGGTCCCCTGCACCGAACATCACTAGAGAAGAACGTATTGCACTTCGGCAGTTAAAAGAGAGGGATGATATAGTTATTTTACCTGCTGACAAAGGCAACGCTTCTGTTGTCATGTATTCTGACGAATACCATCGGAAGGTGGAGACGCTTTTGCAAGACGAGACGTATGAGAAATTAAGAATCAACCCCCTACAAAAGATTAGACGCCTCGTAGCCACCAAAATACGCGAAGCAACATCAATTGAACCTGAGGCGAAGAGAAGATTAACTACTTCCAACAATCTCCCTCCTAGATTTTATGGCCTTCCAAAAATCCATAAAGACGGTGTACCTCTGAGACCTATCATCAGCGCTCTCCAATCTCCTACGCATCCATTGGCCAGATACTTAGCAGAAAAGTTGAAGATCTTAAAGAACTCTTCCTCCACCATCAAAAATTCCTCCCACTTCATTGAAATCATCAGGAACAGACGACTAGAAGAAAATGAAATTCTTGTCAGCTTCAACGTCACGTCTCTTTTTACAAATGTGCCAGTAAACGAGGTCATTAATATAATCAGAGAGCGATTAGAATCGCTCAACTTGCCACTGGAATGGGCTTCGCTTACGGAGTTCTGCCTGAAAACTACCTTCTTCCAGTACAAGAATCAATTCTACCAACAGAAGGAAGGAGCCGCCATGGGAAGCCCACTGTCTCCAGTAGTCGCCGACTTATATATGGAAACCTTCGAAGATGAAGTTATCCAGAACGCCCCCCTGAAACCGTCGCTGTGGGTGAGATTTGTGGATGACACATTTGTCGTCTGGCCCCATGGAATAAAAGCGCTTCATGTCTTCTTCGATCATTTAAACAGAGCCCATGACAAGATCAAGTTCACAATGGAGATTGAAAGCGACAACAAACTCCCGTTCCTGGATGTTTTAGTTACAAGAAATGATGAGGGCTCCTTGGGCCACCGAGTTTACCGAAAACCAACGCATACTAATCGGTACCTCCACGCCGACTCTCACCATCATCCAGCGATCAAAAGTGGAATTTTAAAAACGTTAACACTCCGCGCATCCGTGGTATGTGACGAAGAGAGTATGGCCACTGAAAAGAGAAGTTTAAAGGAGACATTTCTAGCCAATGGATATAGATAGCGTGGCTGCCTGTAATAAAGTCTTAGCATGCCTGGATCGCTCCACTTTGTCTCGCACTTCAGCATCATCGGCGGAAAACAACAAACCACCTGACAAGGCAGTGGCCATTCTGCCATGCATCCAAGGAGTTACGGATAAAATTGGTCAGCTACTTAAAAAGAAGAATATCTGTCCCATATACAACCCCAGGAAATTATCCAGCATCCTGACCAGCGTTAAAGACAAGATAGAACATTTGGAAACACCAGGAGTATATGAAATTCCTTGTAGCTGCGGCAAGGTTTACATTGGGGAAACCGGACGCACTGTTAAGGAGAGGCTCAATGAACACATCAGGCATTTTAAGAATAATGACGCAAGCAAGTCCGCTGTAGTTCTACATTCAGCCGATAGCGGCCATTCAATTTTATTCGATAAGACCAGCGTTATAGCCACTGAAAGCAGATGGTGGCCTAGGCGCATAAGAGAAGCGCTAGAAATACAAAAACAGCCCAACAACATTAATGCCGACAATGGTTTACAACTTGACCATATTTGGTCATACTTGCTCAGAAAAACCCAAGTCGAACGGCCCCATCCTACCGCCTACACTGGGCGCGGTGACGTCACCGCGGCGGTTAGCGCTGCCACTATATAAGGCGATAGCGGCAAACTTACAAGCAGTCCTCTGATGAAAGCCACAGCAAGATGGCAGAAACGTTAGGTTTTAACAAATCGACGCGGCTCCACCCGGAGAACCAAGATATTACATACAGTGACCGCGGAAGCCTTCGTAATCATTTATGAAATGTATTCGACATGATTCTGATCTTTTTACTCAACATATGGTTCTCATTGCTCGTTTTTGCATCCTAAATATATTAGTGCTTTGTGACGAGTTACCCCAGAAAATAATTCCATATCTTAACAGTGAGTGGAATTGGCTATAGTATGCTTGTATTATGGTATTTATACTGGTAGTATTCCTAAGGATTCTCAGTCCGTAACACACTGAAGACAGTCTTGTAGCCAATTTGCTTGTGTGTACATCCCAATTCATGTTTTGTTGTACCCATAAGCCCAAGAATTTCGTTTCGTTTACATTCTTTATATCTTTATCATTTATGGCTACCTGAATAGTGTTTTTGCTAACTGAGTGGGGTAGAGAAAAATTCAAACATACTGTTTTTTCCTCATTTAAAATTAGGTTGTTTGTGTCAAACCAGTTTTTGAGCTCGCACATGGTTTTATTTGCTTTTAATTCTAAACTTTCTAAATTTTGTGAGGTGAGTAAAACACTTGTGTCATCTGCAAACTGAACTGTATCTTTTGAATGAACAGTTCTTGCGAGATTATCGATATAAATTAGAAATAATATAGGTCCTAGCACTGAGCCTTCGGGTACTCCATACTTTACAAACTGTTCATTTGAGGTAAATTTTTCTCTTGTATTATGTTTTTGGTATGTTGTTTCATGGTCTACAGTTACTCTTTGTTTGCAATTTTCAAGATAAGATTTGATCCAGTTTTTTTGCATTTCCTCTTATTCCCATTTTTTCTAGTTTAGTTAGCAGTATACTGTGATCTATTATATCAAATGCCTTTGATAGGTCCAGGAAAATACCTGCGGCCATATCATTTCCATCCAAAGCTTTTATAACAGATTCTAAGAATTCAAATATTGCAGTGTGTGTAGATTTATTTTTTCTGAATCCATGCTGTTGAGTAGAAAGTAATGTGTACTTGTTTATAAACTTGTGTGTATTCTTCTCTTCCTGTGCTGCTGCAATCTCTGCTTCAGTAATTGCTGGCCTTTCTATTTGTCCTTAATTTATTAAGCTACAAAGCACCCTTCTCTCCAGTGTAAAAAAATCCAACAAAAAAACATATCAACAAGTTACTTAACCCAAACGGATATTAGCTGCTGAAACATGGTATGCATGACCAACAAGTACTTTTATTATTATTTTTATATTTTAAATTCCAAAAAATTATTTTTTATATATACATATATATATTTTAAAATCCTGGTGTGTACTAAGGTCATCAGCAGAAAGAACTAGCATGTTTGTATACCAAAAACAAATATATATATATATAATACCTATGATATTAATATGCTACTGTCACACCATATCGTGTATCGATGCTGATTCAAACATTTCTACCAAACTTGACCGTGTTGGTTGGTACCTTTAAAGGATGCTTGCATAGGTTCTTTATCCGGCCATCAATCCCTTGTAATTACCACAAGAGACAAAGGTTTATGGAGTAAAACAGTTCTTGCTTAGACAAAATTTATATTCTTGAATTCTGTACAAGTAATTCTATCATCTCCTGAATTCAGATTGCAGGTTGACGTCACTCACACACACTGATTGGCAATCTTTCAAAAAATTCCTCCAAAATTTGAAAGATCATCCTGTGGCATACTGCAATAGCATCAGAGTCCACTGTCCTGATCATTAATGTAAAGTTTATAACAACTTGAAGTTTTCTGAGTTCCCAGTTTCACCACTACTAAAAATCTTCAAAGTCCCTAGCCTCATAGTTCGCTGCCCATCACGGAGCTCTTCTCGCCTCGACTGCCCGCTTGAAAAACTGTTCAAAAACTATTACCCAACTATATAAGAACGAAGTCTTTCTCGGCGTTGAGAATGTATAAACTGCTCTCGGGTCACCCGAGAGCAGTTTACACAGACGCAAAAAAAAATCCCAACACCAAGAAAAAATTATTGTAGAGTAATGAAATTTGGACAATGCATTTGTCAAGTTAACATGTTTAATTGATTAAATTTTCAAGATCACAGGTTAATTTAAGCTCAAGAAAATGCATTTCAAATGTGAAATACTGTTAAATTAATAGCCGGTGTAACCTCCAGAATTTTGAATGCAAGCCTGCAAACGTGAATGCATTGTGTCATACAGGTTTCGAATGTCACTTTGTGGTATGGAGTTCCATGCTTGTTGTACTTGTGCTGTCAATACTGGGACGGTCAGTGCTGGCTGTGGATGATGCTGGAGTTGTCGTCCAATGATATCCCATACGTGTTCAATTGGAGACAGATCTGGTGATCTCGCAGGCCAAGGTAACATGTCGACACTCTGTAGAGCACGTTGCGAGACAACAGCGGTATGAGGGCGAGCGTTATCCTGTTGAAAAACTCCCCCTTGAATGCTGTTCATGAATGGCAGCACTACAGGTTGAATTACCAGACTGACGTACAAATTTGCAGTCAGTGTGTTTGGTATAACCACAAGAGTGCTCCTGCTGTCATAGGAAATTGCTCCCCAGACCATGACTCCAGGTGTAGGTCCAGTGTGTCTAGGCCGCAGACAGTTTGGTTGCAGGCGTTCCCCTGGCCTCCTTCTGACCAACACTCGGCCATCACTGGCACCAAGGCAGAACCTGCTTTCATCAGAAAACACAACAGATCTCCACTCCGTCCTCCAATGAGCTCTGGCTTGACACCACTGGAGTCGCAAACGGCGATGGCTTGTAGTCAGTGGAATGCACGCTACAGGGCACCTGGCTCGGAGCTGTCCTTGAAGTAACCGATTTCTAACAGTTCGTTGTGTCACTGTGGTACCAACTGCAGCTCGAATTTCTGCCGCAGACGCAGTACGATGCGCCACAGCTGTACGCCGAATACGGCGGTCTTCCCTCTCAGTAGTGCCACGTGGCCTCCCGGAACCCGGTCTTCTTGAGGCAGTACCATCCCTTGACCACTGCACCCAACAATCATGCACAGTGGATACATTCCGGCCAAGTCTTTCTGCAATATCGCGAAAAGAAAATCCACCTTCTCGTAGCCCTATTACACGACCTCGTTCAAACTCGGTGAGCTGTTGATAATGGCTTCTTCGTCTTCTTAAAGGCATTCTTGGCTAACATCAACTCACTATGTCAAATCTCAGCGGTAAATAATGTTCACAAACTTTACAGCGCGTATTTAAAGCAAACCTGATTTGCAAGCTCTGAGTAGCGCTACTAGCGCCACACTTATGCGCGAAGCGCGAAATTTGAATCGATGTCATCTTGCAGATGTATAAACACGCCTACCAAATTTCGTTTATCTAACACAAGTCTTTCTTGGTGTTGGGATTTTTTTTTCCGTCTGTGTATATATTACCCAACTGTTTGCGCTGGCTGGATTTTTATAGCCTTGGCTTATCTATTGCTGAATTACCATAGAACAGTGGTAAGTTCCCGTGGGAAAACACTATTTTCGGGTGAATTACCAAAATCCCCCATTCTTGTGGCGGATTTTCACGAAATTTTAATATGTTATGGATTAATTTATTCCCAATCTATTTGGTCATGACAACTTTTCTCGTAATCATTCTCGTTTAAGAGCTATTAATTTCTAAAAGTCACACATGGTGATGCCATCACATGTCGACACTAAAACTTTGCTTTTTCTTACTTTAAATTTCAAGTTACCTCTGAACTGTTATATTTTTTGTTATTAACTGAATTTTGCTCTCTCATTTGATCATACTTTTATCTTCTTAGCTCTTTTATCTAAAAAGTTCCTATACTTTATTTTTCCAATATCTTCTCAGATAAATTTTAAAAGCATACAAAATACACCTTAACATGATTGTCATTCTCTGCTTTCTTAGTGGCTTTTATGAAAATGATTTAGAATTCATTTAAAAAGAACTTTCTTGTTAAGAAAATGGTTATAAAAGTTCTTTACTATACAATTATTTGAGATTTGTTCCCTTCTAAATGGTTTTAGCAAGAAAATGAACATATAACAAGGTTATGTTCTGAGATGAAAAGTGCTGTTCTATTGAAAGCAATTATAAAAGTTATTTGCCATATGCATTATATGCAACACGCCTCCTGCTGAATGGTTTAGGTAAGATAATAGATAAATAACAACCATTTGTTTTGATGAGGATTTAGCATTGAAAAATAAACTCAGTTTATCACAAGTAAATGGAGCATGATAATAAACACATTAAAAAAATCTTAAAATCGATTAGGATAAAAATATTAGCTATTTTATTTTTTATAAAAAAAAAATACAATATACATTCAATTTATTCATATTTATAGTACAGGCAGTTTCAAACAATATATTATGTTTCAATCTGCAACCAGTGGTTTATAAATAATTAGGTGGTTTTAATACTTAAAACACTTAATTACATAATGGAAATGGCTTTCCACAAAACTGATATGTAGAGAACAAGGATTTTATCTTTATTTTAGTGTCATATTACAAGCAGCAAATATAAATAAAACATTTATTTAAATTTATTCCTGGTATTTGGTACTCCAGACCATAAACCATTGGTGTAAAACTTAAGACATTCATAAATCTTAATAATACATATAATCTAATAATCTCTTAGCTGTAAGAAATGTCTCAAAACAGTAAAAATACATTTTACAATTGTTATTTGTACGTCACAACAGTGCTTGATGCACAATGAAGCACTGTGGTAGTCTCTGAACAACGCTATTTTTCATTTCTGTTTCCAACATTTGCAATCAATGTTTAAAATGCTACTCAACAAAGAGATTGCTTCCGAAACTAAACAAGAACAGTCTCTCAGTAAAAGTAAAATAAACTGATCTCTTATTGTCATTTTCTTCACACAGATGAGATGATTCCATGCAAAAATCACCTTCTGCTCAGATCTAAAATCTGTAAGTATAAGGAATAAAATAAAAAAATTAACTAAGCATAAAATAAAAATGCAAAAGAAAACAACAAAAATGAAACAAAAATAATTACAGTGTACGCTAACAGTTACAACATTTTATCTTTCAACCATCTGTGTAAAGGTAGAAAATATTGAAATGAGGTGCTGCTGGATGTTCAACACATTTCATTTATAGTACTACCAAAAGTGTGAACCTTTTACATTCATCATTAGATGGACAATTCTCTAGCTATATCATTAGAATATATAAGGTGATGAATAGATAAAATGGGAAATAAAAATACCTGAAAAAGCAAACAGAAATGCCCTGCTCTTTACACAAGTCTATCAATTACCATACAATCTATTAGGATGAATGTTCACACAGAAACTATTCATCCAAAATCTTTACCATCCAATCAAATAATATGCAACTGCACATGGAAGCAATAACTTTATTTAAAGAAGTTGTTGGCTTCTATATCTGTATGTGTTACGGATTTTTTTCCCCTGACAACTGCCATGTAAATCTTACTAGCAAAAGTAAAGTTAAAAAATAAAATCAGTTTAAAAATTATGGTGAAAAAAGTAAAAACTAAAAAATAAAATTACAGTTTAAAAAAATAAAAACACAGTTTTGTAACAATGTGAACTAAAATGTTAAAAATAATCTTTGAATATAAAAGATTTTGTTCAACAGCAATAGGATGTCCCAAAATTCACTGTAACTTAATTTTTTGAATAAGCTCAAGACAAGAATAAAGTCACTCACAAAAAAAAATTAACTTTAATATGATAAAAAGTGTGAAATCCTAGTTACCAGTACTCATATTTTTTTATTGCTAGCTATCCTTACAGTCATTACGAAAAGTAAATATTTTTTACATTAATTTTTTGGTCAGTGACTTTATTTTTGTTTTAAGCTTATTCAAAAAATAAGTTATTCTGAATTTTGGGACATTCTATTGCTACTGATCAAAATCTTATTTTCAAAAATTATTTTCAACAGTTTAGTTTTTTAAATTTATTTTATAGTTCAGATTACTACAAGAGCACATTTTATTCAGTGTTTGCTTTTTCTTTGCTAATCTTCTCTTATTCTGAAAAGTAGTTTCATCTTTCATTATTATTCCTATGAGTAATGAACAGTTAAATGATCAATACTACCAGACGTCCAATAACTCTTCCAAAATATGAGGGTAATTTGGAAAGTAACATCCGTTCTAGCATGGCACTAGTATTCGTGCGTGGAGTGCCGCCATTTTTACATCTGCGTGTTCCCCGATTCAGTAAGCATCCAGCTGTGACAGTACGAACCTCGTTCTTTTGCGGATTGTCTTGTTATTACCTTAAAATGTGAGTGCTGCAATAGAAAATCCTGTGAAATGTGAAGTGTGTGCTGTAATAAGATTTCTTTTGGCATAAAATGTTTCAGCAGCAGATATTCATCGTCAAATGTTTACTGTATATGGTCTGAACGTTATGAGTGAAGATGTTGTGCGGCAATGGGTCCGATTTTTTAAAGGTGATAGAACAAATATTCATGATGAAGAGAGGAGTAGTAGACCTTCTGTTGCGAGTAATGACCTTGTCAAGAAAGTTGACGAAAAAGTTCGTGAAAATCGAAGATTCACAATCTCTGAACTTTCTGAACAATTCCCGCAAATTTCTTTTACGGTTTTGTATGAGGTTGTAACCGATAAATTAAGCTACCGGAAGTTCTGTGCTGGGTGGGTACCAAAATTGCTTACAGAGGTCCACAAAACCAAATGAATGGGCTCTGCTTCCTTTCATGTAACAACACGTGATTTTTTGAAGAGAATTGTGACTGGTGACAAAATGTGGGTGGCATACGTAAACGCTGAAATGAAACAACAGTCAATTCTCCGTGGAAGCCGAAGAAAGCACGCCAAACGCTTTCAACGAGGAAGGTTATGGCTACAGTTTTTTGGGATGCCAAGGGAGTTTTGCTCATTGGATTTATGGAACATGGCATCACAATCACTTCAGATGACAACTGTGAAACTTTGAAGAAACTTAAGCGAGCCATTCAAAACAAATGTCGCAGTAAGCTTTCATTTAGTGTTGTGTTTTTGCATGAAAACGCTCATCCTCACAGTGCCCGTAAGACTCAAGAGCTTCTTAAGCAATTCAAATGGGACGTTTTTGATCATCCCCCTTACAGCCCCGACTTGACACCTAGTGATTTTCATCTCTTCACTCACAAGAAGAAGTAACTTGTGTCGCAGCAGCACTTTGATGACATTGACAAACTTCAAAATGCTGTGAAAGATTGGCTACGTGCATAAGCAACTAAATTTCATGAAGAAGGAATTTGTAAATTAGTGAAACACTATGACAAATGATCAAATTTAAATGGTGACTATGTTGAAAAAAAGTTGTAGTTTTAAGATGTATATAATATTTTTTACTATCCAAGTTTTTTTATTTATAGCCAAACTGAGGTTACTTTCTGAATTACCCTCGTTTTATAAAACTATCTCGAAACTATGTAGAGAATACTCGCAGCTTAACATTGGCCACTATCAAAGCTACTTGCATTTAAGTATCGTTAAGTGCGCATGTGCAGAATGTTTTGCAGCAAGTGCGAATGCATAGAAATTTGCACAACAAAACAACTTTTCTGTTACTGCTGTCAAAATATTAAGAATATGAAGACAGCAAGTTATTGTCATCAGTACTTGATATGTGTGCAAAATTTCAAACAATTAAGATGTCTAAAAGTGGGTTAAAACTGAATCAAATGATCCCAATGCATTCAGCCACTTTTCTATTTTTTCTTTGAAATTAATGACAATACCAGGACATAGCTACTAAATTATCATATTGTCATCGATACTTAATAGGAGTGCAAAAATACAAACAACTCTTTTTAAAAATATTCATAATAGTTTCGATAAGGTATTCAGAGAAAGAAAAAAATGGAAAAAGTTTCCTGGATAATTCAAGGAAAATCTGAAAATACTTTTCTTATAAGTACCGATTTGTCTATTACTATTACTATTGTTATTTTCTAAATATTCCTAGTAGTCTGAATAAAGTGTTTGGAGAATGAAAATTGAAAAAATTTGGGAGTACCTTTCTACGAACTATTTTGGCTAATATTTTTTAATAGTCCAAATAAGGTTTTTAGAGAAAGAAAAATTGGAAAAGTTGCCTGGAAAATTCTGAAAAACTGAAAGTACTTTTTATATGGACCAATTTGTCTAATTTCTTTAAGAGAGAGGACCGAGCGTGGTGGTGTAATGGATAGCGTTCTGGCCTCGCATTCGGGAGGACGGCGGTTCGAATCCCCGTCCGGGCATCCAGATTTGGGTTTTCCATGGTTTCCCCAAATCACTCCAGGCAAATGCCGGGATGCTTCCTTCAAAAGGCCATGGCCGAATTCCTTCCCATTCCTTGCCCCCCATCCTTTCCCGTCTCTAAAGACCACGTTGTTAAAAAGGTACGTTAAACTGTGACAAAAAAAAAAAAAATTTAAGAAAGATGTTTGTATTAGTTCAAATAAAGGTATTAGGGAAAGAAAAATTGGAATTGTAGAAATCGGGAAGAACTCAAGTACTTTTTTTTGTAAGGACTGATTTGCCTATTCTTTTTTAAATATCCGTAATAGTCCTAATAAGTATTTAGAGAAAATTTTCCAGTAAAAGAGGAAAACTGAAAGTGTTTTTTTTTCTATGGACCAATCTGACATTTTTTTTTTTTTAAAGCAAGATGTTTGTAATAATCCAAATAAAATTTTTAGATAAAGACAAATTGGAAAAGTTGCTGGGAAAATTGAAAAATTAAGGAAAAACACAAGTACTTTTTTCATTTTGAGCTGGTTATTTTTAAAAATGTTAATAATAGTGTGAATAAAGTTATAAGAGGAATAAAAATTGGAAATGTTTCCCATAAAAATGGAAAATTTGGGAATAACTTTTTTTTAGAAATGTTTATAATAGTCTGAATAAGACAAAAAAAGAGAAAAGCTGGAGAAGTTGCACAGAAATTTGTAAAATTTGGGGAAAACGAAAAATACTTTTTTTGTATGGATCATATAAGGTTTTTAGAAAAGGAAAATCTGAAAGTGCTTTTTTTTTCTATGGGACAATTTTATAAAACATAATGTTTATAATAATCTGAATAATATTTTTAGGAAAAGAAAAATTAGAAAAGTTACCAGAAAAGTAGGAAAAAAACAAAGTGCCTTTTTCTATTAGATTTTTGTATGAGTTCTAAACCATAACTCATGAGTCAAATGGTGGATATGCATAATTATTATTTTTTATTTTGTTTTGTTTCTTATGGTCCTAGGATGGAAATAATTAAATTTTTGCTATTGGAAAAAAAGACTGCAAGAGCTGAAGAAAAATCAGGGAAAACGCATTCCACCTTAAACTAAAATAAAATTACCTTTGCTTTTATTTTTTGTGGTGTTTTGCGACCTTTCAAACAGATAAAGTTATTTTATTTCTATTCCACTGCTATTAATTGAGGACAGGTGCTTGATGATATCAAACAAAGGTATCAGTTATGACAGTGCCCAACTGTACGATGCACCACACATTTAATCAAGAGTTGAAATGAAAAAAGCAATATGATGGTGATGCACTGAGAGAATCAGTTTAAAAAATGTTCCACTGTAGAATCAGCAACAAAAATATGCTCATGAAAGATAAGAACGATAGAACTAGAGGGAATTTTTTCTTGCTTCATCAGGAATTGCAGCTACATTGTTGGAAGAGCTCGTTCAAGTTGACATTGAATAAGCAAATCAATGAAATTCTAACTTGCAACCTTTTGAAGAACTCTGCTATAGCCAAAGTTTTGCAGCATTGCAAAACGATGGTTTGAGATTAATATAGAACGACACCTTAAAAGTCTTAGGTGGTGCGATAATTGAAATGTAATTAAAACACCTCGACATTTATTGAGATTTCAAATTTGATGGAAGAAAATAAATCATTTGGTTAACATGAAATTCTGAAACAAAACTGCATGGTTCCAAGTCAATCACATTTCAGGTACATCACATATTTCCAGAGTTTCATTGGTGTACTGCCAATAGAATTCATCTCGAATGTAAAATTTCCCATTATTATTATTAAGTTTAATAGTGATGGAGCTAACACTCTGGTGGCTCCTCTAGTCATCTAAAATTTTTCTTTTAATACTGGAATGTTAAATTCCTACCCATTTACTTTTCAAAATTACAAATTTTAAATTCCTTAAGCGTTTTTGGTAAACTATTCATCACTTCACTTGGTAATTTGTTCCATTCCGTGACACCCCCAATAACAAAAGAAAATTTTGCCACACACTTATGCATGAAATCGAGCGCAAGCTTGTGGTCATGTCGCCTTTCCCCTTCCATCCACTATTCTTGAAGAAATAAATAACCAAAGTTACATAGTCAAAAACAACATTATCAGTCTCCAGAAGTAGAATGTTAGCTGTATTATATTGTGATCTTTGGTTGGTATCTTTTGAGGCTAATAAAGGAGTGTTTATCTTGTGACACCTATCTGTTCTGGTTAAAAACAGGTTATCATTTCTTACAGTGTCCTCTGGTAATGTGGACTGATAAGATATATCACAGTTTTTAAGCTAGACAATAAGCTTTGAGACTGTGAAAACCTCATTAAATTTGGTTTGGTTGGTTTTGTGCTATTCTACATCAAAGCTACAGACACTAAAAGCCACTAACAGATTTATGTAAGCAGAGATATAATAATTTCGATTTTTACATTTAAATCTTTGCATTAACTTTTTCCTTGATTCACATTTGATAAGGTATCACTTTTTTCCACCTGCTCTGATATTTATTCAAAGGCATTGAATAGTATTTCCATGCATTGTTAATAAAAAATCTGTATCTAATTAAACATAACTGTGGACAAAACATGGATAGACTACTAAACTGCAGAAACTAAGGAACAGTTTAAACAGTGGCTTTTTGAAGGCGAATGGTCTCCAAAGATGGGAAAGACGGTGAAATCAGCCAGCAAGGTGATGGCCACTGCTTTTCTGGGATGCACACGGGACATCTATATTGATAACTTGGAAAAAGGACAAATAACTGAAGCTTAATATCTGTCATTAATGCAACAGTTTATAATTTGAAAAAGATCCTCTTCCATCAAGACAATGTACAGGTGCCCACCTTCAAAGTTTTGAAGGCCAAAGTTATTTAATTTTGAATTTTCACCACATCCATCGTATTCACAAGATTTGGCCCACAGTGAGGTTTCTTTTATTTATAAACTTAGAAAAATGGCTTGGAAGATATGTTGAACCAGGAGGTCATTGCCCAAACAAATGCCTATTTTGCAGAACTTCCAAAATCATACTTTTTGGAGGGCTTAGAGAGGTTAAAGAACTGTTTGTAAAAGAGTAAAGTTTTTTTTTTTTTTTTTTTTTTAAAAATATGTTTTACATTTTTCTAAGGATTTATTGAATTACCCTTGTACTTTCCATATAAATTGATTATTGCTGCTGGACAGAAAAAATTTGCTGGCATATGGTAATTTTGGTTATAACTTCGAAAATGAGAACACTAACTAGGTCTTGGATCCAGCTGTGAGTCAGACTTCAATAATTTCTTTTCTAATTTAATTGGCACAATCACTAATTGTGCTTCGGTGATGAAGAAATGTATATATGAAAATGTAGAAAGTCTTGTTATTATAAAGATGGTAAAACCATTTGGAATATTAGAAGGGTTATAATTTAATCACACAGTATTTGGCTCAGAATAAATGCATAGTATATTTATCACCAAAATAAGCAAATTGCACGTTTCTATTGTCCTATATGAGTAAAAGATCTGCTATGACTTCTTCCATACGCCGATACAATAGGTCTATGGAAGCTGCCTAGCAATCAGACTGTGAAATTGACCAGGAATGTTTCTTGATGGAGGGCACTCCCATGTCTTATGACAGAAATAGCTGCATAAATATTTACCGGTGAACAGTAGACAGATTTCTTCGTGTGAGCAAAAATATTTTTTTGCTTTATATGGGTATTAATGCAGACTAACTGAAAATCGTGCATACATCAAATAAGAATGTTTAAGTTCTAAATGGAAGGTTAAAATAATTCCATTGATAAACAATCATTCCATCAACATTAAATAAGGCAATGGATCAGCTATACTTCGTAGTTTTGTTAGATTTTAGATGCAATTTTGTACAATATGTGACATTTTAATTGTGCTATTGTTACGTGTATTTTAGAGGGAACCAAGTTTTTGTCTTAAAATCAATAGTCAATTGTCCTCTTGCACCAAAAAAAGGTGGAGAATGAAGCAGAACACATTTATGCTTTCACACTGCCTTTTTACAATCCAGTGTAAACTTACATCAATCCAGCCACCTGCATTTTAGAAAACCAGTATGAAGAGCATAAATGCCACCTCTGTTCTAGGTCAGAACACGTCAGCGATAGAGCATATTTGCACTCACTGCCATAAGATATCACATTTTTGGGACTCAATAGACAATGAAGCAGTCAAAATTCATCTAGCTGATACCTTCATCAGTCAGCAATCTTTTCTTTGATGAGGCTGGTAAATCAGCCTTGGCAGGACTTCAGAGAAAGTTTCAAGCAGGTTTCCCCACTGGTGGCAATCTTGTGACTGAGGGGGGAGGGAGGGCATGGGATGTGTTCATGCACAGTGTGAATTGGAGGGAAGGTCGCTAGTGAGAGGCAGCAGTCAAGCCAACACTACATGAGAGAAGTGTAGTGCCAGGTCTGACTCATTAGCTGTCAGTCAACTGACCAGTACAGATGGATGCACACCTGAAGAAGACAGCGTAGCTAGTAATCGGTACATCGTGATTTAAAAATACCATCTGCAAAAACAGCTTTTAAGAGCATGATTTATGACAGAATTATAGCATAGTTCAATTGTGTGTGCCTGCACACAGTAACGTAAGATAGTTTTTGTATTTTAGTGCATGCAATAGTTATCTTAAAAGATAGAACACTTCTAATGGATGGAGTGAAAAAATGAATGGGTTACTCAAATGAGCAATTGCAGAGATTGCATGAATAAGCTTCTTACTAAATTTGCCTAGTACATATTCAACTATTGCTGTGTTGACTACAATCCACAAGTTTTCATTTCTCAATTCTACCCAAGGTCAATGGCTGATTTCCTTTTTAAATACTGTTTTTATTTCTAAGATTTATAATCATATTGCAGAACATATGACATATTTGCTATTATTGGCTGACTAAAATGCAAAGAGCTGTTGCATTGGATAATTTGTTCGCAGCACGATGATGGTCTCTGAAATGAAGGTAGCTGGCTAGAGTCCTGATGGTGGCAGAAATTTTCATTATCAGTATTGACAGAAGGGTAGGAAAGATGGTGAGTGGTGCATAATTCATTATCATAATAGTCCTGGGTTAAATCCTTTATCTCTCCGCAGTGTATACGGAGTGAGGGCATTGAACACCATTGACAGTGATTTGTCTGTCGGTTGAGGATACTTGGTGGTATTCTGGTGTCTTTGAGAAAGAGTGAGCTGGCATGGGCTAGCACCAGGATTAATTTATTCATTCACAACAAAAACAATGCAGTTCACTCAACATACAAACATCAGAGTCTTTCACACAAAACAACACACACATAAATGTTCCTCCATCATCGATGGAAAAGGAAAACCATACCGATTTTAAATTCCCAGGAAAAAGTATCCATCAACCCAAAGATTTTTTTTTTTACTTATGGCTTTATGCCTCGATGACGTTGAAAACCCAACCATGGAAAACGCAACTCTGGATGCCCGCACGGGGATTCGAACCGGCGTCCTCCCGAATGCGAGGTCAGAGTGTTAACCGCTCACACACCACGCTCAGTCCAACCTAAAGACTGAGAGGAAAAAAAAGAGGAAGGTGCAAAAGAAAGACATTACATTGAAGGATGGATGTGAATCTGGTATGTCGCACATGCAACATGAAATAAATTAATTGGGACAACTCAAAATTACATACTTGTAATTTTGAATAGTTTGTATGACTAATATTGTGACTCATTTATAAAAGATTTTGCAGTTTTTACAGCCACCATTATGCTGTCATTAAAAATCAGTTTCTACTAGACTCAGTAGATGGCTTGATCCATAAGGACCCCTAAGAAAGGAGGATTGATTGGATGCAGCATAAATTTTACAAGGTAATTGACAACATAGTGACCCATTTATTCATTATACATTTATTATTCTCTTTCCATGGATAATTAATTATGAATCTGTGTGGAGCAGGGCACTTAGATATTTTGAAATCTCAGAAAAGTGTCTATGCATGTTTCAAAGAAACTTGGAAAACACTAAGGGAAGACCCGTAGTGGTCCATCATGCTTCACTGCATTCGGGATACTTTGAAACCAAGGAGAAATAGAACTGTACATAATGATTAGCATGCAAGGCCATCTCGGATGCCTCATTGGTGTCTGGTCAAGGCAAATTCCACTTGATAAACAACTCCCACATGTGTCAAATCATACACTGGGTAGTGAATTCTGGATTGGCAGAAAAAATATAGACAAGTGGCCAGCAGTTACTAACTGGGAGATAATAGTTTTTCAGCAGTGAAAGAATAGTACCAGACTTTATATGTGGTCTCCAGTTTTAAATACTAAATGCTACTTATGCTGATGACAAATGTGTAGGTACAGACTTCATCTTGATAAGACTTTTCACATAATTATACTTGGCCGTGCCTTTTTGGGCTCAAATGCATTATGAGAAAGAGGTACTAGCAGCACATTTGTTGGTTTGTGCATTGCTGGTGGCCTGACTCCAGTGGGACTGGGAATCCTCAACTTTTGCCAGAAATGAAGGAGGTGCCTACTGCCAGTCAATTAGACCACTCCTTGTAAATGCTCCACTCTACCATCTTTGCTGCCAACAAATGGCAATATTGAAAACTGTCATAAGGTAGAACTTTGTGTTTATTATCTAAATTAATGGACAGTTATAACCAAGGCAGACGAATATCGAGATAAAGAACTTTACACCTCATCGCTCATAGCCAGGGAACATTCAGCTAGCAATTGGTGATTGTTATGTAAATTTGTATGTAATTGCGAAGTAGAGTTTGTTCAATTACCATCCACCTCTTTTTTCTTTTTAATTCCAGCCAATAAAGTTTGAGATTAATTTAATCGAAAGTCTTAAATAAACAAATGTGATAGTCACACTGTTAGTTGTTTTGTTTTAATATCCTTTACTTTCCAAGTTAATTTTAGGAATTAAATTATTGATCATAAAAGTTTTAATTTATGAATGAAAAAAAAAACCCTATCACTCACGCAAAATGAAAGAAGATAAAACACAAACATAAACAATACAATTATCACAATATACAGAACAAAAATATAGCTAGCATATTTTTGTCTACTATATCAGTTAACCTTAAAACTGATGCAGTATCAGCCACTTGTTATGTACTATTGAATGATTATGCTGAAAATTCTTTTGGTGATTAGTTTCTAATTATTCCAAACCCAGCAAAAATGATCGACTATATGAAGTTTTGTGGCAAGTAATTGATTTCAGTTGCTTAATTGTTATAAAATAACGCTCAATGCCATTTCTCTTGCCGTACGCTGTATGTTCACAAGTTCTTACATCTTTCTTTTTTTTGTGATTTAAATCCATCCTACAACATTTGAATGGCTGACAGTTACATGCAGCTGAAATATAGAATCAGTTAAAGCAAAGGAAATTAAAAATAAATCATATGAACTTATGTTATGCCACATAATATTACTTTGAATTGTGGTCTAGGCCGCAAAACTCACGATCAATGTGCAACTCATTTCATTCCAAATAAGTAATGAAAATAAATTACTTAAAAAAGGGAATACTTATTTATGACCTCTGCTGTTAAAAGCCAACTGTTATTTGATCCGGACTAAATTTCAGTCTAATCAAAACTTCTGCTAACATTTTTGCCCATATCTATGGGTTAAGAATTAATTGAAAACACCCATATCAAACAAATATAAATAAACAAATAGCAACTAATAATATTAATAAATCAATTTAAACACAATAAACATTCTCTTTCAGTGTTTTGGGAATTCATTTCTTCATTGATGCTTAACTAAAGAGAAATGTTTTAAGAAATGCTCATAACCTCTACTATGCAGTGTCAGGCTTAGAGATGTCACAGATTGATGCACATGGCTATCTACTGACCAAGATTAGTGTTTTATTAATATAGACTAGTCTCAAAGCCTATAAAAAATGATGGATTTAATGGAACGTTCTGGCAAGTCATATATTCGCAGTTGCTTAATTGATATAAAATAACGCTCAATACAATTTCTCGTGCCTTATGCTACAGCAAAAAGTCTCTGTTCTGATCCAAAATTGTTATAAAAACACAGTCAATACAGTTCCTTGTGCTATAACAAAAAGTTTATTTAACCCTGGTCCTGGTTGCATTGCGACTTAACCATGAATTCTGCTAATATTGCCATTAGAAACCAAAGCTTCAAACACACATGAATTAATACGTTCACTATATCACCTGTTAGTGACTGTATTATGATATAAACTGGACCCAAAATCATCACGAGTTCTTCCATCTTTCTTTTTCGTGATTTAAATTTGTATTACAATTTATGAATGGCTGACCCATTTACATGCTGCTATAATACACTCCTGGAAATTGAAATAAGAACACATTGACGCCGGTGTGTAAGACCCACCATACTTGCTCCGGACACTACGAGAGGGCTGTACAAGCAATGATCAAATGCACGGCACAGCGGACACACCAGGAACAGCAGTGTTGGCCGTCGAAGGGCGCTAGCTGCGCAGCGGTTGGGCACCGCCGCAGTCAGTGTCAGCCAGTTTGCCGTGGCTTATGGAGCTCCATCTCAGTCTTTAACACTGGTAGCATGCCACGACAGCGTGTACGTGAACCGTATGTGCAGTTGATGGACTTTGAGCGAGGGCGTATAGTGGGCATGCGGGAGGCCGGGTGGACGTACCGCCGAATTGCTCAACATGTGGGGCGCGAGGTCTCCACAGTACATCGATGTTGTCGCCAGTGGTCGGCGGAAGGTGCACGTGCCCGTCAACCTGGGTCCGGACAGCAGCGACACACGGACGCATGCCAAGACCGTCGCATCCTACGCTGTGCCGTAGGGGACCGCACCACCACTTCCCGGCAAATTAGGGACACTGTTGCTCCTGGGGTATCAGAGAGGACCATTCGCAACCGTCTCCATGAAGCTGGGCTACGGTCCCGCACACCGTTAGGTCGTCTTCTGCTCATGCCCCAACATCGTGCAGCCCGCCTCCAGTGGTGTCGCGACAGGCATGTATGGAGGGACGAATGGAGACGTGTCATCTTCAGTGATGAGAGTCGCTTCTGCCTTGGTGCCAATGATGGTCGTATGCGTGTTTGGTGCCGTGCAGGTGAGCGCCACAATCAAGACTGCATACGACCGAGGCACACAGGGCCAACACATGGTGTGGGGAGCGATCTCCTACACTGGCCATACACCTCTGGTGATCGTCGAGGGGACACTGAACAGTGCACGGTACATTCAAACCGTCATCGAACCCATCGTTCTACCATTCCTAGACCGGCAAGGGAACATGCTGTTCCAACAGGACATTGCACGTCCACATGTATCCCGTGCCACCCAACGTGCTCTAGAAGGTGTAAGTCAACTACCCTGGCCAGCGAGATCTCCGGATCTGTCCCCCATTGACCATGTTTGTGACTGGTCGTCTCACATGGTCTGCACGTCCAGCACGAACGCTGGTCCAGCTGAGGCGCCAGGTGGAAATGGCTTGGCATGCCATTCCACAGGACTACATCCAGCACCTCTATGATCGTCTCCATGGGAGAATTGCAGCCTGCATTGCTGCGAAAGGAGGATATACACGGTACTAGTGCCAACATTGTGCATGCTCTGTTGCCTGTGTCTATGTGCCTATGGTTCTGTCTGTGTGATCATGTGTTGTATCTGACCCCAGGAATGTGTATATAAAGTTTCCCATTCCTGGGACAATGAATTCACGGTGTTCTTATTTCAATTTCCAGGAGTGTATGATGTCAGTGAAAGCAAATAAATAAAAACTTAAGTTATGCCATGGAATATTAATTTTAATCCTGGCCCGGGCAACATAGGTCATAATCAGTGAGGAACAATCAAAAGAAGTAATGTGCGTTCTTGGAAACAAATTATTTCTTTAAAAAACTTAAATTACTTATGCCCTCTGCTGTAACATCAAAGTTGTCATTCTGATCCAAACTAAATTTAAATGTAATCAAATCTCCACTAACATTGTTGCCCAAACATTAAAGCATTTATTTTACATATCAATGGGGTAAGAATTGATCAAAATGTCTACATAGGATGAGTGTATTAAACAAAAAGCCACTGATGATAGTATGTTAATTCAAATGCAATACATACTTTTATTTTAGTTTTTTAACAATTCATTTCTTTGCTGATGCTTAGCTAAATAACATACATAATCTCTGACTACTGTTAGTTGGGCAGCGTGACGTCACAGTGTCAGACACATAACTACATCGTGACCAAGATTAGAATAGATTAAAATTAACTATTTAATTGGTCTCTAGTTTAAATCAGTTACTACCACACACACAAAATTATTTTATTTAACACAGAACATCAGGTGTATCAGATTATATAAATTTCAGATGCCATGTCTGAGATTGTATTTAACCCTCCATTATGTGCTTTAACTCTCTTAATTTTTGGTAAAGATTTACCACTATTTGTAACAAGAAGTAAGTTTCATTTTAAGCAGCCACATTAATGCTCAGTGACGTATGCAAACTAACATTCATGACAATTTTCTAATATTTTGGCAATTTCGGGAGGTAAACGTTTAATATATCTATCTGCATGATAGTGGAAACATTTCAGCTAATATCCCACAAGGGAGGTTCCCAAGTATACCCCTCAAAATATGCCAACTGTGAGGTTAAAAGTTATTTTGGATGTGAAATAGCATCCCAAAATAGAACGTGTCAAGTGGAAATTTCACTGTTTCATATAGAAAAAAAAAAAAAACAATCATTTTCAACAAAACAATGTCACCTAACCACCACTAATGTCAATAATTTTGGGGTATGTTAAGTCTGAAACAATTTTTTGGATCTAGATTGGAATAGACAGCTAAAGACAGAGTGGCCATAGGAAAATATTTGTTGTATCCTCCACACGCATCCCAACCCACTGCCCAGCTTGCCCCACAGGCTTCTTACCCCACCACTTCTGCACTGATAGGCACTCAGTACACGTGAATGTGACGTCACCATCAACAGTTGCCTGACACAGGCCATATAGGGATGGAATCTCTGCAAATCCAACACTTCAGAGATCAACTTCAAAATGTTGGTTCAAACTGATGTGCTTCTCTGGTGGGACTCCTGAGAATATTTTACACAACTGATATGTCGGGAAAGCTTATATTTTATAAGCGAAAAAATATTTTCCACTTACACCTTTAGCTTTGGAAGGCTACCTCACAGCCTAAATATTTTATTCCACAGAAAAAAAGCCATATTATCCACCATAATATATTAAAAAAAACTTAAAATTGGAGGGGTGCACTCGGAGAACCTACCTTGCCCGAGATACTCGTAAACTATAGAATTACAAATAAAATTATGAAGTACTTATGCACAAGTTGGGGGGAAAAATACAATGTAATCACAATATACGTTCAAACATTATCAGTGAGACAAGTATCAACAATAAAGTCTCAGATATTAATTCTCTCACATCCATTTACATTCAGGTGCTTTATGTATTCCTAATTTGTGCAAGAATAAAAATTTAATAACTGTCAAGTTCTAGACTAATAAAGATAAATACATATCAATTCCCGAATTAAAGATTAATGCACAGCAAAATTGTTATTTCTTTTTTTTTTTTTTAAAAAATACACTGAAATTAATTTCACAATAGAAGCCCTAAAGTAATTTCAACGAAACAGTTCTAGGTTGATACCAAAATTCAAACTGGTGGTAAATGTTAAACAATATGATCAGAGGAGATTCAGAATGTCCTCTAACATTACTTCTAAATAGGAGTTTTCTTACAAAAAACTAAAACATCACACCAAATGTTTTAACTACTTCTTTTCTTTTAACATGTAAAAAATGCTTTAACAGAGGATGTATTTCACAGATATAGCAAAAAAATCTGGTCGAAGTGAATGTTTTTTACACAACTTGTCACCTGTATTGTAAATTGGAAATGGAATGTTACAAACTGTATGATTTAATTAATCCAATTTAAAGGGATTAGTATCTCACAAAACAAACATAATAACAACATACAGGTAGATTTTACAGTGTTTCAAGGCATACAGAAAACAAGGGTGTATCTCACAATGTGGACATAATAACAACATACAGGTAGATTATACAGTGTTTCAAGGCATATAGAGTGTGATGGTATGGTATAAGTTTAATATTATCTATGTCTTTATTTTTTTAATGAGAATGCTGTTTGGAGGAAAATGAGATGCTCCTTTATATTAGTAACAGTCTAGATTACATATTAGACCATTGTCAAAATTTATAAATGGCAGTGGTATGCAATTCAATTAATGTACACCAAAGTATTTATGCCCCAAACACCTACAAATCTTACATACTCTGCTCAATGAAAGAAAGAATGACAAACAGACTTTACATTATTTAACATATGTGGCATTGTGTAATGTATATGAAGCCTGGAAGATTCCCTTAAAAAATTAACAACAACAAACAATTTCAGAAGCAAGTGGAAGTTACTTAGCTCATAATATGCAACATCATGTAACTCCTTGTTTTGTTTTCTTATCAGAGATAATACTTTCATTTCCATTTTCTCCCATACATAATCCTATTGCAGTGTCTATATCATTGTCATTTAACTTCCTCTGAACACACACATTCTTATTATCCAGCTGGGTTATATCAGGTTTTTCTTCAAATTTTAATTTTCTTGAAGCAGATGATCCACATTTCAAAGTGCTTACTTTAATTCCATCCTTCACAGAACAGTGTGTTAAAACATGTACAAGACGTTTAAGTCCTATATCAAGACCACCACCTTCCTTACTCCCATTTGAAACATTTTCAAATTCTTCTTTGATTTCTTGGTCTATCTCCTTACCAATTTTGACAGGTATATCTGAGCTACATGTTTTCCTTTCTACTTCATATGAATACATATTGCAATTTTCTTCTTTTTCTCCCATGGCAGTAACATAGGTCTTTAATGAATCCATGTCAGATATAACATGAAAGGAATGGCCATTATTAAGTAAGAAATCAGAATCAATGCCAATCTCATCAACACCACAGATGTGTGGCACCGTAGTGTCTCCTAAAGCCTTTTTATTATTTTTAATTTTTTTATCCTGTGAGCTGTTGAATAATCCTGTCCCTGCATCAATAGCATTATCTTGATTCCTGTGGCTAAGCTTATCTGGTGAAATTCTGATATCTTCTGAGAAACTATTATAAATGTCATTGTTGTTTATACAGAAATCATCTGTCTCTAGTTTTCCAGCTACTTCATCTGTATCCCAAAGGAAACTGCCTTTTTCAATACTATCATCAGATGTAGATGTTTTTAAACAAACAGAATTAGGAGTGCCAACTATTCTCTTTCTTGTTTTTAAGAACAAAGGATCCATTGCACTCAAACTGTCATAAGCAAGTGTCTCATCACCACCAGCAAAGTCAATTGCCATGGACAGGTCAAAATTGTCACCAAAACTTATTCCAGATGCTTCATACGAATGACCAATGAAGCTGTGATTGCTGTTAAGATCAGACTGAGAACCAATGATTGAAATATCTTGTTTTCTAGATCCAATACTTGTATTGTTGTTATTTTTAATTTCAACTGCAGTGGATTGTATATATAAGCCCTCAGAAGTCATTGGAAATTTTGATTTAACCCCGTAGCATTTTTCATTATTTTCCACAGGAATGGTGGCCTTTTTAATTAAAACTGATGCAGTATCCTGTAAATTACTATTAAAATTATTATCTGATATAAAATTTGCTTCTGAATCATGTGCAACATTAATATAATCAAAAATGTTACCTTCAGAGCTTTCAGTTTTCAGTTTTCCATCTTCCATTGAAATGGGCTCTCCTTCAAAATTTACTGCATCACAGTTTGCACACTGATTGTTTTCTTCAGAAAGTTTCCTAGAAGTGCTAACAGTGCTGAAATGGTTATCAGCACATACTTTGGAATCATTAGGAAGTATATGATTTTTAGATTTTGAAATATTTAATAATAGGCTTTCACTTGGTGTGTTTCCTCCCTCATAAACTATATCAGGTGAAAGTAAATTATTTTTAGCTGCATTCAGTACTGAAGTCTGTTTACTTAAAAAAAATTTTTTTACCTTCTGAACAGTCGCAGAAGGCGTGAGAGCTGATTGTCATTTGATGCGTGTTGGATTTGGATGTTTGCCCCCAAACTCACTCATGCGCCGGTGCTGGTAGGTGAGAGGTACATTTAGACTTGAGTCAGAACGCCTGTAATACTCATTGAAATCAAGGCGGAAGCTCAGAAGCTGCAATGTTAGTTCAGGTTGACTTGTTAACATTAAAAGAAATTTCTTCACCATATCCTGTAAAGAGAAGGCACATGAGGTGACTACTGCAAGCAATATAAATGAATATAAAATTAGTCACTGCTGTTTAAAATATTACATTTCTGCTGAGAGTGGGTATTTTCATCAGTGAGATCACAGTAACTTCTGTGGAGGAAATCAGTTTATGCATTTATTTTATAGAAAATTTTGATTGATAATTTAGTATTACTAGATACAAAAAAAATCAGTTTATGACATAGGTAATGGTGAAACTATATTGTATTATATTTTATCAGCTCCCTCCGTTAAAAAAAAAGTCAATAGAGGAGAATAAAATTTCCAGGTATAAACCTTGTAATCAATCAATGTAAAAAATAGGAGGAAGTAAAGTCAGAAAGTGGAGAAAATATGAAGTGAGACAGTGAGAAATATTAAGTCAAACAACAAATGGAATCTAAAGTCCGAACTAGAAACCATGGATCTATGGAAAGAGAGAAGCAAGGAAAAATAGGAAATGCAAAGGTAGAGAATGGAAAGATAAAAACTGAAATTATAGAAAATCAAAATAAGCCAGGGTGGGCAAGTGACCCATCCTTCTTAACAGTGGCTATGCCTATTGATATAAACACATGTATTTGCATGTAAAAAAAAAATGGAAATAAGTGTTCAAGATAGATTATAGGTGATGGACCATCTTGTACATAGGAAAATAATTAATAATAGAAAATAATTTCAATGAGATTATCAGTGGATCATGATAGGTAAAAATGTTCAAAATTACCCCATATTAAAAATGCATAGTTTTTACAATCTTCATTTTTTTTTTTTTTTTTTGGGAATATGACATTTTCTTGCTAAAAGTAGCCATTTTGGACTCATGTCATCATGTTAAAAAATCACTGAAATGTTTGTGGCAATAAGCAGTGCAAATGTAATGGAAAAGAGTTACAATTGTGATGAGAAGTTTCCACACATCATAGCCATTGTACTGTCATAGGAAAGTGTAGTAGTGCAAATTCATAAATTTGCTAATGAAATGGATAATGGTTGCTGTATTCAGGGTCTGAGGGAAGAAAGAATCAAGGGAAAACAGAAATGGATTTTTTTTAAAAAGAATATTTAAATAATGGTACCAGGAACTGAGCAATGTGATGAAAATTACTAATGGGTTATGAGCTATACTGAAATCATAATTACTAATACCTTCCAAATAAGAGGTGATAAATGTTAAGTATGGCACCCAGCAAACTAATCTGGAACAACTGGCAGTATGTAATTCTGTGCATTGTCCCTGTCAGTTGTATCACAATAACTAACTCCTAACACTCCCCCCTCCCTTTTTCCTCTTCTATTCTTAACCTTACGAACCTCATACATTCATTAATGTCGTTAATAAAGGTTTCAGTTTACCACCATTTCCTATCTTATTACCCAGATATATGGTGAGTGTTATGCTTGATCAAAGATAACAATACCAGTAGGTCAAATTGATGCAGTAATTATAAAACAGATGTTTACTGGTGTTTTTCAGCACATTAAATACATTTATGAACGAGACAGAAAATAAATTTATTGTGGTAATTATATTACAATCTTATAGAAAACTGGACAGAATTAATTTCAAACTATATGGAATTTGTTTGCTGTTAAAGAGTAAATTTCAGAACTAACAAAAGTATTGACATTTTTTTTTTTTTTTTTTTTTTTTTTTTTTTTTGTCACCAAAAATTTTATTATAAATTGTTTTACCTCATTACTTTTCTAAAACGTTGTTTAGATTAATACTTTAATTTTTTGTTATACTTTAGAAAGTGAATTAATAGTTATTACCTGATAGCTCTTGGCTAGTACATTGAGCTGTGTACGTGTATGGGGTAGATAGGTACTAGTAAATTCTTGCACACGTGATGCCTCTTTACCCTCTTGTGCATTACTAGTACCCTTACTTTCAACCAGCTTTTCATAAGATCTGCGAGCTTCAAGTTCCTCAGCCGCTCGGTTGTGAAGCTGTTCCTCCAGAGTTTGTAGCTGCAGCATCAGATCATAAACGGAACGTAGTTGGGCAGCTAATTTCTGCAAGTAAGACGTAACAGATTAATCAAATTCAAAATAGTTACTGAAACTATTGTTCACCATTCTCTAGACAGATCACCCATTTATATATTAAAAAACAATAAACACACTTAAAATGTTTCACAAGCAATTAATGGTACACAAGATATCACCTATCCAGCACATCCTGAATACAGTGAGGCTTGTGCTAACATAACAAGTATGACATTGGAGTTTCAGATTTTAGGCATGAAAGCTGTCTCGTCCATAAAATTTTGATTATAATCAAAAATAAATAAGAAAAGAAAGGGAAATTAACCCACCACATACCAAAGTGGACGGATACGATTAGAGGAACACTTATGCTGACAAACAACTACACAATATTTCGGCATCTGCCTTGTTCACAAGTAGAAAAATGGGCCATTAGGCTCGGAACGTGTGTACACAACGAATGTTACCTAATGACTAACCGAGTAGTGGGGGAGGGTGGGGGAACGGCTAAGGAGTAGAATATCAATATCGGTATGCAATGTCTGAGATAATATATCACAGGCGATGGTAAAATGAGCTTATGTAGTAAGGGTACGGTATAAACACAGAAAAAAGTAGTGATGGGTTAATTGGATTTTAACGGTGGTTAAGTCCAGGTGAGTGTCTGGTGTCCAGGATATTCTGGTATGCTAGTTCCAATCTCCGGAGTTCTGCTGCAGTGGTGCTGTCAGGGAAAACTCTGACTGCTCTCACAGTAAAGCAGTCGTTGAGGTTGTTGGAATCATGGCTATTGGCATGTTCTGGTACTGGAAGGTACAGGTTGCGGGTGTGGGCTGTTTGTATGTGGCCATTCATTCTAACAGAGAGTTGCTGTGTGGTGAGGCCTATGTAAGAACTGGTGCAATAGCGGCAAGTTAGTTGGTATATAAGATGAGTGGTTGAACAGGTGGCATATCCAATAATGGGGAAAGTTTCCCTGTGGTGGGATTGGAATATGTAGTGATGGGTGGAAGCATGCTGCAGGTTTTACAGCGGGGTCTATTGCAAGGATAAGATCCATATTGTGCTTTTGGAAAGTCCAACAGAGGGTATTTGTGGACTAAGATGTTCTTAAGATTTGGTGGTCTGCTAAAACATGCACAAGGGACATTGGGTAGAATTTTGGGTAGGAGAATATGCATTTCCGGAAATGAGCGAAGGAAGTCATACCCCTGTCGCAAGATATGGTTGATGGACTCGAGGCCAGGAGAGAACTGAGTGACAAAAATAGATTACTGTATTAGGTATAACAAAGGAAATAATTTTTAATAAATCTTGTAGGAATAATGCCGTAACGAGAAACTTGAGCATCCAAAATTAATGGCAACATGGCCAAATCAGGGCAATAAAACAAAAATGAGGGTAAAGAATGTAAAAAAACCTGTTATTCTGCAATGAAAATGAATGATGAAAAAGATAAAATGTCTGGCTTACTGTAAAGAGTCTAACATGGTGTTCCAACACATGTTTTGCTGAAGAGTGACATCTACATTTACATATATATACAAAAATAGTTGACTAGCTGTGTGGGGCTCACCAAAAATAAATTATATGTATATACATAAAAACTAGACCAGTGTAAAGAAAAAATTGGATGGTCCTAGAATATCTTCATTGGAGGAATTTATTATTTTTTATCCACAATTTGTTATCTATTTAACAAGTTGCAAACCCCATTTTTTAACAGTAGGACAATTGAGTGAAGTAAAGTTATATAAAAGTTCAATAAACAAAATTAATCTTCAAATTCTGGATTTTATTAGTTAAAAGATTTCTTTTTTTTTTTGCTTACAGTTTTATGCCTTGTTGACATTGAGATCGTCAGAGGTGGGAAAGGACTAGTGGCAAGGAATGGGAAGGGATTCAGCCATAGCCTTTTGAAGGAAGTATCACGGCATTCACCTGGAGTGATTTGAGGAATCCATCGAAAACACATATCTGGATGCTCGGACCAGGATTCTCACACTTCTTCCTGAATGTGAGGCTAGAGTGTGAGCGCTCACCAACCACGCTTGGTTTAAAAGTTCTAGGCACCATTTCTCTGGAATCAGAATCTGTTCCTTGTAGACTTCTGTCTGAAAGATTTCAGATTAATACCAGGAAAAAAAAAAAACATACACATGCCACTCACATATTCTTTTAACTATCTGCACCTGGGACCCCCTTCCCCAGACAAATTTCTCATA
This sequence comes from Vandiemenella viatica, assembly GCA_031002005.1. Taxonomy (NCBI): domain Eukaryota; kingdom Metazoa; phylum Arthropoda; class Insecta; order Orthoptera; family Morabidae; genus Vandiemenella; species Vandiemenella viatica. The sequence continues at coordinate 290,002,137 of JARYHS010008074.1, forward strand.
ACTGATAAATGTAGTTTCAGAATAAACTTCGTTTTCTAAAGTTCCGGTCCAAAGCTAAATTGACTCCAGTATAAAATTTGAAAGTTCAATTCCACATGATTAGCCAACCACTCATGGCTTCTCCTACCTCATCACATGCACTCACGTCTTATCGCCCTGACACTCATTGAAACTAAGCAGCCGAGGGAAACCCTTGCGTCTCTTATATAGAGGGATGCCAATGATTTGCCAACCTGTTGGAATTTTCCACTGCATCTGAAACTTGGTGTCTGTCCACCCTCTGTCTCTATGGCTTGGGTTCCAAAACTTTCTCCCTAATATTTTCTGATCTTCCTGAAACTTTGAAATAATGTAGCTCTTATTATTTTAAGTACTTTATGTCATAATAAAAATTATCCACTGGTAATTAACTACCTATGCCACCTCATAAACAAATTAGCCATATTCTGATCATCACTGTAACAAACCCGGCCTACGCTCAGTAAACTACTACACAGATATTTTAAAACGTTTAGACTAATTAGAAGTCTGGCTCAAAATATCTTAGATGTGCAACTGAGTCTCTGGTCAAATTTGAGGCCCAGAAAATGTACAATTTTCTAGAACACATTATTCCATTGTAAGAAGAGGTACTGTGAGAAAACTTCTGCTATGAATAAAAGTACGTATCTAGTTTCCTCCACAGGAAAATGATAACTGTTGTGTAATTACCACATGTCAAGCACATTTCGTAAGATTTGCAAGTACCTCCCAGTATCTTGTAGGATAGATGAGGAGCAAAAAAATAGTAAGGTGTTCTACAAATTAGAAGCATTAGAGTGGAAGTGGCATTAATAATGATAGCTAAAAAAGTTCCACTTAAAACTGGACCCTCAGGAACACCATAATCCTCAATAAAATTTGATAGTTCACAACCAACTCGACATTGAAACAATATAGCAATTAAATTCAATTGAACTAAATTTACAAAAAGGATGGTTTTAAGCTTTTGTGTATATTTGAATAAGGAATATGAATGACTTACTCTTAGATGCTTCAGTTTATTATTAGTTCAGAATACATCCAAATCTAAGCATATCCGCACCTGATTCAATTCAGATATTTGCAATAACTTGAAATTGGTCATTAATAAAATTGTAGAGTAAAAATTTGATAAATGTTTTGATAATGTGCAGGAAACGTGTTTTTAAAACATATTCTGAGCTTCAGTTTAAGTGTTTCAGATGTAGCTCATGCCGTATTAATCAAACAAATGCATAAAAAAATTTACCAAAAATGCTGAAGAAATTTAAGGTTAAAATTTGTAAATGGCAAAAGTAGATGGGTAGAGGAATTTAACACTTGAAGTATATAAGACAGTTATAATAAAAAAGAATAAAAAGTAATTATACGACTAAGGAAATTTCCATTTCAGCACATGCTCCACAGCAATTAAATTCAATTCAGTTCAACAAAACCAGGATAAATTAAAAAAAAAAAAAGCCATACTGCCCATAGATCTGTTTTAGAAATTCCATAATTTTATGTATCACTGCCTTCAGCAGGTTCAGCTTAACCAAGGTTGAATGGTGTTAAGCGAATCCTTACAGAAAGTGACTTATGAGATCTTGTGATTTGAGGCCCCAGATGGGCAGTTGGTTAACCAATTTCTGCAGCATCTTTCTAGTTCAGCTTATTAAAGATGTTATGATAGCTGCAATAAGTACTTTTGTAGGGCTTGGAATTGTTTCTTTCATATCAGTTTAGTTCAAACAACAATAAAAGTATTAAAAATGTACTCTTTGGAATTTCTACTGAAATGCCTCAGCATCTGGCACTTACTCAGGTCTGGTATGTACGAGGTTTGTTCAAAAAAATAAGGTGAATTTTTATTTTTATCGAAAACTATTTATTTAATCATCAATATTTATGTTGTCCCCTTCAAAGTAATGCCCCTCAGACATAATACACTTGTGCCAATATTTTTTTCCAATCCTTGAAGCACTTCTGATAAGCACTTTTTGGTATACCCTTGAACTCTTTCAGCTATGTAGTCTTTTCCTCCTCAATCATTGCAAATCTTCATCCTTTCATTGATCTCTTCAGTTTTGGGAACAGGAAACAGTCGCAGGGGACCAAATCCGGTGAATATCGTGGCTGAGACATGACTGTGGTGTTGTTTTTGGCCAAAAAATCACTTTCAAGCAACGATGAGTGAGCAGGTGCATAGTCGTGATGCAAAAGCCATGAATTCTTTTCTGAAAAGTCTGGATGTTTTTTACCGTATTGCTTCTCTTAAAAGGCACATAACTTCAAGCTAATACTCCTTATTTGCCGTACAACCTTGTGGTAAAAACTCCTGATGCACTACACCGCGGTAATTGAAGAAAACATTGAGCAAAACCTTGACACTGGATGGAACTTGGCGTGCTTTTTACGGTCTTGGCTCTTCCACTGAAACGATTGGGCCTTGGTTTCGACGTCACAACCATATACCCATGATTCGTCACCAGTTATGACCCTTTTGAGTAAATCAGGATTATCTTTGACGTCATCCAACAGCACCTGAGTGATGATCATGCGATGGTTCTTCTTGTCAAAATTCAGCAGTTTCGTACTTCACTGACACGTCTCATGCTCAAAACATCAAAAAAAATTTGCATGGCAGGAGCCAACCGAGATGCCGACTTTATCAGCAACATCTCTAATGGTGATTCGATGATTCTCCGACACCATTTTCTGGGTGCTGGGGCATCCAGAACGAGGTTCGTCATTGACATTTTCTCGGCCATCTTGAAAGAGTTTGTACCACTTATAAACATTTTTTTTTTCTCAAAGAAGATTCACTGTATGCCACTGTCGAGATTTCAAATATTTTGGAGCACTTATTCCATGTTTTACACAAAATTTGATGCAAATTCTTTGATCCATTTTTTTCGACAGCAGAAAATTTCCAATCACACAAAACACTTCTAACAGTTATTCCTCTCACAAACAACGCAAAGAAGGCTATATAGTTGAAACTGTGAGTATATGTGTGGGAAGAGTGTACCAAAATAAGAAAAAAAAAATTGAAAATCAACTGTATGAATCGGGCGAAATTTGAAATTCACCTTACTTTTTGTGGTTTTATACACACAAGCTATCGCTGATTCAAGTTCCCACATAATAAATAAGTGGCAAATGGTTCTATATTGGAAGCAATATCCACTCCTTTCTGCAATATTTTACTGTCTCAGGACCTGAGGGTCATAGCTGGACAATGAGATGATGGCAGTGAAGAATTCTGCTATTAATTGCACAATGTTTATTGGTAACTATGTATCCCTCATCCAGTAACTCAGATGTTAAACAGTACCACAATATCAACAAGTACACTATACCTTGTTCACTCTCAACTGTTGTGCCAAGGTCATGTTCCCCTCGCCCCACACCTCACCTCACCTCACCACCCCCTCCCGTTGCCTTCCCTTCTGAGCAGACCGCTGCCAGCAGTAGGTGGGAGGCATTTTCGTTTGTCGCAGTATTGTCATGTTTATATCAATACATCATTACAAAAACACTGTAAATGAAATGGCATCAGATAATTGTTATATTAGGTGACAGTCAAAAACAATTGTTGATATGTATAATTTTTTTAAGATGCTAGAAAACTCTGAAGAGAAAGTTAACATACTTTTAGAGAACCACTAAAAATCATAGCAGAGGATGTGTCATATCGTTACAAACAGTGCAGCGTCTATGTAGCAAAGCCAAGCTAAATGTTCCAGAGCCAGCCTTTTCTTCTCCAAAGGAAAACATTCACCAAGAAAAACCGGTCACTTCTGGAAAGATAGCATTTGACGTTCTGTTCTAGAATTTTATGATTGAGGCAAATATCCTACCATAAGAAAATTGAGGGAGGTACCGAAAGAGAAAATTAACTACACTGGAAGCCTCACTTCTCTGCATAAATTACTAAAACTCGACTTCAGGCAGAAAATGTAATGACTGTAGAAGTTTTCTGATGGAAAGGACATCCTCTTTGACCTATCACCTACCTTGACGAGATGAGGATAAATCAAAATCATGCATGGAAGTTTATTTGGCAACACTTTAAACAAAATGGTGGCTTCAGGATTCCTATAGGTATAAACTCTCAATTAATCATTTATCATGCTGGGTTAGCAACTTGTGGATTCGTTGAGGGGACTGGTTTATTGCTTCAATCTAAGAGTTCTGGCAACTACCACCAAGAAATCAGTAGTGAAGTGCTCGGAGAATGGTTTTCTAACTTGCTTAAAAATCTGGAAGAAGGGCGTTTCCTCGTAATGGATAATGCAAATTATCACTCAAAACTCAACGAAACAATCCTGTCACTATCACTTTCATTTCAAAATTTATAGGATGTGTTCCAAGAGTTAACTTCCACCGGGAAATGCATCTAAAAATTGGATTTAATACTCAAAATGACTCGAGCAGCTTTTAAAACTAAGAATAATTACTGGAAGCAGTAAATTTTATTCATTGATATCAATTAAATGATTTTTATCTTTATTAACATATGAAATTGAAGTTGGTAAACATGAAATTTCTATGACACATGATTCACTAATTTCGCTCATGACAAATAATTAAAATGCTCGATTTTACTAAAGAAAACATCACATGAAATGCAACATAGTGTATTATGTACATTGAGAGGACGAGTGCACATACATGGCAGCTGTTTTCCCTTCCCTGGTAGGGGCTAGGCCAACGGAGTGGGGATAGAGCAGAGTGACATTGACCCTCCTTTCTTAACTGAGCTTACTATAGGCCATATATGTGCAACACAAATAAAAAACAAAAGGTTAATTATGAATATAAGGTGGGGAAAGAATTGCTTGCTGAAGACTTGAAATGTAAATATCTTGGAATTACATTCAATAACAACCTTAACTGGGCAGGACACATTGGACAGGTGGTAGGAAAAGGTTTCAAAGTTCTGCACTTGTTGGAGAGAGTGATGAGGGGATGTACGAGAGAAGTAAAGGAACTGGGTTACAAAACTTTGGTCAGACCATTGCTCGAATATGGTAGTGTAGTATGGGACCCTCATTTTATGTATCAAATACAGGAGTTGGAGAGGGTGCAAAGAAGGGCTGCTAGATTTGTTTCTGGAAATTATCGCAGAATGCAATCAGTGATGGATATGATAAAGGAGCTGAAATGGGATTCATTGCAAGACAGGAGGAGGATGAGGAGGGTCATGGGAGTGTACAGGGCATATTCTGGCGATGAGGCATGGAAAGATATTGCAATAGGTATGAAAAGTAGTGCATGGAAGGGAAAAGATGACCATGACCACAAGCTGGCACTCGATTTCAGGCACAAGGTTGTGGGAAGATTCTCTTTTTTAGGTAAGGGTGTCAGGGACTGGAATGAGTTACCAAGAGAAATGATGAATAATTTACTGAAAACTTTGAAAGAATTTAAAGATAAAATTTGTAGGGGGCAAATGTAGGTGGGTGCAGGATAGGGGGAAGATGGGTGTGTAGGGAAATTGCCACCGGAGCCTGTGCTCCATTGCAATTAAATTAAATTATCCCCCGGCCTCCCACCAGCTTTAATCCGGCCCGCATTTATTCAAATCATAAAGACTAAAATCGATAAATAATATTATTAAGCGTATGCAGTGGAACGCCACAGATCAAGTCGTAAATAAAAAAAAAGTGTGTATTTTTATCGCCTTTTTATTCACTGCTACCTACTTATTTCTTACCTACGGCCAGCGACCTAATTAAGTCCCGAAATTACGCCCTCAGCTAAGCAAAGGTTGCCCATACCTGGTATAGGCAGTAAATAAACAGAGCAGTTGAACACGACTGCAGACTATTATCATTTGATCTGCGAAGTATTCTTTTACTGAATAAAATTTTCTTGGGTAGCTAGCTGAGTTAGTCCATCGATTAAACACGGCATTTCAGCAGTCACAATCTTTGCCGTGAGTCACCTGACAATGTCGGCAGAGCTTGTGACCGCCAAAACATCGTGTTTAAACAATGGACTAATTCAGCTCGTTACCCGAGAAAATTTTATTCATTTGTAATGCTGAGAAAACCATCAGTCGTTTACTGCTCTTTAAAGTAGACATATTGAGTTTGCCTCTTTGAAATAAATAGACTGGAAGATTGCACCACCATAAAATTCCTCCTACTGAACAGTTTACCATCAACAGAAATTCATCTGAAGTTTTGTAGAGTTTCAAGAGGAGTTCGTTCTTTCAATATGAAGAGTGAGGAAATGGTTTCACATCTACTGAAGATAATTCTCATGAATGTTGACCAAAAACTTCAACCATATATGAAAACATCGAGAAAGTGGCCAATATGATATTAGGCGATTAAAGGTGTATGATGTAGCTAAGTCTTAGGCCTATTAGAAGAAAGGGAAGGGAATTAGTTTAGAGCAACAGTTAAATGTGAAAAAACTTCATGCTTGATGGGGGCCTCACTTGTTAAATGCTCCAAAAAATCCATGGGAAAATTAATTTCCCAATATTTTTTGGATTGTTTTAAAAATAATCTTACTAGATTTGTATGCTTATTTGTTCCTACAAATGAGACATGTTCCCACTGAAGAATGTCAGAAACAAACAAAAATCAAAACAATAGGTGGAAGCAGGTGGCTCAGCACCAATATAGATGATGTTAACTTAATCTGCCAGAAAGTACATTCAATAAATGGGGCTATATAGAAAATATATATTTTTTTTTAACCAAAAAATACTCTTTCACTTCCAGGCTGAGAACTTTTACAATATTCATGTCAGTTACATCTCCTTTACTCTACGGTAGTGGAGCATGGACTTTAGGAATACCAGAAAGAGCATGGACTTTAGGAACACCAGAAAGAGCATGGACTTTAGGAATACCAGAAAGAAGGAAAATTGAAGGATTTGAAATGTGGCACTATAGAAGGATGCTGAAAATTAAGTGGACAGATAAAGTATGAAATGAACTTGTTTTGAAAATGATAGCTGAGAAAAGAAGCTTGTGGAAGAGACTTACATAAAGAGGAGACAGGATGGTCGGTCACATTTTAAGATATGGGAGTTGTTCAATTTGTTAGTGGAGAGAACAGTTGAAGGAAAGAGCTGTAGAGGTAGACAAAGATTAGAAAATACAAAGCACTGAAGATGTAGGTCATAAGGTGTACATTGAGTTGAAGAGGTTAGCGTAAGATATGAAGAAGATGGAGAGAGAGAGAGAGGTTTTGTGGTCTTTTAACAATCTTACATGGGTGAGCAGCCTACAATTCAGAGAGTAGCAGTAGTGTAAAGGGAATGTTGTGACTGCCACAAACAGAATTATTGTCATTTCATTTTTGAAAATATGTGATTTGGTCTCGTGTTCTAAAATGTAACTACTGTATGTTAGAGGAATTATGTGGAACTTCAAGGACTACTACCACTGTAAATTTGAGATGCATAATGTAAATAGTTGAAGCACTGAGTGTACTATTTGTAGTTTATTTTCAAACAGGTTTCAACATTTTTTGGAATCTTTCTTATATAAAAAATATTTGTACATCTAGCAATGTCTGTGACTCAATGGTTAAAATTATTTTAGATTTCTAAATGGGCTACCTGCAATTTCATGTTTAAGTCTGTATGGGGTTCAGCAAATGACAACATATTCTTGATACCAACAGCGTATAAAACTGCGAGAGTTAATGTTACTCTTGTCATGTTAATACTTCCATACATTATGATATGTGAAGAAAGTAAAAGGACTGATTTCATTGTACTGGAAGAAAATTAACTGGTAATAACAAAAAAAATCACTTAATGTATAAACTAAACATTAGACCAATAACTTTTGCTTTACCTGTGTTCCTTCATCCAAAAAAGCTCCTGCTCGCACTGTGGCAAGAAAAGCATCATGTGCTTTTATGACATCATCTAGTCCTTCAGCTTGTTGCACTTCTTGGTTGAAAGCTTCCCATGAACATTCAAGAACTTCGAAAAGAGTGTAATATTGCACCTGATGCACAAAATGCACCATCTCTGATATGAGAAGGTGCAATCGCTGCAGTAAAGGGCGCATACCTGGTAGACATTGCATCAGCTTTGCTGCAGTCAACTGCCGTTTGACTGCTCGGCTCAATACAAACTCCATTCGCTTTGCTCTCCAGAGAGAATTAAATAGCATCAGATATGATGATGTGTTCATTGCAAATACCTATAACAAATAATACAATTTGCATGAATTATGAGGTAAAAATGGTCTCATGTTATTTCACAACTCCATAATGTACACACAATTGACATTTCTCACACAGCTATTATATTACAATGCATAAAAAAACTGAAGTTTAATCACAACAGACAAAACAATTTTAATTGCTATTAAAAACAACAAAATAAATTTAGTAGAAAGTTGTGATTAGTATTTTACAAATTCTAAAGTGTTAGAAAAATGCCCTGCAGTTAACACTTTTTTATTATTATGTTACTATATGATATTTCAATCAATTATAAATATGAATTATCTGTTGTAATTCGATAAGAAAATATCCAGATTCAATTAGCTAGACAGTTCATTAATTTGTATTATACAATTTTCTCTTCTAGGAAGGACTTAAAGATGTAAATAACAATAACATAATCCAGTAATTCTTTATTACTGATGTGGTGTATTCTTTCTTTTTGCGCTATGCACAAGTGTAACAAATAATGAGGCCCTCCAAGTTATATCAAAATTTAATAACTAATTTGATAAATTAATGCACTTTCAGGGATGATAAGTAACTAACCTTAATTATTTGTTGAGATTGTTCTTGGATGATGGAGACATCTATCGGGTAATAAGGAATTCGGCCACTGGGGGAGAGGCTAGTGTAGATGTAGGTAGGTAAGGCGCTGCAGGTCTATAAAAAGGTAGGTGTAGAGGGAAAAACTAGAAAGAAAAAGGTTCTGCTGACAGGTAGTAGCCATGGGAGAGGTGTAGGTCCTCTTCTGCAGGATCAATTAGGCACAGGCTACCAGGTCATAAGCTTTTTCAAGCCCAGTGCAACATTAGGTCAAGTAATTTCACTAAGGATGATGGAGTAGTGATTGTGGGAGGTGCGGGAAATAGTATTGATAGAAATATGAGTTATAGTATAGAGTGTGACCTGAAGAAGGTGGTGAAGGAGGCGCAGCATACCAGGGTGGAACTCATGCAGGTTCTAAGTCGTCATGAGCGACCACAGTTGAACCACGCTGTGAGGTAGGTAAACAGTAAACAGAGATGCTACTTGGAAGAGGCATTAGTCCTGTTTTTGGGGGTTGTGCCTGTAAACACCATTGGTAGGTGGGGTTTTACTAGGCCTAAATAGAAGGGGCAAGGGAGTAATTTCTGAGTTGCTAGCTAAAGCTGTAAAGGAGCCCACTTCCAGTTATGAGGGTCAGGACTGTGCCTTTTTTAGGTTAGGGGCTGCTAGTGAGGGATAAAAATAAGTGATCAAAGGGATACTGGTTGTAGATGCACTATGGGAAAAATACAAATGCTAAAGAAACAGATGAAGCTATTGAAATAATAACGAATTGGGTACAACTGGAAAGACAAAGGTTAATGCTGAAAATACCACAAAGCCAAAAATAAGGGTGTTATTGGTGAACTGTAGAAGTATAATGAACAAAGTGATAGAATTTGCAAACTTAATAGAGATACATGAACCACAAGTGATTATATAGAGTCTTGGTTAAAAGAAGGAGTACTAGACAATGAGGTTTTCCCTGAAAGTTACAGAGTGTACCAGCAGAGACAGAGGAGCAATTGGTGGAGGGGTATTCATACTGGTTAGCAAAGATTACTATAGTTCTCTAGTGTTCATAGATAATGACCATGAGTTACTAGGGGTAGATTTTTGGGGATAAAAAAGAAAAAATCGGGTATTGGCTGCTTACCGTAGTGGAAGAATGAATGATGAAGATGAGATTCTTGGAGATAAACTAAATTCACATTCACTGTTAAAGGTGAGCGTAGAATGGTTATTATTGGAGGGGATTTAAATTTACCAGGTGTCAACTGGTGGGAAATAAGATAAATAACACAAGGGAACAGAGATTTGCAAATACCTTAATAAGGGAAGGAGGTTTTACACAAGTGTAGAGCAAAATACGAGGGGACCAAAATGTTGGATATCTTTCTAATAAAACCTGATGAAAATCTTGTAGGGTGTCAAGTAACTGAAGGAATAAGTGATCACTGTGTGGTACTGATGGATATTAGGGGATTCAGTAAACCAGTGGCCAAATAGAAGGGGAAAAGGTATAATTACAAAAGGCACAGACTTTAGAATTGAAGAGATATTTCAGGGAAAGGTTCAGCAAATGGAAGGATTGCACAAGTACAGTGGAGGCAAAATGGGAAGAGTTTAAGGAGTAATAAAAAAAGGGTGAGGAAATGTTTATTCCAAAGCAGAAAATAAAGATAAGTACAAACCTATACTACAATAGGGAAGTGAGAAGGTTAAAGAGGCTAGTGAGATGGGAACACAACAGAGTTAAGAGACAGAATGCAGTAGGGAATACTTAAAACAACTAAACAAGCAATTAATAAGAGCAAAGAAGAAGCAAAGGAGGTTTATGAAGAATATATTGGTGCAGGAGGACCAATGAATGATGCATCTAGAAACTTCTATGGTTATATGGAAGGGAAGGTATTCAGACTATTGTAGATAAGAATGGAGTTGAAGTCACTGAGGATTTTAAAATTGCAGAGATATTGAGTGACTGGTTTAGTGATACAACTAGGGACAATCATCCTGTGATGGGAGGGAATGAATCAGAGGAGAGTCCCCAAAGTATAAATGATGAAACAAAATTCTCAGGAAATTATGAAGGAACTCAGAAAGCAAAAATGTAAAGGGGCTGGTGTAGATAATATTACTACAGATTTATTAAAGATTGTGGGATACAATATTGTACCTTACCTTGAAATTTTATTTAAAATAGTTTGGAGTCTTGCTACTTACAGAGGATTGGAAAGAGCATAGTAGTACCGTTCATAAGGGGGGTTACAAATAGGGTTGAAAATTACAGGCCAATTAGTTTGACATCAGTGATAGGCAAAATGATGGAGAGATTGATATGCAACTATATCAGAAAGTCTGTGAGGAAAGAAACTGGTTTTCAGATCGACAACATGGCTTTAGGCAAGGATATTCATGTGAATCCAGATGGTGGGCTATATGCAAGATATTTCAGATGAATTGGACAAGGGAGGCCAAGCTGATAGTGTGGCACTAGATCTTTCTAAGGCATTTGACAGAGTGAGCATAAATGGTTTTAAATAAACGAAATCTATTGGATTGGATGAAAAAGTTACTTTTGGGTAGAGGAATTCTTAAAGCCAGAAAGCAAAGTGTTAGTGTAGGAAATACATTATCAAAAGAGGTGGAGTAAATGTGGGAGTGCCACAGGGTAATGTATTGGACCATTGCTGTTCATAATTCTAATGAATGACTGTGTTGATGGGTATTTTTCAGATGACATAATGGTGTACAATAGGATCAAAACAAGTGCAGATGTGAACAGCTGCACTAGAATATCTAAATGTATTGGTCAGCATGGAAGGAAGATAAATGCCAAGAAAAGTCAGCTTATTAGGTACATAGATAAAAAACAAAAGGTTAATTACGATTATAGGGTGGGGTCAGAATTGCTTGTTTAAAGCTTGAAGTGTAAATATCTTGGCATAACTTTTGATAACAAACTCAATTGGGCAGAGCACATTGGGCAGGTGGTAGGAAAAGGTTACAAAATCCTTCATTTACTGCAGAGGGTTATGAGAGGTTGTATCAGAGAATTAGTGAGTTGGGTTACAAAACTTTGGTCAGACCACTGAATGAATATGGTGGTGTAGTTTGGGACTCACACTTTGATTATCAAATACGGGAGTTGGAAGGTGTGCAAAGAAGAGCAGCTAGATTTGTTTGTGGAAATTATCGCAGGACCCAGTCAGTAACTGATATTATAACGGAGCTGGATTGAGAGTCCCTGGAGGAAAGGAGGAGGGTGAAGACAGTGCTGGGAGTGTATAGGGCATATGTTGGTCATGGAGCTTGGAGGTATATTGGTCAAAGCATTAGGAATAGTGCATGGAAGGGGAAAGGCGACCATGACCACAATCTTGAGCTTGATTTCATGCATAAGGGAGTGCGAAAGTTTTCTTTTGTTAGTAAGGGTGTCAGGGATTGGAAAAAATTACCAAGTGTAGTGACGAATAATTTTCCAAAAATGCTTTAGTAATTTGGAATTAAAATTTGTAAATCATTATTGCAAATGGGTGAGGAATTTAACATTACAATTGTAATTTTTTTAAAAAAATAGTGTACAAAAAGGGGGTAAATGGATGACGGGGGGAATTGCCGCCAGAGTGTTAGCTGCATCGTAATGAAATTAATAATAATAATAATAATTGCTTAAACAATCAAAGCAATCTTAATGTTAGTTTGACTTTGGGCAATCAATGGTAACGGAAGGAGAATAAGAGTGATTTTGCAACACAACATTCAGGACTGCAGTTTTTTTTAAATCCAGGAAGTAACATTAATTGGGAAAGGGTTTATAGAAAATATTCCTAACAGGTTATGGAGGAGTTTGTATGGGATGAAGTATTGGGAGAGATATTTTAATTTCATAATTTTTTTATTTGGGGATTTATTTAAGATATTTACATCCATCTTTGGGCATAAACAGTGGGAAAGTTATGTAATAACATTGAGAAGTTAAATAGTTTTATTTATAATTATAAAGTATAATTAAATTCAAGGGTTTCATGACAAAAAACAGTTGATTTTAAGGGATTCGTTACAATCACACATTTCATCACAGTATGGTTTTGTAAAAGATGTCACATTTATTAAGGATACTAAATTAAAAAAGTTAATTTCTAGAAAAAGTTACAAATCCTGGGCAATATTAAACATTAGAGACTTTTCTAAAAGAAGCAGGTTTAGAAAGAATAAAGTAAAGTTTCATTACTTTGTCAAACAATCAGGATAAAGCATTTGTTGTAGTAAATAATAGAAGCATTAGAAAGATAGTAAAGCTCAAAAGAGGTTGATAAATGGTAATATCATGTTAATAAATGGGAGGAAGATAACTATTTTTGATGAGAAATACACATAAACATAAATCAGTAATATTTTCAAAATTTTAAGGGTTTTCGTAGGGAAATAGCTAACAGAATCAAAGGAAGGACATGGGGAACATGGGCGTATCCAGCGAGGGGCAGTGGGGGGCTGCTGCCCCCCCCCTAGAAGAAAAATTAAGTTGCCTTCAGTACGCTTCGACGAGTGAAGAACTAGTTCAGGAGCACTTTGGGAGAGAAAGATTGACTGGATTATGTCTGATGAGTGTGCGTCGAAATTTCGTGAAAGAACACCATGAGATATTGACAAACGAAATTATTGAAATTGAAAATCCGAGGCAATTAATGTTTACATAAAAAACTAACTAACTTACGATCTTAATTAAGATCTAGATTAAGGAGTTGGGTAACTATATTAATCAATGATAAAAATAGTTTCCTGAATAGGTTTGAGTTTGATTTTGTAATGTCATGTTTCAGTCCCCCACCCCACTTCCTCGAAACCAAAATGAGTTGCCCCTCCCTAGTTCAAATCCTGCCCCCCTCTAGTTCTGTTCCTGGATACGCCCTTGATGGGGAATCAAATTATTACATGAACTTGAAAGTTATTTATAAGGTTAGTGTTTCTGCTAACTTAGTAAAACAAAATGAAGAACTTTAATTTAATACAATTGCAATGGAGTGTACACTCCAGCGGTAATTTACTATACATCCATTTCCCCTCTTTTCCTGTACCTACCTACTTTTGCCCTCTACAAATTACAACTTTAAATTGCCTCAACATTTTTGGTAAATTATTCATCAATTCTCTTGGTAAAATTATTCCAATCCCTGACCCCCTTACCTACAAAAGAAAATCTTCCCACACCCTTGTGTCTGAATTTGAGGGCCAGACAAATCTTGCAGCCCTTCTTTGCACTCTCTCTAACTGCGGTATTTGATGACCAAAATGTGGGTCCCATACTACATCACCTTATTCAAGCATGGTCTGACCAAAGTTTTGTTACCCAATTCCCTTACTTCTCTCGTCATCCCTCATCACTCTCTCCAACAAGTGCAGAACTTTGAAACATTTTCCTACCACCTGTCCAATGTGTCCTGCCCAGTTGAGCTTGTTATCAAATGTTAAGCCAAGATATTTACAAATAAGTCTTCAACAAGCAGTCCTTCCCTATCTTGTAATATTATCAACCTTTAGATTTTTATTTGTGTATCTAATAAGCTGACTCTTCTTTGAATTTATCTTCATCCCATGTTTACCAACCCAGCTGGATATTCTGTACATATCACCCTGCACTGTTCACAGTCCTCTACTGTTTCGATCCTTTTGGACAGCATTATGTCCTTTGCAAACAACCTAATTTCTAATAGTAAACCATCAACACAATCATTTTTAGAATAACAAATAGCACTGGTCCCAATACGCTACCCTGTGGCACTCCCATATTTTCTTCTACTTACTTTGATACGGCTTTTCCTATTCTAACTTTTTGCTTTCTACCTTTCAAATTCTACTACACAGCAAATCACTTTCTCATCTACTCCAATAGTTTTTACCTTATTTATCACTGTTTCATAGCTCACTCTGCCAAAGAACTAGTGCTATACTATCAATTTGAACTCCCCTGTCCATTTCATCCAAGTTTCTTGCATACATTCCACTAACTGAGATTTGCATGAATTCCTTGTCTAAAACCATGTTGCCAATAGAAACCACTTACCTCCTCACACTTATTTCTGATGTAGTTGCGTATCACTCTCTCCATTACTTTAACTACCACTGACGTCAAACTGATGTCAAACTCTATTTCTCACCCCTCTTTTATGTATGGGTACTACTATCGCACTTTTCCAGTCCTCTGGTGAGCAGAAAGTAAACGATTTCATTTAAACAATTTTTCAGATAAGGCACAATGTTCCATCTTGCTATATTTAATAATCTGTAGTTATATTATCTACACCAGCATCTTTATGTTCTTTCAGCTTTCTTAATTCCTTCATGGTATCCTCAGGAAGATTTACAAATTTTTTGGTTTGCTCATTTCTAATTGTGTTGTTAAGCTCGTTCTCTGGTTTACATTAGAGATGTGCGAGAGAACCAGTTCTTTTGAAAGAGAGAGTGAGCTGTCACTCACTACTAAAAGTGAGCGGTCATTCTTCTTGGAGCCCCTGAGTTTTTTTTGCCAGGGTGTCAAATGGTACGCGGTCTCATTTGAATTAACTTCAATCTAGTGAACCGCCACAATAAGTTTCGGCTTTGTTAGTATCCGCCACACATCACCCGACTGCTGTCCCCTCCACCCATGTTCATTCTATGTTACCCACCACCACACTGGTCATTGTTTATCCATTCCGCTCTGCTCAGCAGATCAAGAAGAACTAGTTTCGTTCATTCGTTCTTCGATCTTTCCTTTCTGGCGGCAGGTGAGTGGTTCGTTCCAGCGCTCAGCGGAGCAGTGCCAGAGGTGAGCTAGATCGTTCGAGTCTGATTGACATACCAATCCACTTCTCTTGCTCTCTCTTTCTCTCCCTCCCTCTGCTATATGTTTTGTCACTTTTTAATCTAAATTAGGGATGAGATGTATTTTAATAACCTTTCCACACGTTTAAAAACAGCAAGCATGGTGAGTGGATGGTCAATGTTATGGCCTCTCATTCTGGATGACACGGGTTCGAATCCCCATCCAGGCATTCCGATTTTGGTTTTCCCAAATCACTCCAGATGAATGTTGGTATGCTTCCTTCTAAAGGCCAAGGCCGAATTCCTTCCCATTCCTTGCCCTCAGTCCTTCCCCCGCTCTAATGACCTTCGACAAGGCGTAAAGCAATAAGCAATAAAAAAGAAGAAAAAGTGTTTAAACATAATAGTGATGAGATGTCTTTTTTATATCTTTTCATTGTTTTACCTTAAAGATGCGTCATTCGCAAGTCAACTGGTCTTCCAAATTGGGACAAATTTGCACAGAAAAAGGAAGTAAGCTAATTGAAAAAGGCCTCAATATTATTTGTGAACAATAATTTGCATTACCTATAAATAAATTAATGTGAAATTCACGTGGCTTTATTACTATCAAACTACCCTCTCAAAAATTCCCAACAACCCAAAAGAATTTCATTGACTTTTTGAAATAGCCTTTTCTGTGCGAAAATAATTTGGTAGCATTTAAGGGGTGAAAAATATTTCAGGATAAATAGAAAAATAAGTGAAACTAATCGCCTGTGAGATTGATGAATTCAAACTAAATGTAAATAAAACAGGTAGTACCCTTTCAGAATGGAAGTAACCATTCATTTTATTTAAAGTGAAATAGTGAACTGTTCAAAAGAACTTGTTCTTTTAACTAAATGATCAAATGAGCACTGTTCTTATTAGCGAGTCACTTTGCCCATCTCTAGTTTTACATCCTCCCATTTCTGGTTCATTGTCCCTAATGTTCTTACTAAACCAGTTACAGCCTTTGATTTAATTTTAATTTGATTAAATCGCAATGGAGCACACACTCCGGTGGCAATTTCCCTTAAACACCCATCTTCCTCTTTTCCTTCACCCACCTACATTTGCCCTCTACAAATTTTAACTTTAAATTCTTTCAACGTTTCTGGTAAATTATTCATCATTTTCCTTGGTAACTTATTCCAATCCGTGACACCCTTACTTAAAAAGGTGAATCTTCCCACACCCTTGTGCCTGAAATCCAGTGCCAGCTTGTGGTCATGGTCATCTTTTCCCTTCCATGCACTACTTTTCATACCTAAACCAATATCTTTCCATGCCTCATCACCAGTATACGCCTTGTACACTCCCATGACCCTCTTCCTGTCTTCCAATGAATTCCATTCCAGCTCTTTTATCATATCTGCTACTGATTTACTGTTTCTCTAACCATCGGTAACTTCTCCATCCTTATCTATAATTGTCTCGACACCCTCCCTACCCCTCAGTTTTCTAACATAGACATAGAAATTTCTAAACGCATAAGTCAGTGGTCCCTCTGTGCTGACAATATTCTTCATAAATTGAATTTTAGCCACCCTCTTTGCTATTATTAATTCCTTGTTTAGTTGTTTCATATATTCCCCACTACTCTCATGTCTTTTAACTCTGTTTTGTTCTCTTCTTAACAACCCCTTTAACTTCCTCACCTCCCTATTATAGTACGTAGGTTCTCTACTTGTTTTTATTTTCTGTTTTGGAATAAATATTTCTACCCCCTTTCTTATTATCTCCTTGAACTCTGTCCACCTCTACTCTAATGTACTTGTGACATTCTTCCATTTGCCGATTCTTTCTCTGAAATATTCCTTCAAGTTCGAAATCTGTGACATTTATAATTATACCTATTTCTCCCTTCAATTTTGGCTACTGGTTTACTGAATTCTCTAATATTCATCAGAACAACTTGTAACACATCTTAGAATTTCGCATAGTGAAATTAGTTGCGAAGATAGCGAGTTCAGTTGAAGTATATGGTACCACCATTTTAAAGTCATTTTTATAGTAAATTTTGCTAATATGTCCCAGTAATATGTCCAAAATAAGCATTTGTTCAAGTGTTAACAGTAAATTCAATAGTTAAATTCATTTAAACAGCTGTTAGGAAACTTAACCTTAGATTTGAATATGTAGTATTTGACTTTCATTTAAGTTCACTAAATCAAGATATTTCTTTAGTTCAAAAGATGTTTAGGTAAATAGATAGCCAGTAGATTATTAATTTTGTTGTTAAAAGATCTTACTTAGAGTCTGAATATGTTTAAAAGTGATTTGCCGGTTTAGAATTTTATCACGTAAATTTTCCACTCTAAACTCGAAGTATTTAGCCATTAGAAAACAGTTAAGAAATCAAGTGATAGATAGAAAGTGTCGTAATTTCGGGTTAAATAACATATTAAAATTTTAGAGAGATTCATACATTCTAAAGATCGTTTTTGAATATAGTTTGATATAGCCAGACATGTGATTCAGGTAAAAGTTCGAAATTTCAGTCTTTTTCGGGGATTCATGAAAAGAAATTACATTCAGGATAAAGTTTATTTAAATATAAAGATTTCTGCAAAAGTTCTAGTTCAAAAGATAAAAGCATTTAATAGTAATAAAATAAAATGGGTTTTGGCATGAGTAAGCGCTTGGCCAAAATGATGCAATTGCTCGACGTTAGGGTGGAGTGATATTTATAAAAATTTGTAATAAATCAGGGAATGGACTTAGATATTCCAAATTTTTACAGTAATAGTTTTTCATGAGGGAAATTTGTTTAGAGTTATTTTCAAGTTGATATTTGGAATATTTCAAGACATTAAATTTTATTTTCGAGTTTTAGACCACTTTAAAAAATAGGTAAAATTCTTTATTCAACATCGGAGTATAGATGAGCAATAGGAGAGTAGAATCAAATTTGTTTCAGCTCAATAGGAGCAATATTTCAGAAGTTATGGCAATCACATCTTTACGACTCTTTTCTGGCTAAACTAATAAAGTTACAAAATTTTTTATAATAACTTGATTTGACGTTTGTAATAATATCTTGCTACTACCAAAATTTCAGAGAGCTAGGATTATTTTTACTGTCATGATCAAATTAGATTCGTAACATTTGTCAGAAACTGATCAGCTATCGTATCAAATCCCTGGGAAAGTCAAGATAAGGAAGTTCTCACGGTCCAAGAAGAGGCGATCCTATATATACCCCCTCCATAGCCTAAGCTCGCCCATTCTAGAAGCAGCAGTTAGTCAATGTAGACGCATTATGTAGTAAGGTGGCCAGCTCTGGGCTCGTGGCGCAGCAAACTGATAGTTTGTTTAAATTTTATCATCATGGGTGAAGTTTTATTCTGAAGAACTCATGTAGCTAAGAAATCGTGGTAGCGTGGGGTTCGGTCGTGCTTGAATGGTCAGTCGAATCTGTAAAGTAAATTTGGAAAGGTTGTCTGATTGCCTGTGCAGTACTTTGACTTTGTAACATTTTGAAGAATATACTCATTATATCAGAAGTGAACTTTCATCATTGAACAATCACCTTTCCCTAGTTTCTTGGTTAAAACTACGGTGGCGACTGTGTTAAGAGCTTAGTCAGTACTGCAATTCATTAGGTTTGTACGATCAAAGTTAAGACGCCAGTTTATGCCACACCCCACCATAAGCTTGTTGTCTTACAAACTTGGTGATCACCTATTCCTTCCATTACTTGACACTCCACAAGGTTATCATCGGGCTTTATTAGAAAGATATCCAACATATTTTGTAGCCTAGTGTTCTGCTCTACGACTTGTGTAAACCTTCCTTCCTTTATTAAGCTATTTTCAAATCTCTGTTCCCTTGTGTTATTAATCATATATCCTACCCAGTAAATTTAAATCCCCACCGATAATGACCATTCCATTCTAATCTCTGAAATCTGGATATCAATTTAATTTCTCCCAAGAGCCTTATCTTTATCGGTCATTCTTTCACTGCAGTAAGCAGCCAACACCCTGATTTCTCCTTTTTTATTAACCAAGAAACAAGAAATATACCCCAAGTACTCATCGTCATGATCTATGAACACCATCAACTGTAATAATTTTTGATAACGAATACGAAATCCCATACACGCATTGCTCCTCTATCTCTGCAGTACACTCTGTAACCGCCATGAAAAACCTCACTGTCTAGTTCTTCTTTTGACCAAGGCTATACTTGTGGTTTATGTATCTCTATTAAGTTTGAAAGTTCTATTACTTTGCTCATTATACTTCTACAGTTCACCTGTAATGCCCTTATTACTGGCTTTGTGACATTTTCAGCATTAACCTCCTCCTTCCTAGTTCTATTTGCCCATTGAAGGTTCGATTTTAGCATTTGTTATTTTTATCATCGTAGATCTGCAATCAGTATCATTTTGATCATTCATACACATCCCCAAACAAGCAGCCCCAACCTAAAAAAGGCGCAGTCCTGACCCCATCATCACTGAAAATGGCTTCTCTTACAGCTTTACCTATCAACTCAGAAAGCACCCCCTCGCACCTTCTATTTAGGTGTAGGCAATGCCTAGTGAAACCCCATCTACCAATGGCATTCACAGTCACAACTCCCAAGACAAAACTAATGCCTTTCCCAAGTAGCATATACATTTTCACATTTACCTGCCTCAAAGCATGGTTCAACTGTGACCAGTCACAGCGACTTAAGACTTCCTTGAGCTCAACCCTGGTATGCTGTGTCTCCTTCACTACATTCCTCCGGTCATTCTCTATACTATAAGTCCCATTTCTATCAATATTATTTCCTGCCCCTCCCACTATCACTTTGGATAATTATTATGGGGAAATGGAGGCATATTCAGGAATTTTCGTAATGACAAAGAAGTCAGAAAATCAGGGTTATCTAGTGAAAAAATTTGGGAAATTTCTGTATTTTGAGATGTACAAAAAAATTAGTCTTGGTCATCATGAGGGAATACCATGTCATGATCTATCTGAAATGTCACACTTTCCAGTTAACCTATAAATACAGGTGACAATTGGATACAAGAGAGCAATCTTTTCAGCTGTCTCACAGGACATGCTGGACTTCACAAACAGTGGTCCAGCTTCACAAACACCATAAGCACTGGTGACGAATCCTGAGTGTATGGGTACGACCAGGAAACCAAATCCCAGTCATTACAGTGGAAGCATTCCACATCACCAAGACCACAAAGAAGGCCCATCAAGTGCACAGCAATGTAAAAGTGATGCCGACTGCTTTCTTTGACTCCCACAGTGTGGTATACCACGTGTATCCACAATAGGGTCAAACAATCACCAAAGGGAAGTCCTCAGTATGTCACCAGGTTGCGATAATGTAAGCGGTATTGCGATTCTGTCTAGCTCACTGACTCTTACGCTTTTAGGTTCATGTATGTTCAGAAATTTTAACACGGTTCACTTTTCAGATCGCTACAGATTTTTCAATTCTCTTTCATGTTTTTTTCCATCACCACCAACAGTTATTTTAGTTACTTGACCGTGGATAAGGTATATCGTATTTCTTCTACTACAACTGCAGGTTCTCACCACACATAAGTTCGTCAATGCCATACATTTTACGCTGACACAAATTACCAGTAGCTTTCAGTTCTTCCTAAGACCTTGTCTAAATGTCTAGGAAAACTGCATCATGCTGCTTTCTTTCTAGCAACTTTATAATCAAACACAGGAAACCATATCGTGCAACCCTCATACACTCGACGTGTTCTCCTATTGGCTCTACTTTCAATGACTACCAGCTTCAGATTACTTACAACAATTAGTCAACTGTTTCTACACTGTGCACTTCCACACTCAACAATGCTTCATGGAAAAACTGAGGTTTTACAAAACGTTAACCATACTCATATTATTTCTTTGACTCTTGTATATATTAGTGAGATTAAATGGAAGGATGCACAGGATTTCTGGTCTGGGGAACCCAGGATAATTAACACACAAGCTGTCAATGGAGTCACTGGTGTAGGATTTGTAATGAACAAGAAAGTAGGGAAACGGGTGAGTTATTTAGTGACAGGAGTTTAGTGACAGCATTATTTTGATGTGGTTAGAAACTAAGTCGGTCCCAACCACATTAGTACAAGCTTATATGCCAACGTCACAGGAAGATGACGAAGAAATAGAAAAAATATACGCTGAAATTGAAGAATTAATCCAATATGTGAAGGGGTAGGAAAATCTAATAATCATGGGTGACTGGAATGCAATAGTGGGAGAAGGAAAAGAGGGGAATACTGTAGGAAGTTTTGGTATAGGAGAAAGAAATGAGCGAGGAAGCAGGTTGCTAGAATTTTGTGAAAGGCATAAGCTAGTTGTGGAAAACACACTGTTTAAGAACCATGCAAGAAGAATATGCACCTGGAAACGTCCAGATATCAGCTAGATTATATCATGGTCAAACAGAGATTCAGGAATCAAGTTCTAGACTGTAAAGCGTACACAGGAGCAGACAGACTCTGACCATAATTTGATAATAATGAAGTGCAGGCTGAAATTTAAGCGAATAAGGAAGCAGTATAAGCAGAACAGATTGTAAGTTAATAAACTGAAACAATCTAGTACGAGAGAAAAATTTGCAGAAATGGTAGACTTAGGTCTAAGAAGTAACTCTGAAAGGAGCTCAACCGAGGACGAATGGAATGCATTAAAGACCGAAATAATGAAAGCTGGTAAAGAAACATTGGGCTTTAGGGAACGAGCTGCCCGAAAACCTTGGATCAAAGACGAAATTTTGGAGCTGATGGATCAGAGTAGAAGGTACAAAAATGCTCAGGATGAAGCACGAAGAGAGCAGTACAGGCAATTTAGAAATCAAATAAATAGGAAATGCAAAATAGCAAAGGAAACATGGCTACAAGAAAAGTGTGAAGAAGTAGAAAAGGAAATGGTCATAGGTAAAATAGATGTTTCATATAGAAAGATCAAACAGAATTTTGGAGAAATGAAGAAAAGAGGTATGAACATTAAAGCTGCCAATGGGATACCTCTTTTAAGCTCAGAAGATAGAGCTAACCGATGGAAAGAATAAATTGAGAAACTGTATGTTGGGGGCAACTTGAACAATACTGTAACGGAAAAGGAAAGCGATGTCGACATTGATGACTTAGGAGATCCTGTTTTGAGGACAGAATTTAATAAAGCTCTGAATGACTTGAAAGCAAATAAGGCAGTTGGAATTGATGAGATCACTGCAGAACTTCTTAAATCCCTAGGAGAGGAAGGAATCGAAAGATTATTCAAGCTGATAAAAAAAAAAGTTATGAAACAGGAGAAATTCCAACTGATTTTAATAAAAATATCATCTTCACACTTCCAAAGAAAGCACAAGCCGACAAATGTGAGAATTATCGCACCATTAGTCTAACAACATATGCTTCAAAATTACTGACCAGAATAATATACAGAATGATGGAAAGGGTAGTAGAAGAGATAGTAGGTGAAGATCAGTTTGGGTTTAGGAAAAATCGCTGTACAAGGGAAGCAATTCTGTCTTTAAGGTTAATACTTGAAGGGAAGATCAAGAAAAACAAAGATACTTTTACGGCATTTATTGATTTAGAAAAAGCTTTTGATAATGTTAGGTGGGACAAGATGTTTAAAATTTTAAAGGAGTCACGTCTAAAGTATCAAGATAGAAGAATACTTTATAAACTATATAAGAATCAAGTGGCTATAATAAAAGTAGAGAATCATGAGAGACATGCATCAGTTAAAAAGGGTGTGAGACAAGGTTGTAGTCTATCCCCGTTAATATTCAACTTGTATGTAGAAGAAGCAATGAAGAGAGACAAAGAAAAATTTCCATGTGTCATTAGTTTTCAGGGAGAAAAAATCAGTATGCTACAATTTGCTGATGACATTGTCTTGTTAGCAGAGAGGGCTGAGGATATTGAGAAGTTACTGAATGGCATGAACAAAATACTGAAGGAAGATTTTGGACTGAATATAAATCAAAGCAAGACAAAAGTGATGAAATGTAGCAGAAATGATACCAATACTAGTAGATTAAATATAAAAATAGGATCAGATGCAATAGGAGAAGTAAGTGAATTCTGTTACTTGGGAAGTAAAATTACAACCGATGGCCGAAGCAGGAATTATGTTAAAAGCAGAATAGCTCTAGCGAAAAGCATTCATGAAAAAGAGAAATCTTTTAGTTTCAAATATTGATCTAGGAATTAGAAAGAACTTTTTAAAACTCTTTGCGTGGAGGACAGCACTTTATGGTAGCGAAACATGGACTTTAGGAATACCGGAAAGAAAGAAAATTGAAGCATTTGAAATGTGGTGCTACAGAAGAATGCTGAAAATTAAGTGGACAGACAAAGTAAGAAATGAACTAGTTTTGGAAATGGTGGGTGAGAAAAGGAGTTTGTGGAAAAAGCTTACAGAAAGAAGAGACAGGTTGGTAGGTCATATTTTGAGACATGCTGGATTGGTTAATATTTTGTTAGTGGAGGGAACAGTCGAAGGTAAGAACTGTAGTCGAAGACAGAGATTAGAATATATGAAGCAGGTAATTGAGGACGTGGGATGTAATGGGTATGTAGAAATGAAAAGGCTAGCACAGGATAGGAAGGGATGGAGGATTGCATCAAACCAGTCAAAAGACTGATGACAAAAAAAATAAAATGTTTTGTTAATTCTAAACATTACTCCAAACACATTAAATTTACGACTGCCTCTCCATTCCTCCTGCATATTGACTGATTGAATACTGTCTCATCACAATTTCCTACATTCCTTGTCATTTCTACATTTTTATCCTCTAATGCTTTCAACGATTCTTGTTGTGCTCTCTTATTTTTTTGTATGACAGTTTTTTGTTTCCTTTAGCATCTTCATCAAGTTTCAGGGAAAATTTTTCCCACTTTTTGTTTTTCGCTTTTTCATTTAACTATAAGTTTATGTTCTATATATATTTGAGCCAGTGATTATTTCCTCATATCTGTGGGTCTCAGCCTTCTGCTTTCATATCATTCCACATTGAATAGCTGTCTTGTCTTCATTATTTCAACATACAGTTTCCTTATGCCAAACCTAATTACTTATCACACCACACACTTCCTTTTCCTTCTCCAACAAGAGCATTTTTTAATTCCTCGCACCCATTGATTTCACTTTTGGAAACATTTCCTCTGATTCTTCTTTGATATTCAATCCCTATCTCAGTTCTTTCCAGTGCCAATAACTTAATTTTAGATTTCTTTTCATTTGGGAAACATGTGAACAACACCTTTTACTAGCAAGTTTGATGAAATACTTTGTGTTGAAATGACAAGAGATATAAAATTAGAGAAATCAGGTGCCGAGCTGATGCTTATATGAATTCTTTCTTCCCTTGAGCTACTAGGGATTGGAATGCCCAGAGTTAGTTTTGATGCAAAGTACCCCTCAAGCAACAGCAATTTCGTGAATTGAAGATTTCAGATGTAGATTTGATAAATTTTTTTTAACATTAATCATTAACTGATATTATTTTTGAAAATGATGTTTATTGTTCTCAGATTATAGCAAAGCAAACATATTTAACCTAGCGGAAAATGGTGCTAGTGAAAATACTATTACACAAGCGGAATTTTAGCCTAATCTTTGCAAGTCAACAAATGGCTACAAAACAATTCATAGTTAAATGAGTTTTTTGACCCAGGATGTGAAAAACTTGATGCTACCACAAGAATTAATACAACATACATTACAAAATTTAGTGAGAATAATCTTATAATTAAAAGATTTTGATGTGTTTATTTTGCCTTTTCTATATTTCTCATATTTCACACCAATGACTTTAAAATGACCTCAACAGGAAATGTGAAGCAACAGAGATTTCAAAAAACTTAGACATTGTTAGATATTTTATGAAAGAATACCCTATTTACCCTGAAAAATCAGTCTAATATTGTGCACCACCTCTTTTCACCCAGGTGATAGTAGCAGTTGATCTTGACAGAATCTCCCACAGTTCTTGACAATTTGATAGTATCCCAGGTGAGTTCAAAGGGATTGAAGTTAAGTGACATTTCAGGCCAGGAAAGCAAGTTCATGTCTGTGGAGTATTCATCAAACCATTTGGATAGAATTTGGAAGGGACAGCATGGTAAACTGTATTGTCTCCAGTGGGATGTAGCTGCAAAACAATTGGGAGCAAATGGTTGTAAAGGATATCTGGAGTAATGATAACATTTCAATCCATGTAAAGTATTCATACAAGACTGCCTTCTCCACTAGCTCAAGAGTACCAGCTTCATGGTGTTCATGCCACACTTATCTACTACCATCGGCATGTACCAAACATTTATTTGGGCAACATTTTTTTCCCACATTTCTAAGGCCAGTGGCTTTGTTCCTGTGCCCATACTAATCTTTGTAGCTACTGAGATGTAATGTGATTTATGCTTATGTTATTTCCTTTCCATTTACACAGCTGTCTACAATATCATATTTGCATGACACCAGCAGTTTATAATTCAATTGCACTTCTATTTATGTTCTAACTACACTTTGTAACAAAAGAACTGTTACCAATTGAATGCTCAAGAAAATATAGTGCAATCACTGAGACACACCATGTGACTTCTTTATTATAATATTAGTAATTATTAATGTTCAAAGCTTCTCATACAATTTTTTTCGGAAGCCTCTGTATTCATAAGAAGCAAAGGTGCAATGAAAAGTTCTGAGTGAAATTAGGGATAAACTTTCAAGAAATGTTTTACCCATTGAAGATAATTGATGGATGTTGTGTTGTAGATTGTATGCAGTATTACATATGGTTTATCAGACTCAAAAGTGTTAGTCAATATAAATCACAAAAGATAGGAAAAATGACTCATCACCCACCAAAGTTGAAGGCTTCAATGAGTGAAACACATATGAGACAAGCAAAAAGATAAACTTTTTTTTCACCTGATTCATGTGTTAGGGACCACGTCATATGAATCGGGAGATGTGCACACACCAAAGCTTACTACATGACTTGTAAATCATATAATGTTAGTCAATCATACCATATGAACATCAACCCAAGCTGCTTTGATTTTAATGGTTTTTTTTTAAAAGAAGTTTTTCCTGAAGGTCTAATAATTCACCATCAGTAATATAAGGGTGATTTGCCCTGGTCGCATGATCCCCCCCCCCCCCTCCAAAAAAAGAGAGCAGATTTGTGGAGAGATGATGTTTTGTTCCTTAAACACAACAATGTGCCTGCTGACTCAGTCTCCTTAATTCACAATTAAAGAGCCACAAATCAGATGAATGTTATCCTCCTAGCTATCTTCTCCCTAGTCCTAGTTTCCAGCAATTTTCTTCCCACTCCAAAACTTAAAAATCAGCACTGAAAGAATGTCATTTTGACATAATTAATGATACACAAAATTTTTTTACTAGGCATTGAATAAAATTTTAAAAGAAGCTCTGCGAATGAAAAGGAGAGTGTTTTCAAGGAAACAAGGTTCAATAATAATAATAATAATAATAATAATAAAACAAAGTCTGGTTATTTCCTGAAGAAACCTTGTGCATAAGGGCATAATGTATGGACATAGTGGTAACCAAAGTTATAAAAACAAATACAAGCGAACAAACATAAAAATTCTATGTGAATCTGACATTATGTTAATTTAAATGAGGTGCAAGCTCTGGTGGCAATTTCCCTACACTCCCATTTTTTCACTTTCTTGTATTTTTATTTTCAATTATTAAGAATTACTGACATTAAAGAATTAGTTATATTGAATATACAAAGAAAGTTCACACGTTTTCTAGCACTTAGTGCATCTTGTTGAGGAAATATTCAAAACTGTGCTCAGATATTGTCTTTAATTAAATATTGGGTTTACCTGAAGAATGATTTTTAAATGTTGCTTTAACAACACACACTCCCTTGGTAGGAAGCCCAGCAACTTCTTTTGACACAGAATATGTTCATAAAATAAACTGCCACATTGACTTTATAAAACATTAAGAAGTAAAAGATTAAAAAGAAGCAAATAGACTCTGTAGCTGAGACTTAATAAATATAAAACTTACTGTTCCAATAGGGCCAACCACTTGGTAGTCTAATGTGAAAACATCCCAGCCAATATCCCCAACAGACACTTCCAGTAATCTAACATCCAGCCTACGCAGAATATCATCATCTTCAAACTGTGCATTTGTGGAGCGAATTGCAGAATCCAGTATTCCAGATAAATTGTGTGGATACAACTGTAGCGCAGGCTTCACCAACTCAGGTCTAAAATTGTTAACATTAGACACCATAATAACCATTGTTGTAAAGGTACTGAATGATTCAAATGTAAATAAAGAACACTAGAAAGGATAGGGAAAATTACCTGTCAGTTGCCAAAGATGAAGGCATGAGGGCATGAACAAACATTTCAATATTTGGTTAAAAACTTTAGTCTTGAAGGAGGCAAAACACATGGCAAGGGGAAACCACATCCACGAGTCATGTGACAGGTCTCAACATGTACATGACTACAATATATCAGTAAAAAACCTTAGTCATGTAGAAGATGAGACCTGTCACATGACTCAAGTGGATGTGGTTTCTCCTTGCCATATATTTCACCTTCTACATGGCTAAGGATCTTCTTGACCCTCTTGCATTCATCTACAATAAGTGACAGATTATTTTCCCCATCCTTTCTTCTTTTCATTGCCTGGTAGCAGTTTCATTAAGACCATCATAAAATGCAAATATTAAAATATATAAACCATCTTAAAGAATCCATGAACAAAAAGTAATACTAAAATTGGACAGAAAGAAAAAGGCAATAATAAACATCTTATACTGAATGAGAAAAAAAGATCAATGTGTAAATAAAATATTAGATACTAACATTTACCCACTGCTTCGAACACGTGAGTTTTGGTATGTGTAAATATTCTTTATCGAATTTATTCTGTTGCCAATTATTAACATTGAGAGGCATGAATTCTAAAGGTCTTCTTAAAACTTTCCTCAGTTTTCTCGGTTTTCATACTAATGTCCGAGAGTTTTGTTTCATTCATATTTTAATGTAATACAGTTTATGAAATAGTAGAAAAGTTATCTGAAAAATTAACAGGACTAATTCGTAGAGATAATTAGTGTGCGAAGAAAAAAAATGTTTAGAAAGGATTTACTTTTGTGATATAAGTAGTTGCAGCAGTGTTTAAGAGAAATAAGATGTTACCTTTAAATTACTTAGTAGGTCACTCACTGCAATACCTCTGTGTGCCATTTTTAAATGTTGATATGGAGGACTGCACAATTTATTATTATTATTATTATTCATTTAATTGTGATGGAGCTAACGCTCCAGTTGCAATTTCCCTAGTCACCCAATTACCCCTTTTTAATTTATTTTTTAACCTTTTCTTTTATAATTTGAGTGTTAAATCCCTCCCACATTTACATTTCTGATTATCTATACTATTATAAATCTGTAAGCAAGCTGCGTTTGTAGTGAGGCTTGATCTCTAATAACGCAAAAACTACCGCATCAATTTGCATGGTGTTTCCAAATTTTTAAAGCTAATGTTGCTGATCAACATCTGCAGAAGTAGCTAACGACTAATATGTACCATGGGAAGAAGCAAGTCAGTAAATAACTTCAGAAATGTGAAACTGTAGACCACAGATAATTATACACATTCAGACGGTCACTCCTTTCATAAAGAGACCTGACAAAATTTAGGATTTTCCCCCCCCCTTTTTTTTTTTTTTTTTTACTTCTGCGATTCATTTTTCTGGACCGCAGTACTTCAAAATAAAAAGAATACGTGAATCAAGTATAATCAGCATTTACTTGAATCGTAACAGGTCTGTTGAATTACGAAAAAGTTGAAAGTTGAAAAAGTTGAAGACATGTATTGTCTCTGGTAGACTGTTATACAGTTTGTCTCTGGAACAAAATTGCTATGTGAACGCTGTACAATACAGCCACAATAAGCCAATACTTAATACGAAATTCAGTTTTTTCTCAAAGAGCGATGTCTGAAAAACAGCTATTATAAATATCAGCAAGTAATAAAACATACTTCTTTGCGGAATTGCACATATTTGGAAGTATTTTATTCGATTAATATGTCTCGTGGCTATAACGTGCAAATATAACTAGGCATCCAAAAATTCAGGTACATGCGACTCAAATAATTACATAGAAAATACGGATATATTGAAAGAAACTCAAATAAAAAAAATTTTCATATCCTAATGCTATTATAAAGCTAAAAGCATCGTCCCTTTGGCCTATAACAAAGCATATCAGCTGTCATCACTGTCCAGGTTGCATTTTAATCGATTTACAACTTGCGATAATTTTGCCACTCAGAAATAATTGCTTGAGTTACATGCACATTAGTACATATACTGTACCGTGATCCATTTTGACATTTTTGAATTAATTATATCTGACTGAAATATTGACAATAATGATACGACGATTTGAAACCAAGATTAACTCCAATTCACGTAAATTTCTATTTTAAAGCAGGAATAATTGATGGTGTATCAACATAAAATAAAACCAATATCCAAACAACAAAAAATAAAAAACAACAAAAAATAAATAAATCAGAAGAATTGAGATGCTGTGATTATTCGTAACGAATTTTTATATTGCAGCACACTTCCAAGAGGACTAAGTCGTAGATTACTGCTATATTTACATAAATTTATGGCACCGTGGTTATGTTGCAATCCTCGGTATCCACATTTAAAAATAAACTTTTTTAGTTAAGTATCATGGAAACAATATTTTTCACTATATCCACAGATACATCCTTAACAAAGCTTATACCTGGCTATATAATCCCAGGCAAAGTTTACACATAAAATCGCCAGAAAAAATTACACATAATGATTATAATATCAGCTTTCTTAACGTTACAACTGTTATACAGTGTGGGGCATTTAATATGTTTTCTGGAAATATTTAGGAAAGAAAGCATTTTAACAAACAATAACCTATATAAAAAATAATCGTACAGTAGGGGGCTACAATTATGTGATATTGGTTTTTTCACAGGTGGCGCTGTTGTCGTTACAACAAGGTCAACTTAATTCTTTTAAATGGGAACCCCTATTTTTTTTTGAAGATTCCGATTCCTCATGAAAAAATAAAAATAGTTTGCTTAACTCACTTTTCTGTTAGCCTCACAGATGGCACTATAATCGCGTAAAATGAATATTCGCGTTTTTTGTGTATAATTTTAATTATTGTTTAAATAATTACATGTAATTTTCATTCTGTAAACATGGAAGGTAATTTTAAAGGATAATGACGAAATTGATTTTTTAAATGCTTTTTCTTACTTATTTGCAGCCATGTCTACAGCAGGTGCTCAAAAAGGTGACCATTTACTACCAGACATTTTCTGACCCTTTGCAGAAATGATGCCTGAACAGCTCGAAGTGTGTCAGAAAATGTCTGGAAGTAAATGGTCACCTTTTTGAGTACCTGCTGTAGACATGGCTGCAAATAAGTAAGAAAAAGCATTTAAAAATCAATTTCGTCATTATCCTTTAAAATTACCTTCCATGTTTACAGAATGAAAATTACATGTAATTATTTAAACAATAATTAAAATTATACACAAAAAACGCGAATATTCATTTTTCGCGATTACAGCGCCATCTGTGAGGCTAACAGAAAAGTGAGTTAAGCAAACTATTTTTATTTTTTCATGAGGAAGCGGAATCTTCAAAAAAAAAAAAAAAAATAAATAAATAAAATAAAAAAGGGGTTCCCATTTAAAAGAATTAAGATGACCTTGTTGTAACGACAACAACGCCACCTGTGAAAAAAACCAATATCACATAATTGTAGCCCATAGGTTATTGTTTGTTAAAATGCTTTCTTTCCGAAATATTTCCAGAAAACATATTAAATGCCCCACCCTGTATATCCATTTAAATTTTCGGTACCACGGTTAACGTGGAATCCTCCATATCAGCATTTAAAAATATTATGTTTTAGCTGAGTTAAATATTGCTTTCAGAAATAATATTATTTATTACTACCACAGATATTCTATATTGTAACCAAGTTTATGCTCATCTATATACTCGCAGCCAAAGTTCACGCATAGTGATAATTGCAGCTGTGGAAACGTTTTAATTGTTAGTGCTGTGAGTTGGGTAAGTATAAAAGTTCATGATATGCCCTTACGAAAGAGATCTAATCTGTAGGGGTCAACTTCTGCAGCTAAAAGATGTCGCCGAAATCGGCTAAATGAGAGTGAAATATACCGACAACATCGTCTGCAACGTCAAAGAGAACGAGATGAAATAGCTAGAGCAAATGAAAGTAACCTGCACCGAGAAAAGCGATTGACCTATAACCGGGTTCTATACGCTAAATCCATAGCTTCTGAAAGCGCACAGAAGAAAGAATGTTGTTTGAACCGTGAAAGCCTTTCTAAACAATAAATGTTTATACTTTGCACAATAATTACAACCACGAATTACTACTGTTAATTTTTCAGGAACCTTTTCTACTATTGAATCAATTGCATCACATTAAAATATGAATAAAACTACTCTCTGACATCAGTATGAAAACCGAACCTAACGTATTAACCGAAACAAACGAAACTATTCAGAATACATTAACAGTTCATGCCTTTCCACGTTAATGTCTGATAAGAGAATAAAATCGGTAAATAATTTCTACACCTGCCAAGGCACGCGCGCGTGAAGCAGCGGGCAAATGCTAGTTAATTTTAAATTTAAAGTCCTTAAGTGTTTTTGGTAAATTATTCCATCACTTCACTTGGTAATTTGTTCCATTCCCCAATACCCTTACCAATTTTTTTTGAATCCCTAATACATGAAATCGAGTGCCAACTTGTGGTTGTAGTCGTCCTTCCCCTACCATGCACTATTCTTAATTCTTTGACCAATATCATCATCACCAACATATCACCTGTACATTCCCAGCATTCTCTTAACTGTCCTCCATCCTTCCAATGACTCCCAATCCAGTTCCTCTGACTGGGCCCTGGTTGCCGCAAGTTTATATCGCTATAGCAATTACCTCAACTTTGTGCTCTTGGAAGAGTTTTACAGTATAAGAGATTTCTTTCTTAATAGTAATAAGTATTTCAAAGAAATAATAAAAATTTAAATAAATTCAGTAATATTTAATTTTATGAAATAGAATTTTTTCCTTATGCTGTTAGGATAGTTTTTTTTTTACGATATGTTGGTACGAATAATTATTTCTGCTTTAAAACAGAAATTTTGTGGATCAAAACTAATCTTGTGCGGTATCACACGATAAGAATTATTAATTAATTTCCTTCGCTTTCAAATCACTGTATTACTAATGCCATTATTTCAGCTACATATAAATAATTTCAAAATGTAAAGATTTAATCACAGTATATGTATTAATGCACATTTGACTGAAGCTATGATTTTGGAACGAAAATATTATCTGAGGTTGTGGTTCAGTTGAAATGCAATGACAATTGACACACTACGTTACAGCATAAGGCATAATGGATTTAGTTTTATAATTTACACGGTGTAACATAGGGTTTTAGGATGCAATTTAATTGCTTGCATGTTGCTGTCGTCAATAATTCAAAAACACGTTGGACAGTAAAATGTGGCTAGATCAGGATTGACACATATTTAATAGAAAGAACAGTTTATTTTATTGGCCGTGGTTAAAATAGCAGCCAAAATTTGTACACACGTTCCTTGGGAAATATTATTGAAGAATATTTGCACATTATAGCCACCAAATATATATTAATTGAGTAAAGTACAACGAAATATGGGCAGTTCCGCACAAGTCATTATGAAAGAAGTATGTATTTGTTACCTGTGGATATTTATGGTAGCTATTTTTCAGGCATCTTTCTTCGAGAAGAAGGCTGAATTTCATATCCATTATGATACATAAGGAAGAAATAGTGGCTTACTAACTGTTGCTTATTGTACAGCGTTCAGCTATCACGCAGACATATTGTTCCAGAGACAAACTGCTTAACTGTCTACCAGAGACAATCTATGACCACCACATTAGTAATCTAACATTTCGCATGGTGACTGACCTGTTGCGATGCAAGTCAATGCTTATTACAGTCGATTCGCGTATTCCGTTTATTTTAAATCACTGCGGTTCAAAAAACTGAATAAAAAAAGTAAAAAACTAAATTAGTATCCTAAGTTTTGTCAGATTTTTGTGCAAGGAGTGCTCCTCTGAAGTGCATAATGATCCCTGCCTACAATTTTCCATTTTTAAAGGTTTTTAATTGCTTGCTCCTTCCCGCAATACATATAAGTCATTAACTATTTCCACAGATTTTGTTCGGACCATTAGCTCAAAAAACTTGAAAATCCCATCCAAATTGCTGTGGTTGTTTGTGCACGGCTCCTGTTCAAATAAAGAGACACACACAGCTTGATTACAGATTTATAATAGTATAAATAGGAATCAGGGACAGGAAAAATCAAATGACAAAAGGGAACTCAAAAGTAGATTCAGAATCTACAGCTTTTATTAATTTTTTAGTTATTTCTTACATAGGGCTTACTTTGGAGATTTAAAGCTGCAAAAAGCAGGCTTTTAAATTGTGCTGATCTGACTGCATTCTATAAATTATTCCTTATAAATTCAACCACCAACTGGATTAATGAAAATTGCCACTACCACCCTTTCATACAATATATGAAACTGCACTTTTGTTCACACCATGAAAAATTGCTGAACTGGACCAACTGAGGTTTTATGTCACAGAACAGATTTACCGTGAAGAATCTATCATATATATTATTTCTAAAGGTTCTTTTTCCCATTATCTCCCTTTATTCCTAACCGAAATGAGGTATCATTTAAAAGTTTAAGGTACCCACTTTGATCATATGATATTTTAAGAAAGTATTTTTTTCAAATTCGACCCTTAAAGGGCAAAAGTCTCAATATTTCTAAAATGCTGTTTTTTTTATGTCACGAGCCATTTATCTCCCTTGATACTTAACTGAAATCAATAAATGAAGTATCATTTTAAAGATTAAGATCTTCACTTTGGTAACATCATACATTAAGACAGGAATATTTTTGGAATTCAGCCCTTAAAGCGCAAAAGTACCAATGAGTCTACAATGCGTTTTTGTGTCACAAGCCATTTATCTCCTTTGATATTTAACCAATATAGATAAATGAGGTATAATTTTAAAGAGTAAGGTCTCCGCCGTTGTCACATCATATTTAAAGAAAGGAATTCAATTCTTACAGGGCAAAATTATCATTATTTCCATAATGTATTTTTTTGTCACGAGCTATTTATCTCCCTTGATATGTAACCAAAATCGAGAAATGAGCTATCATATTAATGATTAAGGTCTCTGCTTTGGTAAAATCATATATTAAGAACAATTATTATTATTATTTTTTTTAATTTGACCTTGACGGCCAAAGGTTGTATGTCATGCGTATGAGACAGTTCAGAGCCAAGCCACTAGATAGCAGTATACACATCACAGAGAAATTAATAAATTGCTTCAATGGTGTCAACTTTTGTTACGTACCTATTACACTAAACAAATAAACAATTGCCACAAATCAGGCAGTTCTTCTTTCATCCTATTATAAACCCCCGACCTTACAATTTAATGTATTCGCGAAATTTTTACACAGGTTTTCTAGTATGAATCTTGAATCTACATGGCACACAGATATAATGCTAACACACAAAAGAAGACATAGTGTAGAGAGGAAATGTATGTTTTCTTTTGTTCTATGGATATATGTATCAGAAAAGAACACCTTGAAAAGAAATGAAATACTGATAGAAAGAGCTCATAAAAACCTTACATAAAGAAAATAATAGTTTATGCCAACACTAAGGTTTGAACACGATTCTCTTGTATTTCCCTGTAAACAGTATGGTTGCAATGGCCAAGCTGATAAGTAGCGATAACTGTATTGATGGCGTTACATAGAGGTTCCCAAAGTTTTGCTCCCCCAAAAGAAAAGTTCTTATGGTCCTCCCCAGTCACAAATTTATTATGAAACAAGTAAATGTCCACTACTCAGTACACACAATGACATTTCATAGGAAACTCATGAAGTACGTGACGTTAGAATAAAGATTTTTAACTCCAAGAGACAGTGCTTCCGACGGTATAGAGTTAAGGTATCGTCCACAAGGGTGGCAAAACTATCTCATACCAATACATTAGATCATAAGTTCCCAACCTTTTTCAGCCTATTGGCCCCTTTACGAAATAAAATCACTTATGTATGCTCCCTTTACGAACAAAAAATTACTCAACACCCCGTTTTCAGCAAAAAGAATACACCAACTCCCCTTCTTGTAGTAAACAATGTAACCCATAATGCACCAACTTCTTTGATTCATAATCCACTTTTAGAAACAGAGATTTTATGGCACCCCTCTTAGTTAAAATGTACAATATCACATATACAACGACAAGGATATATTTATGAAATTACTTTATTAAAAATATAAATAATATTTCTTGATATTAAAAAACAGCAACCAGTCACAGTCGCTGAGTTCCACTAATCCATCATGGATAAAATATTATTATAAATAATATTACTGTATCTTCCAGAGTTTTATTAACAAATACACACTGTGAAAAAATGTTATTAATTAGAGGGCTGATATTGATGTAATTACACTAATTTTTCGATTTTTGGTGCCTTATTTGTCATCAGCAATCTTAAATCAGTGTGTTCCACTATTGAAAATCTGTTTCTTTCCTTAGATAATAAATTGCTGACTATGCTAAATTATCTTTTGGCTACATATCATCATGGGAATGTAATTAAAAACTTCTTTGATGCAGCCCTCAAAGCAGAATATAATACAGGAAAGCAGGAGTGCGGTGGCTGGTCCTCAAGCCCCCTAAATTTTCCTTGGAACAGAAACGCCCTTTAAGATCTCTTCAATGCCCACCTGTGGGTGGTAGGGGCCACTGCTTTAGATTATTCACAGTAAGCAACTTAAAGAAATTGTGGTAACAACATTCACAATGGCTTTAAGTTTAAACAGACATCTCATCTGAATTATGTATGGTAATGTGTACTCAAGAGAGATTGTAGTTTAAGTTACAGCAATAACATCGACTATCAATTGTAACATATCTTAGAATTTCACATAATGAAATTAGTTTCCAAGACAGCGAGCTCAATTGAAGTATATGGTACCACCATTTTGAAGTCATTTTTACAGTTAATTTTGGTAACAATTCCAAG
The DNA here is from genome assembly GCA_031002005.1 of Vandiemenella viatica. NCBI lineage: Eukaryota > Metazoa > Arthropoda > Insecta > Orthoptera > Morabidae > Vandiemenella > Vandiemenella viatica. The sequence continues at coordinate 290,038,954 of JARYHS010008074.1, forward strand.
TAATATATTTAACATAAGCAATAGTTAGAGTGTAAACAGTAAATTCAAGAGAGAAATTCATTAAAACAACTTAACCTCAGATTTGGACATGTAATATTTGACTTTCATATAACTTCGCTTTATCAGTACATTTTGTTGGTTCAAAAGATGTTTAGGTAAATAAATAGCCAGAAGATGAGGAAGCATGTTTAGAGAATCTTACTTAGAGTTTAAATGTGTTTAAAAGTGATTTGCCGGTAAAGAATTTTGTCACGTAATTTTCCACTCTAAAATCAAAGTATTCAGTCATTAGAAAACAATTAAGAAGTTAGTTGATAGACAGAAAGGAGTGTAATTTTGGTTAAAATAACATATTAAAATTTCTGAAAGTTTCATGGATTTTAAAGATCGTTTTTTAAATATAATTTGGTAGAGCAAGACATGTGCTTCACGAAGAAGTTAAATATTTCAATCACATTCAGTAATTCAGGAAAATAAATAATGTTCAGAGTAAAGTTTAATTAAATAAAAAGGTTTCTGAGCAAGCTTCATTTCAAAATACAAAAGCATATAATTGTAATAAAGTGAAATGGGTTTTGGCGCTGGTAACGCTTTGCCAGTATAGCTCGAAATTGGACCGCATTCGGGAGGAATAATATTTATAAAATTCGTAATAAATCAGGGAATGTACTTAGAGATTCCAAATTTTTACAGCAACCGTTTTTCTATATGGAAATTTGTTTGGAGCTATTTTCAAGTTGATATTCTGAATAATTTAAATAGTCAAATTTTGTTTTCAAACTTTACTCCACTTTTAAAAATAGGAAATATACTTTATTTGATATCAGATGATAGAATAGCAATAGGTGAATAGAATGAAATTTGTTTTAGCTTGATAGGAGTAATATTATGAAAGTTATGGCAATCACATCTAAATGACTCTTTTCTGGCAAAACTATTAAAGATACAAATAAATTTATAATAATTTGATGTTTGTAATAATATCTCACAACTCCCAAAATTTCAGAGGGATAGGATTATTTTTGTTGTCAAGGCCAAATTGTATGACGAAAAATTGTCAGAAACTTATCAGTTTTCTGATGCGATTCGTGGGAACTACCGGAAAATTTGGTTCCCAGGCTTACGCAGCAACGAAACTATAAATACCCCCTCCAGAACCTAGCCTCCCCCCAGTCTTTCAACAGCAGTCTAGTCGTGCAGTACCAGCTATATAGAGCGGTAGCTAGTTTGGACTCGTGGCGTGGCAGATAACATACATGCGCGGAAATGTTTAACGTTTGAAATCATGGGTGAAAGGTACTTTAAATACCTTATGTAGCTAAACAGCTGAGGGGGCATGAGGTTGGTCTCGTTCGAATGGTTGGTTGAATCTGCAAGTTGTTCTTCTGTAAACTTGTCTGATCACTTGTGCAGTTTTTGACTTTGTAAAATTTGAAGAATATAGTTATTCTAATAAAAATTGACTCGTGAACATCATTTTAACTTTCACCTTTCCTTAGCTTTTGGTGGAAAACAAGCTAAGTGGTGACCTGGTTACTATTATAAAGTCAGAACTGTAACATCCAAGGCTACGCATGGTTATAGTTGAGACAAGGTGTTTACCTAACCCCCCAAGGTAAAGCTTGTTCCTCACAGAATACCGAAATCGGAGGAATCCATTCATACTGTTTTTCCTTATTACATGATGTACTATTCGACAGTACCCTTGGATCTCATCAAAGACTGAATGCTTTCTAATTGCCATCTAGAATACATTCACCTATTAAAAACCTGAGCAAAAATGAAACTAATTTGAAAATAAATTTCCCATAATGCAAATGTCGACACAAAAGTATTCATTCAGAAAATTTACAAAGTTAAGTACCCAATTACCACATCATCAGCAAAACAAGCACCTACAGTATTATTAGGTGAGCAAAATATTACAATATTCTCATACACTAAACTCAACAAGTGTTATGTGCATTTGTATGAAAATTTTTTAAAAAAATTATTCAAATAAATTTCTATTCTTACTCAAGTAATTCCATTAAACGTCTAATAAAATCGCCTTGTCCCAGCAGGAGATATCTCCGAAGAGCGTGCAAGTGGTCCATAAATTTGTATTGGGTATTGAGGACATCGAGCACTCGTCGAGATGTTTCACGATAGGCCTGAACCAACATTGCTTGTAGCTCCCCATCCTCATCTTCAACAAACAGGGCCTCCACTAAAAAAAATAAAAAATGTGTATATTTTTTAACATAGTTAGCAGAGAATACTCTAAAGTTTAGTTTTAAAAAATCTACTAAACACTAGTCATTTAACAGAACATACAGTCTCACTAAAGTGAACATAAATAATTAAATACTATTTAGAAAATAAACAAAAATCACAATATTAACTTTTTTCTGTTATCAGTCTCTCGACTTGTTTGATTCGATCCGCCATCTCTTCCTACCTTACACTAATGTGTTAACCTGAACATACCCCTCACAATCTCAGCTACAATGACGTCGAAGAAATGTCATATTTATACAGAAAGGAAACTATACCCACCACTTACTAAAGTTAAAGGGAGGATGGTAGCAGCAAAAATGTTGTTGCAATTCTCCTACCTTCAACTTTGGCAAGTGGTGGGTATTTTTTTATCTATCCCTTTCGTATCCATCAGAAACTTACATCCTCAACCATCACATATTTTAATCTCTTTCTTCCTCTACAGCTCTTACCATCGAACAATCCTGCCAATAGCAAATAAACCAATCCCGCATGTCTTATAATTAGACATTGAATATTAATGGGGATAGACTATGACCTTTTCTCACACCTTCCTAACTCATGTCTCTCACCTTCATTATTTGCCACTTGATTATAAATTAGTCATCTATCTTGAGATTTTATACTGGACTTCTTTAGAATTTCTTTTAATATTTTGAACATTTGTCCCACCTAATATTATTTAAACTTTTTTCTAAATCAATAAATGCCACAAAAGTATCTTTGTTTTTCTTAACCTGCTCTTCAGCTACTAGTCCTAAACTCAGTCTGATTTTTATCTAATATCTCCTCTATTATTCTCTATATTACTGTAGCCAGTAATTTTGAAGTATATTACGTTGGACTTAGTAGTGCCATAATTCTCACATTTGTCAGCTTATGTTTCCTTCAGAAGTGTGAATAAGATTCTTTTATTTATTAAAATCAGTTTGTATAATTTTTGGATTCCATATATACCATTGATTTTATAAATTTGGAGAAATCTCACCAATTTCAGAGGCCTTTTCTGATATCAAACTTTTGTAAAATTCTGTCCTTAAAATAGGGCTTCATAAATCATTAACGTCCAATACACTACTGTTCAAACCATCCTCATCATACAGTTTCTCTATGTATTCCTTCCATCTGTTAGCTCTACTTTCTGAGCTTAATACAGACTGCTCATCAGCAGCTGTAATATTTATACATCTTTTCTTCATTTCCCAAAAATTTTGCTTTATACTCCTATAGCCCACATCTACATTACCTATGACCATTTCTTTTTCAGACTTTTCTTACAGCCACTGTTCTTTTGCTTGTTTCTCCTGTTTATGTGATTTCTAAAATCTCTGCACTGCTCTCTTCCACCATTATCCTGAGCATTATTGTGCCTTCTATCTTAATGATTTGATTATTTCTCTCTTCAGAGCATTCTATTCATCATCAGTTGAACTCTATTAGAATTATTTCTTAGAAATATGTCTATAACCTCTGCAAATTTTTCTCTCATGTTCAATTGTTTCAATTCTTTCACTTGCAGTCTGTTCTGCCTGTGTTGCTACTATGTTCTCTTGAATTTCATCCGGCTCTTCATAACTACCAGATTGTGGTCAGAGGTTATGTCCACTCCAGGGTAACTTTACAGTCTACACCTTTGTATCCTCTGATATAATCTAGTTGATATCTACCTGTTGTGTTGAACCATAGTTTTTCAGAAATTATTGGGATGTATAGGATTTCACAGAGTACTATAGCAAGTTAGGTCAGTTGCAGCAGCAGCTGATAACCATGGCAGAAGTAATATGTAAGCTGAGAAGGAGACAACCCGCTTAGTAGGACAAGAGAAGTCAGTCAATGCATGCAATCGGTGATGAAATCAGCCCAGGATGCCAGTATCAAGAATTGACGCTGTTGGCTAGTCGACGCCCCACCAGGAAAATGTAGTGGTGGGAGTGACAAACAAAACTGGACTGCAATGAGCAAAGAGGGTCTGTCTGGCAGGGCGAAATAGGGAGGCCTTCAAGATTGAGACTGGAGTGGAAGCACGGCGTCAGTGGCCAGAGCAGCAGTCAAAGGATAACAAGTCTCTGCCGATCGAGGCAGCGCAGCACCACAATAAATACAGGTGGTAAAGGGCCTATATAGATGAAGTTAGAATTGGGGATGGTAAAGTTCAATGGAAGTTCATGGGAAGTCAAGTTCTTGTATTAGTCGCAAGGACAACTGATCTGGTTGGAAAATGGAGATTAGAGAGCAAAAGGTATTATTTACATGGTTATGATGTACCAAAGTTAATAAATGTAAATATTGTATATAACCGACTTGAGTATTATTTAATTAGTCTACTGCTCACATGATATGGAGTCCTATCCTATGTCCTCTCAGGGGTGGCATAGCAAAAAAATATAGTAGCCAGTCCACCACACAGTCCCTCTGATGTTACAAGATCTGTAACCTTTCCATCTGATTTTTAAATGATATTTTCATCAGGATGAGTTTATATTTGTCATAAAATTTTAACAACCTACTTTTTCACTAATTTCTTTTTCTAGGTCAAAACCTTCCTCCAGTATTCCCATCTTTTTCTTCTTTCACTACCACATTCCACTCACCCTTGACTAAGCAATTTTCCTCCTCATTCATATATTAGACTAATTCTCTATAATTACACAAAATTAAATTATGCCAATAACAAATTGGAAAAAATGAAGAGAATGGTAACAAATCTTACCATTTGTGCTTTCCAAAGCTTGTCGTAATGCTTCTCGACCCTTAACTGGTGTATGATCCTGGCATACTTCCCGCAAAAAATTAATGCTTTTGCCTGTAGCAAGAATTTTGCGGGCTTGAACTAAGGATATGAAACTTGGGACCAAAGATTCCCTATAAAAACAAACATACATATTTATATTACAAACAAATATATGAGTCTACACCATTTACATTAGCTCCTATGGAATGTATAACCAAATTGCACAAATGGCACATGTTGACTTTAGAATGCTGTGTAAATGTGGCACAATCTTGGATTTCTGGTAATAACTTGAGAGACCAGACACAAAAATAGGTAAATACCATGTGTGGTAAAGATTCATTAAGTCAAATATATATATACATATATTTTAAACATTTGGATACGAGAAAAACACCGCTTACCATAAAGAAAAATTCTTGCGGCGACGAGACATGGAAAAAACACGTACACACACAGTGCAAAATTTTCGAGCCGAATATATATATAAACTTCTCTATAGCAGGCATTGTGCACCATAAATACCGTATCTTCATATTTTGCTTTTAGCTCCATCTATTCCTACACTGTCCAACACTTGTGTTACCTTCAGGTTAGGATCTATGTGGCAATTTCAGTGTTCCACCTTGCTGTATACAATCTAAATTATCTTTCCGAATGGTTTTATAATTTTTTTTTTCATTTATACTGTATGTTTTGTGTGTTTTCATTTCTAGTTTTTTGTTTCTCTTGGCATATTGTTTTACCATTGTTCATAATACCAAACCTGTCCATTGTTTACTTCCTTTCGCAGTATTGCTTCCATGTCATTTTTCGGCCTGTGAAATGTTTTAGACAGTTTATTTTTGTGTAAACATATTATCGTTGTATTCATTACATTGAAATTTGTTTCCACAATGCCTGTAACCACTAAATTTTAAATCTCTGTACATTCTTGGCCATCTTTGGTGTCTCAGAAAATATTATTGCCAGATATTCTTTCCATGCTATTGAATTGTCTCTCCTACAACACCCACCCCTCATAATGTTCTCCTGTTGACAAAGAGCTGTGTTTTTGTCATTTCTGTGTGTTTGTGCCCCACATCTATCGGTAAGTGTTGGCTGATTTCCCCATCCTAATTTTTGATCCCCCCCCCCCCCTTTTCTCTCTCTCTCTTTCTCTATATATACATATATATATTCGGTCTATTTTTTTCTTTTCTAATCTTGGTTTTAACTTAAATTTCTGTACTTTATCTTTTCTGACTGTGCCATACCTGAAGGTTTAATTGTATTACTTTTTATCATTATTATTAACACTTTTGACTTCCAACCAAGTCAATTGACGGGATGTGAAACTTTCACTAGACTGCTGATCGCATCATTTGACATGACGACCTTTCTCCTGCTTTTAAATACAAAATGACATATATAAACGGATTCAATCTATCTTCATTGTCTTACTTGGTAAATTTAGTGTTCAGAACAGCCAACAGATCGCGCTCGATGTACGAAACCAGGCACTTTGAAAGTTGCTTCTGCTCATTCAGTACGTAAGTACCAGTGCAGTGAGTGTAAAATTGCAATGTGTAAAGAACCGCATTTCAGAATATATCATACAAACAATGTGAATCTTTTTTGTAAAAATTTATAATTATGGTCTTAGGGTACCAGTTTTCTGTAAAACAATTGCAACATATTAGTAAAAAAAAGGCCAGCATTCTAAGAAATGGCATGGTTTACATGGCCGGCACTCATAGTGTTAAGCACATTTTTTTTCACTTTTGCCACTGTTTTCGTTATGTGCCAGCACAGCTTTGAGTTTTATCATCTTTGCAGTCTACATCCTTTTCATTATTGTTTTTATTTATTTCCGAGGTGCTTGTGGCCACTAAAAATCAAAATTCTGTTTCTTCTGTCCTCTCCCATCGATATATTTTTTGTGGAAATATTATTGATGCCTAATACCTCCACATTTCATATATACTTCTGCCTACTTGGTTTTATGTATATCCAGTCATCGTGCTTACCCACACTCTTCACTGCTGACCATCACATTTATGTTTCATTGTGTGCTGTTGTTCCTACTATAAACATACTCCCTCCACCTTCCCCCCTCCCCTACTCCATCTGAAACATGCCTTAAATTGAATGCAACTTGGAAATGAACAGTTTTGATGTCATTTGCCCCATTAGACTCTCTGGCTGCCACCCACAACTCCATCAAACCATTCACGGCTTTCGTTTTACACAATCCCTCACTCTCACCCGTATTGTTCTCCAACAATATGTACTAAAAATCCACAAACATCCTACTCAACTTTCCTCATTTCATAAAATCCTCTGTCTGTCATACCCCATCCTGTTTCAAGACCTTCAACGGATTGTTACCAAAGCAGACAGTTGCAACAGGAATTTGCACAAAAACATTTGTGCAAACCATCTAATTTATTGAATATTTATATGGAAAAGATTGATAAAAGTCTCCCAACACTCATCAAAGTTGAAAGGAGCAGGGCAGCAACACAAAACAATACACAAATGCAGAAAATTCAATATTTCAGGGTTAACCCTTTGTCAAGTTAAAAGAAGTAAGTGGATGAGTTTGTGCAAGCCTTGCGGTCAGCACAGCTACATATAGATGATAGCTGTGTTGACCGAAAGTCTTTCGCAAGCTAAGCCAGTTACGTCTTTACTCTTGACAAAGGATTAATCCTGAAATATTGTATTTGCGTGTCTGTGTATTGTTTTGTGTTGCTGCTGCCCTCCTCCCTTCAACCTTGGTGACTGTTTGGTGTATTTTATCAATCCTTTCCATATAAAAATTGCCTAGTGGTAGTTCTTTCTTTCCATTGTTACCGATAATTTCTTGAATAGATCTTATTCTAGTCCTGCCTCTCATTTACCAATAATCCTCTCGTATGCAGCATACACCATCTCTTGCCCTGATTACCAAAGCTCCATGTTTTGCCCACATTTTTAATAACCCCCACCCTTCTCCTCTACCGCCCATCCCTCGAGCCACTGTAGCACCTGCGGATATACAACAATCAGTGGTCAACCTCTCAACCACTTCTCTGTGTGAACCAATACTTTCTATCCTATCCAATGACTCCAAAGTTTGCCTATGCTGCTCTGGAACTCACTAGTAATCAGCCACACATGCCTCTGGCAGTAACACAGCATAAGAGTGAAAACCAGTGGGCTGGGATTGGGTCCAGCCTGGAGCAGTTCAATCCACCATCGTAACTAGATCTTCCTACCCTTCCTCAAAACCATCCCCTCCTTTTTTTTTCAAGAGTTCCTCACTTTCACACAATCCTCAAAATCTTTCCTAAACTCTATTCTCAACTTCAATAACCTCAGCTCCTCTGAAACATGGGCCATGAAAGAACTGTCAAACAATCAAAATATTCTCATCCTTCAAGCAGATAAGGGTTTCAACACCATGGTCATGGGCCACAGAGACTATGTTTCTGAGGCTCTTAGACTGCTTTCTAACACCAATACCTATTATCCAATTACCTGAGAAAATTTTACTCACCAATACCTATTGTCCACATCTCTTCTGTCTGCCATGAAAATCGCTCCTTCCTTGACATTGAGGACTGCTTCCAGGCCTCTCCTCATAATCCCTCTCTCTTCACACTCCTCAAAATTGCTGTGCACCTACCTTGTACCTTCTCCCCAAGATAAAATTACCTAGAAATCCATGGTGATCTATAGTTGTATCATATCGTTCGCCCAATGAACAGATTTCAGCCTTTGTGGGATTAGCACCTCCCATTTTTTTGAGCAGAACCTTCCTTCTTACATCAAAGATACCTCACATTTCTTGGAGTGCCCAATCCTCTGTCTACCTTCAGATTCCTTCCTTGTTTTCATTACATAACTTCCTTGTACACTAAAATCCTCCATTGTCATGCCCCCCCCTTTCTTGCTCTCCCAACCACAGTCTGCAGTACACCATTTCTCACATCCCTAGCAAACTTCATCCTCTCTAAAAACTACTTCTCCTTTTATTCCCAAGTTTATCACCAGATATGTGGCACTGCCATGGGTACCTGCATGGCCCCCTCTTATGCCAATATCTTCCTGGGGCGGCATCTGGAGCAACATTTTCTTAAGAACCAAACCCTCAATCCCCTTGTATTGTTCAGATACATAGATGATTTATTTATGATAAGGACCCATGGGGAAAACCACCTCCTTGATTTCCTCAATTCTCTCAACAGCAGTCATTTCATCAACATCACTTCATCAAATTCCCACACTTGTATCTCCTTCCATGATGTGGCCATCGCCACATGACAAGGTGCCCTCCACACCTCTGTGCATATCAAGCCAACAGATTTACAGCAGTACCTATACTTTGACAGTTGCCATCCCCTCCTCACCAAATGTTCCCTTCTGTACAGCCTCACAATCTGTGGCAGACACATCTGTTCCGACCATGAATCACTTTCTAGGTATTTCAAAAAAACTATCCCAAGCCCTCATTTCCTGCCTTTATCACCCTAATCTCGTGCAAATGCAAATCAGTGCTATCACACACAACTCCCATTCTGCACCTTCTAAAGCTGAGCGCAGAGCAATATTCATCACCAGGTTCTCCCTTGCCTGGATTCCATTAACCAGATCCTCTGCTATGGGCATGACTTCCCTCAATCCTTCCCCAAAATGCATGTCCTCCTTCCCAAAATCTTATCCACTGCTGCCTGCACTTGCTTTAGCAGACCACCTACTCTGAACAACATTTTGGTCCACAATCACTTGGCATCTGACTTCCCTAGACTTCAGCATGGATCTTTATCCTGCAATAGACCCTGCTGCAAAACATGCAGCATGCATACAGCAACCACTACCTATTCTAATACCATCACAGGAGAATTTATCTCCATTATTGGCTACCTGTGCAACAACTCGCCTAATTTACCTGTCTTCACTGCACAACTTCCTACATTGGTCTAACCACTCAGATAACTGTTATATATGATGAATGGGCAAAGACAAACAGTTTATACCACCATACCTGACCATCCAGCCAACTCATATGGTCCCAATCACCTTAACACCCACTTTATGGTTAGAGCTGTCAGAGTATTCCCAGACACCACTACCTCTTCAGAACTCCGTAGTGGGTACTACACACCAACACACCCTAGGCACAAGCCATACACCTGGCCTCACCATATACTATGGCCCTTCCTGTAAACCTGCCACTTACAATTTTAGAAATTTACAGTATTTTCTAAATTTTATAAAAAAATATATATATTTCTTATATGGAAAGGACAGATAAAACACACCCAACACTCACCAAAGTGGCTGCGTCGAAAGCAAGGCTTGCGCAAGCCCAGCCACTTCCGTTTTCTTGAAAAAGGGTTTTAACAGAAATATTGTATTTTCTTTGTTTGTGTGTTGTTTTATTGTGCTGCTGCCCTCCTCCCTTCAACTTTGGTGAGTGTTGGGTGTATTTTATACGTCCTTCCATATAAATGTTGCTTTGCGGCAGTTCTTTCCTTTCATTATATATATATATAAGCCCGTGACTGTTTTTTGCGTATCGTCACGGGTCTAGAATAGTTCTAGTTTTTAGGGTCAAAGATTATAATAGTTTTACCTGACCTGGCCAAATATGAACTTGACCTGTGTTTCACCGTTAGATTGGATAAAATTTATTTTGTGTGAAGAACTCAGAAGTATAATAATAGATGTATTAAACATGGACAAAGATGATTGCGCTTTTGTATAATTGTTTCAAACGTCGAGGTCTCTTGACTGGAACTGGTTGAAATACAGTTTTATTTGACTCCAAAAGTTCAATTTGCTAAATTTTAAAAATATCTTTTTAATGTGAATAGTGTTAGATCGGTAAATACAGATTTTTACTGACAGATGCGGCCTGACTATATGATGCGTTTCCAGTGTGTTACTAGATGATAACATGTTATTTAACCCATGTTATTTAACCCATGTTACTTAACCCCATTACTAAAGCGGTGATTTAGTTAACTACAATCAAATTGAATACATTATGGAATACCAACCTTGCAGAAATTTATTGTCCTTTGGAAATTAAGTGTCATTTATTTGGTACAGAGGTAGCTCGATTAGTCACTTATTGATGCTCCAGTACCTACCTGTAGACAATATTCTTTGTAAAACTGTTACAATTTTTTAGAAGTTTACCATGGTGATCGTTATTGATGATTTGTAATTTAACATCACCAGACCGTTGCACTCTGGAAAAACCCACATAAAGTTATCCATGATTGGAAACAGGCTCAGAGAGTTAAAGTCCAACCTTGTCGAATGTTTGACCTTGTGAATTGTTTATAGTCATAGCAAAGGCATGCATAACAGGAAACTGCCTTCGTTTCAGAGTGAATGGGAGGTCAGAATTGCTTGGAGCAAGATTAATATGCAGAATGAATACTAAATTTCCTTTTGCAGATCCAGTAAGAGCGTTAGCAAAAATCAAATTTGGTTTAAAGTCTTTGACAATCAAGCGAGTGCCATTGCACACTGCACAGGCCTCGTTTTGTGTTAAGATTCTGCAGTAGCATGACAATTGCTCCAAGTTTTAGTTTCCGTTGATGCAGTGGCATTCCTGAAGGACTTAGATTATTAAAAAACTCTATAGGATAAATTTCTGTGTCTTGGTTCTTTGGATTTTCTATAGAGTCTGAACTGAAGTAGGTAACGCTTTCAACTTCAAGAATGTCCAAAATTCGTTCATTAATTTCATAAACATCATCATTCTTTGGACATAAAATGCCCCTTTCAGAAAAATGAAGGACAGCTTCTGGGGTCAATATTTCCCCAAATTACGGTAAATAAATGAAAAGCTTTTTTTATGTTTTAAATTGGTTAAATAAAGTATGTACTGTATTTTCTTCACATAAAAAAAGGAAGAAAATATTATATTTACTAAATGCTGTAGCTAAGAAGCTTTAAAATTAACTGAATTAAAGAGTTTCACATCACGAATATCCTCAATGATTTAAATGTATATTAAAATCTAAGTTGAATGCTTGCTCATTTCATAGTAATTCAAGTTTCTTCAACTCGACATGTTACTTAAATGTAGTCCCATGTTTTCAGTTGCTTAGGTATTAAACACTGCATATTCTACAATTTCTGCTTGCTGTTCATTAACGGCAGGAATATTGTTGTTAAAAGTGTTGTCTTTTCTTCAAATAAGTAGAGGAAGAAAATATTTTAATCATGGTTTTAAATACTAAATGCTGCAGCTAAATGCAAAAATCAAGTGAATTAATGTGTTGCACATCGCGTTTATATAGTCAATATCCTTTAAATCAATATAAAAAGTAAGTTTAGCGCTCAGTTAATAGCTAGCACGTGTATAAACTTTGTTTATAAAGTCGACATCTTCCTGGAAAGTAGTTCCATGTTTTTTTTAACAGTAAAGTTTATCGGTATGTTTTTTAACTATGAAATGCTATCAAAATCAAGCTTAATTTAGTGCTTGGGTATTAAATTGTGAACAAAACCTCGAATTTCTTGTAATGGTATCTCTGGTAACTGTTTTGCGAGAGAAGGCTCGCCCATGACGTCACCATTATTCAGCCAATCACTATCGAGGTGAGTGGATGACCTTATGAAATTATATAGTAGATTTCTTATTTACTCTTACAACAGTTTGACTTATTTTATTTCACCTCAACTGCTGGTCACAGATATTATTCTGCCCCACAATTAACTTTGGTCAACTTCCCCCTCCCTCTTGTTTTATCATTCATTCATTCATATGGTAGGTCCCGATGTGTACATATCTTCCCACTGCCATATGGCTCACCTCTGACGTGATTAAGATTGAAAACAGAAATACTGTGTAGGGTGTTCTTTGTGTTTTTTGGTTTTTTTTGTGTTTTTTGATTTTTTTGTTTTCTCTTGTGCTCATCTGACCATCCTGCCTTCATCTATGGAAAGTGATGGGTTTTTCCCCTAGCCTATATTATTTTCAGTGCTTAGTGACAGTTTCATTATCACCATTATCCAATATAAAATTTTTGGCATGAAAATATAATGAAGAAGCTGGTGCTCTGGGTTGGGGGTTTTGTGAGTGGCCCATATCTGCTTTGACAAATTTCCCTTCTTGTACTTTAGCAAGACAAATTGCTAGCATATAGAGCAGAATATCAAAAATTGGTAAGCAAGTGATGCATAATGAAGTTTCATTTGAATGTTAGCACCGAAATTGTAAATTTCTGTTGCAAATCGGGGGCTTAGAGTCATAACGACGTATCTACTAAATGAGTGTTTTGAGAAAAAGGCAAAAGAAGTTTTGCAACTGTTGAAACACTACCATTGTTACCATCTAAGCTTAAGCCACTTCTAGCTGTGATAACTCATGGTTCTTAGAATGTATTCACATAAATCCAACAATTTGTAATCTGTAACAATAGGTACTGCAGAACAAAAAAGTGAACAATGTCGCAGATACATTGTTTTGACTTTAAACATCTTGGTGGTCCGGGTAGTTACGTCCTATAGAGTTGTAATTACAAAACCAAACAATGCACTCTTTAAAAGAATTTATTTTGTTTTAATTTCGATTAATACTGCTAAACAATTTATTTTAGACATTTTGAAGTGTTTTACAGTGCTTCGCAAGTTACATGGGACATAATTAGGCTGTCTTTCGTCTTTAAACACTGCCAAAAGATAATTACAATAATAAAATGACAAAAAACATGAGAATCCTAGCACACTTATTTATAAAATTTTTAATGAGAGAGTTGTAAAATCCTTATTTATATATATTATTACACTTTAGTCACTATCGTCATCAGCACTCGTTTCTGTTCCTTCGTCAGCTGCAGTAGGCTTACCTACTATTAATGACTACCAAAAGAGGTGATACTGCTCGGGTATGATTCCCATAATGCATAGATCTAGGAGGTCATTGAGCATATCTTTCTGTATTGGAGAGGAATAAGCTGGCTTAAATGTGAAAGATTCTTGCAAGCTTGTTTTTGTTCTGCGAGATATCTTGATTCATTTAAATTTTTCAGTAGTATGGTTGTATTTAAAATGAATGCACTCAGTGTTTTCTTTATGGTATTGAAAGCAGGCTATCTTGAGCCAACTGACATTATTTCCGTCACTATCAACTTTTCTGTTTTTTATCATGAAGCATCTCAGTTCTGGGAAATTTAATACATCATTCTGCTGAACTTCAATGACATAATAGTTTTTATTCTTCATTCTCACGTCAGTGAACCATCCTGATGGATCAAGTATATCCAACAGTTTTGTTTTTTTCTCTATCGAGGCATGAACAGAGTCACACTCCATTTGCGAGTGACCTGCCTCGAAAAACATCTGATTTACAACAGGGATATCAAGGTGCTTAACAGCATACAGGAACATAGCAGACATGATTGCATTTCTATAATGCCCTCCACACGTATCAGAATTCCAATCTTTCCCATCTGCATTTTGTTCTAAATAATTGAATAAGCATGAAGAAATTTCTGCAGATCCACATTTGGTGGTCCTTTCACTCCACATGTAACATGCAGCTTCTCTTGAAGTTGTATTGTATGTGGTTAGGTCGTAGACAGCAAGTATTCAACGACAAAACAAGTATATCCAACAGTTTTGTTTTTTTCTCTATCGAGGCATGAACAGAGTCACACTCCATTTGCGAGTGACCTGCCTCGAAAAACATCTGATTTATAACAGGGATATCAAGGTGCTAAACAGCATAAAGGAACATAGACATGTTTGCATTTCTATAATGCCCTCCACACGTATCAGAATTCCAATCTTTCCCATCTGCATTTTGTTCTAAATAATTGAATAAGCATGAAGAAATTTCTGCAGATCCACATTTGGTGGTCCTTTCACTCCACATGTAACATGCAGCTTCTCTTGAAGTTGTATTGTATGTGGTTAGGTTGTAGACAGCAAGTCTTCAACGATAAAACAACACTTTAGCATTTGTCTTTGGATAGTAGCAGACAGCTTCTAGACTCATGTGAGAGAATCTGTAGCACGTATCACACAAATCATTTTTAGGTTCATGGAAAGATAGATTAAATACTGTCTTAAATATTAGTCGATAATAAGATTCCTTTTCAGGGTCTACGTTATCGTTTTTGCAAGTTTCCACGTACATTTCATACATTTTTTGAAGATTTAAGTCATGTGGCAAGTACTCTTTTTCCAAATCCCTCCTAGCATAATGTGAAGGGAGTTTTGGAAAGCTTTTTAATGTGAGATCTAATTCTTTCTTTGACAGTATCTGATTTAGCTACTGCTGGTTTGTGACGTCCTCTTCATCTTTGGAAATGATGTTGTGCTCATTCATTTTTAACAGAACCTGGCGTATGAACGATTCAGTCAAATCAAATGTAGTAGGAAAGAATGATTGGCAAACCAGAAACTTTACACCATCTTTGGTTAGAAAGTATTTATTTGTAAATTTTCTCCTGGAAGAGCCCTCAGAAGTCCTAGTACTTTGCTCATCAGTCTTTTCTAAAAGAGAACTGACATACAAACGCTTGTAAGCACCTTAGAATTTTGGTAAATTCTAGTTTCTTAGCTTCAAGTATAAGGGAGGAAGTAAGCTTTCATTTAAACATAAGGTTTCATAAACAAGCTGATACCACAACCTAATTTATTAAATAAACCATTTTAAAAGCAGTAAAAACGCACCAAATTTAATAAAAGCACCAAATAAACTTTTTATAAGCGTAAAGGGACTTTTAACTAACTTGAAATAGGATAATCAATTATTGTCCCACTTGTAAACAATAGATTTTTGTTACGTGATCATTTTACTATTCCTGAGCACTTTTAAATGAAGTAAAGTAATTTTAAAATAATAATAATTCAAAAGAAAATTAAATTAACTAAAATTCTGTAGTTTCTGACCGTGTAAATAGCATAAATAAATTTTTAAACACTTTGATAAATGCACTTCACTTTCAACATTTTTTATCATATGTTCCTAGTAATTTCCCGAAGTAAAAAGTAGATTTTCTAAAAGAAAGAAAAATCTAGTATCACATATTCAAATTTCAGAACATTCTATGCAGTAGAACAGATTTTATAGACATTTTAAAGATTATTTCGTCACAGAACACACGTGGTTTCACTGAGAATTATTTGCGAATAAACCAAGCCATTTCCACAGAAATAAACAACTTTTAAAACACGTAATTAAATTCAGAGAAAATTCCGGTAATTTTTCCTTTTCGATATAAACCATATGTTAATAATTATTAATGAAAAACCATATGATTTTTAAACAGTTACTTTACCAAATCTTGTCTAAGCTGTAACTTCGCTATTTCGCCATTGAGTTTTATAAAATTTACATCATTGAACTCAGGAATTAACGTAGAACATTTTGGCACTAATCTTATCCATGTAATTTGAAATTCAGTAGTATTCCTAAAAAAATGAATAAAATCAAACATTTAGGTAATTCCCCAATTGCATTAGGAGGTCGTATCACTACGCAAAAATAAATAAAAATTTAAACTAATCACTCAAAATTTCTCACTAAACATCCTTTGAGCATCTTGCAGGAAAGACTACACACTGTCAAAGTTTGAACACTTTTTATAATCTATTGTTTAGTGCAATATACACACTTTTTGCTAGGCGGCAGCATAAACGTGCAGTACAGTTGGGGTCAATAAAAGCTGGAAGGGGCGTCTTTATGGTTTCGTCTCTTGTCTTTTTCTCCGGGAGCGATATGTAAGGTAACTCCGCGTTAGTCGTGAGTTGGCAGAACGGTGTTGCTGCTCTAGCCTGTACTTGTAGTCGGCCATGTTGCATGTTCTGGTAATAGATTGCGATTTCAATGACTACTAAGAACTTTTAAATTTCAAAAGGGGTTTTTATTCGTTCGGTATCACTTCTCTCCACAACCTACAATTTTCTGGAAACGTTTGTTCGATTGTCTACTGAACTGTATAATGCTAATTTTGAAAAATGTGACTTTTTAAATAAACTCTAAAATTTTGTCCAAGTGAACTTTTTTGTGATTTCATAGTAAACTGTTTCAACCTTTTCTAAGTTTGTGGTTTGAACAAATTTGGTGGCGACCATTAAGCATTTTAGTTGAGTATCCAGGCAGGCACATGGTCAAGTTAAAATTCCACAGAACTTTTCATTCAAGTGAACTGCTAGTTAAGGTACTAAGCCGATACTCCAACCCCGGTATCAGGTTAAGTCCCTTATCTGTTTATATCACCTAGATTCCAATATTGTTGGTGGATTTTTAATCTGTCAGCCTCGGTGAAATTAAAGCTATACTTTCTCGTGCACTTTGAACAATCTTTTGGTTTAACTGACTACCCAGCGACATATTTGGCTTTGCAAGAATAATACGGTTCCCCAGACTGCTGATTAATTTTTCTATCGATTTTCTTCCATTTCTCCGGCTAAGCTACTCGTCTGCGTTTTACTTTTATCTCATTCTCTACTTCAATGTTTTCACTTACGAGCAGGTCTGTACTATTATTGCCAGTGTTAGATACACCATCACCTAAAAATCCGAACTGATTGGTTTTTTCTTGTAATAAAACATTTTTACTGTCAATATTGATTTGTTTGTGATTCAGTATTTGGCTGAGGTGGAATATTTAAAGATTTATAAAAAAAATGATGGCGATCTGGAAAAAAATAAACAATAATTTACTGAGGGAATGTCATGAAGAGTCGAAAATTGTATTGAATGAATAAATACTGTTATAATTTATGACGTGTGCATTACATTAAGGTAAAAATGTTTTAAATGTTATTTCCTTTATTTAAAATTGAATTTCTGAAGCATAAATTGTACATACCATCGCTGTCATCACTATCATTTTCAGATGGCTGATATTTAGAGCGTATCTGGAGATACACTCCTTTGTCACTGAACAAAACAGTACTGCAAAGGAAGCCAAAATGACACAATAGGCAATAGGTCATTTTCACAATAAACAGTAAAGTATCCATTGAATAGATTGGTTCTTCACAATAATAGTGGTGTAAATATTTCAAAATGGCCAATTTTGTAGATACGCTGTTATGACTCTAGGCCCCCAAAATAATACTATAATTGTCCTACTTGAAAGTCTTTCTGCAAAGTAAAAGACCATTACATATTTTCTTGTAACCTGGAAGGCATCAAAATTCGGTTTCTGCTGTTGGAGGTGAAGACACATCCTGTACATTCATAAGTAAGGTAAAAGTTTCAATGGCGTAGCTAGGTTCACAAGTGCCCCGGTGCATGCCTAGCCCTCCGATAGCTATGACACTGAAAAGTTTCATTCCATACAAACTTCCGTGTAGCCACTTACTTGCTTGATATATTGCCGTCAACTACAAATAGATATCTATATGGTAAAGTTGAAATGTGTGCATCATCTTTATCACATGATATTTCCCAGCTTGTCTCTCAAATAATCCTTCTATTTATTCCTTTTAGAACAAGCCTCCTCGCTACCATTTTCTGCTAATCTCTCTATTGTGTGAGAAATGTACCATCCCACAGTGTGTTATTATGTTAGCTAAGCAAGTACACAATTCGAGTAAAATATTTGACTGTTTCCTTTACAAATGGTTAAGCAGGAATATTTAAAAGTTTACTTCATTTCTGGTGCATGTTCAGTTTTCTGTATCATGCTCTTCAGTAAGATAATATTTTATTATTCCATTTTGTTTAATTCACTGTATTAATACATTAAAAAAAGAACACAACAAGAACAAAAATGTTAACTAAATGGTGCAAGGAAAGAGAAAATGACTCATCACTCACCAAAGTTGACGGCAGTGACGAGAGAAGAACGTATATTACGAACACACAAATAAACTCAATATTTTGGTTATTAAACCTTATTCATGATGGAGAAAATGAGTCATGAGGCTCAGGAGGTGTGCACACACCGAGGGTTGCTACATGACTAGGTGGATTATCAATATGGCAGTGGGACTGAGATATTATATATAAATATGTAAATCACAGATGGTGGTAGAAATAATAATATACAAAAAGGGGAGGGGGGGGGGAAATTAAGTAAATAAATATGGAAGGATAAATTTTGAAAAATAAAATAAGGTAATTAGTTAAATTAAAATAATGCTACTACTAATCCTAAAAATAAGAAACAATAATATACAAAAAAGGAAGGGATATTATGATTTCTACTGCCATGCAAGTGCAGTAAGTTCCAGGCTGGCAGTGAAAAGAAAGTAAGCATGAGTAGAATGACAGAGTTGATCTCATACAGAGTCACAATGCTCATTTGTCGGCTTATAGCACATAATCAGCCATCCGATGTTGAAGAGAAGACAGCAATAAGCCCACCCACCCTGGTAACTTATAGTGTAATTTTGGAATTTTTGAACAGCACATACTTGACTCAGAAGACAGAGCATGTCAATGAAATGTTGAAGTCTACACTGAAAATAAGAAAGGATAGGGGAAATACATCCATCACTCACTACAGATAAAGGCAGGAGGACCATGATGACCACACAAACCTTAATAATGCATATACAAGAAACTTTGACAAGGAGATTGGGTGTATACACATTAATTCCACAGGATTAAAACAAAGATGAACAAAGGGGATGGCAATGGTAGGAGAAGTTGATGTAAGATAATTATAATTTCTGCAACAGTTGATCAAAGTAAACTAAAATTAATAATTTTTTTAAAAATAAAACAAAAGCCAATTTCATATCGGGGACGCTGCTTGTCCAAGGCAAAATTAGGGGGCATTGAGGACCAGCCACTGCCCCCTACTTTCCAATATTATACCCAGCTTTAAGAACTGCATCAAAAACCTGTTTTTAATGGCATTCAGTTGACCACATGTAGCCAAAAGAGTATTTAGAGTAGCGAGCTATTTATTAGCTGGGGGAGGGGTAGGGGAACAAATTGTCGATATTGAGACACGAATATTTAAGATATCTGATGACAAAAAGGCACCAAACATTAAAAATTTGTGCCATTACATCACCCTAAGCTCTCCAATTAATACTAATTTTAAAAAAAAAAAAATGTATTTGTTAATCAAACTGTGAAAAATACATTGATATTGCTAACAACTTTTAAAAAAGCATTCTCCCTTGAAAAGGTCACAGTGAGTAATTTTTTTCAAAAAGGAGTGGAGGATGAAAAAAGGTAGAGAACCTATCATGTAGGATGTCAGTATAAACCATTTACCTTTGACTGTTCAGCCTGATGGACAATTGATTTGTACTACGTAACCTATATTAGAATCTGTGTAGTGAAGTTTTAAATGGGTTGTAGCAGTAGGTTTAATGGTAGGAAATGATTTCCCTGTGGTAGGATTGGAATAGGTATAGTGGCTGGATGCATGCTGCTAGTTTTTGCAGCAAGGTCTATTGAATGGCCAAAAAGTATATATATATACGAAACAAAGGGTAAATTGGATTTTTTAAAGATATTATTCTAAACAGGTTGTGCAAAAACACAAGAATCAAACTAAAATATTATTTTCACAAGAAGACCTGCTTCTGAAGACAAAGAAATCCTTATGTCTGGAAATGTCTCTGGAATTTTGATGAACAGAGAAACAATCTAAGAAAGAATGCAAGTATGCAAAATGTTTTTGTGTATACAGAAAAATAATAGGCTATGATATTATAAATCTGTGAGAGGGCTGTGTTGTGTGTCCATATGTCCAGGCATTGAAAAAAAAATAAACAACTATTAAACCAATTTGGATGGGATTTAAACACTTTGAGAGCTTATGGTCTAGCTTAAAATCTGTGATATGCCTTAAACCACGTATGTGAAGCGGAATGGAGTAAGAAGTCAAAATTCATTCATACTGAGAACACGTAGGTACACACAGTGCATCACAGATGAACATTCCTCTACAAAGCACCCAACAAAGATCACACTACATTTAAGCAGTCCATCCTTTGGATTCTGTTATAATAGTTTTTTGCCTATATAACTTAAATTGTTTATTTCTTGAGATCTGTGAAATACAGTACACAGAAAATATTAATCAAACCACTATATCAAAGAATAATACTACAGTATGCACAATTACATTGTGGCATTTAATTTATGGAAAAGGTTATAATACAAATGTTAATGTTTTGGTACCAGAAGAAAATCAAAAGGCAAGCACATTATTATATACACCATGGTCTGCATGACGGAAGCAGTGGGAAAATAACTCGGCAGCTAATGCATCAGAAGGTGTGGCGATGATGAAACACAACATTACATGAGAACACAAAAAAGTAAACTCTTTGAGTAAGTAGAAAGATAGTGATCCAGGCTAGTAATCAAAATTACATAAAATAAAGTAAAAGGTAGTGGCTTTTCTTCTCATATTATCACAGATTATTATTTACAAGTAAACCACTACTTATGATAAGCAGCCAAGCAATGTTGTGAATTTAAGGAGAAAAAATAATATAATCAGTTTTCTGAATATATTTTAAGTCAAATGGCTAATGTATAAAACTCTAAAATAGTGTTCTTATTTTTCAAATTCTGTGTACTTCATTCTGTTCACAAAATTTCACAGCCAATATTTGAAAATAGAGAACTTACTGAACGCAATATTTATCATGCCACAAGCGATCTCCTTTAACATCAGGATTGGCAGCAATAAAGAATTCATTGTAAGGATCTTCTAGTTCTCCGTCCAATATCCATCGACTTAACATTACGTACATTGGTCTACAAACCTGTAAAAAAAGAAATCACACTTTTAAAAAATGCACAGTAATGTATTTATCATCAAGTGAATATCTCTGCTTACCTTAAAACAAGCACACACCCACACAATAAAAATGATGCATCATCCAGTTTCTCACGGCTTTTGCACATCTTAGTTTTACGCTAATTCTGTTTTCATCTCTTTATCAGATTATACTAATGAAGAGAATAGTTAACAGGAACTTTGAATAAAATTAAATTAAAACTTGAAAATAATCACGTAACTATGAAAATGAGATAAATACAATAATTTTATGAAAAGTTAATTTAAACTGCTATTAGGTAATAATACCGAACATTTTTAATGTGATAAATATCTACAAAACAAATATTTTTCTAATAAGAACAGACTTCATGTTAATTATATTTTGTCAAGATTATTATGTAAGATCTTAAGAAAATTGTTTAAACAAAAACAGAAAAACAAATTCTAAGGAAGTAAACAACCCACAGCTAATTTTCTTATTATTCTAAGCTTCAATATTTAAGTTCACAAAAATGAGAGGTACATATGATTTTAAAAACTAGAGGTCCCACAGTAAAAAAGTTTGCTAAATAGAAATTTTACAGCATAAAAAATAACAGCATCAACAAATGGGATATTATAATAACTATAAACATTTGTTATAGATAACTTTTTCTTGCGGCAAATACTGTACCTGCTACTCAACTTTGTCAGAGAGTGGTAGCAGTTTTGGTATTTTACAGCACATTAACACAAATCTAGTTTTGCAGGGGATAGGAATTTAATTTATTTAACCCTTTGACTGCTGTAGACGCGTTAACGCGCGTGGCTACTACTGCGCCCAGGTGCTCCAGACGTGTATACACGCGCCGCCTCGCCGCCCTGTCTGTGCTCCAGACGTGTATACACGCTAGCCTCTTAGCGGCCTGGCTATGAAGCCATATTTCCACCCAGGGTGGTTAGTTGTTTTCCTCATTCGGCCCTTGAGCATTGGCAGCTGCGATCTAATTTGTGTTGCTCTTTTCCTTTTAGTTTTCGCTGAGAAAATGGCATACAGTCATAATTTTTTTTAACTGCTTAACGTCTCTTAACAGCGAGGTCTTTAGAGATGGTAAAGAATGGGGGGCAAGGAATGGGAAGGAATTCGGCTATGGCCTTTTGAAGGAAGCATCCCGGCATTCACCTGGAGTGATTTGGGGAAACCATGGAAAACCCAAATCTGGATGCCTGGACGGGGATTCGAACCATCGTCCTCCCGAATACGCCATCGTGTTTGTACCGCGGAAGAAATCATGGAGATTCTTACTAGAAGCGACAGTGAATATGATCACTTTGATATGGATGACAGTGATAACCCTTCGACAGGATCTCGATGTAATTTTCCTAAGCTGTGTACATCAGCTAGTGGAGAGTGACCATTTTTCAGAGTTTGAAGCTACAGATTGTGCGAGCGAAATGTGCGGAAAAAGAGAATACTTTAGTGACACGTTTGACAGCATGTGCTTGTCGATTAAGCTGCGGGACACAAGTGTGGATTACGTTAACATTCCAGCAGTTTGTCATTTTTCCTGATATTTCTAACGGAATATCATATGATATCTATTGCTGATGAGACCAACAGATACGTGAGAATCAATTCACACTGTATTTTCACTATGAAGTGGTTTAAAAAGTTCTTTTTCTACATTCTCGAACACTGCATTTTAAATGCTCACGCTCTTCACCGAGTAGTAACCGGACGAAAAATTCCAGTTGCAGAGTTTCGTCTGTTCAGGTAAGGGGGCATCCATAAATTTAAATTTCGTGAGGTATTTTTCAGGATTTCCGACACCCCCCCCCCCCCCCCGTCTTGTAAGATCAGGTCCGTGAGACGCCACCCCCCTCCTAGAAATCGCCCTCGCAACTTTTTGAGACCTTTTTTCCAAATTTCATTCATATTGCAAATTCAAAGAAGAGCACGCCAATGCGTAAATGCGCTGTATGTTCGATACAGAAAGTGCGTCGAGAAACCAATGCAGAACATGTAATGTATCACTGTGTGTTGTACCATTTTTAAGGCTTATCACACAAAAAGAATTACCAACCATGGTTAACTGCAGAGTAATAATTATATTACATTTATACGCCTCTAAAACTAAACGAAATACAAAAAAAAAAAAAAAAAAAAAAAAAAAAAAAAAAAAAAAAAAAAATTAAAAATATATTAACCCGGGTCAAAAAGAAGGCTGGAAAATTTGTGAAAGGTATTCGGAAAGGTTCTCTCCAGATAAATTACTACGCTCACAAACTAAAAACATTTCAGTTGCTGTAATATCTATTTAGTATATGAAGTACCGGCATGTTTGATTACGCAGACATTCACTTTTAGAGGAGCTTTAAACTGAAAAACTTTAGATGTTTTATTAACTGTATTTATTTTGTATCTGCGGTTTCAAATCGCCGAGCGACAGCAGAAGAACGCCACACACAACGCTCCAGACGTATTCAGTACACAGCGGTCCGGTCTAACGCGGCATTCCAGGGCAGGTAAACAGCTTAGGCGTAAACAAAGCCGCACTCAGCGACGGCTCTTCCGGGTGAACCGTAGCAGTTAAAGGGTTAACATACTAAAAAGAAGAGGAAATCAGCAGAGATCCATATTAAAAAATTGACATTGTATTCACCTGATCCATTATTGAAAAATGCAAAAATCTTAAATCCACATGCCTGTGCTAAACAATTCTTGGGAAGCACAATTACTACTGCAAACGAGAAACATGCTCTAGTTTGAGCTCAAGATAATACTTCTCACTGACAATTTTTATATCACCCATCATTCCCACCGTCTCCTTGCTGATAGCAAAGGTAAAAATTACTATTCCTGTGACTGTGTTGATCATAGATGCCTGTGTGACATCAGAGATTTTTTTTTTTTTTTTAAACGAGGAATAAGGACATAACACAACATATTGTCCCCCCCCTCCCCCTTGGTCTTATTTTGTAACTGCAACCCTCTTTATTTCATTGGTGAGTAATAGGTTTTACTTTATCTTTTCCTCTCTTCTATGTCTAAACATCAATGTAGATGTCATTAAAGGCAGTGTAAGGACTGGTGGCAAGGAACGGGAAGGAATTTAGCCATGGACTTTTGAGCAAACCATCCTGGCAATTATCTGGAATGATTTCAGGAAATCATGGAGATTTGTAATCTGAATAGCTGGAAAGGGATCTTCCCAAATGTGAGGCCAGAGTGTTAGCACTCACCCACCACACACACTAAGTGCTTTATCTTTCATTTCCACATTAGTTTACATATGTAGCTACTCCAAAACATTAAAATCAAATCAGTTCTAAATTTTATACAGAGTACTTACAGGAGCTTAATGCTGCAGCAGTTACTCAAACTGTAAACTGGCGTACATAAGCCTATTCCAACATTAAACTTCATTATGAACAACTTTTTATACCAAATGTCTCAATTAACAATAAAATACGATTATACAAATCTCTGTAAAAATGTAGATGTATCATATATTAACTGTCATAATTAAATTTAAATAAATCTGAAAGAAAGAGTAGCATGCCAAATTGCATAAATAATTAAAGGTTAGGCTATTCAATGTTTTACTGTTCTGGTAAAATCCTTTTCTCCATTACATTGGATGTGAAGATATGTTGAAAAGAATGAATAAGAGATCAGTCTTCATCACAGTAATGTAATTATTATGAATTTCACTAGAGTTGTTAAAAAAATTAGATGACATTCAATGCATGTGATAACAATCCATCAACTCTTTTTAAATTATTTATTTCGTATGGCCTAGCAACTAATGTAATACATAGAAATATATATGATGCAACTAAGGAAAATGGAAGCGGCTTCTAGGCGATATAAATAAGAAAAGAAAGGGAAATTAACCCACCACATACCAAAGTGGACGGATGCGATGAGAGAACACTAATGCTGACAAACAACTACACAATATTTCGGCAACTGCCTTGCTCACAAATAGAAAAACGGGCCATTAGGCTCGGAACGTGTGCGCACACCGAACATTACCTAATGACTAACCGTGTAATGGTGGAAAGGGGGGGGGGGGACGGATAAGGAGTAGACTATCGATATCGGTATACAATGTCTGAGATAATATATTTAATATTTTGGCAGGCGATGGTAAAATGAGCAAATGTAGTGATGGTACGGTATAAACATGGCGGGAAAAAAAAGTAGTGATGGGTTAATTGGATTTTAACGGTGGTTAAGTCCAGGTGGGTGTCTCGTATCCAGGATATTCTGGTACGCTAGTTCCCATCTCCGGAGTTCTGCTGCAGTGGTGCTGTCAGGGAAAACTCTGACTGCTCTAACAGTAAAACAGTTGTTGAGGTTGTTGGAATCATGGCTATTGGCATGACAACTGTTTTACTGCTTTACAACTGTTTTACCACTGCAGCAGAACTCTGGACATGGGAACTAGCGTACCAGAATATCCTGGATACGAGACACCCACCTGGACTTAACCACCGTTAAAATCCAATTAACCCATCACTACTTTTTTTTCCGCCATGTTTATACCGTATCATCACTACATTTGCTCATTTTACCATCGCCTGCCAAAATATTAAATATATTATTTCAGACATTGTATACCGATATCGATAGTCTACTCCTTATCCGTCCCCCCCCCCCTCCACCACTACACGGTTAGTCATTAGGTAACGTTCGGTGTGCGCACACGTTCCGAGCCTAATGGCCCGTTTTTCTATTTGTGAGCAGGGCAGTTGCCGAAATATTGTGTAGTTGTTTGTCAGAATTAGTGTTCTCTCATCGCATCCGTCCACTTTGGTATGTGGTGGGTTAATTTCCCTTTCTTTTCTTATTTATATAAATATATATAATATTTACAACGACAAGAACATTGGTAGCATTCACAAACTGATGTCCAGTTGTTGCAGCCATTCAATGAAGGAAGTTGTAATGCTG
This sequence comes from Vandiemenella viatica, assembly GCA_031002005.1. Lineage (NCBI taxonomy): Eukaryota > Metazoa > Arthropoda > Insecta > Orthoptera > Morabidae > Vandiemenella > Vandiemenella viatica. The sequence continues at coordinate 290,065,589 of JARYHS010008074.1, forward strand.
AAAACATCTTGAAATGGTCCATCATACTTCCTTAGATAGCATTCCTTGATGATACGCTCCACACTCTGGAAAGAAGCTCTGCAGTCACAGGCAGGAGAATCCTTAAGAGCCCACTTATACAGCAAGGCGTTGCATTTGGAGTGACCACAGTATCTCCCAATCCACAAGGTCCTAATGACCTACCCCCCCACTTGTTGTAAAACATTCTGCTGCTTGGGGTTGTAGCTTACAGCAGCTGTCTTAACTATGACTGTGTCCTGGTACCCCTAACTGATACTGTTTATGGTTGCCAATCCCCCGTAATTACCTCAAGGGATAAAGGTATGTTCTCAAAATACAACTTCAGACTTCCTGGTTAATTCCAAATTATATATTTTGCAAAAGTTCTTACATACATTCGGAACCAGCATAGACCTAATAGACTTCTATCCGAAATAAATGATTGCAGGTTAAACAATCCTCTCACAGTAAGCAACTTCCTCCTAACCCCTAGACGAAAGTTAAAAGTTCATCTCGAAGGAAGAGTGAGCCCGCAACACTGTAGTGTCACTACTAAAAACACATGACCGACCAACACGCTGTTCTCTCGGTTGAATTTCTGCCAAATTACTGCTCCTCGCCTAGGCTAGTGGTGGCTCCTTATATTCATATTGGGCCAGCTGACTCAGCATACACTTGATTTGACAAAGGGAAACCTTATTTTTATTCCGATCATTCTGAAATTTGATATGTTGCAAAGCATATTTCAAATGTCAATTTTAGTTATGAGAAGTTTTCTCCTAGGATTTGTGGATTTCAAGTTAAAGTTGTAAAAGCTTTAATCTGTCATGATTCCTACAATTCGTTAGTCTGTGAAATGATTCTGTTATCAAAATATTCTATAAAAATGTCCTCAACTTTTGACATGAAACACGTCTAGATCCCAAATGTATTTGATAGTGAAAATTGACTTTGACTATAAGTGTAAAGTCAGCTAAAAAACTTTAATGTCGATTATGTGCAAATATATGAGTGTAATCGATCTGTAATATATCTCAAACTTTACTAAATTCGATTCTCTATCTGATAGTAATATTATTTCCTCATTATCTATTTCCCTTAATGCTAATCCTTTGTTTCAAAAATGGTGCTTTGTAGCAGCAATTACGTTCAAACCTTAATTTCCCTTTTACGGCTTATATATTGTTGGAATCTTTACGAAAATCACTCCATGTGTTCAGTGAAAGCTTCTCTTTAATATAAATGTTGTTTCTATGCCCTCAGATCTGTATGTACGCAGAAATGTTGAATTGCAAAGTCAGCGAAATATCTTATTTTGTCAAAAAAACATACTTTCCTTTTAGTTATTGACTCTATCTTCTCATATGTTGTGTATTATCTCATGCCGAATATTTTGAGCTCTGAATCTTAACTGTACCTTCAAATTAGGTGAAAAAACTTTCTTGTGCAATATTTTCCATTAGCTTGCAAGATCTCACGATCTCTCCTTAATATAATTTTCTAATGTGCAAGTGTCAGATCTTATTTTAATTGTCATCTTGTTTTACACCTCTGAAAATGAATGTGGCCAAAAGGCTTCTAATAATGTTTAACTGTCTTTATAGTATTTTCGAAAACTTATAAAATAGCTCAAACTCTCCTTACTAACATGTTTTCTGACTCTCAAACTACTGTCAAATGTTTCTAAAATGATCTGCAGTTGGTTTTAAGTGTGTTAAGGATCCTTTGAACTGTTTTTGAAAGTATACTGACATAAGTAAGGTTATGTGACATTGTCTTAAATCCAGAAACCCAGTATGGCAAGACGTGTTTGACTTTTATGTCATGGAAAAATGGCGAAAAGTTGGAACTCTGCAATCCATCAACTAGTTTGATGGAACTCTACATGTTAACTCATGCTATACTAATATTTTAACTCTCTGTAAGAGTGGTATGGTAGCTCAGTGGTATAGGTACTTGATTTCAAAGTACAAGGTTCAAATTGCAGTGGGGTCAGGAATTTTTGAGAGTTGTGACTGATCATATGAACTATTCCAGGATGTTCAGTGGTTCTGATACCACACTAATCTTTGGATCCAGCTACAACAGAGGTAGAATGTTCAGGAAATCAGAACTCTGTTACCAGGTCACAAAAGACATCATTTTACTTTGTGTAACTACTATATTTTAATACCTTAAATCATTTGTAATATTTATGCTGTTGCCTACAGACACAGTTATTACCTCAGATCTTTCCCCATAATGACAACACACCTATTCTTGGATATGTATAAGATACCAATTATTTTAAACAACTTTCTTCACAGGGCTCTCTACTTGTGAATCAGACCACTTTCAATATGATCAACCAATTAAATTTAACTCTTTCAATTCTTTCTACGTACCCGGTTTTGTTTCAAAGTAACAAGTAGTTAGTCTGAAAAAGCAAAAAATTGAGGTAAATGATTATGGTGCCTTATTACTTTTGGACTGGGGTGAAATCAATAGATAATATATAAACTTAGGAACGATAGGGAAATACGACCCAACACTTACCACAGAAGGTGGCTGGGAACGACGTACAAAAAAAACACAAGAAAAGCGCAATATTTCGGCATGCATCCTTATTTGTGCAGAAGAGAGACACCAAACGGAGTCAGATGTGTACACGGAGACGGCCATCTGGTGAATGGTGTAGCTGGTGCAGATGGTAGTGTAGGAGGGGGTGGGGGAAGCTCAAATATTGGATCGATAATCGATTTTGATGCTATTTTTATATTTAATCTACTATTTTTGTTATCTTTTTTGCAACATTTCATCAGCTTTGCCTTGCTTTGGTTTATATTTAATCCAAAATCATTGTTCACTATTTTGTTCAGTCGATTCAGCAACTTCTCAAAACCTTCAATCTTTTCTCCTAACAGGACAAAGTCATCATAAAATTGTAGCATACTTTTTTTTTGAACACTTACGCCCACATTCAATATTTTCTTTTACTTCCTTTATTGCGTCTGCTACATACAGTTGAATATTAATGGGGAAAAAATACAAAATTTTCCACACACTTTTTAGCTCTTTTGATTCTTATATAGATTATTATTCAGTATTCTCATATCTTGATATTTTATATCCGACTTCTTTAAAATTTTGAACATCTTGCACCATCTAACATTACATAAAGCTTTTTCTAAATCAATAATGCCATAGAAGTATCTTTGTTTTTCTTGACCCACCCTTCAAATATTAATCTTAATGCCCGAATTTCTTATCTTATAACATGATTTTTCCCAAACCCAAACTGATCTTCACCTAGTCTTTCTTCTACTATCCTTTCTATTCTTCTGTACAGTATACTGGCAAGTAATTTTGAAGCAAATTGTTAGATATAGAGTGCAATAATTCTCACGTATGCCAGCTTGTGCTTCCTACATTTGAAGACATGCTTGTAGCTCATTTTCTTCAGGTTTCTTGCTTTTCCATTTATTTGATTTCTGAAATGTCTGTTCTGTTCTCTTCCTACTTCATCCCGAGCATTTTTTTGCCTTATCATCTGTTCCATCAACTTCAAAATTATTTCTGTTTTGCAAGGTTTTGGGCAGCTTCTTTCCTAAAGCCTAATGTTTCTTTATATTTATTTCTCTCTTTGATGTCTTCCATTTGGCCTCCTTTTAGAGCTATTTCTTAGACGCAATCTATCATATCTGTAAAATTTTCTCTGATGTTAGATTGTACAAATTTATTCATGTCCAACTTGATCTTCTTTATTCTCTTGAATTTCAGCACTTCATAACTATAAGAGAGTGGCTGCAGTCCATGTCAGCTCCTGTGTATGTTTAACAGTCTAGAACTTGATTTCTATAGCTCTGTTCGGCCATGATATAATTTAGCTGATATTTATTTGTATCTCCTGGATGTTTCCTTTGTGCATAATTCTTAGTTTATATTTTTCACAAATCTGCTTCCTCATGTATTTCTTTCTCCTAGACCATTACTTCCTACAGCATTCCCCTCTTTTCCTTCTCCCAATACCACAGTTTAATCACTAATGTTTATTAGATTTTTCCTCCTTGTTCGCGTATTTGAGTAATTTTTCAAATTCATCATATATTTTCTCTTCTTTCTTCATCCTTTCACATTGGCATGTACAATCGTACTGACGTGGTTGGACCAAGCTTAGTGTCAACTAATCTGTTCATGACCACTCATCCATTTCCCAACTTTCTTGTTCATTATAAATCACACACCAGTAATGCCACTGACAACTTTTGTACTAATTATTCTGTATTCCCCAGACTAGAAATCTTGTGCATCCTTCCACTACAGTTCACTAACCACACTGAAATCTAAGTAAAATTGATCTCCCTACTATTTCTATCCAATTCAGACTTTTAATATTCCTTGTTCCTACTTGCAGAGTGTTTCTATCCATTCTGATGACTCCTCTCTGAGCAGTCCCCACCCAGAAATCTGACCAGGGAACTATTTTACTTTCAGAATATTTTAAGCAGGAAGAAGTAATTTTTCTATCTGAATTTTGAGACGATTACATCATATCAGGCTTCCAGTTGTCTTCTGCATCCCCATGCCACTGATCTTTTCTTATTCATCCACATTTAGGAGCCATTTCTAAGCCAAAGGACAAGAGGGTGCGATGAATCATTCTTCCTCCCCTTTCAGATAGCTGTTGAAAGCAGTGGGTGACATGTTATACCGGGAATTATTCAGTTGCTAGAGTCACGTCTGAGCAAATGGTGTGCACCATGTGAAGGAGAGGTTGACATTTGATTGGAAGAGGCTAATATAGTCACTCCCAAACTCTTGCCACCATCTACCCTTCTACAATATTTTAATTTTCTTGATATGTTTGTATGTATTGTTAGTCAGGTATGCAGTTAGAAATATGATAAATAAATAAACTCTAATTGAAGGTATGATATAATTGGCAAAAGAATCTTTAGCAAATATAAAAGCATAACATGTTAATGTCACTGAAATTCTTATTTTTTAAATTGTTAATTCCGAAATAATACACAGTTTCCAGCAATGTAGAGCACAAGACATTACCATTATAAAAAGCAAATGCCATCAGGGAACTCTCAACTACTTAACACTGACACATGCAAACAGAGAATGGTTCTTGAAATTATATCCGTAATATATATATATATATATAAAACCTAGAAGTACTAAATAAATTACAAACAATAAAAATTCTCCAAATTTTTTAACAACAGATATTGGTCAAATAGAGAAAGTAAAGAAATTTAAACATCTGGGTGAAATAATTCAAGAAAAGGGATTAGATAAATCCACAATAGAAGAAAGGATACACAGGGTGGGAATAGCGTTTGGTATCACTAAAATATTTTTATAACAAAAAGTGCTTGTCAAAACAAAACAAAAAAATCTTGAAGGGACTACAGCCAGAATGTCTGTAGGCTAGTGAATGCCTAGTGTTGAACTACAGATTGGATAAACAGGAATTACTAGAAAGAAGAATGAGAAAAATCTTGGGTTCAGTTAAAACAACATAACTATGGAAATTAAGAAGTATAAAGAAAATATACCAGAACATAGAAAATACAAGAGAATCAATAAGGAAAAGAACATATCTGCAGAATGAATGATAACAGACTAATGAAAACGATATTCAATTACCTTTAGGGAAAAAAATTAAAAACCAGATGGATTTAAGAGGTTAACAAAGATGTGGAAAGAAATAATATAAGAGAAGAGGAAATTATGGAAAGAGAGATCTTTACAAAGAAGGTATTAAGTTTAGAAAAATTTCAAGGCAGAAGAGGAAAGAAATCTGCTCCGAAGTTGTCAGAGGAGAGAAGGAAGAAACATAGTGAAAGGACGAAGGAATATTGGATTGAAAAGAAGAAAAAGCAACTACAAAGGATGAAGAATTAAAATTGGAACGTGGTTCCAGAAGGCCTTATCAGAAAGAAGAAGAAAGTAAACCTATATAAATAAAAATGAAATGCTGTTCATTGATAACTGCATCACTTAAGAATGGCTGGATGGATTTGGCTATTTTTTTTTTTTAATGTTCATAATATTCCGAATAAGGTTTTTAGAGTAAGAAAAATTGGAAAAGTTGCCCAGAAAATTGGGGGAAAAGTTGAAAGTGCTTTTTCGTGGACCAATTTTGTTATTATTATGATTTTAAATTTTCATAATCGTTTGAATAAGGTTTTTTAGAGAAAGAAAGATTGGAAAAGGTAAAATTAAGAAATAACTGAAAGGGATTTTTTTATAGACCAATTTGCCTATTTCCAATTGGATTTTTGTACGAAATCAATACCATAACTCATGATTCAAATGATGGATATGCGTAATTCTTTTTTTGTTTTGTTTCTTATGCTCCCGGGATGGAAATAAATGATATCCATTGGAAGGAGGGGGGGGGGGGGGGGGGGGAACCTGGAAAAACTGGAGAAAAATCTGGAAAAACACATTCCAGCTTAAATTAAAATCAAATTACCTTTGTTTTTATTTTTGTGTAGTTTCACGATCTGTACAACAAATGTTTATTTTGATTTTGTTTAATTAATATTAACTGAGGATATGTACTTGATGATATCGAACAAGGTATTACCTCAATTAGTCATGTGAGCACCATCATTTGATGCATAACATATTTAATCAAGAACTGAAAAGAAAAGAAGAAGAAAAAATATTATTGTGGAATGAATGTTGCACTGTTGAATCGGCATCAAAAATATGCTCATGAAAGTTGTGAACAATGGAACAGGAGAGGTCTTTTCTTGTAAGCTTCCGGTGACACTAAAAATAAACTTTTTTGATCTGATTGATTTTGGAAACAATTCACTCACAGAATGAAATCGCACTTGCACTTGCTTCATCAGGAATTGCAGCTATGTTATGGCAAGGCAGTCAAACACCTCATTCAGCATTCAAGTTGACAATGAATCAATGAAACTCCCAATATGCAATCTTTCGAAGAACTGTGAGATGGCTTAAGTTCTGCAGCATTGTAAATTGATCGTTAGGGATGAATATACGATGGCACATAAAAAAATCTTTGGAGGCATTAGACCGAACAATGCAATACCTATGGCTATCAAAACCAGTTTGATGGTGTGATGATTGAAAAGTAAATAAAACCCTTTGAGATTAATTGAGATTTCAAATTTAAAGGAAGAAAATAACATGCAATTCTGACTTAATTTAATTGCGACCTAAATTTTGGAACAAAACCGCATGTTTCCAAGTCGATCACATTCCAGGCACATCAAACATTTCCAGCATTTCAAAGGTGTACCGCCAAATGGATCAAAGTGATGACAGAAACGTGGTAGGAAGAAAGATGAAAATGGAGAGGCTTGTGCAGAAAAAGGATATGGCCAGTACCTGGAAAGGAATTTGGTAATGACCATTTCAAGGAACCATCCGAAGATTCACCTGCAGTGATATTTGAAAACAACAGAAAACCAAAATCTGGAGGTCAGATGGGGATTCAAATGTGTGTTAGTAGCAGTGTGTAGAACGACTGTGTGGGAAATTAATTCTCTTGTAGCATTTATGCGGTATCCAATATCATTATAACTTACAATCTTAAGTTTAAATTCTTGCTCCAGGCATCTGACCTAAAGGTACACTGGATATTTGTTATCAAAGATGAAATAAAGATCATATTCCTAAGACCATTCTACATTATGGTACCTGACAATAAAAATAAAACTTTAAAATGATAGAGCAAATTTATAGGACACTGAAAACCAACTTTCTTTATTGGATAAAAAATAAAATGTAAATATACAGCTGCTACTCATGTGACATGAAACACCAATCCGAGCATCTGACATCACCTCTTAGTAAATCCAGTTTTGTTCCCATATGTTTAACATCCTGCCAACAATCTGTGCAACTTTTAAAGTTTTAATTCAATCTATAATTTATTTCTGGTTGTCAATCCATGAGACAAGTAATATTTATAATGGAAATCGATTTACCAAAGCAAACAGCACTAATCAGCTCAAAGTTAATGTTGTGAATCTCAGAGTGTTTTTTTGCATCAAACAGTGATTTTTGTTCAGCAGAATTCCAGAACATCAACATTGAACCACACATACTCAAATCTGATAGCGCAATTTTGAGTCACACAGAGACGAATGCGAGACCAGAGTATCACCACCCATTCACCACCTAAGGCTGTGGTCACCGTGGATGCGTGCTCTGACGACCTACAACGCATGCGAAAATATCGTATGCACTCATTAGTGTGGTTGTGGTCACAGTGTATTGGAGTTTGTCGTGAACGCTCGTCAGTGTAGTTGTTCTCACAGTGAAAATCGGAATTACTTGTTCATTTCATTAAAAATGTAAGGTGGATGGATGTTTTTAGATAATTCTGTACTAAGACTCTTCTTGTTGGAAAATGAAAAAGAATGTTGGATCAGTGATATTAACAGGGAAATTCAAGGAGAATTTGCTTTACTTTTCCCTGATCTAATCAGAGATGATGAAAAATTCTTCGGCTACTTCAGAATGCTGCCAGAAACATTCAACTATATTTTACACAGAATAAGCTCGAAACTTGAGAAACAGAATAATTTCCGGAATTGCATTGCACTTATGGAGAAACTAGCAGCTACATTAAGGCTTGCGTGATATCTGACACGGGCAAACACAACATTAAGCGTATTGTCACAAAAGCTTATTCAAAATGTTTGTTCATATGGGCCAATCAGGACCACGTTAAGCCTTCGTTTTGGATTGAATTTGCCTGGTGTGTATAACTAGAGTTGTTAGCCCCTGAGGGGACCTATGGTTTAACGTGAAATCTGAACCGCCATTACGACATATTTCACATTTTACAGCAAGCTGTGCAAGAGATGAAGGGCGGGTTAAGGACCTTTGAAAGGCATTTGAACTGGGAAACATTCAGTCTCAAATCAGAAGCCTTAATCACTGAACCATCAGGCTGATCGCTTATTCAATATAAAATAAGAATTTTTCTTATATTAAGTTACCGTTATAGGAATTTATTGGTTTAATAATGTAAACTATATGTTCCAAGTTATTTAATATTAATCACATTTATTCATATCAAGTACAGCATGAAGGACATTGTATAAAAATTTAAATAGAAGTTACCTACTGAAGAAATGATTTAAACCATTTCGGAAGATTTTTTTACCAATGTAATTTTCCTAACTGTATTGGCTGTATCGATGGTACGCATACAAGAATCAAATGCTCTCCCCATTCTGGTTCATTATTTTTCAACGACAAGCAGTACTACTCCATCGTGCTTCAAGCAGTTGCTGATGCAAATTATAAATTTATCTACATAGATGTTGGAAGCTATGGCAAGCAGTGTGATGATGGAATTTTTACTAAAAGCTTGATATTTCATTACGTTGAAAATAATTCACTACATGTTCCTGAACCAAGACTTCTACCAGGTTCTTATATTATCACGTTTTACTAGCACATGAAGCTTATACACTGTAGCCATATTTATTGAAGCCCTATTCTCGAAGAGATTTACGAGGAGATGAAAAACATTTAATTTTAGACTTTCGAGAGCAAGTAGAGTTGTTGAGTGTGCTTTTGGCATATTAAATGCCAAATGAAGGGTACTGATGAAGGAAATAGAGATACACCCTGAAAACATTGATACAATTGTCAAATATGTTTGCCTGTTGCACAACATAATCATCGATAAAGAAGACAACACCAGATCTCTGCAAATATTGATAGTTATTACTTACAATCACCAAAACCATAACGAGTAACTAACACGGCCAGCATCAGAGCTTATGAAATCCGTGAGGATTTGAAAAGTAATTTTGTGATGTCCAAACGAACGTCGATTGAAATAAAATGCATTGCAGCCTTTATAGTAATCGATAATAGTTAATAGTTGTAACAATTATAAATTACTAATTATAAACGATAGATTGTAAATTATAGCTAAATTAGCTTTTAATTTTTGATAGATAATTTTTGATGAAGCACTTGGTATGTTACTTCAGTGATAAAAAATAATTTCAATAAAATGGTAACTCAGTATTTTAACAACACAATGCAAAGATTGCTGTATAAATAAATAAATAAAAGTTATATATAAGAATATTATTCAAATTTTCTTGATTTTTGTTTTTAATCCTATTTTATTTAAGATAATGTTGGACATCCACATGAATCATTTAATTTTGATGCGATTCCCTGCCACAACTTCTTCGGCACATCACGGTTATGGTGCTCTTATGAGGTCTGATCCCACAAAGCTTTTCTCTCACAAACTAAAGAAATCAACTTGTATTCATTTTGGTCATACGTGCATGCAGCAAAAATCAAACAGACTTGCTTCCAGATTCTGGTCGCGTGCACGCGTGCGTCAACTGAGGGCCAACTAGCTTCCACTGTGACCACACTGACCTGATTTGCAGGGTTTGTTTCACTCCGGCGAACATGCGTTAGCACGCACGTCCAATTACTCATCAGTGTATGCATCCACTGTGTCCACAGTCTAACACAGTATTAATTAATGTCAGCCACATGATTGTTGAAATTATTTGTTATAGTTATTAAGAACTAAAGTAGTGATCAATCACAAATTTCTGGTGATCTGGCTGTGACGGATAGTCAGACAAATTAATGAATGCATTACGATTCACTTTTAATTCAGAAGGTATGGAACTATATAAAAAAAATAATTAAAAAACCCCTCCCGAATTTAATGAATGCAGATATTTCCTTGTATCCAGATAAGCTACTGGACCACAGTACAAACAGAAACTGTGGTCTAGCAAAAAGGTTATGTGTACCATCAGATTGGCTTTGTGACTTTACTACTTGTATAATTACAGAAATGATTAAAAGAGAAAACAAACAAATCTCAAAAAGTAACAACTAATAATAAGACACACTGTTTATTCAAAATTTCAGTTATAGAATGAAATTACTTAACGGATCTACAGCTCTAAGGTCAGTTTGAACAGTGCTTAATCTATAAAGGTATCCATGTATCTTGTATACTCAACAATAATGTATTTCACATCATCACCAGAAAGAACAAACATTTTAAAAAAAAAAGCAAACTTTGTCATTATTTCCATGCAACGAGCACTTATTATGCCATTCTATAAATTAGGATAGCTACATACATCTTATACACACAGAAAATGAAACACCATAACTGACCGCAGCAAGGAGGGCTCGTACACAGCGCCTTACAGAAGGATCACCATGTTGTAAGAAGCTATGAACACAGGATGCAAGTGCACCACCACGTCGTCCACGGCATGCTTCTGCCACAGATAAAAGAAGCTGCAAACGTTGTTTAGCACTGCGGACACTAACTGATAGCTCACTTAATGTCAACGTAGGCACTCGGTCTTCAGAGAGGGGAGAATCTGCTACACCATCCACCTGTTGCTGTAACTAACAGATAAAGTAAATGATGGTTAGTGGAAACATTTTACAACTGAAATTAGTGTGTGACAATAAATTCTAGACATAAGTCTTTAACCGTGTTTTGGTATGATCACAGTTTTGGAACAGTTCCCAGATTATCAATTTAATATCATGTGAAGTATAATACACAGACAATAAGTAATAAATGAAATTTTTAGTGAACTGAAAATGTTAATTTATAATCACACATCATGACTACACGAAAAAATCTATTTCTTGATTATAATCGCTGACATTTTGCAGTTAATTTAAAGAAAAAATACATTCACTGGAGTCTAAAAGTGACAAAAAATGAGTTTTTAGAGACAAAATATAAGTTTTAATGATCAAATACTGCATGACCTGATCTGGCTTAAATATGTTCTGACATGTTTTTTTCCCCCCTTTGAGTACTCTCTACAAAATTTATGTAAAATGTATAAAGACAGAGATTTCAATACTATGTAATGAAGGGTTAAAGGTCATTACAGTGTGACCTGACTCACCTGAAATATGTACTGGAGCTGTATCTTACCCTTAGGATATTCCCTGCAAAATTTTAAGAATTTTGGTTGCGTTTCAAGGGCTTTTAAAATAACAAAGAAACTGATTTTGGCACAGAACAGACAATCACGCAATGTAATAAAAGGTGAAAGGTCATGACTGCATGATCCGATTTGGCTGAAAGATGAATGTGATCTGTATTTCACGCTAAGCGTGCACTCTACACAATTTCAAGAATTTTAGTCAAGTCTGAAGGAATGCAGAAGTCATACAGACATAGGGTTTGACCCAAAAGAGACTACGTAATATATATATTTAAAGAATCAAAGATCATGGCTGTATGAGAGAATCTGTCTGAAATGCAAACTTTATTATTATTATTATTTCAACTCCGATCATATATATTATTTCTATAAGGTTTTTTTTTGTCACAAGCCATTATCTCCCATTATACTTAACCGAAATTAATGAATGAGGTGTCATTTTAAAGCTTATGGTCTCCATCTTGGTGAGATCATATTTTAAGAAAGGAATTTTTCGGAATATGCCCTTAAAGGGCTAAAATGTCAATATTCCTAAATTTCTGTTTTTTGTGTTTCGAGACATTTATCTCCCTGGATACCTATCTGATATTGTTAAACAAAATATCATTTTAAAGATAAAGATCTCCGATTTTGGGACATCATATACTAAGACAGGAATTATTCGGATTTCTACACATAAAGGGAAAAAGTATCAATATTTCTGCAATGCGTTTTTGTGTCACAAGCCATTTATCTACCTTCATATCTAACCGATATAAATGAATGAGGTATCAAATTAAAGATTAAGGTCTCCGCCGTGGTAACATTATATTTTGAGAAAGGAATTTATCGTAATTCGACCCTTAAAGGACAAAAATGTTAATATTTCTAAAATGCTTTTTTTGTGTCTCGAACCATTTATCTCCCTGGATATCTAACCTAAATCGATAAATGAAGTAGGATTATGAAGAATAATGTCTTAGCTTTGGAGACATTATATATTAAGGAAGAATTTGTTTGGAGTTCAACCCTTAAAGGGAACAAGTATCAATAGTTCTACAACGCATTTTTGTGTCACGAGCCATTTATCTCCTTTCATATCTAACAGATATAGATAAATGAGGTATCAAATTAAAGATTAAGGTCTCCACCGTGGTATTTTGAGAAAGGAATTTTTCGTAATTCAGCTCTTAATGGGCAAAAATGTCAATATTTTTAAATGCGTTTTTTGTGTCACGAGCCTTTTATCTCCATTAATAAATAATCGAAGTAGATAAATGAGGTATCATTCTAAAGATTAAGACCTCTGCTGTGGTCACATGTTTTAAGAATGGATTTTAAAAAAAAAAAAATTAACCCTTAAAGAGCATAATTATCAATATTTCTAAAATATGTTTTTTGTGTCTTGAGTCATTTATCTTCCTTGATAATTAAACAAAACTGATAAACCAGTTATTGTTTTAAAGACTGATGTCTTTGAAAGGTCTCCGGTTAGGTACACCATATTTTAATACAGGAATTTTTAAAAATTAGAACCTTTAAGGACAAAAGTATTAATATTTCAAAAACAGATTTTTTCTGTCGCGAGCCATCTATCTCCCTTGATACTTAACCGAAATCGATAAATGAGGTATCGTTTAAAATATTAAAGTATCCGCTTTGGTCACATCATATTTTAAGAAAGGAGTTTCTCCAAATTCAACCCTTAAGGGGCAAAAATATTATCATTTTTAATTTTTTTTAACTCATTTGATGCATAACCGTAATTGGTAAATGAGGTCTCATTTTAAAGACCAAGGTGTCTGCTTTGGTCACACCATATCTTATAAAAGGAATTTTTTGGAATTCGCCTTAATGGGAGAAAAAGTATCATTATTATTTCTACAACGTGTTTTTATTATTATTTATTAAGAGCCATTTATTTCCTTGGATACCTAACCGACATATCGTTTTAAACATTAAGGTCTCCAATTAGGTAAAATCATAAATTAAGAAAGTAATTTTTGGAATTTGAAGCTTAAAGTGTTCGCGTATGAGACAGTTCAGAGCCAAGGCCCTAGATTGCAGCAGCAGATATCACAGAGTTTCCAATAAACTGTTTTTTATTCAATCAGTAGATTTTTCAGATATTTTTTGTTTGTTACAGAAACATTTTTATTTTGCTAAACATTTTATTGGCACAGCAACACATATCGCAGAGATGTTGTTATACTGTGTGCATTTTGTTCAGGTTGGTTGTATTCTGTTAAGTTCAGTAACATTTTGTCGTACATACTGTGTGTTTTAAATTTTCCTAATTGTTTCGTAATATGTTTTGATGCGCACCTATTACACTAAACTATTAAATATTTGCTACAAAAGTGCGGTTCTAATTTTCATTATATTACAAGCATTCAACCTTACTATTCATCACATTTTATTAGCGATATTTTCGCACGGGTCGTCTAGTATACCTTAAATCAATTGCTAATTTATTATCATTTACTGTTTTTCATACCACATGCTACATCTAAATTTTTCACCAATATTTATCCAGGTATCATCACCAGTACATGCCCTCAATTCTTTTCACCTAGCCTCAATCATGCAAGGATTCCCAACCAAAATATTTTATCATTTCAATTACCGAGTGCATCCTTTGATAATTTCCGCATAAAAATATAGCTGCGCTCCTCTGCTCCACCTTCTACTGTAATTGATACCTATAATATGAGTCCCCTGTCATCCCAGAATACTCTACCAATGGCGTCACACTCATTTTGTAACCCAACTCTCTTACTACCCCGATACATCCTTGCTAACAGACGCAAAACTCAGAATCCTTGTTATGCAATTTCCCTGACCAGTTTAGATTACTGTCAACTGATATTCCAAGGTACTTACAGCTTATTACTTCAACAATCTAAACCCTTCCCTATGAATAAACAACAACAAAAAAAATCTTCATTTTACTATCTGCATATTGCATTCAACTTGTGTTTCCCCATTTGGGTCCACTCTGCAAAATTCGAAGAATTTACATCAAATTTGATGCAAGTTAGAAAGAGTAAGAACAGAAATTTTGCATGGACAGAAATTACAAACTATATAGTAAATGATCAAGGACTGTAACTTTTTGACATGATTTGAACTAAAATATTTGAAGAAATTCTGTAGATTAATATTCAAAACTACTAACGTCAGTGTTTTATTATGATTTATTTAATGCCGTATACACTTTAGCGCTCATTGAAGCTTCAGCACTGATGAATCTGTATTGAAATTTACACTTAGTTTACAACTTAATAAATAATATTTGGCATGATCCTAGAATTGTAACATTTGCTGGTTCTTAAGAGAAGAGGTCTTTAGAGATGAGAAATGATTGGGGGGCAAGGAATGGGAAGGAGTTCGGCCATGGCCTTTTTGAAGGAAGCATCCCGGCATTTGCCAGGAGTGACTTGGGAAACCATGGAAAACCCAAATCTGGAGGCCCGGACGGGGATTCGAACCGCCGTCCTCCCAAATGCGAGGCCATTCACCACTTAGTATTTCTCCTTTTCCCCCCCAAAGTACAACATGTAAACCGTGCATTTATTGCAAACTCAACTGTCTGTCTAATCATATATATTATTTCTATAAGGTATTTTTTTTGTCACAAGCCTTTGTCACTTCATACTTAACCGAAATCAATGCATGAGGTGTCATTTTAAAGCTTATGGTCTCCACTTTGGTCACAACATATTTTAAGAAAGGAATTTTTCAGAATTCAACCCTTAAAGGGCAAATATGTCAATATTTCTAAAATGCGTTTTTTGTGTCTCGAGCCATTTGTCTCCCTAGATATCTACCCAAAAACAATTTATGAAGTAAGATTATAGAAGAATAACTTCTCAGCTTTGGTGACATCATATATTAAGACAGGAATTCGACCCTTAAAGGGCAAAAGTATCAATATTTGTGCAACGCGTATTTGTGTCATGAACCAATTATTCCCCTTGATATCTAACTGATATAGATAAATGATGCATCATATTAAAGAATAAGGTCTCCAACGTGATGACATTAAATTTAAAAAAGGAATTGTTCATAATTCAACCCTTAAGGGGCAAAAATGTCGATATTTCTAAAATGCGTTTTTTGTGTCTTGTGCCATTTATCTCCCTGGACATTTAACCGAAATCGATAAATGAAGTGGATTATGAAGAGTAATGTCTCGGCTTTGTTGAAATTATATATTAAGAGAGATTTTTTTTTTTTTTTTTTTTTTTTTGGAATTCAGCTCTTAAAGGGAAAAAGTATCAATGGTTCTACAATGCCTTTTTGTGTCGCGAGCCATTTATCTTAATTAATATATAACCGAAATAGATCAATGTTGTACCATTCTAAAGATTAAGTTTTCCACTGTATCACATTTTTTTTTTTTCTAAATTTAACCCTTAAAGGCAAAAAATATCGATACTTCTAAAATGCATTTTTTGTGAGTTGAGTCATTTATCTTCCTTGATAATTAAACAAAATTGATAAACAAGGTATCATTTTAAAGACAGAGGTCTTCACAAGGTCTGTGGTTGGTCTCACCATATTTTAAGAAAGGAATTTTTCAAAATTTGACCGTTAAAGGGCAGAAGTATTAATATTTCTACAACACATTTTTCTGTCACGAGCCATTTATCTCCCTTGATACCCAACCGAAATCGATAAATGAGGTGTCGTTTAAAATATTAAAGTATCCGCTTTGGTCACATCATGTTTTAAGAAAGAACTTTCTCCAAATTCAACCCTTAAGGGGCATAAATATCATCATTTCTAAAATTTATTTTTTACTTCGCTTGTTGGCTAACCGAAATCGATACATGAGGTATCATTTTAAAGACCGAGGTGTCCGCTTTGGTCACACCATATATGATAAAAGGATTTTTTTTTTTTTATTCGACCCTTAAGGGCAAAAGTATCAATATTATTTCTAGAACTTTTTTAATTACAAGCCAATTATCTCCTTCGATACCTAACCAAAATCCTATAAATGAAATATCGTTTTAAAGATTAAGGTCTCCAAATAGGTAAAATCATAAATTAAGAAAGAATTTTCATGCTTAAAGTGGTCGCATATATGAGACAATTTAGAGCCAAGTCCCTAGATTGCAGCAGCAGATATCGCAGAGATGTCAATAAACTGTTTTTTTCCCCCCCCAATAAGTAGCTTATCGGATATTTTTTGTGTTACGGAAACATTTTTATTTTGCTATACAATTCCAATGTAAACATTTTATTCCCACAGTAACACATATCACAAAGATGTTGATATGCTGTGTACATATTGTCCAGGTTGATTATATTGTGTTAAGGCCAGCGAAAGTTTGTCGTACATACAGTGTGTTTTAAAATTTCCTGTTTTTTAATATGTTTTGATTCGTACCTTTTACACTAAACATATAAATGTTTGCTACAAAAGTGCTGTTCTAATTTTTATTATATTACAAGCATTCTAACTCACTATTCATCATATTTTTTTAGCGAAATTTTCATACGGGTCGTCTAGTGAAATAAAAATGCGAAAATCAACAGAGAAACAAAAACACTAAAAAGTTTAAAGAAAAGCCCCAATGCAAAAAAAAAGACACACACACACACACACAGTAATTAAAAAGACTGATAAAGACAATACAATAGTTTTAATGGATAAAACAGAATACACCAATAAAACAGATGAATTTTTTACACAAAAGGAACATCAAAAAATAGAAATCAGACAGAAATCAGTATCAGCCAGAACTAAAGAAGTCACTGAAAAATATTAATTTCCCTCTCACAAAGAGACAAATGTGACATCACACAGAAAAATCTTTTGCTCTGACATTGACAAGCCAGACAAAAATACACAAGCTACAAATTCAGAAAGACCCATAATTAATTTTAGAAAAGCTCCAACACATCACAGTAGTACATCAACATCAATTATCCAAAATATCAATCATTCAAACGCCTTTTTATTTTTACAAAACTATTTTACACAAAAATAAACTTTTTTCTATATAATCTACAGCACACCATTGCACTTATGTTTGGGAATTCCACTAACAAAGAACTAGGTACACTTATACCTAGCACTTGTTATTGTATTATTGACACAGTGGTCTCATGATGAACTGTAAGATGGAATGTTTGTTACATCCATGACACAATAACAATTAGGAGCATGATTAATGTCTTTCAGTGTAGCTGTAGTTACGAGTTTTTTTTAGAAATCTCAAGTGCACTGTGTTTGTTCCTAGTCTTTTTTATTGATTTGAAAGTTTTCAACATGAATGCATGTAAAACAAAACAATTAAAGCAGTCTACTTTACGAGTAGGCAGCAATCCACCGACAGATGTATGCATGTTGCTAAGCATCTCCGTTTCGAATGCTTCCATAAATAGGTTGGTGGCTACTGAGTGGGCTGACCTGTCAGAGTTCTGCCTTAAGTCAACTGTTTTTGAATACAGTGGTCAGCTTAGTGCTCAAGTTGAAGGTGCAGTCATGGGCTCACCACTTTCACCTGTAGCCACCAACCAATTTATGGAAGCATTCGAAACAGAGGTTCTTAACAATATGCGCCTAAAACCTACAAAGTGCATCCTATACATTGATGACACCTTTGTTATCTGGTCTCATGGTAAGAAGAATTTGCAGGAATTCTTACACCACCTAAAGTGAGCCCAATTACCCATGGAAGTAGAAAAAAATGGACAACTGCCATTTCTTGATGTCCTGGTTCATAAGCGTGGCAATGGACGTTTGGGTCATACTGTGTAACACAAGACGACCCAAACTAATAGATATCTGCACACCTTGTCGCTTCATCATCAGACAATGAAGAGGGGCATACTAATATCACTAAACTTAAAAGCTAGGACAATATGTGACTCAGAAAGTCTGAAAGAAGAAATGAAGACACTTACAACAATATTCCAAGCCAACACCTACAGTGAATTAGACATCAGAAGGGTTCTAAGAACTAAAAAAAAAAAAAAAAAAACCCTTGTAAGACATCAACTTATCCCAGGATACCAAGGTGCCTAGAAAATTCGCACGTCTCCCATACATACAAGGTATCACTGACCAGATTGGGAAATTGTTAAAGCAGGCGGAGTTGCAAATAGTGTATAAGGCTCACTGCAAACTTGGCCAATCATTAACCAGAGTAAAAGACAGATTACACCCACACCAGCTTACAGGTATTTATGAAATTCCCTGCAGCGGTGGCGGTGTTTATATCAGCAAGACAGGCTGCAGTGTGGTGGAGAGACGTAACGAACATATGCACCATTACATATACATCAATGATCTATGCGACATATTAGGGGGGATGAAAATATTATTTGCCGATGATGCTATTATTTATCACGAAATCAAAACCCAGGACGACTGTGCTTTGTTACAAGACGATATTATGAAAATAATTGCGTGGTGTAAAGATTGGCAGTTGGAGTTAAAAGCTAAAAAGTGCCAAGTCATGCGTGTAAGTAAAAAGGTGACACCATTTAACTATGAATATACAATTAATGGCACTGTCCTTAGAACGGTAGATTCCGCTAAATACCTAGGGGTAACAATTCGTAATAATTTGTCGTGGAATGAGCATATCGAGAATGTAATGGGAAAAGCAAATCGTATGCTCCGATTTCTAGGTTGTAATTTAAATCAATGCACTCAGGAAGTTAAATCGATTCTATTCAAGTCACTAGTATGTCCTCACTTAGAGTATTGTTGTTCTGTATGGGGTCCCAATCAAAAGGGGTTAATGGAGGCTTTAGAGAAGGTCCAAAGGAGATCCGCCTGATTCATGACAGGTATATATAGTAGGAGGGAAAGCGTAAGTGCGATGTTGAAGGAGTTAGGTTGGGAAGACCTGGAACACCGAAGGCGTTGCTCTCGACGGAAGCTAATTGAAAAATTCATGACAGATGTATTTCAGAATGACAGCCAGCAAATATTGTTACCAGAAACATTCATATCTCGAAATGACCGCAAAAATAAGATAAGAGAAATCAGGGCCAGAACCGATTCATTTCTGTACTCATTTTTCCCACGAGCGATTAGGAATGGAATAGAAAGGATTTACCGGGCGAGTAAACTTAAAATCCGACAGGAGTAGCTTTCGATAAAGCACTCCAGCCATCCTGATCTGGGTTTGCCATGGTTTTCCCAGATCACTCCACACGAATGCGGGGATGGTTCCTCACAATAGCCCATGGGCACCTCCTGCCATATCCCTTATAACCCTTCCAAACCATAACCCTTTTCGATAGGTGCAATGCTCCCTCCGCCACACACTTTTAGTGAATTGCGGAGTAATAATAATAATAATAATAATAATAATATACCAACAGCGACAAATTTGCCATAGTTTGCCATGACATTAACACTGGGCAAGAAATAAAATCCGAAGACACGAGGCTGCTATGAAGAGAAGACCAGTGCTGGCCTCAATGTGTGAAAGAGGCTGCAGAAATTTTAAAGAATACCAACAACATCAACGAAGATAGCAGCTTTTTACTCTGCGATGCTTGGTGCTCGTTGCTATGTCATCATAAACAGTATCTCTCACGAAGGCTGTAGAATGGCAGCTGAAAGCTCAGATTATGAAATAAACAACACAGCATACCCTGAAAATCTATTAATCATGAACAACAGAACATATTCAGAATATAAAAGGCATATGCAGCAACACTGATGGCATTTGTCACTGAAATTATGCAGAGTAGCAAGGCAATTGAATTTATCTACTCAAACCTCGAGACATATAAAAGAATACCCAACTTCTGTAGAGATTGATGGGACTTAGAAGTATTAAACCTGGACAGAGAAGATCTCGCTAGATCTACTTAAAACTCGAACTAAACTTATATCTGACCCTAAAGGCCCATTCACACTAGTGGTCAGCTCAGTTGAGCTCATGTCAAAAATCGCTATACACGTAATCCAATGGGAGCATTCAGTCTATGCAGTCCACTCAGGTCAGGGCAGGGCAGGTCAACGTGGAGATCGCGTTGCCGCCGATCAACAACGGTCAAGACCTACCGTGAACAAGCAACGGTCAGATCAAATGGGCGACGAACGTCTGAAAACTATGCTCGCAAGCAATAAAAAAAGAGTAATAAATAAATATTTTAATGGTATGTTATTTCTGTTTATTATAAAGTCTGCAAACTTTAATATTAATTCACATATTATTACACATTTTAGCATTGCACGGTACAGATCCGGTTTCCAAATTTAAAAAAAATTGTGAACCACTAATGACACCAAACTGTCTGAATACACCTCTCAGTCAAAGGAAACATGAAAAGTGGTTAAAAGGTCCTTTTCAGGACCCTCAAGCTCACAGAATTGGACCATCTCTGCGCATCTGTCACCTTAATATTCAACGATTAAGTTGAGCGAAATTTTTGCAGTTATGTTAGATACCATGTCGAATGGACCAGGATGTTAACATAATGTGTTAAGTTCCTAGGTTTCTGCTAGTGTTTAGTGATTTGAATGGTGGTTTAATTGAACAGACTGCAAAGATTTTTTTTTTTTTTTTTTTTTTTTTTGTAGCTGCTTTACGTCCCTTTTTTTTTAACATCGAGGTCTTTAGAGACGGGAAAGGATGGGGGGCAAGGATGGGGGCAAGGAATGGGGAGGAATTCGGCCATGGCCTTTTGAAGGAAGCATCCCGGCATTTGCCTGGAGTGATTTGGGGAAACCATGGAAAACCCAAATCTGGATGCCCGGACGGGGATTCGAACCGCCGTCCTCCCGAATGCGAGGCGAGAACGCTAACCGTTACACCACCCCCGCTCGGTACTGCAAAGAAGAAGATGAAGAAAAAATACACATAACTAAATGATGTTCACCAATTTATTTTGCAGGGTCTGTAGTAAAAATTTCACAGAACATCAAGCGTACATTCGTGCCCTTCAGGGAGCACTGAAGGACAAGAAACCTTATTCAGTAAAGGAGTTAAAAGAAAATGGGAGTAGTGAAATACTACAAGCAGAGAGTAAAAAGGGAAGAGTTGTATAAGTAATGTTAAAATGTAATTTGTTACCAGATTTATCTCTTTGCTTGAAATAAGTGAAGGCAACTCATGTTGCAGTGATTTTAAGTAATCAACTATAAGGATTTCCCATGTAAGGAATGACTAGAAAATAACAAGACTGCGGTTGTTATGGCAGTATTATTATTGCTAAATGGTTGGATGGTTGGCAGGAATGGGATGTTGAGCTTAAGCATCTTGTCCAACTACTTTGCCATTCTGATTACAAAACAGTTTTTAATTCAGTTGGAGTACTAGTTTACATCAGATACTACATTTGCTCTGCATTGGAAAAATGTGTAATGTGTCAATGTTGAGTGACAAATTAACAAGAAATTTCTCATTCATCTTGGAATGTTTGCTCTAAGAGGGCATGATTATGATTTCTTATCACAAACTCAAGTCCTTGAGTGGGTAGAATTATTCAAACATAGCAGAGATGATGTCACAAACAACCCCCACATTGGGCACCAACGAACAGTAAAAATAGACAACATTATAAAATCTGCAAGATTATCAGATAAAATTGATGTCTGAATATTAGTTAACTAATATTAATTGGATAAAGGAAACAAAGAAACTGCCGCGAGGCACTGAAAATAAGATAGGATAGGGAAAATAAACAGTTACCCGTCACTTACCACAGATGAAGGCAGGAGGGCAAGACACGTAAAAACACAAAAACAAAAGAATTACACAATATTTCGACTTTTTAGTCTTCCTCATATAGTCTTCCTCATATAGTCCTCATAGTCTGCCATATGTCTCGCCTCCTACATGAGGAAGACTAAAAAGTCGAAATATTGTGTAATTCTTTTGTTTTTGTGTTTTTACGTGTCTCGCCCTCCTGCCTTCATCTGTGGTAAGTGACGGGTAACTGTTTATTTTCCCTATCCTATCTTAACTAATATTAACAAAGATAAAGTTCAGAAAATTTTATATGAGAGTTTTTATATATATATGAGCAAATTGTGTTTAAAGTTGGTAACAAAAATCCTTTCTGCTGATCAAAAGCAAGCTGGAATGACCTTTAGATCTAATGCACTGAGCTTTATTGAATATGATACTACCTTTTTAGAAAGGGTAATAACAATTGTTTAATTATGGTGTTTTACATATGATCTTGAAATCAAGTGCCAATCCAGATGCTGGAAAAGCCTGATCCCACTGAAACAAAAGAAAGTGCAGACAAGCATATCAAAATTCAAGGTAATGATGATCAATTTTTTTAATAACTGTGAAATTATTCACATTGGTTTGGTGCCTGAAGGTCAACATGTAAATCATGTTTATTATAAACACGTTTTAATGATGAAACATGAACATGTTAAAAGGAGAAGCCCTGAAATGTGGAAGCACAGATCTTGGATCCTCCACCAAGGCAAAACACGAGTGCACAATACTTTTTAATTATAGAGCTTTTGGTGAAACAGGGAATCCTTGTATTGATCCAACCAACCTATTCACCTGACCTTGATTCATGTAACTATTTCTTGTTTCATAAAGAGAAAAAGGTGTATATGAAGGCATTATTAGTATGTTGAAGTAGTGAAGAAAAAAACTGATGGAGGTCATGATGAAATTGTCAAAAGAACTGTTACAAACAATGGAAAATTTTCTAGCCACACTTTGTCGCATTGGCAACGACAGACTTGTGAATGGTAACATTATTCTCATAAAACATCTTTCCCAACAATGTCCTTTTTCTTTTACTTAACAGCTGCTTACAGTTGTTTCAAGGTTAGCAGATTATGCTGTCAAGAACTCTATCACAACATCACTATCTCTCTCCCCCTCCCCCAATTTCCACAAAGAAAAATACATCATCACATTCCCTGCACTTCCCATGTAGAGGGAGAATAGAAGAACTTTCAATGCATTGAAAGTTATTTTCAATTTGATGTCAAGTCATTTGGTCACATGTCAACCACAGTCACAATCATTTAACAAAATCTAATGGATTGCCTTCAGAGAAGGATCGACTTTTTATATACCAAGCAGGTGTGTTTAAAACATAACAGGATTTTTGAAACTTCATGGGTTATATTAGTCCAATTGGCATGATTTTTTGGTGGTTATGTAGGCAAACATGACTTAAAAGTATCTATACATTATGAGCTATATTGGATGTTTAGTCTCATCAACTGTTAAAAGGATAACACATGTATTGATAAAGTCAACGATTTTTCATTTGTATATATCATGGATTGGAATGAGTTTACCAAGGGGAATGATGAATAACCTACCGAAAATGTTAAAAGAATTTAAAGTTAAAATTTGTAGAGGGCAAATGTAGGTAAGTGAAGGATAGCGGGAAGTTGGGTGTGTAGGGAAATTGCCACCGGAGTGTGTGCTCCATTGCAATTAAATTAAATTAAATTTGTATCAAATTTTTCTATAAAAATGGAGTTAAATGCAACAAAGTTTTATAAACGTTAAATATTGCTTTTGGTGAATCTACTTGAGTAAAACAAGGGTTTACAAATGGTATAAGCGTTTTCAATATCGCCATGAAGACGTTGATGATCACGAGTGTACAGGTCATCCAAGCATATCAATAACCGATGAAAATGTGGAAAAAGTTAAAGAAATAATTATGAACAATTGCCAAATCACAATAAGAGAAGTTGTTGATGATACTGCCATATCAACTGTCTCATGTCATGAAATCTTTTCATTTGTTTTGGGTATGAAACATGTTGCAGCAAAATTTGTTCCGAAAGTGTTGACTTTCAAACAAAAACAGCAGCCAATGAAGTTGCTCAAGAATCATTAAATGATGCAGAACTATTGAAACATGTCATAACAGGTGACGAAACATGGGTTTATGGGTATGATGTTGCAAACACTGTATTGATGCCCCAGCCTCCAAATTTGAAAGACATTGCCCTGTGTGACTTTATGTTCCAAAAAATAAAAAGAACCTTGAACGGCCATCATTTCACAAGCACAGATGAGATTAAAAGTGTATCGCTGAAAGAGCTCAAATCTATCCCAAAGATCGAGTTCCAGAAGTGTTTTGGGGATTGGAAGAAGCGCTGGTGTAAGTGTATAACATAATGGGGATGATTTTGAAGGGGATAAGATCAATGTAAATAAATAAAATTCTTTCCAAAAAAATAAATATCCTCATTATTTTTTGAACACATCTCATACATGCAGCTTCTGACTGTCTTTTTAACAGCTGTAAAAGTTTCAGAAGCAAATGGGCAGAAACCCTTAACACATTCACATCAGAATAAGATATATCATTGTTCTTGGACTGCCAAATATCTCCCCACTCTGCCAAATTGCTTACTTTCTGTCATCATTTTCCTGAGTGATTGCCTCCACATGTCTTAAATGTGAGCTGTCTCCAGTTTAATGTCAGATGCCCCTACTTTAACTGTGCTGTAAGCAGACACCCCACACCTAAGATTGCTACCATATCATCATAGAAGTTCTTTGGTCACATCTATTTCTTACACAAATACTTAAGCAAAGAACAGATTTCTTTCTTCTACAGATGTATGTACACCTCATCTACTTTCAGCATATGGAACATTTGAAGATATCGTGATGTTGGAGCACTCCACAAAAAATTAAAAAAATTAATGCAGTTAGACAATTTTGTTTTCCTGTTCACGCCATGAACCTATAGGATGATCTTTATTATAAGCACTGGACATACAAACATATAATTAAATATAGGTTGGTAATTAAAGCAAACAGGCAGAAGTCATGGAAAGAATGTAGGCCAACAACTACAGGAAAAACTAGCAGTATGGTACTGGTCACGAGTATAGTGAAGCAAAGTGCTAGGAATAGCTAGGTAATACAAAATAAGGGATCACTCTCTAGAGATTTTACATAACCAAACTAAGTGTTTGTAGTTGGATCCTGCCCAAGAACTAAGAACACAGTATTGAGAGTGATCTGCTCACCATAGGTGCCGAATGTGGCTTTTGTTGACTTCCTTCAGTGCCAAGACTAGCGCTGACTAAACACAACTGTGAAGTTTTTTGACTCGTATATAAAGCCCATTACAAATGATTTATCTGATAATGTTCCATTTCTTTAAAGCAGGGGTCTCCAAACTTTCCAGCCTTAGGGCCATACTGATTACTCCAGTAAGTTCCTAGGGCCAAAACCATATTATCATTGTTGCCCGTGGTAAGAAGTGAAATAGTCTACTGATGAAAAAAAGTCCTAAAAAGTACGCAATGTTTAAAATAGGCTGCAAATTGGACTAAAGTCCGCAAAACGGCAACACTGCATATTATTAATTTTCCTGTCATTATCTGTAATTTCTAGATTAGTCGTAGAGTACGAGCCATGAGGAGTAACGTGACACGACATCTGGTGGACACAAGCGGAAATAGGTAGTACCTTCTATCGCTAACAGATGGCGCTAATAGCACGTACAGAATAATCTCGTTGGTTCGAGAAAGTTCTGGTGTCTTCCACTCACTTCTAGATGGCAGTAATTGTAATATATAAGAAGGCTAGTGGCGCAACCACAAGTCAGTTCCTATGACACTGTTGTGAAATAAAATAGTGCGTACCTCCTTAAAACGTGTTTGTGCGTGTTTAAGTTTAAGACATCTTTGTAACAGTATTTTGATTTGAATTGTTGCTTTTGTGTGTTAGTAAAAGAAGCGAAAAATTGATAGTGAATGCAGAAAATTCAAAGATCAGTGGAACATTCAGTATTTCGTAATTGAGTCCAGTAACAAGGCGCTATGTTTGATTTGCAATGAAAGCATAGCCGTTCTCAAAGAATATAACATTAAACGTCATTATGAAACAAAACATTTTCAAAATTACTCAAAATATACAGGAAGTTTGCGGACAGAAAAATTCGAAGCTATGAAGCGCGGATTGAAATCGCAGCAATCTTCATTTACAAAACTCAAAACTGAACAAGAGGGCTGCAACTTGTGCCAGCTTCCGTGTGGCTCTTGAAATTGCAAAACGTGGAAAACCATTCACCGATGGAGAATTGATCAAAGAATGCATAATTGCAGTAGCCGAAGAAATGTGCCCTGAAAATGTAAATTTATTAAAAACTGTCAGTATGTCAGCAAACACTGTGGGCTCGAAGGGTAGAAAAACATCGCTGAAAATATATCCCTCTAACTGTTCGACAAAAAATGGACATGTTGAGTGGTTTTTCTTTGGCCTTGGATGAGTCAACGGATGTGTCAGATACTGCTCAGGTGTTGATGTTATATTCGAGGAGTAGATAAAAGCTAATGAAGTGCATGAAGAACTTCTTGATATGTATAGTATTCATGGCACAACTACTGGTACAGATATTTTTAAAGGAGTTGAAATGGCCATTAATCAAAAGAACCTTCGATGGAAAAACTTGAAATGTATTACAACTGATGGAGGGCAAAAACATGAGTGGGAAAGATAAGGAGTGGTCGCTCTTGTGTCAAAGGCTGTAGAAAATGACGGTGGTTCAAAACCATTAGTCTTACAATTGTATCATTCATCAACAGTCTTTGTTGCGGAAAAATTGTTTGGATATGTCTGACGTTCTGAAACACAGTCATATCAACTGTTAATTTTATCAGATCTTTTGGGCTGAATCACCGACAATTTATTGAAGATATTGGAGAAAATGACTTACCTTATCATACTGCCGTACGCTGGCTTAGTTGTGGGAAAGTCTTCAGCGCTTTTTTGAACTTCGAGCAGTGATCGAAATTTTTTTGAATGAAAAGCATCGCCCTCTTACTGAATTACAAAACAACGCATGGCTTGTGGAAGTTAGCAAATCTATGTTGATTTGACAAAACATGTGAACGAACTGAATTTGAGATTGCAAGGAGAAAACCAGCATCTTCCTGATTTATACACTAATATCAAATCATTCCGGAAGAAATTGATACTGTTTCAATCACAACTACGAAGTAAATGTTTTTCACATTTTAAAACATGTGAAATATTCAGCCACACTACTGAGACTGACTTTCCTATCGATTTTGCAATCGAAACTTTGAGTGCTTTGAAGATAAATTTTGATACTTGTTTCTCGGACTTTGATGCCATTGCGAATCAAATTAAGATTTTTCAGAATCCTTTTGATACTGACATTGAAACCCTAGCCCCGGAACTTCAAATGGAAATGATTGATCTACAGTGCAGAGAAATAATTAAGAACAAATATCAAAACTCATCTTTGTTGGAATTTTATAAGAGTCTTCCACTGACACAATTTGATAATTTGCATAAATTTGCTCGTGGGCTGTTTTATGTTTTTGGTACTACTTATTTGTGTGAGAAGACCTTCTCCAAAATGAAGTACACAAAAAATGTTTACAGATCTAAATTAACTGATAAGCATCTTAAATCTCTTTTAATAATTGGTACAAGTAAAATTAGTCCACAACTACAAACTATTGTCAGTGGAAAATCTCAATTACATAAATCTCATTAGTATTTCATATGTCATTATGCTTGTTATAAGTTATGTTTTCATTTAAAATGTATAAAATGTTAGTTGGATTCATTTCAATAATTTGTTAGTTATTATATACTGAAGTTAAATTTTCTGCATATTATACATGTCTTTACTCATTACAATTCTGTGTTTCTTTATCCAACTTATCACAAAAACAATAAGCCTACAACAATGTTATGAGTTAGCCCATGACCATATCAATGTAGATGTCATATTAATAATTATTCAACATAAAATTAGAATACTTCAGTAAACTAAATTTAATTTGCTATAAAAAATATGTTCTCTAAAAGGAGTTTTCAAGTATGCTAGCTCTCCGCGGGCTGGACAAAATCTGTCCGCGGGCCGGATGTGGCCCTCGGGCCGTAGTTTGGAGACCCCTGCTTTAAAGCATCAAATTTTTCCTTAATTAAGACTTTACAGTTCATTGACATCAAGGTAATTAAAGTGAGAAGACGACAAAGAACGAGTAGAAAAATCAGCCAGAGCTTTTTCGATGTAACCGTTCTAATGGAGTGAGTTTTGGAATCTATGTAAAACCAAAATATGGATTGTTGGATTGAGGATCAAACTTGCTTGCTTCATTCAAAATTCCATGCCTAAGACAGTATCTGGACATGGTGAGACTGAACAGCAGTCAAAGTACTATTTTTATTTTTTGTGTATATTCTGTACTAGCCTAAAACTGCTGACTTAAAAGACTAAATCAGAAATACTCTTAGGAAATGTTAATTCCCCCCCCCCTTTTTTTAAGTGGCCAACAGTTCTCTCTCCTTTATAAAATTAATTTATTCAAAATATGGTTCAGCTATAGGAAACGGAATAGTCAAAAATATTCTTTATGCACATGAATTATTAATAAAGAACATATATAGCTCATCATCATAATGGAATCTAATCAGTATGAGCCATCTTTCATTTTTCTACTATGAATTATAGATTACATACACATCATTTTATTGCCTTAAAGCATTTTTCTGCTCATTTTTATTGTATATATATATACGAGGCGTATTCCAAAAGTAAGGTCCGTTTGATCATAATAAAAACATCGTTCAGGATACAAGGTTTTTATTAACGTCAGTATGTAACTACATATCTAGTTCACTTTTCCACATAATCGCCGTTCATATCTATACACTTTCTGTAACGCTGTACCAGTTTCTTTAACCCCTCGGCATAAAAGTCTGCCGCCTGGGACGTGAACCAATTGGTAACGCTCGTCTTGAGTTCTTCATCGGTTTGAAATCGTTGTCCACCAAGCCACCGTCGTTTCAAATGCAGGAAGAGAAAATAGTCGCTTGGTGCAAGATCTGGACTGTAAGCAGGGTGGTCTAGGATTTCCCAACGAAACTCTTGAATCTTCTCTTTGGTTTTGGAAGCGGTATGCGGGCGTGCGTTGTCGTGAAGGAGGATGATGCCAGACGACAGTTTCCCGCGGCGTCGAATTTGGATGGCACGTCTCAGTTTGGTGAGCGTTGCACAGTACACGTCAGCTGTAATGGTTGTCCCACGGTCCATGAATTCGATCAAAAGGATGCCCTTTTCGTCCCAAAACACGGAAGCCATCATTTTGCGATTCGTGTACGGCGATTGCTTACACTTTTTTGGTTTGGGTGAACCGGAATGGCGCCACTGCATTGATTGTTGTTTTGATTCTGCGTTGGTGTACGCTATCCACGTCTCGTCTCCCGTAACAAACTGTCTCCATCTTGTCTATAGCGCTCCAAAAATTGTCGTGCGCTATGCATTCGTTGCTCTTTGTGCTGAGCGGTGAGCAGTTTTGGCACCCACCGCGCACAAAGCTTCCGATATCCAAGCTCTTCAGTGACAATCCTGTAAATTGAGGTTCTAGCAACATTTGGGAATTCCATAGCCAGACCACTAATCGTCAAACGCCGATCACTTCGCAGTTTTTGGTTAACTTGCTCGACGATGTCGTCGGTCCGAATACTGGGCCTGCCACTCCGCTGTTGATCGTGCACATCTGTGCGACCACTTTGAAATTCTCGACACCAGTGTCGAACTTGTTTCTCACTCATTATGTTTGGTCCATACACTACACACAATTCGCGATGGATGTCCGCAGCTGACGATCCTTTTGCCAACAAAAATCTAATCACACCGCGCACTTCAAAACTGGCGGGAGCTACGATTGTCGCGGCCATTTCGAACTGCTCTCAACAATAGATATACGGCTACTGCGGCACGTCAACAATACTGCATATTTACCAGGAGTTGGTAGATGGCGCTGCAGGTGGGAAACGTCATTCACGCCTATCATCTGTGACATCTTGTACCCCGGACCTTACTTTTGGAATACGCCTCGTATATATTTAAAGGCAATAAAACTAAGGATGGATAGAGAAATATGACCCAACACTCACCAAAGATGAAGGTGGCTGGGATGACTAACACAAAAAAACAAACACACAAAAGAGTGCAATATTTCGGGAACAGCCTTATTCGTGAAGAAGTAAGGAGTGAGACACCAGGCGGCATCAGATGTGTACACAGAGACTGCCATCTGGTGAATGGCATTACCGGCACAGATCATAGTATATGAGGGAGGGAGGGGGGCGGGGTAAGCTCAATATTTGATCGATAATCGATTTTGTTGACGGTATAATATCATTGAAAGTGGTAAAACAACATAAAAACTGAGGGCACGTATATACACCAAATTTTGAAAAACTATATGAAAAAATAAAATATCAGGAATATAAGGTATATAAATATTAAAGATAATAAGTGCTGGGTCTGGTAGGATGAATTTATTGGAGATTGAGGCCTGGAGGATTTCGGGTTTCAAGAATATTCTGATAGGCTAGTTCCCATCTAAGTAGTTCAGAGGAGGTTGTGTTGTCAGGGAAAACTCCGATTGCTCTAACTGAGAAGCAGGTGTTAAAATTATTCAGTTTGTGGGAACTGGAATGTTTTGCAACTGGATGGGCTTTATTGTTAGTATATACTGCCTGCCTGTGGCCATTCATTCTGATAGCGAGTGCTATGGGGCCGAAGCATTGAGACAACTCTCTGACACCATCACATACCTTCTACACCATAACAGATCCTACAACTTCAATATACCAAAAAAAACATGCTCTCCTGGACCTCCAGGGCCCTTACAAGGACTTTCTCCCAACTCTTTGTCCCTCCTTACCCCTCAGAACATCCACACCCCCACGTTGTACCTTCTTTCCAAGATCTACAAAGCTGAAAATCCCGGGCGACTTATAGTTGCAGCATATGGGTCTCCTACTAAACGGATTTCAGCTTTTGTGGATCAGCACCTCCTCCGGCCTTTTGTACAGGACGTCCTTTCTTTGATAAAAGACACCCCACACTTCCTTGAACGACTTTCTACAGTCCCCATTCCTCTACCACCTGATTCCTTCATTGTCTTCATTGATGTCTCTTCCCTTTACACCAACATCCTTCATGGTCAGGGCCTCAGTGCCATGGAACACTTCCTGGAAATGCGACCTACCGACACCCTCCCAAAGACATCCTTCCTCATTTCCTTGGCTAACCTCATGCTGTCTAACAATTACTTTTCCTTCAATTCCCAAATTTATCACCACATACATGGCAATGCAATGGGCACCCGCATGGCGCCATCCTAAGCAAACCTTTTGATGGGCCATCTGGAACAATGATTCCTCAACAATCTTTCCATTAAACCTCTTGTGTGGTTCAGATACATAGCTGACATTTTTATGATCTGGACTCACAAAGAGAATCACCTAACAGACTTCCTCAACTCCCCAACCACTCCATCAACTTTACCTGGGGATACTCCCACAGCCATGTCACCTTTCTTGATGTTGACTTTTCGTTGCATAACGGGTGCCTGCAAACCTCTGTTCATATCAAACCTACAAATCTGCAGCAGTATCTTCATTTTAACAGTTGTCATCCCCCGCACATCAAACATTCCCTTCCTTACAGTCTGGCTGTCCTTGGAAGACGCATCTGCTCTGATGAAGAATCTCTTTTCCAATACACTGAAAACCTGTCTGGAGCTCTCATCTCCCACAGCTACGCCCGACTTAGTACACAAACAAATCTCTCGTGCCATAGCCTATCCTGTACACAGCCACTCTAATGTTGCACTGTAAGACCCAAGGCTGATACTGGGGTTGAAGTATAGCCTTAGTGCCTCAACTTACTCTTGATGATGACTCACAGTACTATGGAAAACTTACGAAATAATTTTAACTTGACCATGTAGCCAGGATAACTCAACTTGAATGCTTGAGGTCACCACAATATTTGTTAACCCACAAATAGAGAAAAGGTGATCAGATAACTACGAAATAACAACAGTTCACTTTCCAAAATCTTCAACTTTATTTAAAAGAAAACCAAAAGTTCAAAATAGCATTCTAAAAGTTGAATTGGGAGAATCGAACACACTTTTCCAAAAGTTTGCAAGTTGTGGAGAGATGTTAGAACCGACCAAACCCCTGATGTAAAATTACTAGTTCATGTTACAAATGAAGCACGCCCTACCCCGAAGTCCCAAGATGGCCGACTTGGTAGCCTCAGCTTAACCGCCTTCCTCCCAACCTCACAAACCTTTACACAGACTATACGCACATTACTGCTCAGCTCTCAAACGAATAAAGATGGCCGTACAAATGCACACCAGATTATATAGGTTCTATGACGTCACAGCCAAAATGCAGCTTTCTGCTACCACTTAGAAAAATTAGGTCTTAGCTAACTCTGTAACCAAACGGATATACGGAAATTAAAGGCTGACAGTGTTTAGACTTTTTTAATAGAGAAACAGTGGATATGCAGTGAGTAACTTTAAGCATTTAGTTATAAAGACCTATTTTATCCTACGTGTATGAGGCGACCTACTTTCTGCTCAGGGGAATTACTACTCTCTTTGAACTTGCAATATTTTGTCATTTCAGCTGAATCGCAATTTATCTAAATATTATTATTATCAACGTGTTCTCCCGAAATTCTTGAGTTTACTGGTGTAACTTTTATTAAGATTGATGCCCGGATAGTGGAATTACAGCTTTGACAAGATTTACAAAAATGCAGTATGTGTTTTAATTTAATAACTTTACTTCTATTGCTTTTATTGAAAATGTAAAATTACCAGAATATTCTCTGAATTAAATTACGTATTCTGAAAGTTGTCTCATCTCTGTATCTAACTTCGAATGGCTATAATAAATTCCTAAACTGGGCACATGGTTTCGTTATGAAATAATTTCTAAAATCTTTATAGAATCGGTTCTGCTGCATGAAATGGCCTGAAATTAATATATGTGATATTAGATTTTTGGGTCTATCAAGAAATCTACTTTTTATTCCAAAAGCTTTCTAGGATTCTGTGATAAAAAATGCCAAAAGTGGAGTGCATCTAACAAAGTGTTAAAAATTGATTTAAATTATTTACACGGCCAGAAACTACGGAATTTCAGTGAATTTATATTTTAATGTGGTTATTATTTCTTTAAAACTACTTTATTTTATTTGAAAGTGTGCAGAAATAGTGAAATACCGAATATCAGAAGTTTATTGTTTGGTGAACTGAATTATTATGGATTATCACATTTCAGGTTAGTAGAAAGTTTTTATATCATTATAGAAAGTTAATTTAGTGTTTTTTATTAAATGTTGAGCCACTTTATTGCTCTTAAATCGGTTTAGAAATGATGAAATGCTCACATAGAAGAAGCTCATTGTTTCAAAACTGAATTATTATTAATTATTTTATTTTCGGTTGATTTAGAGTTTGTTTACTGTTATACAAAGTTTATATACGGCTTTTATTAAATACTGATAGTCTTTACTGCATTTAAATTGGTTTAGAAATGGTGAAATTAAGCTATAGCAAAGTTTATTATTTAGAAATTGAATTTATGTGAATTAACCTATTTCCTACCAAACTAATGTTTTCTTACTGTTATAGGAAGTTTATTTAGGTCTTTTATTAACTTTTGAATACCTTTACTGCTTCTAAAAGGGTTTATTTAGTCTGTTTGGTCATAGTATCTGCATGCTATATAAAGCCTCACTCTCCTAACCTATACAAGCAACGAAACTATCTATTACTGAAGAGTTAGTTTCCCCCCCCCCCCCTATGCCTAAAGGTGAGGAGCTAGAATTTGCTAAAATTCTAAGGTGCTTACAGTACCCCCTGAAACTAACCACAGCCCCACTTTCATTACCCAGTTCTTCCCTGCTCTCGAGTCTTATCAACCTAATCCTTCGCCGTGGGCATGACTTCCTACATTCCTTCCCCGGGATGTGCACCATTCTTCATAAAATCCTACCCACCGCCCCATGCACAAGTTTTAGCAGACCACCAAATATAAAAAATGTCTTGGTTCACAAGTACTCACCCAGTAATTCCCCCAAATAACCACAGGGATCATTTCACGCAACAGACTCCGCTGTAAAACATGCAGCATGCATCCAGCCACTGCCACTTACTCCAATCCCACCACAGGTGAAACATTCCCCATCATTGGTCATGCTACTTGCATGACTACACACCTCATATATCAACTTACATGGCTCCATTGCTCCAGCTCATATATAGGCCTCCCTACTAATCCTCTTGCTATCAGAATGAATGGCCACAGGCAGATAGTATATAATGACAATAAAGCCCATCCAGTTGTAAAACATTCCAGTTCCCACAAACTGAATAATTTAACACCTGCTTCTCAGTTAGGGCAATCTGAGTTTTCCCTGAGAACACAACCTCCTCTGAACTATGAAGATGGGAACTAGCCTATCAGAATATCCTTGAAACCAGAAATCTTACAGACCTCAAACTCCAATAAATTCCTCCAACCAGACCCAGCACTTATTATCTTTAATATTTATATATCTTATATTCCTGATATTTTATTTTTTACGTATATTTTTTCAAAATTAGGTGCATATACGTGCCCTCAGTTGTTTTACCACTTTCAATGATATTATATCGTCAACAATATCGATTATCGATCAAATATTTGAGCTTACACCCCCCCCCCTTTCCTCCCTCATATACTATGATCTGTGCCGGTAATGCCATTCACCAGACGGCAGTCTGTGTGTACACATCTGACTCCGCCCGGTGTCTCACTCCTTACTTCCTCACGAATAAGGCTGTTCCCGAAATATTGCACTCTTTTGTTTGTTTGTTTTTTTGTGTTAGTCCTCCCAGCCACCTTCATCTTTGGTAAGTGTTGGGTCATTTCCCTATCCATCCTTAGTTTTATATATATATATATATATATATATATATACAGAGGTAAATAAACAAATACAGGCAGGGCAACATCTACTAGGTTTTGCCAGTATTTTACAAACAAAGTCACTGAGAAGATAGGTAGAACACTGTCCACAGATAACAGTCAACAAATTTTCAGCATCAAAAATAAAATTAGCGGCACTTTAGATCAGTGAAGAATGACAAAGTTCTGTTACAAGCATGGAGAACATTTCTGACCAAAAATATCAAACGGCCACCCCCTCGTCCCCTTTACATCTATTAATTTGTATACAAACTCATATTTCTTATTCAATTTCGATGGAACTTTAAAATACTGTCACCATTTGGTTTGCAAAAACACCACCCCCTTTCCTCCTTTACACTTTTTAATTTTTGTGCAAACCCACATTTCTTATCCAATTTTTATTGAACTTTGCACATGTATACTTAAAACGAAGAGAAAAATACTGTCAACATTTCTTTTGGAGATGCCGAAACCTTCTCCCCCTTTCCACTCCCTTAATGTTTGGCAATGTTCTTTATGCAAAACTACTGTTGATCACCTTGAAAGTTAAATGTATTTTTTAATGGAGAATGTTTCTGAACAAAATAAAAAATCACACACACAATCCCCATTTACATTCCTTAATGTTTGTAAAAACCACAGCTTTTATCAAATTTTGATGGAACTTTGCACAATGTATATGTTTTTTAATCATATCATCATTATTAGACGTTTCCACTTTTGTGGGTAATCGTGCACATCCTCTTCCAAGTCTGTTGGTCATTCTAAGATTTTTCCTCCATCACTTTTCTCCCTTAGCCTCTGCAGCAGTTGGTCCATCCATCTTGCCCGAAGTCTTCCAACTGGTCCCCTTCCCTTTCACTTTGCACCAGTGCTACTTTTGGCATCCTCCCTTCCTCTGTCCTCATAACATGACCCAAACACTGCAGTTTTTCACTGATAACATCTCTTTTAATGCTTCCACCCATATATATATATATATTTTTTTTAAAGAGAAAAATACTTTCCACATTAGTTTCACAAAAAAACCTTCTCCCTTTTTCACCACCTTAATTTTGTCAATGTTACAGTTCCTATCAGATTTCGATGGAATGTTGCATACATATATTTTAAAACAAACAGAAAAATAGTGTCTACTTTTGATTTACAACAATCCAACCCATTTTCCCACACCCTTTTTAATAGAAACCAATAGTTTTAAATCCCATCAAAATCAATTAAGCTGTCAGAATATTCATAAAATAAATGTCCCTAATGTTGCAACAAATACGTCAGATTATAATGTGGGCCCCAAGCTTTCTTGTTGTGAAAACCCATTAAAAATATGTATTTTCTGAATGATGCCAGAACAGAAAGATATATACTAGATATAGATTTATGTATGTGGTATGTATTAATGCGCGAATGGTACATGTTTAGATTACCAAGCAGCAACTTTAACAGATGTTGTGATAGGATGAAATGCAGCATGACCCAAAATGTCAACTGACATTATGTATCACCACATCCAATTTGCCTTGTTCTGGAAGTCAATTTTAGTTTACTTCTGGAAATGGCTGATGCCAAATAATGAAACTTGGTACCCATGATTCACATCAGAAATATAGAAATAGTGTATGGGCAAATCAATACCAATTAGACTGGGCAACGCAAGACTCCTGCAGGTTGAGCAGGCAGATAATTTCCCTAGAGAATATTCCAAGTAGAGATTGGAACGTTGGCAACAGGAGAAGAAAGTTGACGCAGCAGAACAAAAACATGAGGTTCTTCAATAAACATGAAAGTTATACAGAATAACTCTCTGTGATAATGAAACACTTAGTAAAAAAAATGTCACCAGAGAGCTAAAACCTGTTGTATGAATGTCCTAAAATATTCTGTAGAAATATGTTTTTGTGGTCCTGAAAATGATTTGATTGTGTTGACTTTGAACTAATATTGAGAAAAAGTTTGAATACTATGGTATACACGGATCTTTACATGAATAGCTTAATCCACACATAGGAAAACAAATGAAAAATGTTTCCATTTTTTATTTTAAAATCAGTTAAGGTTCTCCATCAGAGAAAGACCAAAAACAAGATGACATACAACAGGGATATATCTTAGGACACTTTCTGCTTTTACTATACACATGCACAAAATTTTCTTGGCAAACTAGCTAACTGAATCTGTTCATGAAACACGATGTTTCAACAGTCAAAGACTGCCACTGTCAAGTGACAAGTGACTTTGACAGTGGCAGCAGAGCCTTTGACCACCGAAATGCCAGGTTCTATGAATGGACTCACTCAACCAGTTTCCAAAAAAAGCTTTATTCAATAAAATAAAATAAAAATATTTTTTTTAAAAATAATAGTTTTTCATTATGGTTATTATTTAATTTGTATGTATGTATTTACTAGCCATAACTTGTTCCAGATGCTATGGAGGATGTAAAATGAAAGATAACTGCCTTGGAATAATTACACTTAGTAATGTCATTTGTAGTATAAACCCTTCTCCATAACAAATAAATGGCAAAAAAAGGGGGAGAGAGATTGCAGCTATGTAAATCAATTAAATTTAGTGTAATTTTATACAGCACATGCGTCAGTGGCAATTTCTTGTCACTTACTATCACATTTAATGAATTTTTATTGTAAATACTTTTGTTGTTTCAGGCAGATAGTTCAGTATTCCTACAGTAATTTATTCTGGTCTTTGAATTTTTAACCTACAAATGAAAAATCTTCCAATTCCTTACAAATGAAATCAAATGTTAGGATCTAGTTAAAGTCATCTATTCCTTTCAAAAAACTACTCATAATTCTTCTATCAATTTTCTGCCTGGCCTCATTATCCAACAAATGCCTTATAAACTTCCTTCTTCACATACCTCTTTCCAATGACTCCCAACCCAACTCTGGTACCATATCAACTGCTGATCATATTCCATGGAAATTTCCATAAACAAATCTAGCTGTGCCCCTATTCATCTCCTCTAGCTCATGTACTTGATATCCATAATTTGGGTATCATAATACCTCAACATATAAAAGTGATTGTCTGCCCTTGTCTTTGTATTTATATCCCTGATATTCTGATAAACCCCTTCATCACCACCTCCAGTAAATGCAGGATTTTGATACCACTATTCCCATCAAGTTTGTCACCAAATTTTAGGGCCAAGATATTTACACTTTGTCATCAACAAGGTATTCCTCCACTCAGGTCATAGTCATACAAAAGCTTTTTTATCTATGTACCCAATAAAATGACCATTTTTGACATTTATCTTCAGGCCATTTGAACTGTCCAACTAGATGTCCTGCTAAGATCCCATTCTAGTTGTTTACAATCTGGTCCCATTTCAATCCTAGTACATTACACTGTCATCTGCCAACAACTTAACTTCAGACTGCAATCAATGAAGATAATCTCTTATGCCACTTTTGATACTGCATTTCCTACCCCAAACCTCCAACCATGTAACATTGTAACACCAACTAGTTTTAAAGTTTTATTGTTTTGTTTGTGCCATTATTTTGGCTTTTGAGAAGCAAAGAGCCACATGTTTGATCATGCTGAGAATTTTCCTTGTCTTTATAAATAAAAATGAACCAATTAGGCTATTTTTTTTTTTAGTAGGCCAAATAAGGTTTCTAGAAAAAAAAAATTGGAAAAGTTTCAGGAAAAACCTAAAGTGCTTTATTCTATGGAACAATATGGCTTACTTAAAAAAAAAAAAAATCAAAATAATAATAAAAAAATTATAATAGTCCAAATAAGGTTTTTAGAGATTGGAAAATAATGAAAAAAAAAACAAAACAAAACTGCTTTTCTGTGTGTACCAATTTGGCTAATTTTTTCTTTACAGAATAGTCCGAACAATGTCTTTAGAGAAAGAAAAAACTGGAACAGTTGTCCGGAAAATTTGGCTAATGTTTTTAAATGTTTGTAATAGTTCAAATAAGGTTTTTACGGAGAAAAATCGGAAAAGTTGCCCCGAAAGTTCGGATAAAATGAAAGTGTTTTTTCTATGTACTGATTTGGCTAATTTTTTACATAATGTTTGTAATAGTTTGAATGAGGTTTATAGTGAAAGGAACATTGGAATAGTTGCCGAGAAAATTGGAAAATTTGTGAAATACTGAAAATGCCTATTTCTGTGGGATTTTTGTGTGAACTCACTCAGGACCATAACTCATAATTCGCACGATGGATATGCGTAATTATTTTTTCTTTTTCTTTTTTGTTCCTTATGCTTCTGCAATGGAAATAACTCAATTCAATATTTTCTATTGGAAAATAAGTGGCAGATCTGGAGAAAAATCTGGAAAACTCATTCCAGCCTAAATTAAACTAACTTTGTTTTTATTTCTGTGTTGTTTCTGTCCAACAAATGTTACATTTTATTTCTATTCTATTGATACTAATTGACTAGCCATAAAAACCGTCAAAAATGACGGGTTTAACGGACTGTGCTGGCAATTGATTTCATTTTGGTTGTTTACCTAGATAGAAATTTTATAAAAACAAAGCTCAATATGCTGTAATTTCTCGTCCCTTGTGATGTAGCAAAAAGTTTCAGTTGTCAATTTGGTCCAGGTTGCGTTTCAGCATAACTACAATCTTCGCCAATATAGCTGGTAGAAAATCAAAGCTTCATTCACAAGCGAATTTATACATTCCTTGAATCGCATGTCAATGTCATGATGCATCTATACCAATCATGCATCATGCGATACAAACTTGATCCAAAATCTTAACAGTTTCTTACAACTTTCTTATTGTCTATGATGAAGATGGATGTTTTAACGCCTGGCACAGCTTACATTTGGCTGAAATAATGACCCCAGTGAAAACGAAGGATGCTAAAAATAAATCTTAACTTCTTATGTCATGTAATATTAGTTTCAATGTGGTTTAGGTTGCATAGATCGCGAACAATTTGGAACTTCTTCATTCAAACCAAGTAATCATATCACTAAAAGCAACTAATAATCAATATGACAATTTAAACAAAATTCATACTTTTCTTTCAGTATTGTAGCAATTCCTTTCTTAGCAATTGTTGAAATAAATTGAATTGTTATAAAATAAATGCAATTCCTATTGCCTGGCGCTATGACAAAAGGTTTCGGTTGCTATCCTGGTCCAGGTTGCATTTTAAAACTAACCACATACGGGAGTAGTTTACATCGTGATTCATGATATCAAAACGTGACATAGTGCTTATGAAACCTGCTTAAATAACTGATAATAGCTAAATTCAACATGCTATTGCTGTGATAAGGTTCTTTATTTATTTTTGTCCAGGCTGGATTTCAACCTAACCACAATCTCGGGTAATACTGCCACTACAAAATGAAAGCTTCCAACCAAAACGACAATTCATTGATGAGATACATTACGCAACAACATAAATTTCATCAAAAACATTCAACAAAAAAGAAAGGTAATAAACCAAAAATCTGAAACATGATTCTGACCGATATTACAACGTTCGAATAGCTGTCATAGTTACACATTGCGGAAATACGTAATAGCCTCAGTAATATTACTCAGTGAAATCAAAGAAGATTAAAATAAATCTCATAAACTTACATTATTAATTGTAGTGGAGGCTGCACAATTAGAGATGAGTGGGCAACTATTTCGGTTCAAACGAATTAAAAATTTCAATAACAGGGTACAGTTTAAATTATTTTGAAAAAAAGATAAATTATTCATGCCCTCTGCCGTAGCGTCAAATGCCAGTTATAATTCTGATCCATCTTAACTAATACTTTAACCAAATTTTTCTCAGCATTGATGCTCGAAATACAAAGCTTTTATCTTACAATATCTATGAACAAAGAATTTAAGGAATACTTGAATATATCAAAAGAATATTACGTAAATATAAGCATCTAATGATTGAAATATCGATTTTAACACAATACATACTTTTATTTCAGTATTCTGTGAGTTAATTTATTCACTGTTGCTTGGAAATGATATTAAATAACGCGCACTCCAACAAGTAATATCGTAAAGCGTGACGTCATAGGCAACGTCATAGCTTGACGTCACTGCGTGACATGACGTAGGTGCGACACCGCTACATCTTGTCTATTATACTAATAGATTACTTAGGCTTAATGATATAACAAACAGGGTTATTACCTCAACTAGGCATTAGGCATGAATCATTCGAAGCACAATACATTTAACCAACATTTGAAAACCAATAAACAGTATGATTCTGAAGCATTGCGAAAATCAGTTCGAACGAATGTTCCTCAATTGAATCAGTAGCAAAAATATGCATACGACACTGTCATGAAAGTTGTGAATGATGGATAGCCATCTATGTTTAAAATATTTGTAGCAGTATTATCCGTACTGGTTCCTTTTAGTTATTTGGTTCCCTAATAATATCTTCATTATTTATTCCTAATTTCCAAATCTTCTTACTGACACCCTGCTTCAACTGCACCCTCTCCACCCTCCAATAGTAGAACGATTGTCGATAAGGATATCTTTAAGCCCCTTTCTTAATATATTTACTTTCTTTTCCCCTACCATTATGCGTCCCCTAAGTTGAAACTATTGCAAACCATGGCATGAAAGGGAACAAACACAATGCTCATAATGACTTTAAAATATTAACTTTGGTACAGATCATGTAACATATTCCACTACACATATTTTCAATACTCTACTTATCAACATCAAATGAAACAACACCATGTACAACACAATAAACACCACATTAATATGAATCAAGAGAAAGTTAAACAATTTTTCAGTTGACTATTTTGTTTGCTCCTCTGATGAGTATGATAATGGGAACTATTAACTGTAGTGTGATGCTTGTAAATATGATACACAATTAACTGTTCTTGTTTTACTTTTAGTATTGATCCATTTAATTTGAAATTTAGTGACATCATTTCACATTCTACAGAGATAAGTCTCAGTGTGATCCTGAAGCAAGAAGGTAAGTACAATTATATATGTGTACGCATTAAGGTATTTAAACTAAGGAAAAAGGAAACTGCTTTAGGCAATATAATTGCAAGGAAAGGGAAAATGACTCATCACTCAGCAAAGTTGAAGGCAGCGACGAGAGAAGAACATATATTAAGAACACACAAATAAACTCAATATTTCGGTTATTAAACCTTATTCATGAAAGAGAAAATGATTCATGAGGCTCGGGAGATGTACACACGCCGAGGGTTGCTACATGAGTCATGTAGTAACCCTCAGCGTGTGCACACCTCCCGAGCCTCATGAATCATTTTCTCCGTCATGATTAAGGTATTTAGACACAGATATTTCACATACTCATGTCTATTATCATTATCTTTTGAATGTTTCCACTTTCACTGGTCATCTGTCACATCTTCTTCCAGAGACTGATTATTTTGAAAGCAAGGTTTCCTCAATACTTACTTGCTAAGCCTGTGGTAATTTTGATGGGGAACTGATGTCTTGTCATCTGTATGTGAAACAAAAATTCTTCTCGGGTATTCTGCCAGATCAGTACTTCCAAGTGCATCATCTGACCTCATATGAGGCCCATAATTGACAGTTGCTTCTTTGCTCTCTTCCAGACACGCGTGCTGGAAGAGAGCCAAGGCCAGACAACGCGGTGGTGAATGGGAGAGCAGCTTCCGTGGCAGCCAATGGGAGAGTGAGCTGCCAGCAGCAGCTTCACGTGCGTCTGCTAGCCATGGTGTTTTATATGAGCCGAAACCATGAGGCAAGCTCAGTAGGTGACTTGCTGTCGCAGTGTCAACTTCAACCTTTTCACCTTATGAAGACAACAGAGGCTGTTGTCGTAACTTCACACATAGTAGAACTGATCCAGCAGAACACCCGAGAAGAATTTTTGTCATCTGTTGTGAGATAACAACCATAGAATTAGGTAACTTGCGTAAGTAATAGATAAAATAATATAATGGTATGTTTAAGTTGGCTAGCGTGTAAACCAAAGATTTATGCAATGAACATCTCTGACTGTATCTAGGTGTTTTGTTTTACTCGATATAGTAGACTGGCTTAAGAAATTGTTGGTTGAGTTTTTCTTGTTAAACTTGTGAAAGTTTTAAAATATTGAGAGTACAATAAAAAGAAAATCAAACCGAAGAGAATTATTTTCAATGACTGATGAATTAATTATTTTTTTAGAGAAAGGCGAGGCGGCTAACGTTTGACATTTTTGGATAAAATCAAAAGTGCATAACGGGCCCTATTAAACAGCAGAAGTAAGTATTAACCTCGCAATTGGCGAACCTGGACCAGGATTATGGGTGTTAATTAAGATAATTAACATAACACCTTAAACGTCTGGAGTTTCTTCTGAAGCAGTGTTATCAGTTGAGCAGCAGCAGAGAGCTGATCTACGGGCAAGTGCATCAAGTAAGAAAATACCAGTTTTCATTTTGTTTTTGGGGCTGCAGTGTCAACGATCAGATTCCAACAGGAAGTATATTAACTAAATTTTGAACACTAAGTAAATGATTATGAAAGTGGAATCAAAGTTGAACTTACAAGTTGAGTTACATTTTGTTAAAGGATAGTTGCAAAGTTAATTTATTTTTCATGTGACAAAAGTAATTAAAGGGGTAAAATTTGTGATTTTAAGAAATTGTAATTATATGTACAGCCAAATTAGTTAAAAGAGCAAAAGATCAGTATTTTAAGCATTTTCGTATATATGTGTCGGCTTTGTTTCCAAGCCTGAGGCCGTCAAATTTTGTTGTTTCCTTTCAGTGATAATATACATGTTTTTCAGCAGTTACGATAAAAGATTGTAAGTTAATTGGTACCTTTCTGTGTCTTCCTAAAAAAAATTGTGTTGCAGAGTTGAATGTGGACAGCGTTGTATTGTTGTGGATTGGAGTTGTAAGTTTTTAATATCGATTGCGGTTTAAAGAATTTCTGCTAAGAGTAGTAATACCGTTGTGTTTTGCTTGCATTATGAAATTTTAAATGTCAAATTATTATGGAAAATAAG
Organism: Vandiemenella viatica; assembly: GCA_031002005.1. Taxonomy (NCBI): domain Eukaryota; kingdom Metazoa; phylum Arthropoda; class Insecta; order Orthoptera; family Morabidae; genus Vandiemenella; species Vandiemenella viatica. The sequence continues at coordinate 290,110,276 of JARYHS010008074.1, forward strand.
TGAGGAAAATTGGTTAGTGAGTTGGGAGAAACAAATAGTATTATGTCAGAGGGGGAAACGGTAAGTTCCGGAATCTTAAGTTTTGATGGGAAATATGAAGACCGAATGGGTGTCCGAGGAGATAGTAATTACGTGCAAAATAATTTCAGTAGTAGTCCTATTAATAACGGGGATAAAGATGGGGTTACCGGTTATTTTCTAAACAATGATCTCAGCAACATTGATGAGGATGACGAATTGGTTGATGGAGAAAATGAAATTAATGGGGGGCAGAATTCAATAGGACATGCAGTTTTGCCAAAACCAAATCAACCTGAGTACGCTCGAGAAGGGAATATAGACCTAAGGTTGCTATTAAATGCTATCAGAGAAATGAAACAAGAAATGAATCAGAGCCAAGAAAAAGTTATTGAGAGTACTGAGAAAAATCAAGAGAAATTCAGGCAAGAATTGAAACAAGACATAGGAGAACTTAATGAAAAAATCGAACGTAGTCAAAGGAGGGCAGAAGAGATGATGGGGAGGATGTCAGACAGAATTGAGAAGGTGGAAAAGGAGTCCGAAGAAAAATTACAGACGATTAAGAGCGATATTTTTGAAGTTAAGAAAAATGTACAGCGAGACGTTAATGTTTTGGTAGGCCGCTGTATAGAGGAAAAAGAGAAAATTATCGCTGAAAGAATAGAAGGATCACTAAGTCAGAAAATGGAAGGACGTCAGAAGGATATTGAAAGCAGGATGGAAACTATTTTAGAAAGCCAAGTGCAATGTGAGATTAAAATACATAGCGTAGCGGAACATGTTGATAATGTAGGAAGACAAATTACTTGTTTGTCGACGGAAGTAGGCCAAATGGGTGGGAAAATGAGCCACATTAATGAAAGACTTGAAAAAGTGGAAAAGCGGCCAGACACCGTGGTTAGCCGTATACCAAGTTATTGTGAGATTACTTTACCAGAGACTGTGTTTGAACCAAGCGGAAAAGTACACCCCGCCGATTTTGTAAAGATATATTCCCGAACCTTGCCAATAGAGTGGTCGGATACAAGTAAAATCCGCTATGTACAAAGCAAATTAAGAGATGAGGCTTTTTCATGGAGTTGTGAAGTTACAGAGAGGTGTACTAATTATGACGATTTCCTAAAAATGTTCCGAGATAGATACTGGTCTCAGAGAAAACAGCGCAAGGTAAGGAGTGATTTTTACAACTGTAGGAGATACTATAGAGGCGACGGCAGTATGAGGAAATTTTGCGAGGAAATGAGAAAGGAATTGCGGCACCTGGACCAAAAGATAGAGGAAGTAGAACAAGTGGAGATATTGCTTCAAAAGCAGCCGCGGCAAGTTCAAGATAAACTGGTGGTTACTCAATGGGATAAGATGGAAGAATTCTTGGACATGCTGGAAAGACTCGACCGATTCCAAGAAAGTTATGAAAATAATAGTGAAAAGAATCGAAAGTCCGATCACAGATATGAAGAGCCAAGGGACGATCAATACAGGGAGCGAGCAAATCATTGGCCACCGAAAGGAAGTGGAGGATATGGACGAGGATTGCACAGGCAAGAATTTGAATATTTGCAACAGGTTTGGCTGTGTTATCATTGTACAATTGAAGAAATCCCTTTGCTGTTGACGCTGCCATGTTCAAGATTTTTATATTTTAAATAATTTAAATGTATAATCAAAGTGAGGAAACTTCATTTCCTTACAACTTTTATTTTAATTTTTCTATTATAATTGGAATTTTAAATTCCTCTTCCATTTACTATTATGATTTACAAATTTTAATTCTAAATTCCTTAAGTGTTTTTGGAAAATTATTCATCACTACACTTGGTAATTTGTTCCAATCCCTGACACCCTTACCAACAAAAGAAAATTTTCCCAATCCCTTAAGCATGAAATCAAGCGCAAGCTTGTGATCATGGTCGCCTTTCCCCTTCCATGCTCTATGCCTAATTCTTTGACCAATATCCCTCCAATCTCCATCACCAACATATGCCCTGTACATTCCCAATGCTCTCTTCGCCCTCCTCCTTTCCTCCAATGAGTCCCAATCCAGCTCCCTTACATATCCGATACTGACTGGGTCTTGCGATAATTTTCACCAACAAATCTAGCTGCTTGATGTAACTCTCCAGATTCTGTATGGAGCTGAAAGAAAACACCAGTCAACGAGGATTTAAATTAAATTTTCATTTACCAAATTAAATGACTGATTTCACTAAATAGCTGAACTAAAGTTTTATCAATTGTATTACATGTGAATTATACAGTGCAGATACTTCTACCATTAAACAAGAACAGCTAAATTCGTACTCAGATCTGTTAAATGCCAGAAGTCTCACACTTAAATACATATATGTTTATACATTCTTGTAAATTTTCACTTAACAATGCTCAAAAAATAAGCATACCACAGTCTAACATGAAAACACAAACAAAAAAAAAAAAAAAAAAAAAAATCAACATAGTTGAAAAACTTGTTCTAAATCTCATATTCTTCTGATAAGATCATACCACATTCAATAATCTTCTGTTCCCAAAGCAGAATAAAATAATATCTGGCATAAATAACAATATATTCTTGATTTCATCATCATCATCATCATACTGAGTGGCAACTTACTCTAAACTGTAAAAAGTGCAAGACAATGAGCATAACTAACAAAAAGAATCCGATTGTTCAGAAATACGAGTTAAACAATACAGTTATTGATATGGTCGATTCTATTAAATATTTGGGAGTAACAGTACAAAGGAACATGAAATGGGACATACACATTAATTCTTTAGTAGGTAGAGCAAATTCTAGGCTTCGATTCATAGGTAGAATCTTGAAAAATTGTAATGAACAAACAAAGGAGATAGCGTACAAATCTCTTGTGCGTCCACATTTGGATTATTGTTGTGCCATTTGGGACCCGTTTCGTAAGGGATTGATCGAAAGTATAGAGAAAGTACAGAGAAGAGCCGCTCGATTCGTGACCGCTTTCTACAGTCCTTATGAAAGCGCCACAGAACTGATTAGTAGATTAGGTTGGGAGTCTCTGGTAGATAGACGACACACGTTTCGTTTAAACTTATTGGAAAACATGCGTACTCCAACTTTCACTCATGAGTGTAGTGAAATACTTCTTCCACCAACCTATTTGAGTCGGAAGGACAGGAAAGATAAAATTAGAGAAATAAGGTGCCGGGCTGATTCTTATATGAATTCTTTTTTCCCTCGTACCATTAGAGATTGGAATGCACAGCAAAGAGATTAGCTTTGGTGCTGAGCACCCTCTGCCACCCACAATTTTGTGAATTGCAGAGTATATATGTAGATGTAGATACTCCAGCTCCAGTCTTCCGGATGCTTGTTTTCATATACGGACTAATCACAGCATATAAACATCAGATATCTGTCAAAAAACTATGTTAGCAAGGAGACTGTGGAGATTTGTATCACTGCTGACACTGCTAACAGATAAATTGGGTATCAACTAATCGCAGTGTGGAAACCTGTTATCTGTCAGTTAAGGAGGCAGAGAGATGGGCATCTAGATGGTAACAGACTACATTCTGACCTCGAGCTGACCCCTTCCACTGCGTGTACCCCCATCATGCCCCCTGCCACACTGCCCAACTTGCTCCACCAAGCTTTCTACTACACCACAGGTGCTTGGTGCATGTGACCATGATGTCACCAGTCGTTGCTCGAGGCACTCTACATAAGGATGGATTCTCCAGGAGCTTGGCACTTTGCCAGAAGATGAAATTGGAAAGGGATTTCTAAGTGTCGCTGCAAAACTGATATACTTTCCCAGTGGTAGGTCCAAGAAAATTTTGTATAATTAACTCACCTTGAAAGCCTCAATTGACTAATTATTATGTTTATGGTTGAAAAAATGAATATACAAGAAAGCAAGTACATCTTATAGTGAATCAAATGTAAAATATACAGCTTTTTAACTAGATACCCTGGACTGAAAGACAGCAATCAGCCTGTAGTATTCAGTGAGTTCATCGCGCAAAGCAGCTACTAGGCTTTGGCTGATAATTCCAACAGGTCTTGTAGCATCACAGTGTTGTCTCACTTGGTTGTGCAGCCACCCTACTTCAGCCAAACGTAATACTTGACGTCTAACAGATGGTCCCAGTTCTACCTGAAGAAAGAAATTATACAATGTGTAACATAAATTAGTAACTGATTATTTTATGACAATAGAACATGAAACCTGCCTCTTTTACAGTGATAGAAAAGGAAACAATGGTGTCAATGTTATACTACTTAGCAGCTTAAGAAACAGTTTTAAACAATTTCCAATAATATGGCATACAGTTTATTACAAAATGCTCATCAAGGTCTGAATGAGACAATCATTATATATTAATGTTTATCTTGTAACACACAGTCTGACCATGTGACATATTGACAGTATTGATTTACAGTTTCCTCTACCTACAACAATACTGTACAACTGAGTAGCTCAGGTTCCATTTAGTTTCTTTGTATTTTGCTTAGATATTTCAGCATTTACTTTACATAATGGTAGTTTCCCATCCACCTCAAGAGAAACATAAATGGTCCGACAGTGTTAAGACCCTGTGATCAGTTATAGTGAACAATGAAGATTCCAGTAGACTGGATGACTGACGTGACCAGAAAGTTCAAGCCAACAGAAAGTTACCATGGTACATACCCAAGCTGTAACATATCTCACAAAACCAATGTGTGATAGAAAATTAATTATAACATGGCAATTAGTACACCTCTGTTGAGTTAATTAAGACTAAAATACAACAGTGAATAAAATACAACAGTTTTCCACATGTGATGACTGTGCAACAATTTCACTTCCTGTTAATGTTGATTAGGTTTAAACATACTAATAGGATTTTACTGTCATTGATCTGTGGGTAAAAACATTAAAACAGTTTAAATTTTTTAAAAATTTATTGCTTATAAAAATAACTGTCTACTTAATGAATTCCACTTTAAAGAAGTTCATACCCATAAACAATATTCACAACAATCCATTTAAATGTGGAATTCTGTCAGACCTAGTTCGCAAAAAAAAAATAAAAAAAAAAAAAAAAAAAAAAAAAAAAAACTTGGGGGGGGGGGGCCGAGTTTTTTACTGAGACATGTTTTTTCCATAAGTACAAAATCTCAAAACTGTAAGGAAGTTATCATTTAATATGACTGTTTTAGAGTTTGAATTAAACACTTATCTTCATTTTAAAAACTACTTTTTTTCTCGTTCAGTAGAACAAAAAATTATGAAAATACTGGCAACATTAACTGAAGTTTTCGTTTACAAATGGGGACTTCCCGAAGAAGCTAGGTTGCACGGAGGGAATACCCATTCCTTATTGTTTGGTTTGATCCTCGCTGCTGAACGTAGTTCAGCTTTACATGTGAGAGCGAAAGTTTGTTTCTTACTGGATTATTTTGTTGTATTCGAGTGTGATTACAAAATATAGATATGCTGAAACAAGTTAGATCTGGTCATAAGACTTTGACAATCGCAAGGCTTTTTAATGATATTATCATCAATTCTAAAATTGCAAAAGTAGAATGTACATTCTGTTCAAAACACATACCAAAAAAGGATCAAAAATGTCAAAGCTGATACAAAACTGTAAAAAAAAAAAAACTGTCCCAACTCTGTAAAAGAAAAATACAAACAATCAATACAATGTTTATAGTTATTTAATCAATACAAGAACCCGGAAAAAAAAAAATGTAACTATTTCTGAAGTTATGGATCTAGAGGAGAAAGATGAAGAAACAGAAAATTCTGACACTGACCTAACTAGTCTTGGTACTGCTGATACCAGAGAATGTGATACTGACATAGAGGATGAATACAATTTTGTTACCTATACAGGTACCTTTATCAATCATTATGTAAGACATTATATGATTCAGTAAGATTTAAAAAAACACATGTAAAATGTAAGTTCAGTAAATAAAACTATAATTTAGCAAATATATTGTTTTTATGAAAAAGAAAACAAATTTGAAAAAAAAAAAACAATGGTGTCAGGTTTTTTCGTTTTTTTTTTTTTTCAAAAAAAGGTAAAAAATTTTTTTTTTTCAATTTGCAACACAAGTCAGTCCACATACTACAAGCTTTTATTAAAAGAGAGAGAGAGAGAGAGAGAGCTTCAGCAGCCATAGATCTGAAACATGTAAATATAACTACATTTTTGAAAGCTAAACTAAACCTGGTTCATTTCAGTTTCTTTACAAAAATTTAGGAATATTCACACTTATATGCCATTTAAGGTAGTATAATTCTAAAAACTCTGGAGGGATAAAAAAAAAAAAAAAAGTAAAATAGTTAGAAGAATGTTTAAAAAATTACATAAAATTGTTTTGGAAGTATGTAAGTCAAACAAATAGCATGCAGTGAGGATCTAAAATCATACATGAAATTTGGTGTTTGAGAGAACACAATATTATGGATGTTCCCTCAGTCATGTGAGTGAGTGACACAGCATGCCTCCATGACAGAAGTAAGTGGGGTGGATTCAATTATTGTTTTATCTTGTAAGATAAAGTTATGTGGGATATAGTACAAAAGAAAGCAACTATGAGGGGAGGGAGGTGGGAGGGAAAAAAATAAGCAAATATAAGTAACAATAAGATGTAGTTGGGAATAGGAATACAACTAGACGAACCGTGCGAAAATTTCGGGAAAAAAATGTGATGAATAGTGAGGTTGAATGCTTGTAATATAATGAAAAGTAGAACCGTACTTTTGTAGCAATTTTTTTTTTTTTTTTTTGGTGTAATAGGTATGCATCAAAATACTTACAACATATTATGAAACAGTTAGGAAAATTTAAAACACTCTGTATTTACGACAAATTGTCACTGATCATAACAGAATACAACAAACCTGAACAAAATGCACACAACATATGAACATCAGTGTGATATTTGTTGCTGTGCGAATAAAATGTTTACATTGAAATTGTATAGCAAAACGAAACAGTTTCCATAACAGAAAAAAATTCCGAAAAGCTACTTATTGAATAAAAAAAAAAGTTTATCGACATCTCTGTGATATCTACTGCTGCAATCTAGGGATTTGGCTCTGAACTTTCTTATATGCACTTCCACTTTAAGCACCAAATTCCAAAAAATTCTGTCTTAATTTATGATTTTACCTAACTGGAGACGTTAATCTTTAAAACGATATGATATTTATCGATTTCAGCTAGGTATCGAAGAAGACAAATGGCATGTAATTAAAAAAAAAAAAAAAAAAAACTATAGAAATAATATTGACACTTTTGCCCTTTAAGGGTCGATATCCAAAAATATTCTTTTATAAAATATGTTGTGACCAAAGTAGCCATCTTGGTCTTTAAAATGATACCTCATTTATCAATTTCGATTAATTATCAAGCGACATACAAAAAAGGTTCTAGAAAAGATGATATTTTCGCCCCTTAATGGTTCAATTTGGAGAAAGTTTTTTCTTAAAATATGATGTAACCAAAGTGGATAATTTAATATTTTTAAACGATACCTCATTTATTAATTTCGGTTAGGTATCAAGGGAAATAAATAGCTTGTGACAGAAAATTGCGTGGTAGAAATATTAATACTTTTGCACTCTAAGGATAGAATCATGAAAAATTTCTTTCTTAAAATGTGGTATAATGGAACCTAAAATCTTACGAAGACCTCAATCTTTAAAATGATACCTCGTTTATCAATTTTGTTGAATTATCAATGGATATCAATGACTCGAGACACAAAAAATGCATTTTAGAAATACTGATTTAATGCCCTTTAAGAGTTCAATTCTTTTCTTAAAATGTGATGTTATCACAGCGGATATCTTAATTTTTAGAATGATACCACATTTATCTATTTCGGTTAGATATTAATGGAGATAAATGGCTCGTGACACATAAATGTGTTGTAGAACCATTTATACTTTTTCCCATTAAGGGTTATATTCCAAAAAAATTCTTCCTTAATATATGATGTCAACAAAGCTGAGTCATTACTCTTCATACTCCTACTTCATTTATCGATTTGGTTAGATATATACAATGAGATAAATGGCTCGAAACACAAAAACCGCATTTTAGAAATACTGACTTTTTGCCCTTTAAGGGTCAAATTACAAAAAATTCCTTTCTTAAAATATAATGTTACCACGGCGGAGACCTTAGTCTTTAATATGATATTTCATTTATCTATATCGGTTAGATATTAAGGGAGATAAATAGCTCGTGACACAAAAATGCACTGTAGAACCATTTATACTGTTTCCCTTTAAGGATTGAATTCCAAAAAACTTCTTTCTTAAAATACGATGTCACGAAAGCTGAGACATTATTACTCCTTATAATCTTACTTGATTTAAGATTTTGGTTAGATATGCAGGGAGATAATCGGCTCGAGACACAAAAAAAACGCATTTTGAAAAAATTGACATTTAAGGGTCGAATTACAAAAAATTCCATTCTTAAAATGTAATGTTACCACGGCGGAGATCTTAATCTTTAATATGATACCTCATTTATCTATATCGGTTAGATATCAAGCGAGAAAAATGTTTCGTGACACAAAAATGCGTTGTAGAGAAAATTTATAATATTCCCTTTAAGGGTTGAATTCCAAAAAACTTCTTTCTTAAAATATGAAAACGCATTTTAGAAAAATTGACATTTTTTCCCTTTAAGGGTCAAATTTCTAAAAATGCCTGTCTTAAAATGTAATGTTACCATGGCGGAGACATTAGTCTTTAATATGATACCTCATTTATCTATATCGGTTAGATATCTAGGGAGATAAATAACTCGTGACACAAAAATGCGTTGTAGAAAAATTTATACTTTTTCCCTTTAAGGCTTGAATTCCAATAACCTTCTTTCATAAAATTCAATGTCACAAAAGCTGAGACATTACTCTTCATAATCTTACTTGATTTATCGATTTTGGTAAGATATCCAGGGAGATAAACGGCTTGAGGCACAAAAAACGCATATTAGAAAAATTTACATTTTTGCACTTGAAGGGTCGAATTACGAAAAATAGCTTTCTTAAAATATAATGTTACTACGGCGGAGACCTTAGTCTTTAATACGATACCTCATTTATCTGTATCAGTTAGATATCCAGGGAGATAAATGGCTTGTGACACAAAAACGCATTGCTAAAATATTGATACTTTTGCCCTTTAAGGGCCGAATTCCGAAATATTTTTATTTTAGTATATGACGTCACTAAAGTGGAGATCTTAATCCTTAAAATGATACTTCATTAAACGATTTCAGACAGGTATCAAGGGAGATAAATGACTCGTAACACAGAAAACAGCATTTTAGACATCATATCATATCATTTTTGCCCTTTAAGGGTTGAATTCTGAAAACTTTCTTTTTTAAAATATGATGTGACCAAAGTGGAGACCATAAGCTATTAAATGACACCTCATTCATTGATTTCGGTTAAGTATGAAGGAAGATACAGGCTCGTGACAAAAAATTACCTTGTAGAAATAATATATATGACTAGAATTATTGGAAATGGATGCCACAGAGAAATATGGACTTTGTTATGATATTGAATCAATTCTCATATGTGAAACTGACTAGTGCAAGATAACCAATTGAGAAGAAAATTTAATATGACTAGGTGTCAGGACTGTGGCAGTATGTCTCAACCAGGTTGTTCTAATATGGCTTTTTTCACAAGAGAATTAATAATTTCAAATAAGTTGGTAAACTTAAATTCCAATTCAATGTTACAGTTGGCAGAGTTGTAAAATTGGATCCATGATAATGTTTCAGATTTCTTCATGCGAAAGTAGAAGCCATAACCCTAACCTACTTAAGAATTAAGAAAAAATAATTCTTTTTGGTTTCTGCACCTTTGAATGTTAGATGTAACCCATATAGAATCACTAATCTACCTATCTTTTTGCTTATGGTTTTACATTTGTCCAATGTCTAGCTCGTAACAGTCGGAAAAAACCTGGGGTCAAGGAATGGAAAGGAATTTGATGTGACCTTTTATAGGAATCATCCAAACATTTATCTAAAGCGATTTTGTGAAATTGTAAACAACTGAAATCTGGATGGCCAGACTGGGATTCAAACTCATGCCCTTCTCGAATATGAGATCACAGCATTAATACTCACACACCAGGCTTGGCGTCTGACTGTCACAGCCTCATTACTTCTAACTGATTAGATTAGAAACTGGTAATTCCACACTATTTTAATATTTACTAACCTTGACATGATTTTAACATGAACGTGAAATTTGGAAAAATCATCGAGCCCAAATTTATTGCAATGGGTTTATTAGGCTAGGGAGGCACTAGAAGGAAAATATTTCTTTAGATAATCTTTATTGGCGTCGAATGATAGGTTGTAGGAACTTACCGACTCTCAAAATATTACAAATTTTATTTTTACTCTAAAATTTTTAAGAGTTTTGGGTGATAAACCATAAAAAAAACAATATCTCTTTCCTCCCCCCCCCCCTTCATTCCCAAAAAATTCTATCAAAATTTATATGCAGTCCCTAAAAGATTAGAGAACAAGTAAAGCAACTTTTTTTTAAATAAATAGATTAGTAATTTTACACATTTGATACTTCAGCAGATATTTTTCTTTAGACATATCATCATGAACATCATCTGATGTGGAATTTCATGAATTCAATAGTAAATAAGTTGTGAAAATACTCTTTCTGAAAATATTCCTAAATCCAACTGTGATATTTTTCGCATGTGACTTTTTTTGGCATTTGCATTTGATTCATAAATACCAAGTTTGGAGAAGGGACACAATTTTGATTCTAAGTTAGCCTGCAGGCCACAATTTCGATTAAATGCTTGCCTGGGTGGCAACTAATACTTGCCTATAGTTACAATAGATATTTAAAAAAAGTCATAATTATAATCAAAAAGCAAAAAATACCAATGAAATTTTTGAAGTAGTTTTTTAATCATAATTAAAATGTAAAAAACATTAATGAGACATTAGCAGAGGTTTTCGAGCTGGCATATTCTAGATCGCTACTATTGGCGGGCCACTTCATGGCCTGTGGTTGGGCAGCCTTGATATATATCATTCAAAAGATAATTTCAAAGATAGATTATACAGATTTTTTTCTATCTATCTTTTATGAAATTTAGTTTAAAACTGTTCGGAAACTGCTGTGCACAAAAAGAACTCACAACTGATGGATTCTTTAATTTTTTGTATTCCATTATCGTACTTATTCTAATAATTGGAACTTAACATATGAAATTAATTTGTTTTTAAAATTCTGTTTTGCTTTAAAATTATGTTCCTCTAAAAATAAAAATAAATAAATTGTCTTGAGTTCCTGAAATAGAACACGAATTGGGGAAAAAGAATTCATACAAATAGGTATTACTGTCAGGCAGTCATTGACAGCAGTTGATGACACTTTTGATAACCACCTTTTAGGTCACCTCCAATCCAAGGTGACCATCTGCCTAACAGTTAATATTCCAGTTTGCAATCATAGAACCACTAACTACTGCATTAGGGCTTCGATAATTTGGCAAAAATTGGAATTCACTTTGCGGCAAATTATTACTCAGTCTTCAAGGCCAATAAATTGCTCTATTGACAGTCTCACCTTCCTCTATATAACTAGAACTTGAATCCATTTCTAACCTTTAGTCTGTGGCTGTCAATCCACAGTGGTGTCAACACTTAGCCCCAAAGATCACAACAGTAAGTTTCTAGTGGAGGTGCCTGAAGAACAGAAGAGGATGTTTCAAGCAGCGCTAAGATTCTATCAGATCAATTCGTCCCACTAGTCTTGGCCAAAAGCACCCTAACAAGATTGGATCATCGTGCAATTTAATATAATATTGATATTTTGAAACATCAGTGTGGATAGAGTCTGACAAATTCACAAGAAGTAAAGGATCACCATCTGAAGAGGGAGATGGGGGGGTGGCCAGATAAATCCATAGCTAAGACAACGTACGAGGGAAGTGTGTACGGACAGCAACACTGGGCGATGTCAGCACTCTGCTGGTGCACACAAGGACAGCAAATACCAGTGCAGAATCAACATGCAATGCGGGGATGAGTGGACCTCAAATTATTCTTGTAACTATGACCACGAGTAAATCTACAGCAGTTATCGAGAACTGGAAATGAAAATCGTGAATTTGGAGACACAGGTGAGCGGAGCTGGAACGGTGAGTTTAGTGGAATAGCTTCTTAGTAGTAAATGCATGTTTACAGAGATATACAAAGTGTGTTAAAAAGTAATGGGAATTTTGAAATTTCACAGTTTATATTAGTCAGATTTTGTTGTTGTTGTGTTGGCAAACGTGTCATAAAGGTATCTATACATTTTGAGCTATATTGGATGTTTAGTCTCTTGTTAGCTGTTAAAAGGAAAACTCGTGTTCTGATATGGTCAGCAATTTTTCATTTATATGAAACATGGATCAGAGAATTTGCATTAAATTTTGCTATAAAAATGGAATTATGTGCAACAAATTTTTAGAAATGTGAAATATTGCTTTTGGTGAATCTACTATTAGTTAAACAAGGGTTTACAAATGGTGTAGACATTTTCAAGACATTGATGACTAGCATATGAGTCATCTTCGCATATCAGTAACTGATGAAAACATGGAACAACTAAAAGAAATGATTATGAACAATCACCAAATCACAATTAGAGAAATTGCGGATGATGTTGTCACATCAACTGTCTCATGCTATGAAATTTTTTCAACTGTTTTGGGTATGAAATGTGTTGAAGCAAAATTTGTTCCAAAAGTGTTGACATGCAAACAAAAACAGAGGCCCATGGAGCAGGATGGCCACAAGTTAATGATTTAAAAATTCCCTGATATTTCCAGAACAATTTGCCAAATTTTTCCCTGATTTAGAAACTTTATTTGCATGGTTAAGATATTTAAAGTTTTAATTAGATTTTGATTCTAAATAATTAAATCTGGTATAAAACTGAAAAAATTAGAAAAAGAAACATGTGTAACCCGAGAACATTTTATTCATGTTTAAGAATGTTTATTTGAAAATTTTATAATCTTATGAAGCATAAGTAAAAATGAGTAGCACAAAAATAAGATAGGTCAAATGACTAATATGAACTTAAACTAATTAGTAATCTTTCAATATTTGGTGGATAAAGTAATTAAGATTTTTAAATTGTTCATCAGTAACTTGACTCAGTCAACAGCTTAGCTTTTTTATGCCTTTTTTCATTTGCTACACTTTTATTTTCAAATCTTCTGGTTCAGTTATTGCAGCTTTTTTTCTTCCATTTTCAATTTCTCCTGTTGCCGAGTTAACACTTTTGCGTAAGTTTCCGCGAGTCTACGCAAGATAGCATGAACACGAGTTTGTATAAACTATGCAATCGTGTTGGTTCACTTTGTGTGGTTGCTTGCCTGTGCCGCTCGCCTGGGCAGCGGTTCAAAGGCACGAGCACGATGTTTATACTATCACATCGATTCAGCATTTGAAAGAGCTCTGAATGACGCAAAACTTTATAAATGCTATCTATTGAGGATCTTACATATTATTTTGTTCTTGCTTTAATTCGCCTTATATCATTAAAACAAAAAAGTTATAAAGCCGTATAATTATCACTATTCACATTTTTGCTGGCATTGGTATATTGAATCTAGGCTTTTGTTTTGATATTAAAGGTTCAATTTTTCTCAGAAGAAGCTCAAAACTAGCTTGTGACATTCTACAGGACTTTGAAGACTCTCCACAAACTCAATTTTTTTGGAACATCAGTTTCACACTTTGCTTGAAATTGTAAAACTGTTTAGTGAAACATAAAAACATCTTTATATACTTACTCCCCTACGATTGCTGTTTTATTCAGTAAAAAATATAACTTCTGAGTTTATATGATTTAGATGTCATCCACCTTTTTAAAAAATATAATTTCAAATGCTGAGTTCCAGAGAGAGTTCATGTTAGCGCTTGTCGTCGTATCTTGATGAGGAGCAAGACAAGATGCAAGTTGCTAGTGTAAATGCGGTATTTGTTGGCTATTTTATGTCAAAAATATATAAGCTGAATTATTTAATGCAAAAGTTCAATATTAAAATAAATTATTAAAAAATTATCAAATTTTTGGTTGTTGTAATTAAAATTCCCTAATAATTTTTTAAATTACTTGGATTCCCTGATATTTCAAGGTGGCTTTAAATTCCCTGATAATTCCATATTTTCCAGGTCTGTGGCCACCATGATGGAGTTACTCAGGAATTACTAAATGAGGACAATAATGGTGCAGAACTATTGAAATGTGTCATAACAGGAGATTAGACATGGGTTAATGAGTGTAATGTCAAAACTACGACTAATTGAGCCCTATAGAGGCATTCTGGATCGTCAAAATCGAAAAAACTTGACAAGTTCGGTCATATGTGAAATTTATGTTCACTGTGTTCATCGATTTCAACAGCATGAGTTCTTGCCACAAGGTCAAAATATCAATAAGGAATACTACCTTCAAGTTCAAGGCCGTTTGCGTGAAGCTGTATGGAAAAAATACACGGATTTGTGGCAAACAATTTATAGCTTTTGCATCACGATAATACATCTGCTCACACACAATTGATTTTTTGTGAATTTTTGGCAAAAAACAAAACTGTAATGATACTCCAACCTCCATATTCCCCAGACAATACGTTTTTCCGTTCCAAAAAATAAAGAGAACCTTAAAGGGCCATTCTTTTACAAGCATAGCTGAGATTAAAAGCGCATCGCCGAAAAAGCTCAAAGCAATCGCAAAGATAAAGTTCCAGAAGTGTTTTGGGGATTGGAAGAAGCACCTGCAGAGGTATATAATATCTAACGGGGACTATTTTGAAGGCAACAACATTGATTTATACAAATAAATAAAATTCCCAAAAAGGAAAAAAAAGAAAAAGAAAATTCCATTTATTTTTTGAACACACCTAGTATCTCTTTAACTAGAGTAAAAATATTTTCAGAGGCTATAGCAGTGGCAGTGTTTACCAACAGGTCAAAGCGAATCCTCCAGGTAAATCTAAAATTAAGTCTGTAAGGCAGATATTAAATTTAAGGAAACCGCTATAGAATGGAGTAGGATATTTTCAAAAGAGATTGCTGGGCAAATACAGATCAAATTAGCAATGTATGAATTTAAGATTTATGCAAATGATCATAACGCTAGGGTACCGGTGGAAAAAAATGAAACCATTCAGGCACGGTGTCAGGGTAAGTGCGGAAGGAAAGCCAACAGGATAAAGTGAAGCAGCATATTTTGTGGGAAAAGGCAGCAAGAGACTGACTGATCCAGACCCAATACATAAATGTATGGCGAGTTGCGCCATTCTGAGAGACCAACACCGCTAAAATAAAATGGGTAAGTCTCGGGTTTTCTGCTGGTTAGTTTCTTTATTTAAATCTATACACAACGTTTTGGCAACTACCTTTGTTGCTTTCATCGAGTTAGGTATTATATAAATTTACAAGGGTGTGAATGCCTCGC
Source organism: Vandiemenella viatica (assembly GCA_031002005.1). NCBI lineage: Eukaryota > Metazoa > Arthropoda > Insecta > Orthoptera > Morabidae > Vandiemenella > Vandiemenella viatica. Next base: position 290,125,805 of record JARYHS010008074.1, read on the forward strand.
GAGCGAGTCCTGATTCCTATGAATAGCCTGCTGTCGGGGGAAGCTTCCCACCGCTCTCCCATTGGTTGGCGCTACAAATGGTCTCAGACGCTGTGGGACTGGTTTGGCTGCATTTCATGGCTAAGCAGCTAACAGATGGATGGATGGCATTTTGTGGCTCCACGGCAGCATCATAAGTGTTCGTCACCCATCCAATAAACAACTACGCTTAATGTTGCTTAACAGGTGGCATGAAGTGGCTTACATCTCGTGGTTCCACGACGCCATCTTGGGAGGTCACCAATCCAAGGACCAACCACACTCAACGTTCTTTAACGGGTGCCATTACTGACCAATCACAACGACTTATCTCCTGGTTGGCTCAATATGAGTCCGGCCTGCAATGGATCAGCTCTCCCATTGGTCGACGTGTCATGATGGCGTCTACTCGGAGGCTGCGTTTAACACATTCCTGTTTCAGGTCCTTGACGATCGGCTCCCAAGATTTGCTCAGGAAGAGACCACCATCTCTGTTGATGCTGTTGACACTTATTCGAATCTCCAGTGCGTCTCTGATCACTGAGTCCCAGAAATACAATTTCTTAGCCAAAACTTCAGTATTGTTAAAGTTGAGGTGGTGAAAATTTTCTATAGCATGTTCTGCTAACGCAGTTTTGCCGACGAAGGAATGCTGTTTCCTCGATTGTTCTTATGGTTTGGCTGATATATACTTTGCCACATTCACAAGGGATCGAATAAACTCCCGGGACTCAAAGGCCGATGTCGTCTTTCACCATGCATAACATATCCCGTATCTTCGATGGTGGATGGAACATACTCCTTACACCATATCTTGCTAAAATTCTTCTGACCTTTCCAGAAGTATTCCCAGCATAACGCAACACGGCGACAGGTATTGGAGATTCTTCTTGTTCAGGTGATAGTCTCAGTTTCTGGGGGAGAAAAGCCTGTTTAATATGCTCTTCGGAATAACCATTCTGTCCGAAAACCTGTCGTAGGTGCCTTAGTTCTTCTGCAGGCTGTCACTGTCCGAGATAGCTCGCACACGATGGACCAATGTTGTCAAGACAGTTTTCCGCTGAGCTGGGTGATGAAAACCGGTAGCCCCCATATACAGGTCTGTGTGCATAGGTTTCCTGTAAACGCTATGCGCCAAAGTACCATCTGGCTTACGTCTAATTAATACATCCAGGAATGGCAGCATTCCATCTCTCTCGTCCTACATGGTGAAACATATGTTAGGATGGATTCAGTTCAGGTGTTCCAAGAATTCTTCAAGAGCCACAGAGCCATGTGGCCAAATAACAAGCATGCGATTCACGTATCGAAAGAAACATTTTGGTTTCAATGGAGCAGTGTCCAGAGCCCTTTTTTCAAAGTCCTCCATATATAAATTGGCTACCACAGGAGAAAGTGGTGAGCCCATAGCCACACCACCAGTTTGCTCATAGTACCGCCCAACAAACTAGATGTAAGATGTAAGAACGCAGACATTCCCGGCGTATGACTGCAATGTAATCTTCACGGGTGTACCGCCGGATAGTGTTGTGGAAAAACAATATTTCGACGGCTGGCTCCGCCGTCTTCTTCAGGTGTAGAGACATCTGCACTGGTCGGCTGACCCACATATATTGAGATGGTTTGGGTGCCGCTCTTCCTTATATACATGTCCGCATCCGGCGGCTGAATGGCCTCGTCGAAGGCTTACTATGAGCCAGGCCCGCAACCAAATGGCGGCTGGCTGATACTGGGCATGGCTATGGTTAGCCAGCCGCCAGTTGGTTGCGGGCCTGGCTCATAGTAAGCCTTCGCCGAGGCCACGCAGCCGCCCATTGCGGACCTGTATATAAGGAAGAGCGGGACCCGAACCATCTCAGTATCTGTGGGTCAGCCGACCAGTGCAGATGTCTCTACACCTGAAGAAGACGGCGGAGCCAGCCGTCGAAATATTGTGTTTCCACAACACTATCCGGCGGTACACCCGTGAAGACTACATTGTAGATGTGAGATGTAGATGGATAGAGAGTAACAGCCAAGCATTTTTGTCAAGCATAAAACGAATAAAGCAAATCCGCTATCGCATACGCGCCATGCCAGTACAATGTAAAAGTCTTTTAGCACCCTAAATGTTTATGTGATGGGATACTCTGACAAAATTAGGCAACACCTCATTGTCCCTGCAAGCACAATAGAAAGATCAGAGTGCTGATAAGTCTGGCCTTTTTGCGCAGCTTCTCAAATTGCTTAAGATGATGTACCATCTCCTCCCCGTATAGGTATCTAATATGAGAATTAAGTTTTTCCCAGTGTATAGATGAAATGAATAATTCTCGGATTTTCTGCCAGTTAGTTTACTTATTTAACTCTATACACAACGTTTCGGCAACTACCTTCATTGCCTTCATCTGGTTAGCTGTTATATAAATTTACAAGACTGTGAATGCCTCGCAAGCGAGTCCCGACCCCTATAAATAGCCCGCAGTCGGGCGAAGCTTCTCGATGCTCTCCCATTGGCTGGCGCTACAAACGGTTTGGCTGCATTTCAAGGCCCAGCAGCTAACGGAGCTTACAGCAGCATATTTAATTAATTAATTAAATTGTAATGGAGCAAATGCTCCAGTGGCAATTTCCCTAAACACCCATCTTCCCCTTTTCCTGTACACACCTACATTTGCCCTCTACAAATTTTAAATTTAAATTCCTTCAACGTTTGTGGTAAATTATTCATCATTTCCCTTGGTAACTTATTCCAATCACTGACACCCTTACCTAAAATAGAGAATCTTTCCACACCCTTGTGCCTGAAATCGAGTGCCAGCTTGTGTTCATGGTCATCTTTTCCATTCCATGCATTACTTTTCATACTTACGCCAATATCTTTCCATGCCTCATCACCAGTATACGCCTTGTACACTCCCATAACCCTCTTTACCCTCCTCCTCTCTTGCAATGAAACCCATTCCTGCTCTTTTATCATATCTGTTACTGATTGCATTCTGCAATAATTTCAAGAAACAAATCAAGAAGCCCTCCTTTGCACCCTCTCCAAGACCTGTATTTTATACTCAAAATGTGAGTCCCATACTACACTACCATATTTGAGGAATGGTTTGACCAAAGTTTTGTAACCCAATTCCTTTACTTCCCTTGTACATCCCCTCATCACTCTCTCCAACAAGTGCAGAATTTTGAAACCTTTTCCTACCACCTGTCCAATGTGTCCTGCCCAGTTAAGCTTGTTATTAAATGTAATGCCAAGATATTTGCATTTCAAGTCTTCAACAAGCAATTCTTTTCCCACCTTATAATCATAATCAACCTTTAGTTTTTTATTTGTGTATCTAATAAGCTGACTCTTCTTTGCATTTATCTTCATCCTATGTTTTCCAACCCAACTAGATATCCTGTCCAGATAAACCTACAACTTTTTACAGTCCTCTACCGTTTTGATACTTTTATATAGCATTATGCAAACAATCTAATTTCAGATAGTAAACAATCAACACAATTATTCATTAGAATAACGAATAGCAATGGTCCCAATACGCTACCCTGCGGCACTCCCATTTTTGCTTGCACTTCTTTTGATACTGCATTTCCAACCCTAACTTTCAGTTTTCTACCTTTTAAAAATTCTTCTACCCAGAAAATCCCTTTCTCATCCACTCCAATAGTTTTTAACTTATTTACTACCATTTCATGGCTCACTCTGTCAAAAGCATTTGACAGATCTAGTGTTACACTATCAACTTGGCTTCCCTTGTCCATTTCATCTGAAATATCTTGCATATATCACACCAACTGAGATTCACATAAATATCCTTGCCTAAAGCCATGTTGCCTACTTGAAAACCACTTAAGTTCCCCCCATATATTTCTGATGTGGTTGCATATTAGAATTAGATTTTCTATAGAAATATGGAGCAGTCATAGACTTGCAGAACATATAGCTGTTAATAAGACCATGAGACGTGCACTTTCAGCTGATGTTCAGACTTCTCAAGGGTCCAGGTTGGGTGCAGATGTGCATTCCTCCACTAAATGGACATCCAAGTCAATCGTACCCACTAATATTGCATAGCATATTCAAAAATCATCTGGGGAGATTATCAAGTGCTTCTAATTGGAATATTTGATTAAGATTCAGTTGTTTTAACTGATACACTCAACAACATAGGATGGTTGAACTCAGAAGAGTGTATATAAATTAAAGCATCTGCCACATTAATTAGGAATGAATAAAAAATGGAGTATTTGCCATATCAAATTAATAAACAGGGTGTAATCAAATGTGAAGTATGTACAGATAAAACATAAAATTAGTATAGGGAAGTCATTAAAAACTGTGAAATACAAATAAGAAATGGAAAAAGAACAAATTTTTACACGTGAGTGGCAGGTGAATTAGATGCAAACTATACGGTGTGTAATTCCAAATTACCAAGTCATCAGAAATGGAGTACATAATCTATAAAAGGATATCGGTAAATGAAACAGTACTTATCTTACATTATAACAACGAAAATGTTTATGTCTATAATAAATTAATCTTTAAGAATTTAATACATCTGAGAGCAAAGATGATCGAAATGTCAGAACCACGGTCTTCATTTTCAGAAGACCAAATGAACCCCAAGTGAGTCGCTATTCAATTTTGCCTAGCTAACTCAATGCCATAGGATGCATACCGAGATCCACTTTTCCCACATGTCAATATTATATATAGTTAGTACTAAGTCCAGGTACTGTCAGAAATGCAAATTTTCCAAGAAGCATGTGACATAATGGAAATATTTTTAAAAAAGAAAAAAGAATATAATATTTAGCTCCATGAGCAGAGATGAAAATTAATAATATATACTCTTAGAGAAAAGCAAGACAACATAGGTTGCTATGGAAATAAATACTCAAGAGATGGTGGCTATCAGTGGAGCAGCATAGATCGGGTACTTGTTATTATTACTGCCTAAAAGAACCTGCATCTTTGGAGATTACCCAATTTCGATGTAATCCCTAGTGGATTAAAATAATATACAATAAACAAAAACTGTTTGAATCGAAAGAACTAAATTATTTATAATTATAATTACTTCACAAATCATCGATAGCATCACAAGCAGTCTGAAGAGCGAGCGCACAGCTCAGAGGAGTGACGTGCAGAATAATTGACATGCCGAGTCAACTGGTGATGTGTAGCAAGACTGGCACAGCACTTCGTAACACATTGCTATCTCAAACAGAACTGTTAATAATTTTAGTATGGAACCAATTTAGTAATAAGAACTGGAATTAATATGTTGGTCAGTAAAATATATCAGCAACATAATGACAAATAGTAATTTATATACAATATTTTTCTTTTTGCACGAAACATATTACCACTTTGCGCTACATTATCAACTATATTACTCAGTCTTCAAGGCCAATAAATTGGTCCATTGCCAGTCTCATCATCCTTGATAGAGTTAGAACTTGAATCCATGACTAACCTTTAATCTGTGGACGTCAGTTCACAGTGGTGTCAACAAAGAGCACAACAATAAGGTTTCAGCAAAGCTCCCTGAAGAACAGAAAAGGATGTTTCAAGCGGAGCTAGAGTTCCATCAGGTCAGTTCGTCAGCTTACAGAACACATCCACACATGCCCACTAGCCTAGGCCAAAAGCACCCTGACAGTAGTAACACAAAGTGGCTGGGTTATTGAATAGTTAAAGTTTTAGGTCTAAATAATTTGCGCGTTCTGAAAGTTCTTCCTGATCCCAACACCTCTTAAGAAAATACAGTATTTTGGGTAAAGTCCAGCCACATTTTTCTATTTTCATAACTGCTCGGCCCAGAATTCTTTGTTTTCTGTGGACGTTTCCTCCTATTTCAAACTTTGGTGAGCGATTGGTCTATTTTAGTTTTTCTTTCCATATTAAATGTTTTATTTACACTTGCTCACTTTTAAACCTACCAACTGTCTTTAAATACCCCACCTTCATGAGCAGCACTATATTATTAAAACTAAGGTCAAACACTTGTAAACATTTTTATTCAAATACAGAATTACTTAACAAACATTGCAAAGTATACTCTACACAAATAGTGATCACCAATATCTTAACCTCAGAAGACATTCTTATTCATATGTCATACATGACTTCTAATGCTGTGATAAACCTTAGGAGATATTCAATTATATAATATCTAACAGTTTTCCCTATGCAGGATGATTAAATAGTTTACCATTTAATCTTTATTCACAGCTCAGCAAAATATAACATAAATAACTGTGAACGTTTTCGCGGCGGCAGCACTGTAGAAAACACTCTCGGGATTCTAGCCGCGTCAAATAAAAGTCGACTGGCGACGTTTCGAGAGCCGGCACTGCTCCCATTGTCAAGCCCTCCGCGCGAGTTCCCCTCCTCTCCCGTCCGGTAGCCCTGTATAGAGACTACCGGTAGGCAGTTTTAGTTAGTTAAGCAGGGCTTGACAATGGGAGCAGTGCCGGCTCTCGAAACGTCGCCAGTCGACTTTTATTTGACGCGGCTAGAATCCCGAGAGTGTTTTCTACAAAAATATAACATATCCCTTACATCCCACGTCCTCAATTATCTACTTCATATATTCTAATCTCTGTCTTCCTCTACAGTTCATACCTTCGACCGTTCCCTCCACCAGCAAATTAACCAATAAAGCATGTCTCAAAATATGACCTACCAGCCTGTCTCTTCTTTCTGTAAGCTTCTTCCACAAAACTTCTTTCCTCACCCATCATTTCCCAAACCTGGTTCATTTCTTACTTTGTCTGTCCACTTAATTTTCAGCATTCTGCTGTAGCATCACATTTCAAATGCTTCAATTTTCCTTCTTTCCGGTATTCCTAAAGTCCATGTTTCACTACTATAAAGTGCTGTGCTCAACACATAGAGTTTTAAAAAGTTCTTTCTAACTCCTAGATCAATATTTGAAACTAAAAGATTTCATTTTTTCATGAAGGCTCTAGTGCTATTCTGCTTTTAACATCATTCCTGCTTCGGCCATCGCTTGTAATTTTGCTTCCCGAGTAAAAGAATTCACTTACTTCTCCAATTGCATTCGATCCTATTTTTATATTTAATCTGCTAGTATTTGATTCATTTCTGCTACATTTCATCACTTTAGTCTTGCTTTGATTTATATTCAGGCCAAATTCTTTCTTCAGTATTTTGTTCATGCCATTCAGTAATTTCTCAGTATCATCAGCCCTTTCTGCTAACAAGACAATGTCATCACCAAATCGTAGCATACTGACTTTTTCTCCCTGAACACTTATTCCACATTGAAATTTTTCTTTAACTTTCTTTATTGCTTCCTCTACATGTAAGTTGAATATTAACAGGGATAGACTACAACCATGTCTCACATTATTTTTAACTGATGCATGTCACTCATGATTCTCTACTTTCATTACATCCACTTGATTCTTATATAGTTCATAAAGTATTCTTCTATTTCGATACTTTAGGCCTGACTTCTTTAAAAGATCATATATAAACATACAATAAAAACTTCCACGCAATCATAAATTGTAACAGCAGTCACTCAATTTTTTATTTAAATTTGGATCAATTAAATCTGCTGAACAACTAAAAGAAGTATGGAATTTTTTATAGGTTAAATGAATAAAAAGTTAATTTTCATTACTATTAACACAAGTCTTAAACATATTGATGTTTCTATTAATGATATACACTAGTATCTATTTAAATGAAAACATGTTACCTTAGAATCAATTCTGAAGCCTTGGCTGACAGGGTCAATTTTCAAAAATTTTCCTCCTATTCCTTGGAAACAGTAAATTAGTTCCTGTAGCAGAACATTTTCTGACACTGAAGTTTTATCTGTAATAATAATGAAAAGGAGGTTAAATATGCATTTTTAAATGAAGAGATTATTTAATCATAAAATTAATATTAATTTAATCTCCATTGAAAACTGGTCTTTTCAGAATTTATATAAAATTTCAAATTTATTTGGATAATTTGGCAGAAAGGCAATATGAAATAAATATAATTGAATGATTACAAGTTATATTAATATATGAAAATCAATAATGAATCAGTGATTCCTGAAGTACAATATTGAGGTCTGTGGGTTTTTTTAGCGAATTATGGGAATACAGTTATGATTTAATATAACGTTACCAGAGCAAGGTCAGTTGGAACAACAAGGATAAACAGTTGCATCCAAAGGAAGATGACGACGGAGAAGCCAAAGCCCAGCAGAGTGGGTCATCCGACAAAACAGTAATAGGCGAGCACTACATCACTTGGCTACGGATGACTGCATCAACAGAGGCCTTGGTAAGAAAGAAAGTATCCCCACTAAACACAAGGGAGCGGGGGGGTGGGGGGGGGAGGGTGGAGTAATGAACAAAACTGGACTACACAGAGCAGAGAGGAGTTGGTCTGGTCAGTTTTGGCAGGTCACAACTGGCAGTCTTCGAGGAATGCAGTTGGCAGTCTCAAGCAGCAGAAGATGGACACAGTTTAAACAGTATACGCCAAGAGCAACAGCCAGCATCATAATAACAGGTGGGAATGATCCACACTGACAATGTTAGAATGGGATGGTTGAACAGTTGGGAAGGTAGATGTATTGCAAGCTCTGACATTAGTTGCAAGGGTAACTGACCTGATGGTAGCAGGGATATTAGGGAAAAAATGATTGTTTTAAGGTTTGTGATGCACGATTTGTAAATAATGTAATTACTGTATATACCCTACTGGAGTGTTATTCATTGTTCTACCACTCACATGACAGAGTTGTACCCATGTATTAAAATTCCTCTTGGGAAGTGGCAGAGTGAAAAAAATGATTCACTCGTCCACCACAGTAGAAATTTGATTGGTGACGGGTGTGGTGTCAGCCAACATGAGAAAGTATTGGGTGTGAGGGTAGGCATAATACTCCAGTGAGCTTGCGGCTAATGAGATTAAGGAGAAGAAAGTAAGAAAAACAGAAGGCAGAAAATACCACCCATATAACAGTATTGCATGAATCGACACTAGTAAGCAGTATTGACAAGTGGATTCAGCACAACACATCGCAGTAGTTACAGAATCGAGGACAGCAGTGAAAGTTTCTCTGTCAGCACTACAGCTACCCAGCGGAAAAGTGAGTAGCAAGCATTGCAGCCATACCTACCAGTGCGGCAAGCACTGGCACCGCGAAAGGCGATGACATAGTAAAAGGAGAGAAATCAAGAGCGAGCTTAGCAGAAGCTTTAAAATTAATACTTAATTCCTTTTGTGGTGAGAAAGGAGTATTAGATGAGTTTCTCGACAATTGTATTATTAGTGATGAAGAGCAAGAGAAATTGTTTAAATTTGTGAAAACATGCATTGGGGAGGCCAGGCAAGACAGTGTATTTTAGTACAGGAGAAAGTCAAGGATTGAAAAGATGTACAAGCTATATAAGTAGAAAATTACCGACACAAACGCACTGTTGATCACCATGCTATCAGCATGTTTGGAAGTGAAACGGAGAATCGGTGGCAGAATGGGCTAGCAGGCTGGACGGAATTGTGCATGAATTTCTGGAAGCCATGAAGAGAGATTTGAAAGGGAGTGAGCTAACAGGTGCCTCGAAGTTAATCCATAATCTGTCTTGAGCTGTGTTTGTCCAGGTTTTAGTGGATGAGAGGATTATCGCAGTACTTAGGGTGCAAGGAACTGACTTACCTTTGATGGAGATCATGCTTGCCAAAGAAAGAGTAATTATGTCAGTCAAAGAAAAATGACAACCCCAGGGAAACGGCCACAGGCAGCATACAGAGATAAATAAGGGAGGAAGAAGTGAATCTTGGAATGAAATGGGAAGGATTGTAGAACCTTGTCAATTATGCAGAAGGATTGGCCACAATGCACGACAGTGTGTAAGAGCACCAGTCATAAGCGAAGTTGCACCCGCAGCGAAAGTATGATGTCAGCTTTGTAAATGCAGCAGCCAGGAAGCAAGGCATAATCATGTGAGAGGTCACTGTATGAGTGGCTAAACAAACAGGGGATAGGCAGTTAGATGATGTAACATAGCAGCTCTTTAAAAACAAGTAAAATTATATATTTATACTGATAAAGGCCATAATATTGGTAAATTAAAAGTTTAAAGAATTTATAAAACAAGAATAGCAAGTTTAATAAATATTGTTTGCTCAGAGATGTTTGAAAGGGTATATGATCTCTGGAGAAAGTAGAAGTTAAGAGACTTGTTGAGTAGAGCGAACGACTAAGACAAGATTGATCTAGCAGCACATTGAGTTTTGCAGTAATAAAAGTTGTATTATGAGAAATTTCAAACATCTTATCAGTGTAAAAATAAATGATTAAATCTTGAGTAGAAATGAATCTGCAAATCTTTGGATATCAAGATTGTCATAAACACGGTCGTTGTTGGTGAACAAACGAAAGAAAGAAATTGACCAAGATTATAATCAAAATTCAGCCTACAAATTATACTTATTTAACATAACTAGATCCTTTCCCTACGTAAGGTCCTCACCATATTGTGAACTCAACACAATTTGTCAGTGTTCTTCAAAAGATGCACCTGTCGGAGACTGATATTATGGTCAGCTTTGATGTAGTCTCACTTTTTACTAGAGTTCCACTGAGAGACACTTTGCAGTTGCTATGAAATCTCTTTGAATCTAGCATTGTTGATCTTTTTGAGCTGGTCCTTACATCCACTTACTTTACCTACGGCGGAGATTTCTATGAACAGACGGATGGTGTGGCAATGGGGTCACCTTTGTCTCCTATTGTTGCCAATCTGTTTATGGAACATTTTGAGAGTGTAGCAATAGAAGTTCTGTTCTTAAGCCGGCATGTTTCTTCCGTTATGTGGATGATACAATTGTTGTTTGGCCCCATGAATTTCTGGACCATCTCAATGGGATTCGCCCAAACATACGTTTCACGATGGAACTGGAAGAGAATGGTAGCTTGCCTTTTTTGGACATTCTCATTCGGCAAAAACCAGATGGGACTCTTTCTCATAGTGTGTATAGAAAACCTACTCATACGGACCGCAACTTACGTGCCGAAAGCTTCCACCACCCGGCTCAGAAAAATGCGTTATTGTACACACTGGTGCATAGAGTGAAAGAAATCTCTGATGCCAACAGTTTGCCAATGGAACTGGAACATCTCCGTATTACGTTCAGGAGAAATGGATATTGTAACCGACAAATAGAAAGGGCACTGCAAAAATACGCCAAACACACAGGCAATGGAACCTAAAGAACGGTATAAAGATCTGGCACTTATCCCATTTGCTGGTAACATATCCGGGAGAATGGGCAGAATACTAGGTCGACATGGTATGAAGAGCATATTTCGTTCTCCTGCCAAAATACGTGACCTGTTACGTTCTGTGAAGGACGACTTGGGGCTGGGTTTAAAAGCTCACCTTCATCCAAAAATCGCATGACATTTGAATAGATGATGTGTTCTAAAATCCTGCAAAATATTGAGGTTAATGAGATCGGCCTATAATTTTGAGATCATTCACATTCCCATTTTTAAATACTGGACTTACAATGGCGGTCTTCCATTCGGCTGGTATTTTTCCTTGATCCAAGGAGGCGGTATATAATTTCATCAAATACGGTGCAATTTCCTTTGCGTACATAGAGTAGAATCTTGTAGGAATACCGTCTGGTCTGGGAGCCTTATTGGGATTTACATTCATAAGCAGTTTAGTTATTCCCTCGACATTGAGAACGAGATCATTCATAATTTTGTTGGTACGATTGTTAAATATTGGAATCTCCTCCGAGTTTTCTGTCGTGAAAGCTTTTTTAAATACATTATTCTAAATTTCTGCTTTCTTGACGCTAGTTTCTGATAATTCCCCATTTTTATTAATCAACGACGTCATGACCTTACGAGAGCCTCTTATTAAATTGACATATGACAAGAACTTTTTTGGATTAGTAATCAGATCTTCTGATAAATTTCTGACTTTGAATTCTTTAAACTCATCACACATTGCCTTACGCTCTTCCGCTCACAACTGGACTAATTTAGCGCAATTAGACGAGTCCCCCGACTTCTGTACTGTGGCATGTAAACGCCTTTGCTTCCTGAGCAACCATTTCACTTCCCTATTGAACCACGGGAAGTTCTTACTAACTTTAATAAACTTCTTGGGAACAAATTGATTTAAGCTCCATATTATTTTTTAAAAATCAAACCAAAGTTCCCCAACATTTGTATTTAGCGTGTACGTTTCAAAATTTTTCACCAAATGATCGACCATAAATGCATTGTCCGCCTTATCGAAACAATATACGAGTTTGTCTTTATCATGATTCAAATTCAGCCTAGATTTTAAAGTTACCATAACCGCCTTGTGATCACTTATACCGTCTTCTATACAAACTGTATCTACAATATCTGGATTGTTTGTAAGAAAAAGATCCAAAATGGACGAGGAATCTTTGGCGCTCCGCTTTGGCTCTTCGACCATCTGTTCAAGAGAATTTTCCGCAAATGATTCTAGGAACGTTTCGGTTATTAACCTATCTCTTCCGCATGACTTGAACGTAAATGTGTCCCAGTTAACTGAGGGTATATTAAAATTGCCTCCAATGATCAATGTATGTCCCTGAAATTTTTGAGAAATACTATTAAGTGACTATCTAAAATACTCCGCGTTATCTAGTCCAGCATCCGGAGGTCGGTAAAATGATCCTATTATGAATTTTAAACAAGCACTGAATCTTACCCTGTAAGAGAACTGAATTTGACGTAGACCATTGGAGACAAAGCTAGGGCGATGAGGAAGACAGCAAAAAAACTGTAAAGGTAATATTGCCAGAAATGTGGTAAATTATAAACAAAAAATAAAATATTTATACTGATGATTGTAGTAAAACAATAATAATAACATCATATTACAATAATGTAAACTATTTTATGAATTAACCTAATACTGTCAAGTATAAGATACTCGTGTCCACAGAGTGTACCTTACACTTATAAAAATAAGAAAGCGTAGCCTCCATTTTCTCTATAAATCTCCTCAATTTGACAATTAATCGTCTATATTTACTTGATTGCCATTGATTGACATGTGGTGAAAAGTGTTATTTTTTTATTATACTCACTGCTTTTCTTTTATAGTTGGTGGACATACTGACAATTCAGAATGTTATTTTTTTGCTTCTGGCTTAGTTCAACATTGAGGTAATTAGAGGCAGGAAAGGATTGGTGGCAAGGAATAGGAAGAAATTTAGTCACAGCCTTTTGACTTACGTCGAGTGATTCGTGAAAACCATGAAAAACACAAATATGAATGGCTGAATGGGGATTTGAACCTACGTCCTCCCAAATGCTAGGCCAGAGTGTTACCGTTCACCCACCAAACTCAGTGAGAATGCTGGTGCCATAGGAGTATGTAGAAATGATGCAGGCTGCAGATGTATAGGAGAGGTTTTAGGTCAATGGTTGGAGATACTAATCCACAAAGCCTAAGGTCTGCTTGAAGGCTACAATTATAGTCCATACAGGACTTCCATACTAAAATACAAAATGATGATTGATCTGGTTATAACAACAGAGGAGATAGGAAGGCGAGTTATGGATGTCAAAGTCATTCTTAGTGAGAGTTTAGGCAGCGAGCATAGATTAGTTACACCTGTGATAATAGGCATTAAATTGTGGAATACAATGGCTGAGAAAAAGTCTAAAATTAAGGTATAAGAGCTGTAGAAAATTGAGAAGTGGGAAGAATATCAATGGAAAATCAGGGAAAAAGTTCCCAAAAGTAAAACCAAGTGCGGGCAAGAAGAGTGGGAGGAATTCAAGAACACTCTTGTTCAAGAGGCAAAGGAAGTTTGTGGTATGACAGGTAATAAGGTTTGAGGTAAGGAAACTGCATGGTGGAATAAAGAAGTCAAGACAGCTATTTAAATGAGGAATAAGGCACAGAGATTATTAAACTTGTAATAGCAGATGGTTGATACCCACAGAGATCAGGAAAAATTAAATCGCTGGCTCAAGTAATTTATATAAAGAACAAAAACTTATGGTCAAGTGAATAATTGAGACTGAGGAAAACAAGAACTGGGAGGAATTTTCCCTGAAACTTGAAGAAGATGCTAAAAAAAAAAAAAAAATATGTTGCTATACAAAGCAGTTAAAAATAGGAGAGGACAACAAGAATAAGTGAAAGCATTAGAGGATAATAATGGAGTAATGGTAAGGAATACAGGAAAGATCAGGGAAAAAATGGGACAGTATTTTGATAAACTGATAAATGGTGGTGTATTGAATACATATTCAAGGGATTTAAAAGGGCTTATTGAGAAAGAAGCCAGCATGCAGAACCCCCTATAACCTGATCTGAAATAGAAGCTGCCTAGAAATTCATGAAGAAATGCATATCAAGTGGTTATGACACGGTTAACTCAGACATGATAAAAGCAGCGGGGGTGAATGGTATCCAGTGGCTGTATAGGGTGTTAAATGCCATTTGGAAGGACAATAATATCCCAGAGGGTTGGTCTAAGGTGTAATAATACCCATATTTAAGAAGAGCAACAGAAAAAGTGTGTAAATTATCATGGAATCACACTTCTTTCCCATAGATTGAAGATCTTGGAAAAGTGACTGAGAAAAGGTTACGAAGACATCTGGAAATCTAATTACAGGATGAGTAACGTGGTTTCAGACCAGGAAGAAGTACTACAGTCTTGATTTTTGCAGCAAGAATGCTCATTGAAAAACATCGAAAGGGGTAAGGAAATCATCATGGTCTTCTTTGATGTCGAAAAGGCCAATAATAGCATAGCGAGATTAAAAAAGTGTGATTGCCTAGAATGAAGAAAGTTACCAGGATCTTTAATCAATAAGAATAAAATGCTCTTTGAAAAAATAAAAGCCTGTGTGCAAATAGGCACTGGAGAGAGCAAGTGTTTTGAGACAAGAAGAGGAGTACAACAGGGCAGTGCTCTGTCACTCCTACTCTTCATTGTTGTGATGGATGACATCTTGAAGAAATTCAAAGAAGTGTATGGAAAAGAAACAAAAGCCTAGTCTTTGCTGATGATGTTATGATTTGGGGTGAAAGTGCAGAAGAGTTGCAAGTTAAGATGGAGGCTTGGAACAATTTTTTTTTCTTATTGCTTTACACCTTTGTCGTCGTCGAGATCATTAGAGGCGGGATGGAACAGGAGACAAGGAATGGGAAGGAATTCAGCCACGGTCTTTTGAAGGAAGCATTGTGGCATTCGGATTGGAACAAGCTGTTTGAGTAGTATGGACTGAAAATTAGCCAGAGTAAGACGGTGGTCTTGGCAACAGGTACAGGGACTTCCAAGTGTGTATTTACCTAAATAATCAACAAGTACAAAATGGTGACCAAATATCTTGGCAGTGATCTGAGTAAAGACAACACCAATAAATGTGATATTACAAACAGAAATAATAACGCAGCAGTCTTTTACAACCAGGTGAGAACTCTGTTCTAGGACAACAAAGTGCTCAAAAAGTGTATACATACACTATTCAAAACCTATTACATAGTTGACTTCAAACCTCTGAAATGAAGTTTTTGTGTACCATGCTTCAGAGAACGCTAAAGGATAAAATAAGCAATGAAATCAACCATGCAGATGCCAGTATAAACACCAGTGTTGCAAAATCCTTACAGCATTCCCACCTGAGGAGGTATGGACATGTTCAAAGGATGGAGGAAGAAAGAAGAGAAAAATGCCTACTTTACTATGAACATCCAAGATAAAAGAGGTGTGGGAAGGCCCAAAAAGAAATGGATAGACAATATCAAGAAGGATATAGAAGACTTAGGGCTTGATTGAAGATCTATTCATGAACAACAACTATTCATGGACAGTAAGAAGTGGAGAGTGCTTGTGACCAGCACCTAGGAGACTGGAGCTGGTGGATGATGATGATGATGACGATCACAGGACTTCCACTCATGGATCTTAGTCTGAAGACGTAGGGTTAGCAAGAGAGGGATTTTTTGGTATGCCATAGAAGATGATCATATATCTTCCACAAGGAAATCCTGAAGGCAGAACCGGAGACCAAACTTATGTCATTCTAAATGCTAGTTCTAAACATTAGCTATTTTCCGATCAGACTCAGTGCAGGTGTGGGGAATGGAACTAAGGAAAAAAGGTAAGGCCAGAGCTGAAAGAAAGAACTCACAAAATATAAAAAGTAGATAGTTTTGTGGAAAGGATGGCATGACAACACTAATTTATGATGGTTCTAAGATTACTGGAAGTTGCAAGCAGGATGAAAACTCAACACTGAATTTAAAAATCTGTTCAATAAAGGAATTACTGATATTATGCCCATTTTCCCCTCTGGTGTGCAGCATAAAATTGATACAATACCAATAGACTCCATAGGTATTGTAAAACAACTCGAGTGTCTGAAATTGGGGAAAACACTTGGTCCTAATAGTATCTCAGCAAACCGTTCAGTCGGAGGATGTCGTCCTGAATGATGAAGCCTCTATATTTCTAAATGTTAGATCAGGTACCCATCAATAAAGTGTTGTAGGACCATCTACTTTCTCAATTTTTTAAAGTATCTTAGAGATAAAGTTAACTGCAGTTTTAGTTTGTTCACTGATGACATAGCCTTCTAGAGGGAAGTAAAGAATTCTGTAAATTACTTACAATTTCACTGTGGCCTTGACATTACCTAAATGCCAAAAATGACAATGTAATGTGCATAATAAACGAAGTACAATGTTATCTGTGCAACACCTGATGAAGATGATTCCTTTAAGTATTTGGATATAACAGTAGAAAGCAATATGAAGTGGGATGAACACGAAAGTTCGTTTACAGATAATGTGAAGTCTAGATAGATTCAAACATGCAAACAGCCACCTTCATATACAACTATGGTGAAATACTTTGCCTTTGGGTTGGAATGCATGTGAGATGGAATCAGGGAAATAAGGTGTCACAATCATGTTTTTATGTATTTAATTTTCTCTCTTTTCATTAGGGACTGAAATGTATGGAAAATAGATTAAGTTTGGTTCAAAGAATCCCCTGCCACCCACAATTTAGAGAACAGCAGAGTATAAATGTAAACATAAAAACATAATAGGAGGAAGCTGTCTTCCTCAGCTGTGGAGACACCAGTACAGGTTGGCTGATCGATAGATACTGAGACAGTTCAGGTACCGGACTTCCTTATACACCCTTAAAGGCTCTGTCCATGGCCTGCATGCGATGACTGACTGCCAATGGGCATGAATGTAGTAGATTTTTGCTGCGGTCCTCGGACACTAAAATGGAAACCTCTAGGCGGTAGCTTGACAGAGGTGCAACACTCTCTGCAGATTTTCGCCTAGGCTGGTTTCCAAGCCTCACTAAGACATAGCCCACTGTCTCTATTGAAAGTATCGGGCAGTCGAATTTCAATCACTTCCTTGATTACTGATTCCTAAAAATGTGAAGTCCTAACCAATATCTCAAGTCTACCCTGTGGCCATGGTCATACACAAACTTGGCAATGGCTGATTTGCTACATTAACCTAGGAAGAGGTGGTGATTATGTTCCTCACACCGGTTTTCTACAGTGCGGATAGTTTGGCCAATGTAAATCTTTCCACTCTCGCATGGCATGCTATAAATTCTGGGAACTCTTAGGGCAAAATCATCCTTAACAGAATGGAGGTAGTACGGTGTTTTTGCTCAGGGTTCCCACTCTTTTAGCAAAATAAAAATTAAGGTCTTTTTAAGGCAATTTTTCATAATTTTTAAGGCTATATTTAACGTACATTAAAATGTTATGAAAAAACTAATATGCAACTTACAGCAAAGAAATTAAAATATGCATGTTAAGATTATGATGAAATAAGCTTTAATCGAGTTTATAAATTAATAAATAATAAATTTCTAATAAATTTACTTTTGTTTTCACACAATACAGTGAATATTGAAACTTTTTCCCTTTTCATATATTAAACATAAAATAAAAAAACTACTATACCCCAGAAAACTGACAAGGGCAAAATGAAACATTACCACCTTAGTAATAAGAATTACTAACATATAAATATATATTTTAACTTAATTTGTTTTTATACATTATAGCACATTAGCAGTTACATCAGAGAAAGACTGCCAAATAGTCAGCTCAATTACTTATTAGATTTCAAGTATAATGTTGAATGAGGAAGACTCACCTCCCCCCCCCCTTTTTTTTGAAAGCTAGATTAAAAAGACCCGTTAAAGATGAAACATTTTCCATAGGTTTAAGAAATAGGTTAAATTAAACTTTTTCAACATCTTTCGAGTTACAGCAGTAGTTCCTATTGGGCATATATGATCAAATATTTTCTTATATGAGTAAAGTTTACTTACCAGATGAGCTACAACATGTTATAAGCGTAAACATAAAACATACTGGTAAGAGTTGTTAATACGTATGCAGATATATATATATATATATATATAAAAACAGACATGTGTTTTCCACCACTACCTAGCACTACCTGTGGAAGTAGCATGGAGTTTCCTGTTGTGCACAATGTTGGCCGAATGTCGATAGCTGTGGAAATGTGGGAGATATGATGGTTAAAAGTGGTCGATGCAGGGAGTTTTCATATTTCGACCAAAGACGTGTCTCCATATGTGTTACTCTGCTGCCACAACTACATAGCGTAGACCATTGGTGTTTGTGTGTGGTAGTGGTATCGTGTCTCCTATCGTGTACTATGGTGGTTAGATGTCGGTAGCTATGGGGGTGTGGGAGATATGGTGGTTGAAAGTGGTTGGCCTGCAGCACTGTTATATTTCTACCAAAAACGTATGTCATGGTCTATCACTTTTCAACCAAAACTACCTAGCGCAGATCACTGGTGTTTTTGTGTGGTAGTAGCACAGAGTCACCCGTCAATAATAACGTTGGCCGAATTTCGGTAACTGTGTTAGTGTGGGAGATATGGTAGTTGAAAGTGGCCGATCAAGGATATTTTTGTATTTTGACCAAAGACATGTGTCTCCATATATGCCACTCTGCTGTCACAACTACAAAGCATAGACCATTGGTGTTTGTGTGTGGTAGTGGTAACGTGTCTCCTATCGTGTACTATGGTGTTTAGATGTCGGTTGCTACGGATGTGGATGGTGGTTGAAAGTGGTCGACCTGTGGCACTTTTTCCATATTCTGTAAAGTAGCTTTTAACATCGTAGATAACACTCTCGGGATTCTAGCCGCGTCAAATCACCCATCTCAGAAGCGCGGCGTACTGAATACGTTGGTCCACAGGGCAAAGGCGGTATTCGACAATCAGCATCTATAAGAAGAGCTGCGACACTTAGAACACGTGTTTAGGGCCAATGGTTATAGTTCCAAAGAAATTCGACATGCGATTATCGGAAGAAGAAACAAAAACAAACGGATGACAGGGAACGAGAAACCCCACGTGCCTTTTTGCCCTTCTGCGGAGCGGTGACATCAAAAATAGCCAGGCTGCTCAACAAGCAAGGCATCCGCTCCATCTTTCGGCCCCCGCCTAAGATCCGTCAGTTATTACGAACCCCGAAAGATTGTATAAATCTCCGGGCCCCTGGAGTGTATAAAATTCCTTGTGAGTGTGGCTCTTCCTATATAAGACAGACTTTGAGAACGATCGATGAAAGGCGCAAAGAGCATATAAGATACTTTAAGTTGGGGCAGAAAGAAAAATCGGCTATAGTAGAGCACGCCCTTGAAAACTGTCATGAGCCGTGCTTTGAAAAGTCGACACGCCTCTGCCATGCTAATAATTTTTGGGATAGTGTCGTGAAAGAGGCGATTGAAATCAGAGTTAATAACAATGTGATAAATCGGGATCAAGGACTTAACATAAGTCAAACATGGAGGCCAGTTATTAGACAATTACGAAACACACGGGAATGGACCATATTTGGGCATAACAACAACCGGAACATGACGTCGCCCACCGCGCGAGTTCCCCTCCTCTCCCGTCCGGTAGCCCTATATAAGAGACTACCGCTAGGCAGTTTTAGTTAGTTAAGCAGGGCTTGACAATGGGAGCAGTGCCGGCTCTCGAAACGTCGCCTGTCGACTTTTATTTGACGCGGCTAGAATCCCGAGAGTGTTATCTACAGTGCTGCTTTTAACATCGTCCCATATTTCTAATGCCCTTTCTGCTGCAGGTAAATTTTCCAAACACCTGTGCAAACAAAATTTCGAGGGCATTATTTTACAAGTGGAAATATTGAGGAAATCCTCTCTTCTCGCGGGTGAATCTTTAAATAACCCAAATAAGGAAACTAGGACTGAATCAAGGTGCCAGCCAGAAGCTTGGCAACCACGTTTAAATGCATTATTTACAACATGTAAACCACATGTTCCCACATCCAACATTTCACAATTAAATCCAGTTCTTAATTTCTTTTTCAACTCATTGAAAAATTTCAAATTTATGGATGGACCATCCATTGAAACCTGTATCACTTTTTGGAGAGAACTTCTCAACTACTTCCAAAAAATGTTCAATCACATCTTCAGCTTTGGCATGGCCCATAAAAACAGAAGTTAAATATGAGGTTTCAATTGTGTTCAAACATTCATTTCAGTATCGCACATGGACATCGAGTTGTTTACTTTGTAAGAAGTTGTTTAAACTCTCATCAAACAATAAAACATAATTACTGCAATTTTTCAGAGAGTCAAACAACAAATTTCTATAAAATGGTGCAAGGCCAAAACAAAGCAGATAAGCACATTTTTTTGGTCCACAGGAAAATGGTTTAGCTATCTGGCTGTCACTAAACATTTCTTGGAATAACAAATTGATGTCTTTGCAAGAATTATACGAGAAATGACCAGTCATACACTTCACAGTCCACCTTACGAAGTAGAACTACATAAGAGAGGTTCTGTGCAAAGACTATACTACTTGCTTGAAATATAAGCACTTTGACTCCACTTGGTCAAGGTCGAACCAGAGAGAAATCTGCCAATCGCCGAGATAGTGAAATTTACTACGCCGTATCTCGATGTTAAAAAAAATCAGGCTTTTTCAAATATTTTAAGGCTTTTGAGCAAATTTTAGGGCCTTTTAAGGGCCCTTAAAAATGAAAATTAAGGCCTTTTTAAGGCCTGTGGGAACCCTGTTGCTGGTGGTCGGCTTTTCCAAGCCTGAAGAAAGGGTTTGTGGAATGGGTAATAGAGAGATTGAGTAAGAAAAATTGGCAATGTAGACAATACAGATCAAAGTGTAGATCAGGTATGATGTTTGACAGTGTAGCATGGGCTAGGAAGAGGCAGAACTCCTGTCAGATTTTTTAACAGAGCAGAAAGATTGATTCTGTAAGAATGCAAATACTGGATCAAATTAGGAGAAGACAGAAAATTCACCTCCACTTCAGACTCATTGGAAGACAGTTGGAACTAGTAGTAACAACCAGAAATGGAAAGTTTTGTTATGACACTATTTGCCTGGATACTTATAGACAGGCAAGATCAGAAAAAAGTAATGTGTAGCAACATAGGAAGTGTGAAAATGGCAAAGGAACATACATTTTTCTGTTGCAGGCATGTTAGTAACTGATAATGGATTATATTTTTCAAAAATTTCTAACAACCTAATTCCACACTCATTTCATTCTCCTAGACCATAACTTCCACGAAATTACCATCTTTTCCGTCTCACTCTTCTCCATTTCAATCACCCATGATTAAAAGATGTTTCCTCCTTGTTCACATATTAGATTAATTCTTCAGTTTCATCGCATATTTTTTCTTTTTCTTTACCAGCCATAGTTAATACCCGCAGCAAAATAATCATGTCAATAAACTGTTAATAATAATCCCTTTCCCTCCTCTCTTGTTCTGAAAAATCTTAAGCCCACAGAAACCCGGCTGGTGTGTAGATCTGTGCTGCTCTTCTGGTATCTTTGCTCAGTAAATGAAAATGGTCGATTTGGATGAAGATAAAAGCAAACTTTAGTGCAGCATCATGAACATACAACATATACACAGTTCAGTCACACTAATTTCTGTATTTACTATTTCCATGCTATTTACATTTATTTTACTTTTCACTTATAGTTTTATATATATATATAATAACAATGAAAAAAAGACGCTAAGTAGTGGAAAGGAATCAAATTAGGATAGGGAAATGAGCCACCACTTACCTTTAGATGATGGATGTGGGGCGCGAACACACAGAAAAGACACAAACACAAATAATAAAGAAATTTTCGGGGAAAAAAACCCTTCGTCAACAAGAGAACATTATGGGAGGTGGGTGCAGCCGGAGGCTGTGAGGCAATCTCCGGCTGCACCCACCTCCCATAATGTTCTCTTGTTGACGAAGGGTTTTTTTCCCGAAAATTTCTTTATTATTTGTGTTTGTGTCTTTTCTGTGTGTTTGCGCCATATATATATATATATATATATATATATATATCCTCACCCAGTTATTATTCACCTCTTTCAATAATAACATATCATCATCAGTATCAATTATCGATCCTATATACTCCCCCCCCCCTTTTCCAACTAAACTACCATCCGCGCCTGAGATGCCATTCACCAGTCGGCCATCTATGTGTACACATGTGATGCCGCCTGGTGCTTCACCTCCTGCACGTTTAAGGCTGCTGAAGGCCGAAATATTGCGCTTCTCTTGTGTTTGTATTTTATTCGTCGTCACAGCCGCCTTCATCTGTGGTAAGTGTTGGGTCATATTTCCCTATCCTTCCTCAGTTTTATTGCCTTAAAGCTTTTTCCTGCTCATTGTTTTATATATATATATATATATATATATATATATATAGCTATTATTTGTGATTTTATAGTGCCTAAAAATGCCTAAATGCCAGAGGTATTACAGTGACCGACCTACCAAGTAAGGTAAAGGTAACATCTTATTTTCCTTAAACATTGCTTCACGTACTTATATCACAAAAATAAAACCCTTTCTATTTTTTCTTTTTCTTTTTAATTTGTACAGTAATTATCTTTACAAATTAGTACAGATAATTTTTCAGATAGATTTTCTACTATCATATATATTATTTCTATAAGGTATTTTTTTTGTCACAAGCCTGTATCTTCCTTCACACTTAACCGAAATCAATGAATGAGGTGTCATTTTAAAGCTTATGGTCTTCACTTTGGTCACATCATATTTTAAGAAATGTAGTTTTCGGAATTCGACCCTTAAAGGGCGAAAATGTCAATATTTATAAAATGCTGTTTTCTATGTTACGTGTCATTTATCTCCCTGGATACCTATCTAAAATCGTTTAATGAAGTATCAACTTAAAGATTAAGATCTCCGCTTTAGTGATGTCATATATTAAGATAGAAATTTTTCGGAATTCGACGCTTAAAGGGCAAAAGTATCAATATTTTTGCAATTCGTTTTTGTGCCACGAGCGATTTATCTCCCTTAATATCTAACCGATATAGATAAATGAGGTATCATATTAAAGACTAAGGTCTCCGCTGTGGTAACATTATATTTTAAGAAAATAATTTTTCGTAATTCGACCCTTAAAGGGAAAAAATGTCAATTTTTCTAAATTGCGTTTTTTGTATCTCGAACCATTTTTCTCCCTGGATATGTATCCAAAATCGATAAATGAAGTAGGATTATGAGGAGTAATGTCTCAGCTTTATGAAATCGTATTTTAAGAAAGAATGTTTTTGGAATTCAACCTTTAAAGGGAAAAGGTATAAATTTTTCTATAACACATTTTTTTGTCACGAGTGATTTATCTCCTTTAATACCTAACCGATATAAATAAATGAGGTATCATATTAAAGAATAAGGTCTCCGCCGTGGTAACATTATAATTTAAGAAAGGAATTTTCCGTAATTCAACCCTTAAAGGGCAAAAATGTCCATTTTTCTAAAATGCATTTTTTGTGTCTCGAGCCACTTATCGCCCTGAATATCTATCCAAAATTGATAAACCAAGTAAGATTATGAGGCATAATGTCTCAACTTTGGCGAAATCATATTTTAATAAAGAAGTTTTTGGAATTCAACCCTTAAAGGGAAAAAGTACAAATGATTCTACAACACATTTTTGTGTCACGAGCTATTTATCTCCCTTGATATCTAACTGATATTGATAAATGAGATATCATATTAAAGACTAAGGTTTCCGCCATGGTATCATTATATTCTAAGAGAGGTATTTTTCGTAATTCGACCCTTAAAAGGCAAAAATGTTATTATTTATAAAATACGTATTTTTTGTTTCAAGCCATTTATCTCCCTGGATTTCTAACCAAAATCGATAAATGAAGTAGGAGTATGAAGAGTAATGACTCAGCTTTAGTGATATCATATTCAACCTCACTATTGATTGCATAATTTTACGAAATTTTCGCACGGGTCGTCTAGTTTCATAAATTGCATTACATCAAAATATGAATGAAACAAAACTCTCGGAAATCAGTATTAAAACTGAACCTAAGGTAATAACTAAAACAAAGGAAAGTTTTAAGGAGACATTTTATAACAGGGCTATATTTTCTCTTCAACCTTACCAGGCAAGCCATGTTATAAACTGCCAATGATTCCTTTTATTTGATTCGGCAGCTGAGCATATTAATGTAATATATTTACGTGACATAATATTTGCTAAACCAAGAAAAACCACACATATATGGAACACCAATAACATGAGATGTTTATTGAAAATCAGATATCCAAAAAACCAAAACCGCTCGCAAGCTTAACACAGTCCGTGCTCTCTTTTGTCTCACTGCGATTACATACCTCTCTCATACTAGTTATATTATTCTTTGGCAGTGCCCGCTGACCAAAGATAATTGTCACTTACAGTCAACACTTAGAAGCTAGTCTTAGCGAATATGCTACACATGCCCCCACTTCGAGGCAGATTAATAAATTTAGCACAATTTTTAATTTGCCGAGAAGTTATTGAACTACACAATGGATGACAACATTTTCTCCTTGAATACAATGTCCAACAGTTCTTCTCAAATTTAGTTTGCAATGGCACACTATGCTAATAATTTCGATTAAAAATCCAAAGTATTTTCACAGTTTATATCAGTTCACTATTTACAATTTTGCTTGTCACTAAATCTGGCATCATATGCACTATATAGCATCCAATTCTATTATTGTTCGTTCGCCCTGACACGTACACTCAGTTCAGATTAAACATGCTCAAATTTCAATCTTAACCATTACATTTATCATGCTACTTTTTTCATCACAACAAGGCGTTAACAATAACATTACATATTACTATGAACTATTGGATTGCTTTTCATGTTTCTTTTGTGATACTATTCTGTTTTAAGATCAATACAATATTACTTTGACAATTACTTAACATTTTATCTTTTCAGTCCTTTGTTCTATACAATTTTAAATCGACTACATTTCTTAATCCTAGTATTTTATTAGATTTGGGATAAGCAAGCAAATAGGCGCTTGCGTTTGGCTTATCAACAATCTTAAAAGGTCCGTGATAGATTTTAAAGAATTTTTCAATCTTTGAATTTATTTCGCAAGAATTTTGTCTAGTTTTCACCAAAAACATATCTCCCAAACCGAATTGATGATGGAAATACTTGCCCCCGATAAGCTTCTTGCATACACGTAGTTCTACCGTAGTTTTTTCTTCCGCCTCTTCCAATTCCTTTCTGCCACTTTTATATATTCTTCCAGTCCTTCATGTAATTTCTTTCTCGTTTTCCAGTTTTCCTTTTCATGAGACCATTCAACTACTTCTCTTGTACTTATATCAGGTGGGTACTCTTTTCTCAAATAATTTGAAGTAATTCGGTGTCGGCCGTCATCGATTGTGTCCTGCAACAATACTTCCATCGATCCCTTCTCATCTTTCCTGTCAAAAGAAACATATGTAGCGGCTTCTGTATTACCGTGCCGGAAAAATACATTCGTTCTTTTATTGCTACCTGGACCTGGTACAATATTCTTTTCTTCGGTTCCCATCTGCAATACATTTTCATCTTCTTCTTCGTCATAACTCCTTATAAAAAACATTCTTATTCCACTTTCATCATTTTCTTCATATTCATTCTCACTACTTCTGCATTTGTACTCTTCCCCATCGCTGCTAGGAACATTTTCACTTGCTTCGCATTCGTTAATACTTAAAGGTAGCTTGCTATCATTATCTGCTAATTCTTCTTCCCCGAATGTATCTTTTAATGACTCGTTTCGTGCTTCCGCTATACTCATTTTTTCTTCAACAGCTTCTTCATGACTTCGTACTTGGCCTTCCAAAATTTCTTCCATTTTATTTTCCACATTTTTCTGACTTTCTTCTATTTTTTTATTTAATGACGCTTCTACAGTTTCAACAATAGTTTTCTCCTTTTCTTCCATATAGTGATCCATTAAAACAACGACATCTTGATCCATAACTTGCTTGATTTCAATGGTATCTTCCCTCATTGTTTTCAGTTCTTTTTCTGACTCCTTCTCCACCTTCAAATTTCTTCCAGACACACTTACTATCAATTCTTCTGTCCTTTTAATATGCTGATTAATACTATCCGTAATCCTTTTCTCAGATTCTTGACTACTTTGTATAACTTGCGTGAGTTTTTCATTAACTATCCCGATGTCTTGTCTGGTTTTTTCTAGGCTCTGTTCAAATCCTTGTCTGGTTTTTTCTTGGCTCTCTTCAAATCTTCGGATGTCTTGTCTGGTTTTTTCTTGGCTCTGTTCAAATCCTCGGATGGCATTTAATATCAATTCAAGGTCCATACTCTTTAAGTCTGTACTCTTTTCGGCACTCATTCTAGCAAGTTTTATACAATTATTATATATAATAAATATATTACAAGCAACAACAAAAGTTTTACTACTCAGGAGAGCCAATCCCCACAGCAAAAATCACTGCTTCATATTTAACTTCTTTACTATACACTACTCACTCCTTATAAAAAAAAAAAAAATGATTTACTACTGAAGAAAGACAGTCTCAATACAATCACTGCTTCAGTTTCAAGTTCATTACTGTACGTCATTTACTCAGTGTTCAAATTTTAATTACTTTTCTTTTCTTATAAATGGAATGTTCTCTACTTGCCGCGCTGCGTAGAATGAAAATCTGGAACTCGCCGCTTCCACTGCGTCATCAGAAGTCCATTCGTTTAGGGTGCTATGCTCATTAGTAGTAATTAACACCCGTAAATTCTGGTCCAGGGTCGCCAAATATAACAGGGCTATATTTTCTCTTCAACCTTACCAGGCAAGCCATGTTATAAACTGCCAATGATTCCTTTTATTTGATTCGGCAGCTGAGCATATTAATGTAATATATTTACGTGAACATAATATTTGCTAAACCAAGAAAAACCACACATATATGGAACACCAATAACATGAGATGTTTATTGAAAATCAGATATCCAAAAAACCAAAACCGCTCGCAAGCTTAACACAGTCCGTGCTCTCTTTTGTCTCACTGCGATTACATACCTCTCTCATACTAGTTATATTATTCTTTGGCAGCGCCCGCTGACCAAAGATAATTGTCACTTACAGTCAATACTTAGAAGCTAGTCTTAGCGTATATGCTACAATTTACAATTCATGCCTCTCAATGTTAATATTTGTTAATAGAATAAAATCGTTAAACAATTTTTGCACATACAAAAGAACACGCGTGTGAAGCAGCGGGCAAATGCTAGAATATAATAAAATACGCAGACATAAACATACTAATTTTTGTATCAGTAAATAAATATCCACAGATTTGTATTCCAAATTTATTTCTCCATCAGTGCAAAACACATGACTAAGGCACATTAAGAGTTTAATTGATTTGAAATAATCCCAGCGAGCTAAAATCAATTTAATAATGTTCTACTGATTTACACTTCTTGATGTTACATCATAAATAAACGAATTTTTATTGATAATATTTTGTAAACAAAACCACAATTTTGATTGCCTATTTTGACATTTTAAGAACCATTTTTTGCATTGGAGCACAGCCTATTTTAGAAACCTAAAATAAGATTTTTAGAACCTCAAAATCAGAGGTCTAATGATAACGCAACCACATCAAAACTCTGTACATGGGTACTACTATATCAATATATTCTCTCCACTAGGCATCCCAACATCCTTTAAGACCCTTCTGGTAAACCTTATTTTTATTACTTATATATGTATTTTTTATTTCTCTGATCCACTTCCCCAAAAAAGGTTTTTATTTATTTTTATTTTATTTTTTACTTTGATCGGCCTTTACAAATATTATACTTTCCCGTAGTTATTGTTGGTAAATTTCTCCCCCAATTGGTAATCTTAAATTATCTTTCATAACAAACCATTACTTTTCAATTTCAAAAAGTGAAAAGATGTCATCTAAATTTAAACCAATGGAAGCTGAATGAGAGCATTTTACAGATCCTAACCTAAAATGATAATCAACTGCTATTCTCCATGTGCTCCCAGCTCTTTACCCTCCCATATCTCCTCGCTATTTACTCAACATCTTTTTCTCTCGTAGAAAATTATCAACAAATGTTTCATTATTAAGGTCACAGTAATTGTAATTAATTTTTTTCTCTACTTCCTTTTAGTTTTAAAATCAATCTAACTACATTTTTTGAGTGATAAGTGTCACATGTCGTTCATTGTATTCACACATTTAGATCTTCCTTTCCTGTCATTCTTCCATAAAGTCAATTTCCAAGCAACTTTTACTTTTACATATATTGTGGTATAATTACAGTACCTGTATTTTTATTTAAGCTACAATTACTAATATATTTACTTGGAATTACAATCCACAGCATGTATGCTTAATCAAGGCACCAAGTGTGAGGAATTTATATAAGGGCAAGGAAACAATGTATGATGGAAGTGAACTTTCTTGCCATTCATGACAAATTCAGATTCCTTATCTGAGAGGGTCTAGAAATTTGTGATGTTTGAGAAATATCTATGAATCAATCAACCAGCTGAAAGAGGAAAATTCGTCAGCACAGAAAAAGTAAAGCATGAGGGGATTTTTAAGACTGAAGACTTTTCAAAAAAACAATAATTAGGTGAAGGAGTAAGCAGCTACTATTTTGAGAAGCAAATGAACATGGAGTTGGAATATGAGTGAAACAGTTAATAGACTAATTTTTAATTTGGTAACAAACTAATTGTTACTGTAAATTTTCACATGTCCACAGAATAGCAACAGGAGAGCTGCGAGACCGCCATACAACTGGCACTAGCATTTGTGGATGGAAGCAATGGATATTGACCATGGAGGAAGGAGACACTGAAATAGGGAACTTGGTGTACTTGTAGGGCCACGATTTGTTTCTTCAACCGAAACCTAGGAGCGAATCAGCCGTCGTATACAGTTAATAAGTATTATTGCAGTGACATGAGAAAATTATCACAATTGATGTACTGTATAGTGCTGGTCAAAGTGCTACTAGTGTTTCTTGATCATGGCGTACTGTATTTCCATATTCAAGATAGCATAAATGTAGTTCATTGTGAGAATGCTGCACTGTTGCTGTACCAATAATTTATCTCTTTTTCAAGATCTGCCATGACCTTAGTGATAAAGTTGGCATATATGAAAGCCCATGCTTTATTTTAATCAGAACTTTTATTGAAATTTATTTTTTTTTAAATATTTCTGGCAAGGTCATTAAAGGCGGGAAAGGACTGGTGACAAGGAATTGGAAGGAATTCAGTAATGGTCTTTTGAAGGAAGCATTCGCCTGGAGTGGTTTGAGGAAACCATGGAAAACCCAAATCTGGATGCTTGGACAGGGATTGAAACCGAAGTCCTCCTGAATGCGAGGCCAGAGCATTAATTGCTCACCCACCACACTCATTGTGAAATTTAAATAACTGTCATTTATTTGAGAAACTTGTGTCCATTTAATATTTTTCTTTCTTGTAAATACTTTTGTTTTAATTTTTAATGTTAAACTCTACAAAATAAAGTTTCATAAATATCTGATTTTGGAATAAAGTAACAATTCACACCACATTTGAATTCATGTTATTTATCATTCCACGAACCCTCTTATTTCAATTAACTATTAAATAATAATTAATAATCAATAATAATATTTTTAATATACATATCACAAATGCAGTTCCATTTCAATATATAAGGAAATATAGTTTTTAAAAGAGTATATCATGGACAAAAAACTAGTTTCATACTTAAGAAAATGCACTAGTTAATGCTACATAAAAATAATATTAAAAATGACAAACATACTCACAGGGATTGGTGGCAGGTGGCACTACAGGTATAACCACAGGGCAGCCATTCAAATGAGCAATTGTTCCTTGCGGTAAGTCATGAGAATATGCCTGAGGACTGGGTGAACTGAAAGTATCTGCCATGTAAAAATTTGTGTATAAGCCCACTTTATTTGCTGTACATAAAAACAATTACACAGAACATAGTTTTTAAAATATATATGAACATTTAAATTGTCTACAAAATCTAGTAGTTATTAAAACAATTTCTCCTCTGTTTTGCAGTATGCATTCAAACAAATAATAATTCATCCAAAAGATGGAAAGAAACTCCAAATTTCTCAAGCCCCAATGTGAAACAATGGTTACTTTATTAAAGCAGAAATTTGTAATTATTGATGTTATGAAGCAAGTTAGTTATCAGCATTCCCTTAAGAGCTTGTTACTTAGAGTTTGGTGTTGACTGATTACATACATCATATTATAAATCATAGCAAGGAAATATATTAAAGAATACAAGCTAGAAATTTTAATTTAAAAAATCATGCCTGATGATCCACTAGGAACTGACAGCTGAGTCAGTGGTAAATTGAGCATGTGTGTATATCCAGAAGAAGATGATGAGTGACTTGTACAGAATGGCCTCAACTGAGGTGTAGATAAAACCTGTGAAATAATTTTATTCATTAGTAATTCTATGTGACTGAAAGCAATGAACTACATATACAGTGTAAGTATTTTTGGAACAAAAAGGTAAATCTGTGTTTTGGGATAGCAAAAATAAAGTACAGTGTACTGAAAAAGACTACATTTATTTTATTACAATTGAATACATATTTTTCATTACTTTTAGATTTGGTCTGACTACTCAAATGGTTATGGCATGTGATTGGAGTACAAAAGATCCCCGGTTCAAATCCCAGTCTTGGCTGTAATTTTTACCGGTCTTAAAATTGATCTTCACCTCTGGAAAAGCTTCAATTTGCCAGTACAAAAATGCTAGGATACTCTGTGGTTCAGATTACTAGTTAGACTGAAGGTCCCCTATACCTGGCAGGATTACCAGAGTAATTTAGGGGGTTATGATAGAGGTGCACTGTGCAGCTGGTAAGAAACTCTATGACTAAGTCCTTGAGACCACAGAAAATTAAAATTATTATACATCATCTTTACAGTCTATATTTTAATTAAAACATATACAGATCTCATGCTTTACTAAAAAAAACATACTGAGTGAATCGAAAGTAACCTCAACAAAGCAAACATATCAAGTGTGGAGTAAGCAAAGTCTGACATTTCATTGAGACTGCATTCAGAAAAGTGAGAATCTTTCAATCCAAAGACCATAGAGCATGGCATTCCAAAGACTTTTAATGATGGTTCGTTAAAATGCTTTGGGATATATTTTTGCACGTAAAAGAGCTGATAATGAGAGTAAGGCAAAACAAAAAATTATTTTTATGTATTTTATTACTTTTGTAGATTGCAAAGTATGCCTACACAAAATAAAATACAATAATCTATGATATGATTCTTCAAATTCTAATTTAACTCTTTGGTTAAAGAAGAACGGGCATAGAACAAGACCCGATACCACAGCTTAGAGCCATATGCAGCGAATTAAAGTCGCAAAGTCAACTAGACAGCTAATACAGACAGTGAAACATCCTTAAGGAATAAAAACCAAGCTGTAAACTTACCCAAGTAACTGTAATAGTATATATCCATCACAGTAAACACAACACTTTGTTACGATGTAATATCACCATAATACAACAATTTTAGCCACTTTATAAGTTCTTCGTAATAATAATCAGCCACTAGTAAATAAAATTTGTCATAAATAAAACATAATCCAGAGTTTAAAGCAATTAGGTGGTTATGATAGAGGTGCACTGTGCAGCTGGTAAGTCCTCGAGACCAACACCACGTAAACCTGTATTCTAAACTTCGCGAAACCATAGTTTTAAAGTAGTAACTGAAATCAGCTGTTAGTGTGACATAAATTTAAGTTCTTCCAGTATAACATGATAACATTTAGGAAGATATATGCAGTCAGAAGAGGTAGAGAGTGCTTTTAAATAGAATGTGTAAAGCCGACTTATGGTCCTAGACAGTTTTAGTTATTTCGAACACATCAAGTAAAGTCAGTAAAAGAAAATACTTTTTGGATATGTAATAAAAATCTCTAAACGTAATGCCATAAGCCTTCTTGAATAATAGGCTGTACCTTCATAATAATCTGGCAAAATTAGTGATTTCAGTGTCATGGCGGTACAGTACAAGAAACTGAATATTTTTGAAAATTGATTGTACAGCAATTAGAGAGGAGACTGAGGGCTCTTTGGACAGCTGAGAGACTGCAGAATCGTGTGAAATAAGTTTTAAAGCTCTAAGAATAATATTTCTGCTAACGGAACACAAATACATAATTTTATATGACTTTTAACTCAAGTAATAAACTAGCCATATTTGATGTGAAATAAAAGATAAATTAAATAGAAGCTCTAAAAAATTCACTTGAACCTTCTACCGCTTAAATAAACTGAGTTATTAGGTTTTGTGTTGTAATGGAGCTGAAAACCCAGATTGACTTTTTACTCCAAATCTGTTAACTTTACAGAAAATTTCATATGGACTTAAATTCCTCGTTGCACCAAATTCTACTTACTAATAAAGTTTCAGAACTCTACAGTTCGTATTTCCCGAGATTGGAGAACTATGTTGCATAGCGGAAGTTTACCCTGGTGGGGAGATGATGAACATATAGGCGATGGACGCGGCAGTCAGTCAGTTGTTTGTGGTTTCATGAACCATAAGGTCGTGTTGCTGTGTTCAGCGTGAGAGGCGTTTGGGCTGGGAAGGCCGGAAGCTGTTGTGGTCAAGGCCAGAAGCTGTTGTGGTCATAGCCATGTTGGAATTTTAATGTGTTGCAGTTCGGTTTCGTTAATTAACATGTGACTTTGAAAATCATGCAAAAGGGGTTTTGGTCTGTCTGTTGACACTTCATAATTTGCAATTATTTTGGTAAATAAATTTTCGATCACCTTCAACTGTAATGGGTGTATAAATTATGAGAAGAATATAGTGAGTTATAAATGAATGCAATTTTTCTCGACGTTGTTTATTCATAAATGTTTCTCGGGAAACAAACCGAGTAATGTTAATATTGATGCACAATATTTTGGAGACATAAATCTCCATCGCCATCTTCAGGTGCAGTTGTAAGCCTTGAGCGCGTTGTTTGAAAACTGGCATGGCAACAACAGACGTTGTTTTGTTGCCTATCAGCATCTCAGACGTCATTAGATGCCCGCAGAACACAAAAAGCAGAGCGTTGGCGACGAGCAGCCTCAATAACAGGAATCCATGCATCAGTTATCTGGAACCCACAATCCCTGTTAACCAAATCAGACGCGATGCGAATTTCAAACGCTTCTTTAATGACGCTGTCCCAGAAGCCGCTCGCATGTGTCAGCATCTTAGTTGCTTCGAAATACGAATCCATGTCCTTCTGCCAAACATGTACCACCACCACGGATTTGTCCTTTTGCTCCAGGCAAACATGTTGGGCATGTTCTAAACAACGTTGATTAACACACAGTATCGTCTGGTTGATGTAGTTCTTTCCACATTCACACGGGATGAAATAAACTCCTGGTGTTATGGAGCCAGAGTACGGCAAGAAGGCTAAATTATCGTGTGGACCATTATCGTGGTTATTAGGCCTGCGTTTTATTTCCCAGTGTATAAAAAGCCAACACACACGAACCTGTATCTAAACACGCACAGTCATCATCACCCGGCACAGCGCAAGATAGTACTCACTACTCTTGTCCACAGATCATGGGCAATATGTGATAAAGACAGCCTTCCTAGTGAGTTAAAACATCTATGTGATACCTTCAGAAAGAATGGGTACAGTGAACATCAGATACAGTTGGAATTCCGGGAAATAAAACACATTGTTGATTATCAAATTTATAAATATGTTATTCAACTAGTTAACTAACTGCATGCTGATTTTCAAATAAAAAATATAAAAATTACTATTTTTATATTATATAATGTTGCATATTTTGACCCTTTTTTTACATTTTTCATGCATGCTTGCATGCACATTTCTAGCTTTTCAGGTTGCATATAATCCGGTCTCTACTGATTATGAACATATCTGCCATGAGGTATGGAGACAGGAAGAAGCAAGCCATCATTCGGCCAACTGTCAGTGTAGTGGTATGTCAGACTAGTGTCAGTCAAGTGTGGCTGATCTGTGTGCTACATTTCATGTTGATTGGTTCTAGGCAAAAAAGAAGTTTGCAACATTTTATTTTTATCACTGGTTGCAGTATCAGCATTTTATTTAAGATCATCAAAGGGAATGTGTTCAATTAGGCCACCAGTGCAAACCAGACTTCATTCAGGCTGTTTACGAATTTTTTCTCATTTCTTCTTCACAAATCCTCTTAAATCAAAATGAGATTTGCCATGATGGTTAAATCTTAAAAGTAACATAATTTACCAATTATGTAAATGTGCTTCACTCTTGATGCCATTCAATGTAATTTTCTTGTAATTACTTTAACTGAATTTTCTATGGATAAACCCTGAAGTCCTACAGGAAAAGATGACCATGATTACAAAATTAAATTTAATTTCAGGCATAAGTGTGTGGGAGGATTTTCTTTTATAAGGAAAGGGGGGAATCGGGGATTGGAATAAATTACCAAAAGAAATGACGAAAAATTTACCAAAAATGTTAAAAGAATTGAACAAGGAAATTAGTAGAGGGAAAACGTAGGTGGTAAAAGGAAAGGGTAAAATGGGTGCGTAGGGAAATTGCCACTGAAGCAATCAATCCATTGCAATTAAATTAATACCATAGCAATTGTCAGAAAAATAAGAGTTTCTTGTGTATGAATCTAAAAGGGGAACTACGATTTTCAGAATCAACATTTACTCACTTACACGCTGCATGACTGCCCCGCCCCCCACCTTTCTCTCTCTCTCTTTCAGTGCCAGAAAAAATCTGAAACTTTCCTATAATTATTCAGTCATCTCAAGGTTTAAAAGTAAATATTTTCATTTGAACTCAAATTTAATATAATGGGGGGAGAGAGAAATTGTATAGATCAATATCGAACAAATGAATCATTCCTCTTTCCCCATTTGAGGAGGGGGGGGAAGGTATAATCAAAATTTTTACACTTAAGTGAAAAAATTTCAAGAAAATGGAAAAAAAACAAGACTGCTCTTCTGTTTTTATCTAGCCGACCAATAGTTCATGAATAGTTTATCCGTAAATTACCAGCACAAATCTGAACTTCCATATGATGAAGCTGTGGGGCATAGCTAGTAAATACAAATATATTAACAATGAAATGCCAATTATGTGAGGCAGTCTCATACAGCACCCACCCTCCACAATGTTCTATTTGTTGATGAAGGGCTAAGACCCGAAAATTTCAGTGGCTTTTGTGTTTGTATGTTCATACCATCCAATCATTCAAGGTAAGAAGTGGTTCATTTCCATATTCTAATTTTTATATATATGTCGTACAAGGAAACAAAAGAAACTGGTTAGGGAAAAAATAGGATAGGGGGACAAAACCACCACTTATTATAGACGACAGCTGGACAGCATAAACACACAAAAAAGACATGAACATATATGAAACATTGTAATTATTGGGCATGTAACCACTTCTCATCAGTAAGAAATGCACACACAAGGTAAGTGTTATGGTCCAATTGTTGTGATTTGTGACAGATGAAGCAAGTTTACACGTGCCACAGTGAAAAGGCGTCTTCTTACCAAAGATTCAAGATGAAAAGAAAACAAAGGCATGAAACAGTCTGCATTATTCATGAAGAAGGTGAATCTGCAAAACACAAAGAACACAAAAACTCTGGATATAAAATCTAGCAGTGAAGATGAAAAATATTTTACAAAGGCATGTGTTGTATCTGTAAAAAAAAAGGTGGTCATTGTGTAAGTGCATGTCCAAATAAGTCAATACACATACATCAAGTGCATTTACAATGACTACTTCACATGGATCAGTTGTATTAAGTAATGTTTGGGACATAGACTCAGATGTAACTCATCACATCTCCGGATAAAAAAGTATTTTTCACACATCAGTAAAACTTTGACTACTAAAAATGTTGTGACAGCAAATGGCATTTCACAACACCTACTATTGGAAAAGGTACTGTAAATGCAAAGATTACAGGTAATACACTGCATATAGTTACATGCACATTGAAGACACTCTTTTAGTACCTGGCATTAGCCATGGAATTCTGTCAGTTAAACAGTTAACTGAAAATAATAGGAAAATTGTTTTTAATAAAAATGGATGTTGCATTTATGATAACAATAGAATTTACTATCAAATGCTGAAACAAAGGTCATTTGTTCGTAGTGAGAGCACATAATAATTTTTAAAAAAATTGTTGTAAATATGTTACACTGTGAAACATTAGATTTGTAGCATCAAAGGTTAATGCATGTGAGCAAGAATTGAATTTTAAATGGTCAAATTCCTGCACAGTGTAATGACTGACTAACATGAAAAGCTACATGACTGCCATTCAAGACACATAGTGTACTGGCCGAGTTTAAAACATGGAATATTCAGGTTGGAAAAGAAACTGACAAAACCTTAAAGCAAGTTTGAACAGATAATGGAATTGATTTTTGTTCAAAGAATTTGGATATTTTCTGTGAGAGCAATGGCACTGTATATGAAAAGACAATGACCTCCACACCACAGCAAAATGGGATAGCAGAGAACTCTCATGAATCTAGTGGGAAGCAAAATCAGCAGTAGTAGGTTGCCTAAAGCAGCTAGGGCCAAACTGATATATACTGTCACCTACATCAGGAACTTGGTCACTAACATTCACAAAGAAGTTAAAACTCCATATTAACTATGGGTAGGCAGGAGGCCAAGTGTTGCTCATCTTCAGACGATAGTTTTAGTGCATGTTCCTAAACAAATCTGCCACTCAGACTCTCACAAGAGCCAAGAAAATTTTTTTGGTTGGATACTTAATATATTGACATGGGTACAGGACGTGAATGCCACATACTCGACAAGTCGTGGAGTCGTGTAACTGTATATTAATAGAAAGGACCAGTGATGAATCAGAAAATATCAACAAACCTGAAGACTCTACCTTCAAACAACAGGATCGAGAAGGTACTATCAGTTTTGATTGCAGTGATGAGATTTCAGGTAGCAATCATGAAGGGAAAGTAGAACATCCGTCAAGTGGAAGTGAAGAAGAAGCCTCCAAAGGGTTTCCAGACAGAGGGAGTGAAAAGGAAGAAACTTTGGATAAAGGTGATCGAAACAGCTGTTCCAAGTAAAAAAAAGGACTACCAAAGCGAAGCTCTGCAAACTCTAAAGCAAATCAGCAAAAAACAATACGATTCTTCAGGAAGGTGTTCTATAAACTCAAAGAAAGGTGATAACATAGAACAACAATCTCATACAGTTCATACTAATAATATTGTGAAACTGTCTTCATTCAGTGGGGCATTAATTCTGCTGAAGCAGCACAATGGTTGGGAACTATGACTGAAGGAATAGAATCACTGAAGGAGCACAATGCCTGGTCACTGATTATGCCACCTCCAAATGCAAAAATTTAATCATTAAATTCAAATGGGTATTTAAAAGGAAGACAGCAGGAGAAGCTGAATGTTTCAAGGCGTGCTTAATTGCAAAGGGTTTTCTCTCAAAAGTACTTTTTGATGTGTATATAATCTCTTAGAGCTATCAATGTGTTGTACATCTTGTATTGTGCATTGAGTATGTGACGTTTAATAAAATGTTCTTCATTAGAAATAAGGTGATGGTTAAAGTTTGTTTTCGCATTCCATGCTTAATAATTAAAATTAATAGTAACGATGATGATAGGTCAAAGTCAGATTCACATAAAAATTCTAGCAGTTGCAGGAACACTGTGACAGTAAACTATCATGAATTAAGTAATGAATTAGTAGTAAACTAATCACTAAGCCCCGGATTTTTAGGTTCTAAAAAATCAAATTTAGGTTTATTCAACTCACGTTTTAGGCTTTTATAGGTTTTTAAAATTCTGATTTAGGAACTTACACGTTTTTAAGAGAAATAAAATTTAAAACACGTTACATATACTGCCATAGTGTTAAAAACATTGTGACTTTATAATACAATGTCAAGTACTGCTTAAAAACTTCTGACATGGCATGGCTCTATCACATGAAAACATGCAAAATAAACCACTATAATGTTCACAACATTTCGTCTTTATTGTGTGTGGTAAACAACTCATTTAAAAATTCTAATATGACACTGAACAAGGAAATACTCGTATTTTGACAGATTTTCAGGAGTAAACCCTCCTCTCTCTTCCGTTAAAATTCTCTTGAATGCGGAAAAACTACGCTCTACATCAAATGAGGTAAGAGGGGCGAACTTCATATCAGCAATTTCCTTAGGATTCCAGGACAAACTTTCTTTTTCCTTTAGTCCAAAGAGGATACGGCCTATGTGTTCCATCCGCTTGAAATCTGGACTGCGGACTAAAACAATTCCTGCTTCTTAGCTATAGACACCCCAACTGGTCCAGGAGCCTCTTTGGCCCTCACTTCATGGATGATTTGAAGTGAGTAGAGTGCCTCCCTCCAACTTCTCAATTGAAAATTCTAGGTTGTAAAAATTTGCCTTTATGTAAGTCAACTCCTGTACAGCTGGTACTGAGTGCAACGATTTCTTTGCATTTACTATAGCAATAGCTTCGCTTTCATCTAATGATTCGATTATCGGCATGATGCTTTCATAGTTTTCTGCATAATATATTGCGGCTGAGAGACAGGTCTCCAATCGTGACACTACTGGCTCGGGAGGAACGGGTATTGATGGAAACTTTTCCCTGAAAGTAACTACTCGACTTGGCACTTACAGGAATATTTTCTTCACTGAAGAAATTATCTTGTTAACAACACGGTGCTGTTCCCAAATTTTTTCAGCTACCCGGTGGAGCCCATGAGCTAGTCAGGTGACATGTGCCATTCGGGGATGGAATGCCTTCAAACACTCCCCTGTTTCGATCATATAAGCTGCACTGTCTGTCACCAACAACCGCAACTTATCCTCGTGTTTTGGATCTGGACCCAACACCTTTAAAGCATCCCTTACAGTAATTGCCACAGTAGAGTGATTTGTCATTGGAAGTTCTCTGCACATAATGACACGGGGTTACTAGGTTCCTCAAATGCTAGCTTGCCCGTATCTGCCGCAGGCATCTGTCTCATCTACAGTTAACCAGATGAAGTGGTCAGCAGTATTTCTTCAATGGTTTTCTCATACATCTGAGGCAAGTAATTCTTTCTTAAAGTGGATTCATCTCATATTTTTCTGTTACATTGTTTTTCCAAAAAGGTTTTCAGGACTGCATTCTGGAGTGATGAAACTGTTATATTAGCGGCGGTGAGAGCTTCACCCAGACGCAAATTCAATGAAAGTTTGGCACCCAGCATTGAACTTGTAATGAAACTCTGCTTCTGTTTGGGAGAATTTCTCCTGGTAACATTTGCCAAATGAGTTTCTGAATTCTGATGCTGTAGTACATGGGATCGTTTAACTGCAGGCACCTATATAGAAGACAAAAATAAAAATAGTCCACCTGAATATAAAACACCGGATAATACCCAGTTAATATTATGAAATTTCATCAAGTGGTCTACACTCTGTTACTTTAGAAATGAAAACAAATAAAATCTAATTTTTAAAAAAAATATATAAAAGATACGTTCAAATTAAACTTACTGGTTTTACACATGCTTAACAATATATAATTTTCCCAACTGTAGAAAACTTCTTTTCCGTTCCAATCCACTCTCTCAGGACACTACTTCTTGAGGATTTATGTTTAGGCATGATTGCTTTTAAAGAAGGAACTAAAAGTATGTAGGCCTACACAATGTTTTAATTTCCGTGTTACCACTGAACGATGACGGTATACAACTGTTAATATCTTAGAAAGGGTTTGCGTTCCTGAGATTTTTAATGTTTAACATGCTATGTTTCTAACTAGCTTTGTTGATTTTTTTTTACTGAAAGTAAATCTTTGTAATAATGTGAAGTTGCCACACCGCAATGTTACAGCTTTTCTCAATGTTGCCGTTAACAATGAGGTTAAAACACATCATTTAATATTGTGGTGAACAGTTATTCCAATTTAAAATAAATGCACTTGTTTCATACGTAAATGTAGTCCATTTACCCTCCAAGTTCAGCTTCACCCTCAGACTCTACGAGGAATCAAACGAAATGTTTGAGAAGGAAGGGGAAAAAGGAAGCAGCCGTAGCCTGTCAATAAGGCACTGTTACAGCATTTGCCTGGAGGGGAAAAGGAAAACCACGGAATACCATTTCAGAACAGCCGACGGTGGGGTTCGAACCCATGGTGTCTCCCGAGTCAAGATTAAAAGACCACGACCCGTGCCCCTGAGCTAATCTGTTCGGTCATTTATTTTATTTAAGTAACAAAATTATAGTTGGACTGGATTAGTACGTCAAATTAGGTGCTTTTAGGTTCTAAAAACCGAATTAGGACATTTTAGGTCATAACATAAGATTTAGGTTATTTTAGGTCCTATTAAATTTATGAATATTATTAGTTTATACAAAAGACGAAAAAGGAAATTAAAATTTCGAGAATATTAATTTGGGAACAAAATAGGTTCGAACCTAAGAATCCGGGGCTTACTAATCACTAACTGATGAAATTTAAAAACATTAAAACTGTTATATGAAAGTGGCAAGTACCAATAAGCAAGCTATTGTTATGAAACTGACAACCATTGCTATATATTAATCACATGTCACTGTTAAATTTTATTAAAGTCATTTCTTAGTTGTTAAAAACATAATTGGTTTTTATCATATTCATTAACATTCATGACACTACAACAACAAAACCTTCGCACTGCCACTATAAAGCATGCGTACATTAAATAAAACACAATTCATGCATAAATACCATAGAATGAACTGCAAAAGTTTACTAATAGAACCATGAATGGAGGAAGCAAAAGGAAGACAGTTTTTGTATCAACTAAAAGGAGTGGAGAGGCATAAATAAAGAGTAAATAGCTTTCAAGACAATTTAAATGGAGTATTGCCTCTATAAAACTATGTCAAAACTAAAGATAAATGACATGGAGATATAATTATTTTTTAAGCTTTATACTTTATTACTCTTGCTTATGCTCTTAAGAAATCGAGGACACATATAAGGAAATAATAAACAAATTACTGCTGCCAATAAATAACTGCAAGGTGGCAAAACATTTCTTATAAATAATATTTTTAAGCTATGAATTATTTACCTGGGA
Source organism: Vandiemenella viatica (assembly GCA_031002005.1). Taxonomy (NCBI): domain Eukaryota; kingdom Metazoa; phylum Arthropoda; class Insecta; order Orthoptera; family Morabidae; genus Vandiemenella; species Vandiemenella viatica. Next base: position 290,167,440 of record JARYHS010008074.1, read on the forward strand.
GGAACTACGAATGGTGATATTTTTTAAAGGTAACTTGAAGGAATCCGATGACAGACTAATGAAAGTTTTTGAACCTTCATTTGATCCTTCCGTTCCAAGTTTTAGGAAAAAAGATAAAATATTCTTTATGTTATTGAGAATCGTCTGAAAAAGCAGACAAATAAATCAAAATATTTTCAACAGCACTACAAACAAAACTGAATCAATAATATGTATCTTTCTAACCATCAAATAAATTTTATAACCAAGACATTCTAGCCAGTCAGCTGGAAGGTTATAATAATTGTAGAAAGAGTGAACTCAAGCTCTTAAAAAAAAAAAAAAAGACATTTGATCAATTAAAATCAACTGACAATCTGACTAACTTAATTTCATTATAAGGAAGTACACACCCTGCTTGCAAATTATCTGCACACCTTTCTTATCATGCTACTGTTTGTGAAAATTGTAACACCAAGAAGGAGATGTGATTACAATGGAACTTTCTCCACTGATTAAGGACATGACAACACAAAAATGATTAGAATTAAGGAGCTGCACATGCACTTTGACTATGAGAATTCAATACAGTGTGAAGTCACTACTAGGTGCTGAATCAGAGCCTGTAGACATGGTAACATGGAATCAAAGAATGCCTGGATGTGTTGCTGGACAATATGTAGGAGGCCATTACACTTGGCATTTGTCCACCATGCGTAACCACAATGCAGCCTACTTGATTAAGTTCGCCGTGGCAGCATCCAACACGTATGCAGCCATCACTGTAGGACGTATGCAGCCATCACTGTAGGACAAGTTGATTCCATATGCATCACTGTAGTAGCAGTGTATCCTACACAAGATGCAATGTGACAGTACAACAAATCCATTTCTCGGAGACCGATAATTTTGCTGCATTCAAACTCTCACTCATACTGATATTGGGCGCTTTGAAGTCAATGAGGCATATCAGGCACTTGCTTGTAGGTTTCAATTTAATTTGATGGCTCTATACTGACTGAGCAAGCATAGCACTGACCTATCTGGTCACTCAAAAGAGGGTACTACTATGCATACTTGCATGTCATCTCTCTACAGTTTAATCACTTATAATAAGTGATAAGTTTCACTGCTCCAAACATATTCTAATTTTGGAATGATTTAGACCATTTCTTCTGGGTACTGCAATTTTCACACACAGCATGATTACTATCTTAAACTGTTTCAGTATAATTTTATGTACCTGCCAAGAACTACTACCAGCATTAAACTATATAAGGTTAGTTAGGATTTAGTAACTGTTGTTCTATGTCCATCCAGCTCCTATCCTTGATAGCTTTACCTTAGGTCTTTTTCTTCACTCAACCTCAATCAAATCGAATGAAAGGGAACAAAAGTAATATGCAATGTTGTTGTAGGGCATTTTCCCAAAGTTGCTTGGTTAATTAATTGTTAATAAACACCATCAATGTAACTTTTTTAATTTTTTTTTATTGCCATACACATTTCATCTCTCATCGATGATGAATAAGCACTGAAATTTACACTTAGTATTTAGATCATACAGATTCATATTTTACATAATCCTAAAATTGTTTTTGCTGGTTGTTTATCAATTAACTAGCTTTTAATCCCCTCAAAAATGGTGGGTTGAATGTAGTATGAATGGAGACGAGCTGCAGTGAGGACACATCTGGGTGGGACCCCGACAAGTTGTGTGTGTGTGTGTGTGAGTGTGTGTGTTGAATCAAAAAAATGAGGAGGCCGCGTTTTGTCATGGCATCTTTCTGTCATTGTTGTTTCTTCGTGTGGTGAATGTTTTAGTAAGCATCTGTTTCAAGGAGGAAACAGAAGGTCAAGAGGAGACTGATCCAGCGTGTAGCCTCAAGCCTTAATTTGAGTCTTTTTTTTAGCCGTTTTCTTGGCCCTGTTGAACAATCGACTGATTGACAATAGAAAAGAATTAGTCACATTCTGACACCAGCCAGGAATAATTTAAGTGTTGGTAGGATTTCATTTACTGGCCGAGTTTATTTTTGGTGTAATACTAAATAAACATGTAATTTTTCTCAGTGATATATTTTTATAAATTGATTTTTTTAAATCCTGTATTAGAGTTTTCTTTTTTTCTTCTTCTTTTTTTTGTAATTAGAGTGTATAAGCCCAATTTACACCTTCCGATGCGATCCAAAAATATTCATAATTCATTTGAACAACCAGACCTTGGATCTTATGAAGAGATCAACCAGAATTTCTGTGAGAATTTGGGCGAGTATATATTCACAATGATCCAAGACATTTCAAGATCTCGATGTGTGAGTGTAGACTCTTCTTCTTTAGTGCTGAAATATAATCTTCATGAGTGTCCAGTCAGATAGTGTCATGGGAACATAACATTTCAACACCTAGCTCTGCTGTCTTTATCAGGTGTCAGATGGCTAAGGCAAGAGAATATTACATCAAACCAGCCTCTCACTCCTTCAGGAGAGCATTTGGTTAATGCATTTCGATCCTGACAGAAACACACACTTGTCAAAATCTTACCATCTGAAACTGACCACGAGGCGCTCACCTTACTCATGGGATTAGGACTACAGCAGAGATTAGCCTGGATTGGGAGAAGACTAAAGCTTGGCGCATCGCCAAATTCAATCAACTGGTGGGAACACACCATTGTGAAAAAAATCTTGGGCCAAACCACACCTCTCCAGTACATGCTTTAACAACACAAACGTCTCCTTGCTAACCCCAAAACACATACTCACATAGGGCATTGTCTGCATAATAGTACAGATCATGTGCAGCCTACCTGGAGAAGAAGGAGTAGAAAGACAATGTGGGCCTGACGGCTCTTGAAGAGGGTCAAATCACTAAAGATCAATACCACAAAGACCAAGCACAAATAACTAAGTGCTTTATGCCACAGAAATGACAGTTTTTATCAGCACATAAGGGCAACACAACTGTTCTGCTGTCTACAATATGACAAGACAAGAAGGTGATAGGCTTTCTAAATAATGCTTCTTACAGACCATTGGATGCCAACCCTACTACAAATGTTGCGAGAAAAACAACCAGACATAGGTGACTAAGAGAATTTAGCCATAAGCAGCGAGGCCTCCAAGGCTATATAGCTTGTCTATAGTTCACAAGGAGTTTGTGCCATCATGTTCTATCATAACAGGCTTAAAGGCCAAGACGGTGAACTTGTTCGTCTGTCCAACTGGTTTGATGTATTGTCGGAGGCTCACTCAGTCCCACAATTGTCATCCTGCGAGATGACAGCCCCTCAGCCCGCCAGGTCTGAGCAAATGCAGAAGGGCATTCTGATAGTTGGGAGCTCTAATGTTAGGCGGTTATTAGAGCCCCTTAGGGAAATGGCAGATTACTCGGGGAAGAAATCCAACGTCCATTCAGTGTGTATTCTGGGTGGCCTGATCCGAGATGTGGAACAGGCCATCCCGGATGCCATAGAAGGGTCGGGGTGTAGCCAACTAAAATTTGTGGCTTATGTCGGCACCAATGATGCTAGTCGCCTTGGATCAGAGGTTATCCTCTCTTCCTTCCAGCGGCTGGCTGAAAGGGTGAACTCTGTGGCCAGTGACCGCAAGATATCGGCAGAGCTAACCATTTGTAGCATCGCAGACAGAGTTGATTGTGGACCTCTGGTTCAGAGCAGTATTGAGGGGCTGAACCAGAGACTACAACGTTTATGTGATGACATTGGCTGCAGATTTCTCGATCTTCGCCATAGGGTCGAGTCTTGTAGGGTTCCGCTTAATAGGTCAGGAGTGCACTACACACGTGAATCGGCTACACGGGTGGCAGGGGCCGTGTGGAATGCACTGGGAGGTTTTTTAGGCTGAGGGAGGAAGATCCGAAACACGAAATTCAGTTAGCGGCAACCCAATCAGATGCAACACTGGAATGTAGGAGCAACATAAAAGAATCTCGACAGTTAAAAGTTCTTGTAATTAACTGTAGAAGCGTTTGTAACAAACAACCAGAACTTGAAAGCGTTATTTGTAGTCCAGAAGCGGATATCGTTATCGGTACAGAAAGTTGGTTGACACCAGAAATAAGTTCCACCGAAATTTTTAAAGATAGCATGAATGTTTTTCGTTTTCTCATGGAGGTGGAGTGTTTATAGCTGTGAGTAAATTTCTCCCATGTAATGAAATAGACGTCGATACGATCTGTGAAATCATATGGATTAAACTCAACGTTGCTGCGTCAAAACTCATCATAGGCGCCTCCTACCGTCCACCCGATTCCGACATAGCTATCGTCGAGGAGTTAAGAAATAATGTAAATAGTATAGCTAGCCGTTTTAAGGATCATGCTATGATTCTAGGAGGTGACTTCAATCTGCCTTATATTGACTGGCGTAATTACGTTCACATCACAGGTAGCAGGGATAAGGCAGCTTCTTAAGTAATTCTCGAGTTGTTGTCAGATAATCATCTCGAGCAGCTAGTTAATGAACCTACGCGGTGTCATAACGGTAGCGAAAACCTTTTAGACTTGCTGGTTACCAACAGGCCAGAATTATTCACCGACATTTCAACGACCACAGGAATAAGCGATCACAAAGCAGTAATTGCGACTATCAAATTAGTGACCAAGCGAAAAAGGAAAAAAGGGCGGACTGTATACAGATTCAGTAAGGCCTCAAAGGAGTGTTTTAGAACCTACCTGAGGAATAATTACCATAACTTCAAGTCAACAAAGGACACCGTTGAAGAGATGTGGCATCGTTTTATTCATATAGTCAGGGAAGGGATGGAAATACATATACCGAAGCGGACAATAAAGGGGGAGAATGATCCACCGTGGTACACATGCGAAGTCAAAAGATTACTCAAAAAACAAAGGAAAATATATGCACGCTCAAGAAGGAAGGGGTGTCACAGCGATTTAGAAACCTTAGCTGATTTAAGAGGACGTATTAAGAATGTAATGCTCGAGGCCTTCAATGATTTTTCACTCCAACTCTCTCTCTAAGAGTCTGACAGAAAACCGAAAGAAATTTTGGCCATATGTACGAAAAGTCAGTTGTACCAACAGTAATATCCCAGCACTAATTCGTGAAGGTTCCAAGGTTAATGAAAGCCGCGATAAAGCTAACGTACTAAATACTGTATTCAAAAATTCATTTACAAATGAAAATAAGGATACTATTCCCGTTTTCCCAGGCCGTGGCGAGTCGGTGATGGAATCATTACGAATAGATAGTGCAGGTATAATTAAGCAATTAGAGCTCCTGAATTGGGGGGAAATTATCGCAGAATGCAATCAGTGACGGATATGATAAAGGAGCTGGAATGGGATTCATTGCAAGACAGGAGGAGGATGAGGAGGGTCATGGGAGTGTACAGGGCATATACTGGTGATGAGGCATGGAAAGATATTGCAATAGGTATGAAAAGTAGTGCATGGAAGGGAAAAGATGACCATGACCACAAGCTGGCACTTGATTTCAGGCACAAGGGTGTGGGAAGATTCTCTTTTTTAGGTAAGGGTTTCAGGGATTGGAATGAGTTACCAAGAGAAATGATGAATAATTTACCGAAAACTTTGAAGGAATTTAAAGATAAAATTTATAGAGGGCAAATATAGGTGGGTGCAGGATAGGGGGAAGATGGGTGTGTAGGGATATTGCCACCGGAGCTTGTGCTCCATTGCAATTAAAAATTAAATTAAAAAAAAATTAGAAAGCACCGGGCCCGGATGGAATTCCAGTAAGAGTATTTTCAGAGTATGTGGCGGAAATCGGGCCATTTCTGTCTGATATATTCAGTAAATCATTAGAAGAGCGAAAAGTACCTTCAGACTGGAAAATCGCGCAAGTAACTCCGATTTACAAGAAAGGTGATCGAAATGATCCTGGAAACTATCGTCCCATATCTATAACATCTGTTTGTAGTAGAGTTATGGAGCATATTATATGCTCGAACATTATGAATTTTCTAGATGATAATAATTTGCTTCCAACAAATCAACATGGATTTCGGAAGAAAAGATGATGTGAAATACAGCTGGCCCTATTTACACACGATGTAATGAAATTTATCGATGCAGGTTCACAAGTAGATGCAATTTTTTTAGATTTCTAGAAAGCCTTTGACTCTGTGCCACACAACCATCTTTTAGCGAAGCTTCGAGCATACGGTATAATGGATCAGCTTTGTGAATGGATAAAGGATTTTCTAACTGGTCAGTCGCAGTATGTTGTCATTGAAGGAGAAAGTTCTTCTAATCTAGATGTTACATCGGGGGTACCTCAAGGAAGTGTAAGGACCACTTCTTTTATTAATTTTTATAAACTATCTCGGAGACAAAGTGAAAAGCCTTTTTAGATTGTTTGCTGATGATGTGGTTATTTATAGGGAAGTAAGAAATTTGGCTGATTGCTTAGAAATTCAGCGCGATCTGGATGTTATTTTGGCTTGGTGCGCTGAGTGGCAACTTATTCTAAATTGTAAAAAGTGCAAGACAATGAGCATAACGAACAAAAAGAATCCAATTGTTCAGAAATACGAGTTAAACAGAACAGTTATTGATATGGTCGATTATATGAAATATTTGGGAGTAACAGTATAAAGGAACATGAAATGGGACATACACATTAATTCGTTAGTAGGTAGAGCAGATTCTACGCTGTGATTCATACGTCGAATCTTGAAAAATTGTAATGAACAAACAAAGGAGATAGCGTACAAATCTCTTGTGCGTCCACATTTGGATTATTGTTGTGCCATTTGGGAGCCGCTTTGTAAGGGGTTGATCAAAAGTATAGAGAAGAGCCGCTCGATTTGTGACCGCTTGCTACAGTCCTTATGAAAGCATCACAGAACAGATTAGTAGACTAGGTTGGGTGTCTCTGGTAGAGAGACGACACACATTTCATTTAAACTTATTGGTAAACATGCGTACTCCCACTTTCACTTTTGAGTGTAGTGAAATACTTCTACCACCAACCTATCTGAGTCGGAAGGACAGGAAAGATAAAATTAGAGAAATAAGGTGCCGGACTGATTCTTATCCCATTAGGGATTGGAATGCACAGCAAAGAGATTAGCTTTGGCGCTGAGCACCCTCTGCCACCCACAATTTTGTATATGTAGATGTAGAAATGCCACTGGAACATCAACTTACCAACCTGCCAAGTTTCTCACCCACCTTCTCAGGCCCTATGAGTTTTTTTTAATCATGTCAACAACTCAGCTGAATCTGTGGAGACCATCTGAACTTTAATTTCTAATTCTGGCACCTTGGTCAATGTTTATGTTGTCTCCCTCCTTGCGTATGTTCCAGTACAGAATAATCTGGATTTGATACACCATCACTTTGAGCTGAGCATTGTAGCAGACCTTTTTGACCACAGCTGATATCTACCTAATTCAGGTATGGTGGAAAGTACAATGAACAGTCAGACGGAATAGCTATGAGGTCTCCACTCTCACAGGTGGTAGCAAATCTCTACATGGAGGATTTCAATGAGAAGGCTCTGTAAAATGCTACCCTCAAGCCCATCTGCTTTTACTGATATACTGATAACACTTTCATTGTGTGGTCACACAGTAGCCAGGCATTAGAATAATTCATCGAATATCTCAGTGGAATACACTCTAACATACATTTTACAATCAAAGTATGAAAGGATGGGTGCCTCCAATTCTTCGATATTCTCGTAAATCTGGAGTCTGATGGAACCTTGGCAAACACTGTGTAGAAGAAACCTACCCACATTAATCGCTATTTATGGCTACCAGTTACTTTTCCACCATGCAGCACAATGCAACACCAAGTTGGTAACATTCGTTCTTATGAGAGCAATTTCTGGCCCCGAGAGATATAAAACATCTGAAGACCGCTTTCAAGCGTAACGGCTACTCGTGATGGCAGATAAAGAGATCCATTATTCCTAGATCATCAATACCAACAAACGAGGAGGAAGAACCCCTAAAAGCTCTTGTTTTCCTCTTTCACACATAATACACTGGGAAAAATAGGAATAAAAAGGATTTTTCAGCATCCTGCCAAGATACTTGACTTCTTCAATCCCATCCAGGTTGACCTAGGACTGAGAATTTATTCTATCTTATGCCAGTGTGGCAAAGATTATATTGGTCAGATTATCAGGATTATCAAGAAGTGAATTACAGGACATAAGTGCCATCTTAAGTCTCCTGCAGTTGGAAAAATCTGCAATAGCCGAGCACTATTCTGCTATTGAACACAAGATAGAATTAATAAGGTCATTCTGTCCCAGGCCTCTACCTTCTGAGCCTCAGTCATTAGTGAGGCATTGGAAAATCAGCTTAATGACAATAATATCAGTAGTGATGGTGGACTATACCTGAGCGACACTTGGAAACCAGTTATAGATTACCTCTCTAGTGAAGACAGCATATCATGCCAGGACATCAAGAGAACAAATGACTACCCAGACTTTGTAGTCTTGACTATGTAGGCTAGTTAGCTAGTGACAGAGTCAGAATGAAAGTGCTAGCATTTTTCAGCAGACTGTGTAGTGAGTCAGTCAACCAAAAGGCAAGTGGGTAGGTTGTCGATGTAATTGTAAGGTTCCCCACTTACAGCTATATAAGGGTGACACGAGTCAAATCAGTCATCAGCTTAGAAACATCAGCAGCCATGTGACACATGAAGACAGCAGAGCCAGCTGCTGTTTTTTACATCATCATCTAGCTAGACAACCAAGAAGATAATATTTTAGTTAGCCTTTTATCTTCCTTTTCTACTGCAAATCTGATGTTTTGGTGTCGTTTCTTTGGTCTTAGTGTAATTTATTCACACAGTAATCAGTTTCATTTTTAAGACCTATTATGTTATCAATATATCTCAACCAGTTTATGATATTATAAGACTTCCTGGGAGATTTTATTAAATTTGCCATTTTCTATATGGTCTATAAATATACTGGCCTTTGTTCTTGAAGCTGTAGATTGCATAGGAATTACTTTTTGTTGCAAGTAACATCTATTATTGAAACTAAAACAGTTCTGCGAGCTTGGCAGTATAGCATGGTTTTAATTCCATCTATGTAGCTGTTGGACAATGTTTAATGTAGATTCTTTAATTGGGATGTTACTGCTTGTGCTTTAAAAGGAAAATTATACCAGTGTTGCTGGTATAGTTATAGATGTTTGTCTTTTATGTTGTCAATGAGTGGTGCTGGGATTTTTATTCTTCTGCTTTCAGTTAATGTGTAGTTTTGGTTAAGAATTCTGTTAGCGTGTTTGGATACGTAATATGTCATGGTTTTTCAAAAATTAATCATGGATCTTAGTGGAATGAGTGGCTTGGGTATTTTTGTATGACTTCTCAATGTTGGAGCAGAAGGGTTTATCCATGTGGCATGTTGCGTTTGTCTTTCTGTGAGAGTGAAATTAGTATTCTTTGGTGATTTCTTCATTTCTGCTTGATATCAACTTGTTGCATCTAATTTTACTTGTGTGGTATTTTGGTATGAATTCTTCTGTTTTACTGGTGAATTCAGTTTTATCCATCAAAACTTTACATTGCCTTTATCCACTTTTGTAATTATTATATTTGTAATACTGATGTTTTTCTTTAAACCTATCAAGTCTCTGTTTCTTTGTTAGTAGTCCTGTTTTTACTACTTGCTATCAATTCCATTGTTAATCCTATATTTAATTGCCTCCAGTTTCCCAATCTTGGAGTAGAGCATATTCAGCTTTGACTACTGCCTTTTTCAACAAATTTTCCCACTGAGGTGTTACATGTGTTGCATCCAAGAACTTTTTTTTTTGTTTTTGTTACTTTGATGAGTTTAAGGTGAAATGAATGAATTTTAGGTGGTGGATTTGTTGCAACATGTCTCATTATATTTTTATTTCACAATATTTTTAGCTGATGTAGTGTTTTGTTGTGTATTTGTTTCATTTTCTTTAATGTCTGAGCTATATAACATTTGGTTTTCACGATTCAATGAGAAAGAATTGATGTGTTGTTCAGTGATTTGACAATTTATAAACGTGTTCTATGCAGAATCTTGTTTAGACTGCCTTTCTTTGTATAAAGGGAGTTAATTTTAAAATTTAACCACAGTTTATTGGCAACATGCTTTGTGTTAATTGCAGAAGCTGAACAACTACCTGCCTTCACATTGATGTATCTAAGAATTACACAACTGCTTTTGCACATCTAGTTGAATTTGATGTTTGCCATGGTTCTGTGTGGTCTGAGATAAGTTCTTTTGTAGTTCTTGAAGAAGCCTGTTGGAAGTGCTTGACAGGACAGAATCAATACAATGTTTTTATACACCAATTTTCCTGTGGTTTGTTAGTTGATCAGTTAACAATAACTTTTTTTTATCATCATACGTCTTTCATCTTTCATTGTCCTGAGCAAGAAATTCTATTGAGAATTCTGAGATCCACAAATTCCAACATGTTGGATAACAAATCACACAGCTGTGTACGAGATCTGATTAAAAATATCAAGGTTGGATCTGTTTTCAAAATAACCATTTGTTTCTGGCATCAATTGTCTTCTAAGAAGGCCATTCCATGCACTTAGTCCAATGCTTTTATAACTGTTCAAAACATTTCTTTCAATAAACTTTTCAAATAGTAAACAGTTGCCTCAATATATCGTGCTGTATTAACTCAATAACCTGAAATTTATTTCCACTGTCTTGATTTTTAATAGTAAAGGCTAGATGGTAAGATCTGGAGAACAGGGTTGCTCACAACCATGTGGGATAGGATGTTCTGTGGAAAACTGTGGCACATTTGTAGTGTACTCTGATGGTTGACACTCACCATTTTGATGCACAACTGACATCTTGTGGAGAATTGCACTCCATAAATGTTTCAAAAACTTCACTATAATACTTTCTGGTTCTGGCCTAGTGGAGCAAATTTGTAATACTCATTTCGCTTATAATAATAATAAAATTCAACACTGGATTTACATTACTGTAGCTCTAGCATACTGTTTTGGCTCTGTGAAAATCATAAATCATATTTCACAAAAGCTAAAATTATTTTTGCAAACAACTGGGTTATGAAATATGTGATGAATGGAAATAAATTTTGCAATAAATTTGATATTGACAAAATGCATCAAAATCAAACTAACTCCTTTACCTTCAGGTACTTCAATAACAACGGTTTTACAATTTTAAAATACCCACTCAAGTTCAACTATTTGTCAGTAATGCTGCTACAAAGTCTACAGTACTTTGAACACATTTCTGAGCACCTTGAAAATATTTATGACTCTCCTAAGCTTGTGTCAACAGCATCCAATGAATCTTATATGACTTGAATAATTTTAAATATACGACTACAAGTTTCTGCACATTTTTGGCAAGTTTTGATGTATGTTCAACGATTATTTTTACCAGCATTCATGAAGGTCATAAACATGTAAAAACCAACACATTATCATACATCCAATAATAAAAAAGGGGCAATGGACATGAAGGTTTCAATATTAGGCCTGTACTTAAAACACTTGCAATTATTTTTGCACTTGCACTATTGGCCTAGATATATCTTAAGCATGCCTTGTAACACTTTCTCTTCTTCCCGAATTTGATATGTTATCAACAGTGCACAGGATGCTAATAATTAAAGGAGAACCTTGTAAAAGCAATGATTGACAAAATTTCAATGAATTTCTCTTTTTAATAATTTTACGTGCTCTAACGTCATCAAAATTTCGGTACAGTTTTTTTCCGAAAGTTTATCAAGGACAAAAGGCTACATTTTCCAACAAGAAATTGTCTTGTTGTACAGTGTGTCATACATGTAAACTGCCTATTATGAAACAGCTGCTCACTAACCATCTATCTAGGCATCTATCTCTGTGCCTCATGCACAAGCCCAAGCTTTAATATGGGTCTCGACTCTTGAAATAATTATCTCTCCAATGGTATCACCAAATGCACAGCCCCATCTTAGTGATGCATGATTCTCTGACAGGGACTGGTAACTGACTGGTAATTCAACTTGCACTGCTGTGCTTAGTTCTTATATGCTTTTTACCATCAAATGTTTTGGAGCTTAGCGCTCTCCCAGTGGGGAAAAATCCCTATAACCACATTCATCCACAATGTGGTGAAGTCCCTAGAATACAATATATTCTCTGCCAAAAATCTGTGCTGAAGCCCACCAGGAATACCCTTGCCACTGTGCCCAAGAATGGCTCATTATTTTAAATACCTTGAAGAGATCCAGAGCAAAACTCTCAACTTGGATTCTATTGTGTAATTCATCCAATATACACTGATCAGCCAGAACATTAGGCCAGGTAATAGAGGATATAGGTTCCCTTTGTAGGAGTTTCACTAAGGATGATAGAGTAGTGATAGTGGGAGGTGCGGCAAATAGTATTGATAGAAACGCGAGTTATAGTATAGAGTGTGACATGAGGAAGGTGGTGAAGGAGGCACAGCATACCAGGGTGGAGCTCATGCAGGTCCTAAGTCACCATGACCGGCCACAATTGAACTATGCTGTGAGGCGGGTTAATGTGGAAACGGAAGTGCTACTTGGGAAAGGCATTAGTTCTGTGTTGGGGGTTGTGCCTGTGAACACCATTGGTAGGTGGGGTTTCACTACTCATGGCCTACACATAAATAGAAGGGGGAAGGGAGTACTTTCTGAGTTGTTAGCTAAAGCAGTGAGGGAGCCCATTTCTAGTGATGATGGGGTCAGGACTGTGCCTTTTTTAGGTTAGGGGCTGCTGGTGAAGGGACTAAAATAGATTATCAAAGTGAGACTGATTGCAGATTCACGATGGGGAAAGTCACAGATATTAAAGAAATAGATGAAGTGCGGTAAAAGTGGGAAAGAGGAGATAAATTCTGAAAATGTAAAGCCAGTAGTAAGAGTGTTAATGGTAAACTGTAGAAGTATAATGAACAAAGTAATCGAATTTGCAAACTTAATAGAGATACACGAACCACAAGTAATAATTGGGGTAAAAGAAGAAGTACTAGACAGTGAGGTTTTTCCTGATGGTTACAGAGTGTACCGCAGAGATAGAGGAGCAATTGGTGGAGGAGTTTCCATACTAGTTAACAAAAATTATCACAGTTCACTGGCGTTCATAGATCAAGACCATGAGTTACTTGGGGTAGATTTCTGGGGTAATAAAAAAGAAAAAATCAGAGTGTTGGCTGTTTACCACAGTGGAAGAATGACAGAAGAGGATGAGGCTCTTGGGGAGAAATTAAATTCATACTCATATTTCAGAGGTGAGAATAGAATGATCATCATCGGTGGGGATTTAAATTTACCAGGTGTAAACTGGGAAGGAAATAAGATAAATAACACAAGGGAACAAAGATTTGCAAATATCTTAATAAGGGAAGGACGATTTACACAAGTGGTTGAGTAAAACACTAGGGGACAAAATATTTTGGATATATTTCTAATTAAGCCCGATGAAAACCTTTTGAGGTATCAAGTAACTGAAGGAATAAGTGATCTTGAAGCAGTTAGAGGGTTCAGTAAACCAGCAGCCAAAAATTGAAGGGGAAATAGGTACAATTATAAAAAGGTACAGGTTTCAAATTTGAAGAGATATTTCATAGAACAATTCAGCAATTGGAAGGAAGGCTCAAGTACAGTAGAGTCAAGGTGGGAAGAGTTCAAGGAGATAATAAGAAAGGGGGAAGAAAAATTTATTCCAAGGCATAAAATAAAGAGAAGTAGAGAACCTATGTACTATAATAGGGAAGTGAGGAGGTTAAAGAGATTGGTAAGAAAAGAACATAACAGAGTTAAGAGACAGCATGGTAGTAGGGAATATTTAAAACAACTAAACAAGGATTTAATAACAGCAAAGAAAATGGCTAAAGATGGGTTTATGAAGAGTATTGTCAGTGAAGGAGGACCATTGACTGATGCATCTAGAAATTTCTATGGCTATATCAGGAAACTGAGGGGAAGGGAGGTTGTAGAGACACTTATAGATAAGGATGGAGAAGAAGTTACTGACGATTTGAAAAAGGCAGAGATTTTAAGTAACTGGTTCAGTGAAAGCATTAGGGACAATGAATCAGAAACAGGAGAGTCTAATTCGGAGAATGAGCTTAACAACACAATTAGAAATGACGATAGTAAAAAATTTGATATTCATCTGAGGAAATCATGAAGGAAATAAGAAAGCTGAAAAAACATAAAGGGGCTGGTGTAGATAATATTTCTACAGATATCTTAAAGATAGCTGGATGTGACATTGTGCCTTATCTTGAAATATTATTTAAATTGAGTCTGGATACTTGCTGCTTACCACAGGACTGGAAAAGTGCAATAGTAGTACCGGTACATAAAGGAGGGGTGAGAAATAGAGTTGAAAATTACAGGCATATCAGTTTGATATCAGTGGTAGGTAAATTAATGGAAAGATTGATATGCAACCACATCAGAAATATACTTGAGGAACGTAAGTGGTTTTCAAGCAGGCAACATGGGTTCAGGCAAGGATATTCATGCGAATCTCAGTTGGTGGGATATATGCAAGATATTTCAGATGAAATGGACAAGGGAGGCCAAATTGATAGTGTAGCACTAGATCTGTCAAAGGCGTTTGACAGAGTATTCCATAAAATGGTAGTAAATAAGGTAAAAACCACTGGAGTGGATGAGAATGTGATTTGCTGGGTAGAAGAATTTTTAAAAGGTAGAAAACAGATAGTTAGGGAGGAAATGTAGTATCAAAAAAAGTGGAAGTAAAAATGGGTGTGCCACAGGGTAGCGTATTGGGACCATTGCTATTCATTATTCTAATGAATAATTGTGTTGATTGTTTACTATCTGAAATTAGATTGTTTGCAGATGACATAATGCTGTATAAAAGAATCAAAACGATAGAGGATTGTAAACAGTTGCAGGATGATCTGGACAGGATATCTAGTTGGGTTGGTAAACATGGAATGAAGATAAATGCAAAGAAGAGTCAGCTTATTAGATACACAAATAAAAAACAAAAGGTTAATTATGAATATAAGGTGGGGAAAGAATTGCTTGCTGAAGACTTGAAATGTAAATATCTTGGTATTACTTTTGATAACAAGCTTAACTGGGAAGGACATATTGGACAGGTGGTAGGAAAAGGTTTCAAAGTTCTGCACTTGTTGGAGAGAGTGATGAGGGAATGTACGAGAGAAGTAAAGGAACTGGGTTACAAAACTTTGGTCAGGCCATTGCTCGAATATGGTAGTGTAGTATGGGACCCTCATTTACGTATCAAATACAGGAGTTGGAGAGGGTGCAAAAAAGGGCTGCTACATTTGTTTCTGGAAATTATCGCAGAATGCAATCAGTGACGGATATGATAAAGGAGCTGGAATGGGATTCATTGCAAGACAGGAGGAGGATGAGGAGGGTCATTGGAGTGTATAGGGCATATACTGGTGATGAGGCATGGAAAGATATTGCAATAGGTATGAAAAGTAGTGCATGGAAGGGAAAAGATGACCATGATCACAAGCTGGCACTCGATTTCAGGCACAAGGGTGTGGGAAGATTCTCTTTTTTAGGTAAGGGTGTCAGGGATTGGGATGAGTTACCAAGAGAAATGATGAATAATTTAACAAAAACTTTGAAAGAATTTAAAAATAAAATTTGTAGAGTGCAAATGTAGGTGGGTGCAGGATAGGGGGAAGATGGGCATGTAGGGAAATTGCCACCGGAGCCTGTGCTCCATTGCAATTAAATAATAATAATAATTATGACCACCTACCTATATCGATATAATCCTGTCCAGGAGATAGCAGCATCACCTAACGAGAATTGACTGTTAGTCAGTCATAAGCACGGTGCATGTAGGATCTGCATGCTATCTGTGTTTAGAATGGGGATCTATCTGAGTATGACAGATGGCAGATTGTGATGCCCCAATAGTTAAGCACGAGTATTTACAAAAATGCGCGACTTGTTGGGTGTTCGAGGAGTGCTGTGGTGAGTGTCAACAACAAGTGGCGAAACAAAGGTGAAACCACATCCACATGCTAAGGGGTTGGGCGGTCACCCCTCATTACAGATGTCAGATATCGTCGGCTGGGCAAACTTGTAAAACAGTACAGGTGGCGAAGCTAACATCAGACATTAATGCTGGACAGAATGCAAGTGTGTCTGAACACACAGTGGATCAAACACTCGTAACGATGGGCCCCCACAGCCAACAACACATGCATGTTTTAATATTAACACCATGACATTGACATCTATGACTGAAATGGGCACGTGACCATCATCACTGGACATTGACACAGTAGTAGAATGTTGCTTGGTCTGATGAATCCCGATACCTTCTTCATCCTGTCGATGGTAGGGTGCGAATCAGTCGTTGTCCAGGGGAACAGCTTCTTGACACCTGTACTGCGGGATGGAGACAAGCTGGCAGCAGCACAGGTATGCTCTGTGGAACATTCATGTGGGCATCCAAGGATCCAGTGGAGCTCATGCAAGGCACCAGTCAATAAGTATCGTACGCTGGTTGCAGACCATGTACACCCCTTCATGATGAGCACGTGTCCCAATGGCAGTGGCATTTTTCAACAAGATAATGTGCCATGTCACAAGGCCAGGAGTGTGATCGAGTGGTTCAAGGAACTTAGTGGGGAATTGCAATTGATGTGCTGGACCCCAAACTCATCAGATCTGAACCCGATCGGACGCATCTGGGATGTGATTGAATGTGGCATCACAGCTCATCGAAACCCCCCCCCCCCTGGAATTTACAAGAATTGGGTGATTTGTGTATGCAGATGTGATACCAACTCCCTCCAGCTACCTACCAAGGCCTCGTTGCTTCCATGCCAAGATGTGTCACTGCTATTATCCGTGCCAGCTATTAAGTAAGGGGTCACTATGTCCTGGCTGAAAAGTGTAGCCCACTAATTGAGATTAGCATGTTGCTGATTAAAAAAAAATCAGCTATTTTCCTAATACACATTTCTGATTTAGTTGAATATTCAAACTCTCCATCAAATTGTCATTGATTTCAAATTAATTTATCTTTAATTTTTAATCCCATTTGCCTCCTCTACTTAATGGGCCAGTTTTAATAAGGTACTTTACCAATTCTCTGTTATTAGCATGTTTTCAGACTCAACTGAAGTATGGCACATTGGTATAACCATTTATCCTCAATATGCCTGTATTATTATAATCCATAACAGTCCCTTTATACTTTTTTGGCTTGCCTAGTTCTCCCTTTATGAGTATTCTAATTTTTCCAGTCATCTAATTCTACTCTTGTGGGGAAGCATCTGGTCTTAATTTTTCACATTCAACATCCATGAATACATTGTGCTTGTCTCATTTAACCTAACCAGTTGCTTAAAATCTTAGCATTTCTTGCATCATTGTTAACTTGTTCTTTTTAAAACTAATTGCCAACTTCCTGAATCGGTGAGGCACCAAAGAGACAATAAAAGTGGTGTACCAAGATTAGATTACAAATTTTACAGGATACCCATCATTTGAATGGGATATTCAAGGTCAAGAAATGGCAATATTATAATATGGACATACTGCTGGTAAATGTTTTAGGTTTATATGAATTTTTAAATATTTCATATTTTTGGGAGTACCTTATTTCAAAGGTTATATGTCGATACAACATCAAACACTTCTCTTTGACAGTTTTGTTAACCTATTAGCTTCAAGCCAAGTCCTTTGTCTGTGTTCTGACAGGCCTCATGTAATTTTGCTTACATGTTTTACATTGATTTTACTGTTGTGCTATTAATGGTCACTAGCAATTTTTCAATTTTATTTCAACTTACATGGAAAATAATTGAAATTATTTAGTGACAAGTTGATTTACATGCTGTTCTTCAAGTTATTGGCAACACTATTATTTATCAATTACAATAAAACTATGGAGAATTTTCCTTTCTTTAATAAAATGCATACAGTTGAAAAATTCTGGGAATTTAGGTAATATTGCAGATATTTTTTAAGCTTAAAAAGCCCCCTCTTCTATGTGGAATTGGTTGGTCGCAAGAATATTCCTGTATTTCCATCTCAATCAAAATAAGGTCATCCAAAATGAAACTGAAATTCCTAAAACCAAACAACAAATACCTGGATTTAAAAAATTAGACAGTAAAATTTATTCACCATCAACAACAATTTCCAGCAATTAGCTAGGTCTGTTTTGTGCACAAATTCATTTACTTGCATTCTGATAATATTCCACTTATTCAGTCAGTGTCCAGGTTTTAGCACTGTACATTAAGATAGGAACATCGTATGTGTAATAGATTACACCCATACTTCTCTGTGGCACCTCACTGTTCCAGGACAATTTATTATTTATTCAAAATTTCTTTTACAAACTTTAATCGCTAATGCAATTCATCTGCACATAGTTGTGGAAGAGAAGAACACTAAAGAGTCTTAATGCAACTAATTGAGGAGATATGCAAAATCAGTATCATGTGGTAAGACATAGACTACTCATCAAATCAATCCACACGGTAAACTGACACCATGAAGCTAGGACAGAAATGCAATGTTATAATCTAACAAGGAAGTGAGACACTGATAATAATCTATGATATGTTTCCCAGAGAAAAATAGTGCACAGCATTAACTTATAAGATAAAAAAATAGTTTATTTCAAACAGTGTTTAAACATTGTAGTACGAATACCAGAAATAAGGTAACTTACACAACGACGAAGTTTTTGGTGTAAATCAGTGAAACAATTAGCTTCCTTTTCACCATATTTTTGAGCAACATTATTTTTTATCTCTTCAATAATACAGAATTCATCTCCTTCATCCAATGAATCTGTTGAATTATCTGGCTTTAAACAATGTTGATGTAAATGAAACAGACGTGTTGCTTCATCTGAAAAAGAAAGACTGATTTTGACATTTACACACATCATAATTTTTTGTAACAAGTGTGACAAAATTTACAAATATGAGGATTTTTAACACAGCAGTTTAATTAGTCCATTTACAAAAGATTATGGTATCATATTCTTGCCCAAAGCCATAAGGCCCCTCATTACTAGCAATGCCGTGGATTGTGTAGAAGCAGAGGAACATTTGTGTACAAGTCTCATGGTTGGGAAAATTTTATAGTGAGGGATACTTCAAAGAAATAAAGGCATTTCTATGTAATAAAGTATTATTTTAAGAGGGTAAAAACTGGGAAAGTTAGTAATGACATTTAAAAGATAAAAATAATAAATAATTCAATAGTTTCAGAATTAACGATAATAGAAATTAAGGGTTTTCAAAACTACTTTAACTTCACATAAAGGAGTATTTTGAGGTCATATTATGTCAAAGAAACAATACTCTTATTCCTACCAACTGTAAAGTATTTACAGATGGAGAGAAATTTTTTAATACATATCCAATGTCTGATCTCCAAGAGAACAACACATTTACTGTTTACATGTTTCCAAAACAATATAAAAAGAAAAAAAAAATCTCATATCCTTCCTAATATCCAACTTTCAAAAAATTCCTAGAAAGATTTTTTTTTATTTTTCAGATCTGGGGCATAATACAAAAATAAGAAAAACTTTTGAACCTCTGCTTTCTTGAGGAAGATTTTAAGTGAAGCCACAGCAAATGGAATTTTCCATCCTATTAAGGCTTTGGCGACATGTTAGTGTTATTTTACATAGATCCTGTGAAAATCAAATTGAAACGCCACAAATTTTTGAGTAAGCAATAGAAAACATTACCAAGGTTGAGTTTGCCTATTCAACCTAAAAGGAATACACCAAATTATATTTACTATCGAAAAGAGGTGATGGGCAAAACGATGAGGGAGTTGCGTGAAAGGATCAGGGTTCTTGAGGCTCGTCTTGTGGAGGCTCAGCTTGTGGAGGCAGGGCCTGTGGTGGCTCAGCCTGTGGGAGTTGAGCTTGTCGAGACCCATGCTATAGAGGCAGAAAGTAGAGATAGTGGGTTGGAGGAAGTTGAGAAGGATGGTTGGAAGTTGGTAACATGTCGTAAGAGAAATATGGTTAATAGGATGAAGAAGCCAGACACTTCACTAATTGTGTGGAAAAAAATATTTGACCTGTTGCCAGAGACAGGAGGAGAAGAGCCTCATACAAATGTAGGAATAGGTAAGATAAAGCAGGCCTTTAGGCATAAGAGCATGCAAGGTAATAATAGGAAAAAAAGGGTTCTGCTGCTAGGTAGTAGTCCATGAGTCCTCCTCTGCAAGATCGGTTAGGTACAGGTTACAAGTTTTTTCCAACCTAGTGCAACATTAGGTCAGGTAATAGAGGATCTAGCTTCACCTTGTAGGAGTTTCATCAAGGATGATAGAGCAGTGTTAGTTGGAGGTGCGGGGTATAGTATTGATAGAAACATGAGTTATAGTATAGAGAGTGACTTGAGGATGGTGGTGAAGCGGGCACAGCATACCAGGGTAGAACTCATGCAGGTCGTAAGTCACCGTGACCGGCCACAATTGAACTAAGCTGTGAGGCGGGTAAATATGGAAATAGAAGTGCTACTTGGGAAAGGCATTAGTCCCATCTTTGGGGTTGTGCCTGTGAACACCATTGGTGGGTGAGGTTTCAATAGGCATGGCCTACACCTAAATAGAAAGGGTACTTTCTGAGTTGTTAGCTAAAGCAGTGAGGGAGCCCATTTCTAGTGATGATGGGGTCAGGTTTGTGTCTTTTTTAGGATAGGGGCTGCTGGTGAAGGGATGGAAATAGATGATCAAAGTGATACTGATCGTATATGCACACTGGGAAAAATCACAGATGTTAAAGAAATAGATGAAGGTTCTGAAACAAAAACTGACTGGGGTAAAACTGGGAAGGAGGAAGTTAATGCTGAAAATAAAAAGCCAGTAATAAGGGTGTTACTCGTCAATTGTAGAAGTATAATGAACAAAGTAATTGAATTTACAAACTTAATACAGATACACAAACCAGAAGTAATAATTGGGGTAGAGAGTTGGTTAAAAGAAGAAGTACTAGACAGTGAGGTTTTTCCCAATGGTTACAGGGTGTACTGCAGAGATAGGGGAGCAATTGGTGGAGGATTTTTCTTACTAGTTAACAAAAACTACCACAGTTCACTGGTGTTTATAGATCAGGACTGAATTACTTGGCGTAATAAAAAAGAAAAAATCAGTGTGTTGGTTGCTTACCGCAGGTGGAAGAATGACAGATGAAGATAAGGCTCTTGTGGAGAAATTAAATTCATACTCAGATTTCAGAGGTGAGAATAGAATGGTCATTATTTGTGGGGATTTAATTTACCAAATGTAAACTGGTTAGGAAATAAGATTAATAACACAAGAAAACAGAGATTAACAAATACCCTAATAAGGAAAGGAGGATTTACACAAGTGGTAGAGCAGAACACTAGGGAACAAAATATTTTGGATATATTCCTAATAAAGCCTGATGATAACCTTGTGGGGTGTCAAGTAACCGAAGGAATAAGTGATCATGAAGCAGTTCTGATGGACATTAGAGGATTCAGTAAACCAGCAGCCAAAATTGAAGGGGGAAACAGGTACTAAAAGGAACAAATTTCGAATTTGAAGAGATATTTCAGAGAACAACAAATATTTATGATCGAAATTGGTTTTATTGTTTCTCAAAATATTATGCATGAAGATCAATACACTTTTGCATGCGTTTGAACCAATTTTCTAGAACATGCATCTTGAATGTATCAACCACTTCTTTGGGTGTCGAAAATCGTTGACCACCTAATTTGCATGGCAGATGGCCCATCGATTCAATGTTTTGACTGGTCAAAACTTCATTTGTTTGAGCCAATGTCTGACAGCTCGCATTGTCATGGAATAATAGTTCGCCTCTTCTTCGACTTTTTCTGAATTTCTCCAAAGACTTCCGGTAAACAAATGGTTGCGTACCATTCAGAATTGACTGTCCTACATTGCTCTAATGCCATGTGAACAGTAATGCCAAAGAAACAGGAACCATTTGCATCAATGTGCTTCTTCTGCGAACAACTTTTGTCAGATTTGCCTTGTCTGGGAAGATCCATACAGTCGATTGCTGTTTTGTTTCGGGCTCATATGCATAGATCCATGATTCGTCACCCATGTAGATGTTAAACAAAGCCTTTGATGCACCTTGAACATATATTTTTTTTAACATTTCCTTGCACCAATTGACACGAGCTTCCTTTTGAGTGTTTGTCAGATTATGCGGGTTCCAACGCGAACCAATCTTTTTACGGCCAAACGATCATGAAATATTTCATTGATGCATGTCATACTAATGCCCAAAGATGCCTCAATCTCAAGGTCTTGACGATCTTGCTTTATCAGTTCACACACAGCATCGATGATTTCTGGCACAACAACCGATTTTGGATGAAACTGACGGAATTCGTCCTGAAGCGAACTTCAGTCAGGATTGAATTCATTATACCAGTTTTTTACAGTGCTATGTGATGGTGCTTTATCACCGTTTATCAATGCACTCTTGTCTCGATAATCCACATCGTCAGTTGTGATAAATAATCACAAGAAAATGTTCAGAGTTAATTCCATTTTTCGCCCGAAATGAATTTTTAAAGTTACTGTCATGCTCAAATGACACATTGTTATGAATAAGGCTATGTTCAACAATGTCAATGTTTCCGATGGAAACGTCATATGGCGCCCGGCAATACTTATTTTTGCCAAGGCCAGAAATATAAATAGCAACTCTCGTAATAGCTAAGTAGGTGGCTAAAGATGAGTTTATGAAGAGTATTGTTAGTGCAAAGGGACCTTTGACTGATGCATCTAGAAATTTCTATGGTTATGTTAGAAAGCTGAGGGGAAGGGAGGGTGTTGATACACTTATAGATAAGGATGGAGAAGAAGTTACTGAGGATTTGGAAAAGGCAGATGTTATAAGTAACTATTTTAGTGAGAGCAATAGGACAATGAATCAGAAACGGGAGGGTCTAACTCAGAGAATGAGCTTAAAAACACAATTAGAAATGAACAGACCAATAAATCTGAAATTCTTCCTGAGGATATCATGAAGGAATTAAGAAAGCTGAAAAAACATAAAGGGGCTGGGGTAGATAATATTACTACAGACATCTTAAAGATAGCCGGATATGACATTGTACCTTATCTTGAAATATTATTTAAATTGTGTCTGGATACTTGCTGCTTACCAGAGGTATGGAAAAGTGCGATAGTAGTGCCGGTACATAAAGGATGGGTGAGAAATAGAGTCTAAATTTACAGGCCAATCAGGTTAACATCAGTGGTAGGTAAATTAATGGAGAGATTGATATACAAACACATCAAAAGTATATGTGAGGAGCGTAAGTGGTTTCCAAGTAAGCAACATGGCTTTAGGCAATGATATTCATGTGAATCTCAGGTGGTGGGATATATGCAAGATATTATAGATGAAATGGACAAGGGAGGCCAAATTGATAGTGCAGCACTAGATCTTTCAAAGGCTTTTGACAGCCATAAAATGGTAGTAAATAGGGCGAAAGCTATTGGAGTGGATGAGAACGTGATTTGATGGTAGAATAATTTTTAAAAGGTAGAAAACAAAAAGTTAGGGTAGGAAATGCAGTATCAAAAGAAGTGGAAGTAAAAATGGGTGTGCCACAGGTTATTCTAATAAATAATTGTGTTGATGGTTTACTATCAGAAATTGGATTGTTTGCAGATGACAAAATGCTACATAAAAGGATCAAAACGGTAGAGGGCTGTAAACAGCTGCAGGGTGATCTGGAGAGGATATGTAGTTGGGTTGCTAAACATGGGATGAAGATAAATGCAAAGAAGAGTCAGCTTATTACATTCACAAATAAAAACTAAAGGTTCATAACAATTATAAGGTAGCGAAAAATTGCTTGTTGAAGACCTGAAATGTAAATATCTTGGCGTTACATTTGATAACAAGCTTAACTGGGCAGGACACATTGGCCAGGTAGTAGGAAAAGGTTTCAAAATTCTGCTCTTGTTGGAGAGAGTGATGAGGGGATGTATGAGAGAAGTAAAGGAATTGGGTTATAAAACTTTGGTGAGACCATTGTTTAAATATGGTAGTGTAGTCTGGGACCCACATTTTGAGTATCACATACAGGAGTTGGAGAGGGTGCAAAATAGGGCTGCTAGATTTGTTTCTGGAAATTACCGCAAAATGCAATCAATAACAGATATCATGAAAGAGCAGGAATGGGATTCATTGGAAGACAGGAGGAGGGTGAAGAGGGTCGTGGGAGTGTACAAGTCGTATACTGGTGATGAGTAAGTCACGGATTCATAGGTTGGAACCTAATATGTTCCGAACCTAACATTCTCGAAATTTTAATTTTCTTTTTTGTCTTTTGTATAAACTAATAATATTTGTAAATTTAATAGGACCTAAGAGCACCTAATTTTTATGTTATGACCTAAAATGACCTAATTGGGATTTCACAATGTAAAAGGACCTATTTCTATGTACTGATCAAGTCAGACGGTAATTTTGTTAAATAAAACAAATTACCAACCGGATTAGCTCAGTGGTACGGGCTGTGAGCGAGTAATTTGGACTCAGGAGACACCCTGAATTCAAACCCCACCATTTGAAACGGTATCCTTTTCACCTCCAGGCATATGCCGGAACAGTGCCTTATTGACAGGTTATGGTTGCTTCCTTTCCCCCTTTTCTTCTCAAAAATTTTGTTTCCTAATTGCTACATCAATCAAAGTTAATCGTCCCCTGGGCGATCCGGCCAGTTACCATCCCTAGCTGTACCTATTACTACGTGAATCCTAAGCTCCAAGACACAGCAAACGTATCGGGTTTAGGAATGATCCCTCGCAGTCTGAGGAGGAATCTAAACTTGGAGTGTAAACGGACTACAAATGGATTTACTTTAAAATTGGAATAAGTATTTACCACAATATTAAATGATGTGTTTTAATGTCATTGTTGATGGTAACATTGAGAAAAGCTGTAACAATGCTGTGCGGCAACTTCAAATTATTATAAAGCTTACATTCAGTAGAAACAAATCAACAAAGCAAGTTTTAAAGATAGCATGTTAAACGTTAACAATCTCAGGCACACAAACACTTTCTGAGAAATTAACAGTTGTATACCATCATCGTTCAGTGGTAACACGGAGATTAGAACATTGTATAGGCCTACATATTTTTAGTTCCTTCATGCCTAAACAGAAATCTTCAAGAAGTAGTCTCCTGCGAGAGTGGATTGGAATGGATAATAACTTTTCTACATGTGGGAAAATTATATATTTCAAAGTATGTGTAAAATCAGTAAGTTTAATTTGTATTATATATGTATATCTTTTAGAAATTTAAAAAATAAATTAGTTTTGATTTGTTTTAATTTCTAAAATAACATAAAGTGGTAGAGTTTGAACTGCTGGATGAAATTTTATAATATTAACTGGGTATTATCTAGGGTGTTATATTCAGCAACTCA
The DNA here is from genome assembly GCA_031002005.1 of Vandiemenella viatica. Lineage (NCBI taxonomy): Eukaryota > Metazoa > Arthropoda > Insecta > Orthoptera > Morabidae > Vandiemenella > Vandiemenella viatica. The sequence goes on from JARYHS010008074.1 coordinate 290,192,859, forward strand.
TTTCACAAATGTTACCAGGAGAATTGCTTCCAAACAGAAGCAGAGTTTCATTACAAGTTCAAAGCTGGGTACAGAAGATTTGTTTAACCTGCGTCTATGTGAAGCTCTCACTGCCACTAATATACCAGTTGCAACCCTCCAGAATGCAATCATGAAAACCTTTTTGGTAGAATTTTGTAACAGACAAATACCAGATGAATCCACTTTGTGAATGAATTACTTGCCTCAGCTGTATGAGAAAACCATTGAAGAAATACAGGTGGAGATTGCTGACCACTTCATCTGGTTAAGTGTACATGAGATGACAGATGCCTGTGGCAGATACATAGCCAGCGTTGTTGTGGGCAAGCTTGCATGTAAGGAACCTAAACCTAGCAAATACCCCATGTCATTATGTGCAGAGAACTTCCAATGACAAACCACTCTTCTGTGGCAAATTTCTGTAAAGGATTCATCAAATGTGTTGTGGCCTAGCTGATGGGTTCCACTGGGTAGCTGAAAAAATTCGGGAACAGCACCTTGTAGTTAACGAGATAATTTCTTTAGTGAAGAAAATATTCCTGAAAGTGCCAAGTTGAGTAGTTATTTTCAGGGAAAAGCTTCCTTCAATACCCCTCCCTCCCAAGCCTGTGACACGATGGGGGACCTGGCACTCAGCCGCAATATACATATTATGCAGAAATTAAGTATGAGAGCATCACGGAGGTCATCGATGCATTAGATGAAAGCGAAGCTATTGCTATAGTAAATGCAAAGAAAGTGTTGCACTCAGTACCAGTTGTACAGGAGTTGACATTTTTACAACCTAGAAATTTCAATCAAGAAGTTGGAAGGAGGCAGCACTTCAAATCATCCAAGAAGAGAGGGCCAAAGTGGTTCCTGGACCAGTTGGGTTGTCCGCAGCTAAGAAGCTGGAGGCTGTTTTAGCACGCAATCCATATTTCAAGAGGATGGAATAAATAGGCCGTGTTTTCTCTTAACTAAAGGAACAAGAAATACTGCCTTGGAATACTAAGTAAATCACTGATATGAAGTTCGAACCTCTTACATCATGTGACGTGGAGCGTAGTTTTTCCGCATTCAAGAGAATTTTAACGGAAGAGGGTTTGCTCTTGAAAATCTGTCAAAATATTTGATTGTTCATTGTCATATTAGAAGTTTTAAATAAGTGGTTTACAATCCACAATAAACACAAAATGTTTTGAACACAATAATGGTTTACGTTGCATGTTTTAATGTGAACAAGCAAAGTCATGTTAGAAGTTTTTAAGGAGTACTTGACAGTAAAGTCATAATGTTTTTAACACTATGGCAGTATATATTACGTGTTTTAAATTCTATTTCCCTTAAAAATATGTAAATTCCTAAATCAGAATTTTAAAAACCTATAAAAGCCTAAAACGTGAATTGATTAAACCTAAATTTGGTTTTTTAGATCCTAAAAATCCGGGGCTTAGTGATGAGGCATGGAAAGATATTTGGGTAAGAATTAAAAGTAATACATGGAAGTGAAAAGATAACCATGACCACCAGCTGGCACTTGATTTCAGGCAGAGGGGTGTAGGAAGATTCTATTTTTTAGGTAAGGGTGTCAGGGATGGGTTAAGTTACCAAGAGAAATGATGAATAATTTACAAAAAATGTTGAAAGAATTTAAAGCCAAAATTTGCAGGTGTAGGTGGATGCAAGAAAGGGAGAAGATGGATGTGTAGGAAAATTGCCACCAGAGCGTGCGCTCCATCACAATTTAATTAAATATTAAGTCACTCTGATGAAGCATTGATTATTCAACGAACACAGCAATACCATGGGTTCACATCAATACTATTGATGAAAGAATTTTCAGTTGATATGAATGTTTGGAAAACAAAATTTTAAAATCTCAACTTAAACTTAAAATAGAAGCCCTGTCAGGCTACCCCACATCTGTCTATGAAGGAAACTGGTGGCTCAGATATGTTTTAAACGAAAAATGAAGAACTTGATGAAGTAAAAAAAAATTCATCCATCTAGCCTGTTGCATAATTCTCATATCCTAGAATACAAATGTTCTGCAGGTATCGGTAGTGGATGTTCTGATAAAACTGAATCCTGTGACACCCACTAGATGGAGTTAGTGATGTATACCAAACAAATGCGGTTTTTCAAATAACAATAGATGAATATATCCTACTACATACTGAAAAGTTTTACTTTAGACTCATTATTGAATCTGGTAGTGCTCACCCTTGCATTATTATTCAGTTGTATACCAGGAATTAATGAAAAAATAGCTTCAGTTTTAAATTTTTTTACGCCTTGTCGACATCGAGATCATTAGAGGGGGGTTGGGACTGGGTACAAGGAATGGGAAGGAATTTAGCCATGCCCTTTTGAAGGAAGCATCCTGAGATTCACCTGGAGTAATTTGGGGAAACTATGGAAAACTCAAATCTGGTTTCCCGGATGGTGATTCGAACCAGCTTCCTCCTGAATGCGAGACCAGAGCTTTAACCACTCACCCACCATGCTCAGTTTCAGTTTTAAATTATTTTAACAATGAAGCCATTAACATCACACATTTGTATTTTGCCAGGTGATTTACAAAAGTACTATTTATGGAATTAATTTCAAAATTTTAAAATCATTTTTTTTTTTTTAAACCAACAAACTTGTGTTAGCGAATGGTATGTTATATTACAGGAAAGGGTTTGAAAAATGCTGTTAATTGATACCTTTCTCAGCTCACTAGCTAAATTAGGAGAGATTCTAGAGTAACTCAAAAATGTTCATTTGCAGTTTTTTGAGCAAATTTTTGAAAACTTAGTTGTAATTTGAAAACAAGAATTTGGTATTATTCCAAGTCTATGTGAATAATACATCTCTGCCAAATTTCATGAAAATCGGAGATAGTGAGGTTTAGAGAGTGTGTTGAGTTTAGAATGACATTCTTGCATTTGACTGCTGTAGTACTAAGACACCATTCTGCATCAAGTTTACATCTCAATACAGTCACATGTGCCTTTGTCCAGTTGCAGTTCACAGTGAAGGTGTATGATGGAAAAAGTTATACAAATTTATGTTACACTACTTAGGATTCCTGATATACAAAATGTTGCTACTTCTCAAAACACAGTCCTGGTACATTTAATGTGCTAAGGTGTGTCCTTATAGTTTGATTTTATTATTAATGAACAAGCTATTTTCATGAGTGCCGTATTAATGACGACGTGAATAGTAGCTACTTTTTTGCAGCTGTGAACACTTGGATCAAGTTAGCAACAGAATGTTTATAAACTTGTCTTTCAAATATACAAATAAAATCTTCTTCACTAGATCAATGTTGCTGCAGTGGCAACAATTCATAAATGAGCATTACTGGAGATTGCAATTCCGCAAGGAATTTGCATTATAATATTGCAGTTGACAAACGCAAGAAACCACCAAAATACTTTCGAAAGTACATTTAGCTGTGTCATGCTGGTCCAGGGTGTACTACAACCTAATTTCTGTTTGAAAATAATACACCTTGTGATTAACTAAAGCAGTATTATGACGTCATTACTGAATGTTGTTGTGGAGGATATATGATCTACAGTAGATCCTATAAACATATCTCTTTGAATAAAACTCACTTTGCAATTTATCATGTATAAAATAATAGATACCTCTCATAGTAAGGCCTCAAACACTTGTGGGCTAACTGAATTCAAAGAAAAAAACATATACACATATGTGAAATAACTTGTGGTTATTGAAAAGTGTTGATTTCATGGAGGAAATGGCAGAAGCAAAGTAGTGTAAGGATGAACACTTCAAAATATTTATGAACACACACAAATATCAGCAGATAGTATGTCAAAATAAGACACTGAGAATAAACAAGACCTAACGTGTAAGATTTACAATCGCAATATGTTATAATCTTACTGTTTAGCAGCCACAACACAAAGTTAATAATCATCACAAAAGATTTACGACATGAGCAACAAATTTTTCAGAACTGAAAAATGACAAACGTAACGTTTGGGTCAGTGCATGTAGTTGCAAGAATCATTACAAACAAAATTTCCACACATTCCAATCAGGGCACACCATCGCCTTCTAATGTTACCAAAACACAAGAAAGTATTACAATACCTTTATCTTTTCCGCTAAGATTATAAACTAGTTGAAAAAACAAAGACGTAAAGGTTTTCTTTCCTCCTGCTTCCGAACACCAGTCTTCAGCTAACGCAGCTAACTGTTCTCCACTTCTGCCATGCGACATAGTGTTGTTCGCAGAAATCAAAATTTACATCTGTTTTTCATTAGCAAAACACATACTTCATGATGCATAATCCCGCCCTAATTCTTAGTTGACGTTTGTAAGCAAACGGCAAAGATCATAAACCACAGAATGTTTAGTTGCTGAATTTCGTTATAATCTGTGACCACTTGAATTGTTTTGGGATTCACGATAAAACAATTCGATTCCGGATATTTCTGTACAAATACACATTGTGATTACTGTTATGTGAACTACCCAAAGAAAGGGAATTTAATACAGTTACCTAAAAGTCTTGGCAGATAGATTCATCTCACGTTGGTTATTCAACTGGACTTGTGCAAACATGGAAAGGAAAATACCACAAGCTGGCACTCGATTTCAGGAAGGAAATTTTCTTTCGTAAGTAACGAAGTCGGGAAGTGGAATAAATTACCGAGTGAAATGAGGAATACTTTAGTAACATCACTGAAAGAACTTAAAATTAAAATCCTTTAAAGGTAAAATTAGGTGGGTAGGAGAAATTAATTTTAATTAAATTGCATATTGCTTGAACTGAAAGAATTATTAACTATTTCTCAATGACTTGCAATACAGTTTGAGGAAATTAGAATAATATACAATCTTTGTATATTAATTAGCCTTCAGTTTGTTTTTCTAAATTCATTTGTTTTGGAGATTATTTTTCATCCCTTTCATTCAAGTTTTGGATAACTTAAAAAAGTTCAGTTATTTTAGACCGAAATAAAATCTATTATGTTATGATTTAAAATTGTTGGTGACAGGTTACGCATAAAACATTAATTTTAACGAACTGTCGGTATAGTAATAATTACAAGTTTACATTTAAAATAGCATAAAGACATTACTATGCTACAACAAAAGAATATATTTACGAATTTCTTAAAATGGCATTTATGAATAGTAGGAAAGAATGGTAAGTAGGTAGCATAGTAACAGATATATATATATATATAAACTACTGTCGTATGCTAGTCTCTTATCCCTAGATTTGCAATAATTCGGACATACAATAAATGTTTAGAAAATTAATGATAATAAAACTTCAAATTTTCAGTGGTTTTAGGGAGCGTCCAATGTGGTTCCACTTTGACCTCCCTTAAAGCACCATTCCGCCACATAGCCTGACGTGGCTTTTCCCTTGGGCTGTTGATATTTTAAAAAATATCGGATTTTCGATGTATCGATATTTAAAAAAATATAAATATTGGATTTAGATATATCGCAAAAGTATCGATATATCGATACCATTGAATATGAGTAATGTCAGAAAAACAACTTAATATGTTTGAGTTTATTGGCAACATACCGCGCAGGTGGATTTGTAGGTAAGTTTACCGCACTCACAATGGGACATAAAGTAACCTCTCTTTTGTGCACTTTGGGCAGTCCATAGAACCTAGGCAGCGTGCAATTTCCCCTTTTTAGATTTTTCTTGTCCTCCTGCTCAATCGCGTTGGCGGGATTAACTCTTGGGGCCACCTCTGTTCTAATCTTCTGCAGTGGGTTGCTGCTTAACTATGCATAAGTATTCTCCGCCAACAACTTCGTAATTTTACTGTGGTACTCCGGCGCTTACATTACTATGTTTGTCAGTTGGGAGCACCACAAAATCGTCACTTTGCGGTAATACCCACAAGGCTGATCTTTCTCCCATAGATAGATTGCTGCGTGGCAGTTTTGCGTGAGCAAGACTATGAGCTGTCTCTTGTCATATTTTATTTGTCTGGTCGGTTTCTAACCACACAATGGCACTCTCAACGCTCGTTATGATGTATAAAGTTGGCAAATGTGTAGGAATCGGGAGAAAATTAAGACAAAAGTGGATCTGGTATGTTGATGAAACATATGTCATCTGGCCTCATGGTAAGGAGCATTTGCAGGAGTTCTTACACCACATGAATAGTGTCCATCCAAGAATCCAATTCACCATGGAAGTGGAAGAAAATGAACAACTGCCATTTCTCCATGTCCTGGTCCATTTGCGAGACAATGGGCGTTTGGGTCATACGGTGTACCGCAAGGCGGCGCACACAAATAGATATCTGCACGCCATGTCGCACCATCACCAGGCAACGAAGAGAGACATATTAACATCACTGAACTTATGAGCGAGGACAGTATGTGACTCGGAAAGTCTGAAGGAAGAATTGGAGACTCTAATAAAAATATTCCGAGCCAACGCCTATATTGAATAAGACATCAGAAAAGTTTTAGACCTAAAAAAAAACCATGGAAGACGTCAACTTATCCCCATGATACCAATGTGCCAGAAAATTCGCCTGTTTCCCATCCATACATGGTATCATTGACTGGACTGGGAAATTGTTAAAGCTGGTGGATGTGCGAATAGTGTATAAAGCTCACTGCAAACTTGGCCAATCATTAACCAGGGTAAAAGACAGATTACACCCACATCAGCTTAGGGGGCGTCCATAAATTACGTGAGCTGAAATAGGGGGAGGGGTCTGGTGAAATCTCACCAAGGGGGAGGGGGGTCAAAGGAAATCTCACGTGAGGTTTTGCAAATTTTTATTAGACTGCAGAGCTAAAAAAAAAGGTCTCTAAAAGTTGGGGCAATTTCTGGGGAGGGGGCGGGGGTTCCCTGACCGGATCTCACCAGAGATGGGGGGTCAGACCAGATCTCACGAAGTCTCACCAGAGAGGGGGAGTGGCGGCGGAATTCCGGAAAAACACCTCACGTAATTTATGGATACCCCCTTACGAGTGTTTATGAAATCACATTGGTACAAGAAAAGCAGAATGGATCCTTCGGAAGACAGGTTTTATGCTTCTGTGTGAAAGAATACGACAGATGCGGGTGGAGCTGGCTCGCTTAGAAGGTAACTTTTACGAATTACATCTACGGTTGTCCTTTTATCTCGAAGCTCCTAATTGGAATACGTTGGATTCAGTTTCGTCGAACTACGCGTTGCGAGTGCTGAATAATACTAGAGAGGCAAAGATCTATAAATTTAAAAAATTCAATGCAGAACAACAACAACAACATACATTCCGCAACTTGCCAATACAGTGGTGAATCTCACGGATGGGGAACTACATAAAGCAACAATTTCCATGCTACTGAAAGGTCTTAATTTTGCCCCGGTACCCACACATCTGCCAACTTTAGACATCATAGCGGACGTTGAGAGTGCTATTGTGGGGTTAGAAACCGATCCGGCAAATAATATACGACAAGAGACAGCTCATAGTCTTGCCCACGCAAAAGTACCAAGCAGCAATCTATCTAGGGAAAGAAAGATAGCCTTATGGGTATTAAGGCAACGTGACGATATTATGGTGCTCGCAGCTGACAAGGGATTTGCGAACGTAGTAATGAAAACGCAGGACTACCACAGTAAAATTACGAAGTTGTTGGCTGAGAATACTTGTGCAAAGTTAAGCAGGAAACCACTGCAGAAGATTAGTATAGAGGTGGCCCGAACAGTTAATACCTACTAAGCCAGTGTTTCCCAACCTTTTTTGGGTCATGTCCCACCTTTACCATTCTTTTTTTTTTTTTTTTTTGCCCCCCCCCCCCTACATAATTTTTAATCGATCATATATTTTGTTAACATCAAACGAAACTACATCTAATAATTATTTACAGCACTGTTTTAAGAATTTGCTTGATGCTATATTTTGTACCTATATCTAGCATTACATTTAAATATCCCGAAGAGAAAGCAATAAAGTCGTATCAAGTCAATTTCTAAATTGCCCTCCTAAAAATCCAAATTGCCCCCCTGTGGGTCGTGGGCCCCACGTTGGGAAACACTGTACTAAGCTATTGAGCAGGAGTACAAGAAAAATCTAAAAAGAGGAAATTGCACGATGCCTAGGTTCTATGGATTGCCTAAAATGCACAAAAAAGAGGTTCCCTTACGTCCGATTGTGAGTGCGGTCAACTCACCTACACATTATGAGCGTTCTGGTGGCTCAATGGTTAAGACGTCTGACTGGAGATCGAAAGGTCCCCGGTTCGAATCCATGTCTCTGCGGGGATTTTCGTAGGCACTTAACCCAGCCTTCACCTCTGACACAGCTTGCTGTGTAATGTGAAGGACGCCAGAACGCTTCCGTGGTTCGGATTCCACGTTAAACTGTAGGTCCCCTATACCCGGCAGGATTGCCGGGCTAGGTTAAGGCGGCCACGATATGGGCGGAATGCGCAGCCAATAGAAACACTGTCACTAGATCATTACGACCACACGGAATAATTATTGTACCTACACGTCCACCTGCACGGTATGTTTCCAGTAAACTCAAACATATTACAGGAGATATAAGATCAGCTGTAAAGAACTCAGCTCATTTTATAAAAATTATTGATGATCTGACGCTAGAGAAAACTGATATCATGGTGAGTTTTGATGTTTCATTATTCACTAACGTGCCGGTAGACGAAGCCGTTGCTGTAATATGTGCTAACCTTCTTGCAGAAGGAATATCTACTGAGTGGGTTGATCTGACAGAGTTTTGCCTCAAGTCTACTGTGTTCCAATATGGTGGTGAATTTTATGCTCAAGTTGAAGGTACAGCAATGGGTTCGCGACTTTCACCTGTAGGTGCCTACATATTTATGGGAGCATTCTAAACGAAGGTTCCTAACAACGCGCCCCTTAAACCTAAAAAGTGGATCCGGTACGTTGATGACACATACGTAATCTGGCCTCATGGTAAGGAACATTTGCAGGAGTTCTTACACCACCTGAATAGTGCCCATCCAAGAATCCAGATCACCATGGAAGTGGAAGAAAATGGACAACTGCTATTTCTCCATGTCCTGGTCCATAAGCGACACGATGGGTGTTTGGGTCGTATGGTGTACCGCAAGGCGACGCACACAAATAGATATCTGCATGCAATGCCGCACCATCACCCGGCAACGAAGAGAGGCATATTAACATCACTGAACTTAAGAGCGAGGACAGTATGTGACTTGGAAAGTCTGAAGGAAGAAATTGAGACTCTTACAAAAATATTCCGAGCCAACGCCTATGGTGAATCAGACATTAGAAAGGTTTTCAGACCAAAAAACCCATGGAAGACGTCAACTTATCCCATGATACCAATGTGCCAAGAAAATTCGCCTGTCTCCCATACATACATGGTATCACTGAACGGATTGGGAAACTGTTAAAGCGGGTGGATGTGCGAATCCTGTATAAAGCTCACTGCAAACTTGGCCAATCATTAACCAGGGGAAAAGACAGATTACACCCACACCAGCTTAAGGGTGTTTATGAAATTCCCTGCAGTTGTGGCAGTGTTTACATCGGCGAGACAGGTCGAACTGTGGCGGAGAGACTTAAAGAACATATCTGCCACTACAAATATAACAACAGCGACAAATCTGCCGTAGATCGCCATGCTATTAACACTGGGCATGAAATCAAATTCCATGACACGAGGTTGCTGTGGACAGAAGATCAGTGGTGGCCCCGACGTGTGAAAGAGGCAGCAGAAATTTTAAGGAATACCAACAACATCAACGAAGATACCGGCCTTTTACTCTGCGATGCTTGTCGACTGTTGCTATGTCAACATAAACAGGATCTCTGAAGAAGGCTTATGGTACAACAGATTACCTAAAGAAAAGAGTAACAATAATAATTACTCTGTGAAATAAATTGGTAGCTAGGGTAACGTTTGTAAAAAAGAGAGGATAATCAGTACGTAGATATATTAGCCAAGGAGGCTTGTAGCTCGGGCCGAAGCTTAATAACACCCAGCAATACAATTGATTATCAGGCAACAATGGTCAGCAATGCATACCACCAATGGACGATGAGCTGGAATGAATCTAAACAAAACAGAGGCCGACAGTACGCTCTAGTTCAGACATACCCTCAACGAAAACCTTGGAATACTCAACGACGGTACATTACTTCTATTATTCGTATGAGATTCCATCACGGCGCCTTCCGTTGTCATCTTTTTCGCATCTAGGCGGTAAACACACCTTACTGCACATGCAAAAGACAGGCACTACAGGATCTTAATCACTTATTTTTCAGCTGCTCTGATTTTCAGCAACAGCTATCAACATTCATCAATCGATCTCACAACATTCAGCAGCCACTTCCTACTAGCATCATAGTACTACTCGCTACAAATAACAACAGAATCTACAGTATCATCAGGGATTATATTAAGGACAGTGACCTACATATTTAATGTATCTATACATATATGTATATTTTTTCATACTATTAATATTATTACCTTGTAACTTCACCAGGCTGACTGTATGGTCTATTCAAGACACAAGGTCAAATAAATAAATATAAAAAAAATATATAATATAAGATCGGACCAGCGTGATGAAAAAATTTGGTGTGTTCGCTTTGAGCTTTAAAAGTTGCTGCTAATAAATAACGTGTAAATATTCGTATGTTTAAGCACTAGATAACGTGCCAATAAAAGTGAATTAAATCATATAAGTTGTACTATTTATTTGAAGTATGAAAGCAGAATCTAATAAGCAGTAAGCTGAAAGTTCATTCACTCACGAGTTAAAAACGATCTTGTATCCCAGCTACGACACAAAAGGAAGAATATATAAAGATACAGCATTAAAAAGGAGTACAATCATTGAAAATACAATATGCATATACTTTATAAATTATGATATATGTATCGTATATAAAATACGATATATTATATAAAATACGATAGGCTAGAGAGTATCAGCCGAAAGTTCAGGTATTTCAATAAACAACGCGGCATAACCCGAAAAGCTATTAATCATGAACAAAGACCGCCGAGGAAGTCTTTGGAATCAGTAATTTTCTTTGTTTCGGCCCTAGATCGGCAAAATTGGCGACTCTGTCGCCAGTTCTACTTTGTATGCCGGAACCCATTCCATGTCTCCTTGATGTCAGTGAATATAACAAAAGAAAATAGAACAATAATTCCCTAATACATAGATTTTTACTTTTTAATTAAGAAAATAAACGTACATTTCTTTGTTTCGGCCCTAGATCGGCAAAATTTCAATTCTCACACCCTGTCGCTGGCGATACGTCTACTTAGAAAAAAACGATGTAAAAAATAAATTATACCATTTTTGAAAAAATGCAAATTGTAGACATTTTAATTAGACTGAGGAACATATATATGTACGTAACTGAAATAGGTCACATGTTATCAAAATCTTTATTTTTATCAATTCAAAACAGAAATCGTGTGTTCCTGATCTGTCTGCTTTTTAGTTTATTCCAACGTATAGAATAAAGAAATGGAGGATCTTAGTCAGAGGATCTGCACCTAAGGAGATGTCTATTTAATTCATTTTAATCTTATAACACTTTTTTTTTTTTTTTTTTTTTGCTGTTGTCAGTCTTTCGACTGGTTTGATGCAATCCTCCATCCCTTCCTATCCTGTGCTAACCTCTTCATTTCTACATACCCCTTACAACCCACATCCTCAATTATCTGATTCATATATTCTAATCTCTGTCTTCCTCTACAGTTCTTACCTTCGACTGTTCCCTCCACTAACAAATTAACAAATCCAGCATGTCTCAACTCAAAATATGACCTACCAGCGTGTCTCTTCTTTCTGTAAGCTTCTTCCACAAACTTCTTTTCTCACCCATCATTTCCAAAACTAGTTCATTTCTTACTTTGTCTGTCCAATTAATTTTCAGCATTCTTTTGTAGCACCACATTTCAAATGCTTCAATTTTCTTTATTTCCGGTATTCCTAAAGTCCATCTATTGCTACCATAAAGTGCTGTGCTCCACATAAAGAGTTTTAAAAAGTTCTTTCTAATTCCTAGATCAATATTTGAAACTAAATGGTTTCTCTTCTTCATGAAGGCTATTTTTGCTAGTGCTATTCTGTTTTTGACATCTTTCCTGCTTCGGCCATCGGTTGTAATTTTGCTTCCCAAGTAACAGAGCGCACTTACTTCTCCTATTGCAACCAATCCTATTATTATATTTAATCTACTAGTATTGGTATCGTTTCTGCTACATTTCATCACTTTAGTCTTGCTTTGATTTATATTTAGTCCAAAATCTTCCTTCAATATTTTGTTCATGCCATTCAGTACAGGGCCGGCGCTTGGATTTTGGGGCCCGGGGTAACCAGTTGGGGGCCCTTGGCGAATTCATCAGTTAAGGCCTTCCCTCGGAACAAATGCGCGAACTTTTTTTTACAACTTGCCGAGTGGCGGGCCCCTACAGCTGGTGATCGGGCCCCCCATTAGCCGGGCGGGCCCGGGTATATTTGACCCGCTTAACCCCCCCCCCTAACGCTGGCCCTGATTCAGTAACTTCTCAATATCCTCAGCCCTATCTGCTAACATGACAATGTCATCAGCAAATCGTAGCATACTGATTTTTTCTCCCTGAAAACTTATGCCACATGAAAATTTTTCTTTTACTTCCCTTATTGCTTCTTCTACATACAAGTTGAATATTAACGGGGAAACACTACAACTTTGTCTCACACCCTTTTTAACTGATGCGTGACTCTCTGCTTTTATTATAGCCACTTGATTCTTAAGTAGTTTATAAAGTATTCTTATATTTCGATATTTTAGAATTGATTTCTTTAAAATTTTGAACATTTTGTCATACCTAACGTTATCAAAAGCTTTTTCTAAATCAACAAACGCCTTAAGAGTGTCTTTGTTTTTCTTGATCCGCCCTTCAAGTATTAATATTAAAAACAGAATTGCTTGCCTTGTACCGCGATTTTTTCTAAACCCAAACTGATCTTCACCAACTATCTCTTCTACTACCCTTTCCATCCTTCTGTATATTATTCTGGTCAGTAATTTTGAAGCATGTGATGTTAGACTAATGGTGCGATAATTCTCACATTTGTCGGCTTGTGCTTTCTTTGGAAGTGTGAAGATGATATTTTTATTAAAATCAGTTGGAATTTCTCCTGTTTCATAACTTTACGATATCAGCTTGAATAATCTTTCGATTCCTTCCTCTCATAGGGATTTAAGAAGTTCTCAGGGATCTCATCAATTCCAACTGCCTTATTTGCTTTCAAGTCATTCATAGCTTTATTAAATTCTGTCCTCAAAACAGGATCTCCTAAGTCATCAATGCCAGTAAGAGTATTTTGAGAGTATTCGGCGGAAATCTGACCATTTATGTCTGATATATTCAGTAAATCATTAGAAGAGCGAGATAATCATCTCGAGCAACTAGTTAATGAACCTACGCGGTGTCATAACGGTAGCGAAAACATTTTATATTTGCTGATTACCAACAGGCCAGAATTATTCACCGACATTTCAAAGACCACAGTAATAAGTGATCACAAAGAGGTAGTTGCGACTGTCAAATTAATGACCAAGCGAAAAAGGAAAAAAGGGCGGACTGTATACAGATTCAGTAAGGCCTCAAAGGAGTGTTTTAGAACCTACCTGAGGAATAATTACCATAACTTCAAGTCAACAAAGGACACCGTTGATGAGATGTGGCATCGATTTATACAAATATTGTATGGACATACAAATACCGAAACGGAGAATAAAGGGCGAGAATGATCCACCATGGTACACATGCGAAGTCAAAAGATTACGCAAAAAACAAAGGAAAATACACGCACGCTCAAGAAGGAAGGGGTGTCGCAGTGATTTAGAATCCTTAGCAGAGTTAAGAGGACGTATTAAGAATGTAATGCGCGAGGCCTTCAACGATTTTCATTCCTACTCTCTCACTAAGAGTCTCACAGAAAACCCAAAGAAATATTAGTCGTATGTACGAAAAGTCAGTTGTACCAACAGCAATATTCCAGCACTAATTCGTGAAGGTTCCGAGGTTAATGAAAGCCGCGATAAAGCTAACGTACTAAATACTGTATTCAAAAATTCATTTACAAATGAAAATAAGGATAGTATTCCCGTTTTCCCACGCCGTGGCGAGTCGGTGATGGAATCATTACGAATAGATACTGCAGGTAAAATGAAGCAATTAGAGCTCCTGAAGTGGGGGAAAGCACCGGGCCCGGATGGAATTCCAGTAAGATTATTTTCTGAGTATGCGGCGGAAATGGGGCCATTTCTGTCTGATATATTCAGTAAATCATTAGAAGAGCGAAAAGTGCCTTAAAACGGGAAAATCGCGCAAGTAACTCCGATTTTCAAGAAAGGTGATTGAAGTGATCCTGGAAACTATTGTCCCATATCTATAACATCTGTTTTAAGTAGAGTTATGGATCGTATTATATGCTCGACATCATGAATCTTCTAGATGAAAATAATTTGCTTACAACAAATCAACACGGATTTCGGAAGAAACGATCATGTAAAACACAGCTGGCCCTAATTACACACGACGTAATCAAAGTTATCGATGCAGGTTCACAAGTAGATGCAATTTTTTTAGATTTCCAGATAGCCTTTGACTGTGCCACACAACCACCTTTTAGCGAAGCTTCGAGCGTACGGTATATCGGATCAGCTTTGTGAATGGCTAAAGGATTTTCTAACTGGTCGGTCGCAGTATGTTGTCATTGAAGGAGAAAGTTCTTCTAATCTAGATGTTACATCGGGTGTACCTCAAGGAAGTGTAATAGGACCACTTCTTTTCTTAATTTTTATAAACGATCTCGGAGACAAAGTGAAAAGCCTTTTTAGATTGTTTGCTGATGATGTGGTTATTTATAGGGAAGTAAGAAATTTGGCTGATTGCTTAGAAATTCAGCGCGATCTGGATGTTATTTTTTCTTGGTGCGCCGAGTGGCAACTTACTCTAAATTGTAAAAAGTGCAAGACAATGAGCATAACTAACAAAAAGAATCCAATTGTTCAGAAATACGAGTTAAACAGTACAGTTATTGATATGGTCGATTCTATTAAATATTTGGGAGTAACAGTATAAAGGAACATGAAATGGGACATACACATTAATTAGTTAGTAGGTAGAGCAAATTCTACGCTGCGATTCATAGGTCCAATCTTGAAAAATTGTAATGAACAAACAAAAGAGATAGCCTACAAATCTCTTGTGCGTCCAAATTTGGATTATTGTTGTGGCATTTGGGAACCGTTTAGTAAGGGGTTGATCGAAAGTATAGAGAAAGTACAGAGAAGTGCCGCTCGATTCGTGACCGCCTGCTACAGTCCTTATCAAAGCGTCACTGGACTGATTAGTAGACTAGGCTGGGAGTCTCTGGTAGATAGACGACACACGTTTCGTTTAAACTTATTGGTAAACATACGTACTCTCACTTTCACTTTCGAGTGTAGTGAAATACTTCTTCCACCAATCTATTTGAGTCGGAAGGACAGGAAAGATATAATTAGAGAAATAAGGTGCAGGACTGATTCTTATATGATTTCTTTTTTCCCTCGTACCATTAGGGACTGGAATGCACAACAAAGAGATTAGCTTTGGTGCTGAGCACCCTCTGCCACCCACAATTTTGTGAATTGCAGAGTATATATGTAGATGTAGATGTAGAATGTCGACATCGGCTTCCTTTTCCATTGCACTATTGTTCAAGTCGTCTCCAACATACAGTTTCTCAATGTATTCCTTCCATCGGTTAGCTCTATCTTCTGAGCTTTAAAGAGGTTTCCCATCGGCAGCTTTAATGTTCATACCTCTTTTCTTCATTTCTCCAAAATTCTGTTTGATCTTCCTATATGCAACATCTAGAATCTCCATATGATTATTGAATTGACCATCAGTAATCAAAGTATAGTATGTATATATACTATGTCATACGGAAATACATATATATCAATTATAGATACAGGTGTCCCAGGTCATTTTGAGTTACAAAGTAGAAAAAAAAACAACTTTTCGGAAAAGTGTGAAATTTTTTCTGATTTTCGAAGAACTAGCTCCCTTATTTTTAAGTTTAGAAAAAAACTTTGCAGTGCAAAAGTTGTAGGACAGAACAAACTTGTCACCAATGGCCACTAGCAAAGCGCCCCCCCCCCCTTTCCACCCTTGAATATTACCGCCAGAGCGCATGCGCGATTGGTGACAACTCAAAGTTGTCTCCACGACAGCGAAATAGTTCACTGATCTGGCCAACACATGGTGTTCAATAATTTCGCTAGTTTTCTTAAGTAATAGTATTGTCCTATCCAAGATTGAAAGCCACTTAACTTTTGGCCACAACCTGAAATATTGGGGACACGGGTTCGATACCTGAGGCAAGGAGCGGCTCTCGCCAAAGGATTTATGATGGAAAGTAGGCAGGCAATCTCACGCTACAAATGACAACGCCAATTCCAGAACATTGGAGTTTAATACATTCAAACTAGTCTACAGACAGTTTAAAATAGTTTGTTAGGTAATGCTAGGTGCGGGAGAGAAAGTTACTGCTTCCCCAAGTCAGATCCGCTGGTCAACTACGGCAGCATTAATACGCAGCAGTACAGCGATGCAAACTGTACAGCACTACGTAGCAACTTGATGGTACTGGCCCCTCCCTGTGGTCTCCATGATCCTTTATACTAGTTGACAACAGAGAACGTCGTGCCACTTGGCCCTCCACTGGGTCCAAGCTGTATTTCAACCTAACAACAACCACTATGAAGTAAATAAAACACATATAGTGGATTTACATTATGTGAATGTAGTGGTTTTGGTGAAATTTTTTTTTGATCCAAGCCGGTTCTCACCCTAACCTCCTCACGTTTGAGATTATCTAGAGGATTAAGCGAGGTATTTAAAAAATGTATTGTTTATTTTCGATTTGTCTCGTCGAATTTATCATTAAATTTGGCTATGGCGAAATTTTTCTTCTGGACCAGGCCGAATTTCACCCTAACCACGTGAATTTTGAGATACAATATCTCGAGAACTAAGTGATATATATATATATATATATATATATATATATATATATATATAAAAAATTATTCTTTACTTTCAATTTGTCTCGTGGAGTTACGTAAGAATCCATCATCAAATTTCGGCGACATGGTTATCGTGGAATCTCCTGTACCTCAATATAGAGCTAATAAGGTTAATTGGTAGGTAATTAGCTGTACTGGTTACGTTTCTCCCTTGTTTTAGAACAGCTATTACTTTTGGCGTTTTCCATACGGCGTGAAAGTAGCCACGCTGCATAAATGAGTTAATGATTCTTGTTAGGATAACCATTCCCTTTATCAGAAGATGCTTCAAGTGGTCATTTGAAATCCCATCGGCACCTGGTGATTTCCTGTTCGCTAGTTTTTTTATACAGTTCCTGATTTCCCACGGCGTTGTTAGTTTAGGTAGGGTAGTGGGTGTGGTACTCATAATGTCCTTTGCAATTTCTTTTGTTTATGTTGGTAGCTGTCTGTTTGTTAGTTTGCTCGTGGCTGGTGCTGCTCGGCGAATTGGTCCGCTAGTAGTTCTGCTTTTGCTGCTGTTAGGGAAACTGGTCCTGTGGGCCCTGTTAGTGCTATTTTGGGTTGGCGAGGTTCCTTCATGGTGCATATTAGTTGCCACGCATTCCTGTTCTCCGGTAAGAGAGAAGACGTACGGTTCTCCCATTTACCGACTGTTTGTTCCTGGAGCCCGTTGCACAGTTGGCGGGAATATTGATTATAAGCCCTCTTATCCCGGGGATCTTGATGGTTTTGCCATAGACAACGATAGTAATTTTTAAGGTACATAAGTTATTCTAATTCGTTTGGTAGTTCTTCATATTGTCCTTCATAGATGTAGTTCATAACAGAAGATTTTTTTTCAGCTTCTAATATTGTTCCGTTGAGGTGTTGTATCGCCAGGTCAATTTTTTCCTCCGAGGATACATCAAACATAGTGTTTAGTTTGATGTGCAGGATCCGAGTAAAATTTTCCCTGCCTGCATTTTTAGTTCTTTGGGGGGGGGGGGGCGCTTCAGTTATGTGGCAGCATTTTTCTATTTTGGCCAGTACCGATAAGTGATCTGATGATAGCTCATTGATAGTTTGTCGGTGGATACGGTTGGCTATGTTGTGCACCACTACTATATCGATGACGTCAGGCTGGCACCGGGGTTTGTTGGAATGTGTGTAGGATCTGTTGGCCCCAATACTTCAGTGTTCCTGTTTTCTGTCAGTTGGATTAAGTAGGCACCACTTGGGTTCGTGTTCAGTGAATTCCAAGCCCAATGTTTGGCATTTAAATCAGCACCTATTATTATTTTGCTGCCTAGAGCCAAACTGGTGTCCACATCATGTTCTATGATACGACGACTAGGAGGCTGGTAAGCTGCTACCAGAACTAGGTGTCCTTCCAGCGTCTGGATTTTTACTGTCGTTGCTTCCGCGGTTAGTAGGTATGGGTTCGTCATACACGGATGTGGTAGGTTCGACCTAATAATAATAGCTGTTCCAACTTTGGGCCGACCAATTCTGTCGCTCCGGTATACCGTCATTCCCGTAACTTTAAAGTTGTCCTTTGGTTTTAGGAATGTTTCGCTTACGAGAAAGATGTCTATTTTGTGGCATTTCTGGAATTCATGTAGTTCTAGACTTTTGTTCCTCAGTCCATTCGCGTTCCAAACTACAATATAATGTTTAGGTCATATTGTTTTCTTCGAGGTTGCACCATTTATTTGAAGAGTGCTATTACGACTTGCAGAATAGCTAGCATCTTCTCCATGGCGGTCTTTTTGAGTTTTACTCTTGATATAATATTTTTCATTTTTCTAACAATATTTTGGAAATCAACTGCGAAAGTTAAGTGTATGTCCAGCCGATCATCTTCGTTTTCTTCGCTTTGGTGAGTCATTTCATGCCTCTTGTTTTCTTCATTTTGCCGATTTCTTCTAAGTTTGTCAACGTACTGTAACAGCCCTAATACCTGTATTTTGAATAGTATTGGACTGTGTGAAATATTTGTAGTGAGCCAAAGTTTGCTTGAAAGGGATTTGATATGTTTATTTTGTAATTTCTTGTAAATAAGTGTATATAGACTTTGTTTTAGGTAAGAAAATTATTTAAAGATCATTTAATATGTTTAAGAACCGAATGATGCAAAAGAATTTATTAAAAGTTTGTAATTCCATATATTAATGTAAGTTACGATGTCTACAGGACAATTTTCCACCATTTGAAAGGATTTCTGTAAATAATTTTGTATTTAAGTATCTCTAATTACCATTTCTAATCATTTTGTAATGTTATTAATTAATTTTGTATCAATTCCGATTGTTTTTAATATGTTTGATTGTTCGAGTGATTGTTAATGATCGAGAAATATCGGGCGGATGCCTTTGAAGAATTCTCGTAAATTCGATAGGCTCTATATAAACAGATCGCCTGGACAGAGTATTCATTCAGTGTTACAGAGACATTCATGCAAGTTTTCATTCAGTAAGTCAGTATTGCATCTTTGGATTGTATCAACTATGCTTGTGAATGTAGCAGACTTGTTTTGATTGAAAATAAACGAGCATCAACATAACCTTGTTTTTGGTGGACTTTATTAATTAATTAATGCAGTAATTAAACCACCCAAAGAACCTTAACATGGCGACCGTTGACATGACGAGAAGTTCTTAAACATCTGTGGGATGTTTATCTTCTAAAAAGAATCTGCAGAAAATTGCGACGGATTATCGGCGATAAGCGAACATAACCTGCGAGAAAATTTCGACCGGCTACGCCACACGTAGAGCTTATACAGGCGACACGGATCTGACGGCAAGCGGACCTTCTTCGGCCTAAGGCGGAGATTCTCCATCAGGAATCGGCTGTAATCTTCCGACGACGAGTGGATTTTCTTCGGGCTCAAAATCGTCTTCCTACAGTGAATTGTGAAAAGTGTGGTTAAGTGTTTGAAGTCAGTGTGGTGTTTAATGGTTAAATAAGTGCTTCTAAGTGAAATTTAATGTGATACAAAAGTGAGGAATAACTGTAAGTACGGCATTGAATATTCAAGTGATTTATTTTGCATGTTAATGTGTGGCAGATTGGAAAGATTTTAATTTTCCTTAATATTGTTTTGTATGTTGATTTTGCTAATTACTAAAAATGGCTGATAATCAGAACCTGCAAGCTTTCCTAGAGTCTTTTGTAGCCAGTTTTAATGCAAAGTTTTCCGAATTTGACAACAAATTTTCTGAACTTGATGGTAAACTTGACAGCAAGTTTTTGGAATTCAGAAGTGAATTAATAAGTGATAATGACAGCAAATTTTCTGAAATTAAGTCTCAGTTTTCCGAAAATTGATGACAAATTTGATAATAAATTTTCCAAATTTGATAGTAAGTTTTCCAAATTGGATAACAAATTTTCTGAATTTAAAACTGAGTTAAATCTTGATAGCAAATTTTCTGAAATTAATTCTCAGTTTGCTGTAATCAATGATCAGTTTTCTCAACTGCAACAAAACAATGACAAAACATTCTCTGATTTGACTAAATGTTTTGATGTTAAAATCGCAGAGCAATTTCAGGATTTTAGCTCTCAATTCAAGGAGGATATTAACAATTTAGATTCAAAGTTGGGGAAGGTAGTAACAGAATGTCAGGAGAAATTTGAGAAAGTTACAAAACTTTGTGAACAGAATAAGGCTGAATGTGAAAATTTGATTTATAAAGAGGTGAAGGAAGTCAGTGAAAATTGTGATAAGATGAGGGAGGAATATGTTGCTTTATTCCAAGCTAATGATGTTAAAGCTAATGAGTTGAGACAGGAAGTGGTTGGTTTAGGGAAAAATGTTAATACATTGGTGCAGCAGCAGGAACAGTTAGCGCATGGATTAGAAAGTAATGTAAATCAGTTAGAAAAAAGGGTTACTGGGTTGCAGATTCAGTTAAGTCAGGTTCCCTTAACAGGTAATCCAAATTTCAGTGTCGATGTAAAAGAAGAATTTGAATTCTATGATGATAGTGGGAGGCTTCACCCTATTGAATTTATAGATAATTTTGAAAGATCAGATTATTTTAATTTGTTACCCGATAGTAAGAAAATTGCACTTGTGGGTAAACATCTAAAGTCTTATGCTAGGGCATGGGGTGATAGACAAGCTAGGGAAGTGACTGATTACAAGCTGTTTAAAGAAAACTTTTTGAAACATTTTTGGTCGACAAGCAGGCAAATTCAAGAAAAGAGGGAGTTAATGACTGGTAGGCCGTATAAACCTGGTAGGGAAACTCAACATGATTTTTTTCATAAATGTTGGATCCGTTGTAAGTATTTAGACCATCCTTATGGAGAGGAAGAATTTATTGATTTGATAGGAGCTAGGTTACCCCAGCAAACAAGAAATTTAATTGCCACTTTGGATGTAGTAAATGTGGATAGAGTTTCTGAATTGTTAAGACGCTTGGATGCCCAGGAGTCATTCAATGAACAACATTACCACCATCAATACCATAGGAGGGGCAGCAGGAGTCCCCCTAGAAGGGGTAATAGGTCAAGGGATGGTAGATCGAGGGGAAGGGTTCGTGATAATTACACAAGGAGGAATGATAATGGGGAAGTGAGAGAACAGAACCCTCAATCTGAAAGGGAAAGGCAGCATGGGGGGCAGACAAACTAAAGACCACCCCTGTGATGGGCCCCGCAGTGGTGGACAAGAATGTGGGTCCAGGTACCAACTGCTATAGCGTTAATACCATTTTCATGAATGATCCCCGAGAAGATTTATTGGAAGAGGTGGGGGTAGCAGCAAGTGAATTTCAGGATAAGGTTATGATAGATGTAATTAATGATGTTGATGATGTAAAGGTTGGTAATAAGATAAAGCGGGAAGGGGACCACCATAGTACCTTATCTCTAGAATCAGTGTGCGAAAGTAATAATTTTCATGTAGAAGATTTTCGAAATGGTCACTGCCTAATTACAAAAAGGGGTGCAGAATTTATAGTGCATACTACAGTGTGGCTATCGGAAACTTGTAAGATCCAGAATGGCATAGTTGGGACTATGTGTGCTAGTATAGGTGGTAATGAAGTTTGTAGAAGTGCTGAAATCGAGGAGTTTCTCAAATATCTTGAAGATGAAGGTGATACAGTGGTGTGGATAGGAGACCCAGATGAGGAGGAGAATTGTAATTCAAAGTATTTGTCTTCTGAAAAGAGAGAGGTTGAAAAGCCTTATGTACCAATCCCTAAGTTGGAAAAATGTCCTAACTTTGACCTAGCTGATACGTTATTTAGCTCTTTATTTGGTGTAGATGATGACATTGAAGAAATGGGTGGGAGTAAGGATTTATTTGAACCAGTTTCTAATTTGGAAAATTGTACAGAATGTGACTTAGATGACAATATGTTTTGTACCCTCTTTGATGTGGAAGCTAATAGTGAAGTAGTAGTTGCTGAGAAAAATTATTATTTTGTGGAGGAAGTCAGTAAGCCAGATGTTAAAACAGTTTTAGGTACTGATTCATATAATTTGGTAAGTTTAAGTAGTAATCAAATGATGAAGAGTGGGGTTGGGAGTAATGATGGACTAAACTGTAGTAGTGAGAATAATAAATTTGTATTACCAGTTGAGTCAACAGCATTGCTTTTAAGTGACAATCAATTTGCTAAAACAGAACCATTTTATGTCTCAGCTGTTGTGTGGTTGTACCAAAGTCTGTTGTCTGAGATGATTGGAAGTTTGTGTTTCTGTATGTATATAATGAAGCTTTGTGAAAATAGAAATGTAATATTAAATGTGTATACAAAAGTTGAAGAAAACTGGAAGGTTAGGTAAAAGTAACTTACATGGTTCTGGGTTTCCAGGGAAATCCTGAAACCCACTTATGAGAATTAATTGAAATGCATGGTTTGGGGAGGGGTCAATAGCCTGTAAATATCTAGTTTTGTAAATAAGTATGTCAATTGATGCATGTAAATAGTTTGTGTGAGTACTTAAGCTCAGATGCAGATGTAAGCATTTCAATGTATAATTTGTGACAGTTTTGTGTAGAGACTTTTGGTATTTTCATGATGTTGTGACTTTCCATATTTTGGTGACAAATTATCAGCTGTAAAATGTAAACAGACTGGTGTAATTAACAAGCAGACATCAAGTGTGTAATTTAGAGTGAAAATAATTGTAACTTAAGGTGATGGCATTGAACGTTTGTTGTGTAAAAACAGTAAATGATAAAATGATTGGACCTGAGAAAAGACAATTATTGTAAACAAAATCAGTGTCATGGACTATGTGCAGATGTTGTATGAAGAATTGTACTTGTTCATTTTAAAAGTCATTATGGTTGATTGATTGTAATCTGTTCGTGTCTGCATTATGTGTACATTCAACCTGCTTAGATTCATGACGGATTCAATCAATTTTATCTGTGTAAAATTAAGTGAATCCTGGGGAGGGGTTGTAACAGCCCTAATACCTGTATTTTGAATAGTATTGGACTGTGTGAAATATTTGTAGTGAGCCAAAGTTTGCTTGAAAGTGATTTACAATATACAATACAATACAATACATTCATTTTCCATTGATCCCAATATAAGAGACTGGCTCTGTGGGATGTGGAAAGTTGTCAATTTACAGATAAACAGTTGCATAACAAAATAATAAGTACACCACTAGATGTACAGTCATAGTATACATGGTACATTAAACACTTCCATTACAAAATAATACATACACCAGAAGATGTACAGTCATAGGATATATGGTACATTAAAAAAAAGAAAAAAATTAACAAAATAATACATACACCACAAGATGTACAGTCGTAACATATATGGTACTATAAACAATTACATAACAAACTAAATACATACACCAGGAGATGTACAGTCATAGCATACATGGTAAATTAATGATTTGAACTATATTTACACAAGATACTGGCAGTTATTTTTAAGAGACCTTAGAAATAATTCTTCGACAGAGTAGAAGGAGTTGTCAATTAAAAATTCTTTCAATTTTTTTCCTGAATTTATTCTTATCATCTACTAGACATTTAATATGTGTTGGGAGCATATTGAAGATATGTATCCCTGAATATCGGACCCCTTTTTGAACAAATGACAATGACTTGTAAGTCTTGTGAAGATCATTTTTACTTCTAGTGCCGTAATTGTGTATTTTACTATTTGTTTCAAACAAAGTATAATTTGTGACTACAAAGGACATTAATGTGTATATATATTCAGATGCTAATGTTAAAATCCCTAACTTCTTGAACAGCTCTCTACATGAAGTTCTATTGCTAACCCCACACATAATTCTTATTACACGCTTTTGGGCTCTGAACACTTTATCTCTATGGGTAGAATTGCCCCAGAATATTATTCCATATGACAATAAGGAGTGAAAATAAGCAAAATAAACTAGCTGCCTCATACGGAGATCACCTAAAGCTGAAATTGTACGAATTGCAAACGTGGCTGCTCCCAATCGCTTTAGTAAGTCAGAAACATGTACTTTCCAATTTAAATTATGATCAATACACAAACCTAGAAATTTCACACTATCTACCTCTTGAATGGACTGGCCTGCAAATTTTATGTCTATGTCAGGTGTTACTCTGTGTGATGTACTGAATTGCATATACTGAGTTTTATCAAAGTTTAAAGACAAGCCATTAGCTGTAAACCATTTATTAATCAGTTCAAAGACATAATTTGAAATATATTCTGTAGATAAATCTGGAGTGTTTTTAATTCCTATGTTTGTGTCATCTGCAAATTGGACAAATTTTGAGTTTTTAGATGAAACACAGGGTAGATCATTTATATATATTAAAAACAATAGTGGCCCCAATATAGAACCCTGAGGTACTCCACATCTGATTAATTTCCACTCAGAAAACAGTGGACCTCTTAAGGCAGCCTTAAAATTCTCCATTGACACTTTCTGTTTTCTATTTAGAAGGTAAGAACTAAGCCATTTATTAACAATGCCATCTATACCATAATACTTAAGTTTCTGTATCAGAATTTTATGATCTACACAGTCAAATGCTTTAGATAAGTCACAAAAAATTCCCACAGGGAATTAATTTATCATTTATTCCTTCTAAAATATTGTCAGTGAATGCAAATATAGCTTGTTCTGTTGAATGACCCTTTTGAAAACCAAATTGTGATTTAGTTAGAATATTATTATTTTTTAGATGTTCATAAACTCTATTGTACATTGCTTTCTCAAAAACTTTGGAGAAGGCTGTTAGTAATGAAATTGGTCGGTAATTCGATACGGCTGCCTTATCTCCCTTTTTATAGAGTGGTTTAACTACAGCATACTTAAGCCTTTCTGGAAAAGTCCCCTCAAGTAGAGATATATTGAATCAGATAACTTAGTATATTACTTAATTCTGTGGAGCACAATTTAATTAATCTGCTGGAAATCCCATCATAACCACTTGAGTATTTGCTCTTAAGGGATTTGATAATTTTTCTTATTTCTTCTGGAGTAGCTAATTTTATAGACATAGAGTTAAATTTTTCTTGGAAGCCTTTTTTGACAAAATCCATACTGTGTGTCACTGAGCTATTAGCAGTCAACTTATCAGCAACAGATAAAAAATGTTTATTAAAATTATCAGCAATTGAGAAATTAGAATTCTACTGAATTTTCTTTGACAAAAATATCATTACTTGTTTGATTACTCTTTCCTGTTTCCTTTTTTACAATGTCCCATATTGTTTTAATTTTATTTTCAGAATCATGAATTTTATGTTTGTAGTACATACTTTTAGATTCTTTAATAACCTTTTTCAGTATTTTGCAGTACTGTTTGTAATGTGTTTTAACATTAGCATTCTCACTGTTCCTAGAGGCAATATACAACTTCCTTTTATTAATGCATGATGTTCTAATGCCAATAGTTATCCAAGGCTTTTGTTCTTTTTGAGAAGCATGACACTTTTTCAAGGGGAAGCAACTTTCAAAGAAATTTAATACAATGTCACTAAAAATGTTGTATTTTTCATCCATACCTTGAGCACTGTATACCTGTTCCCAGTTTGTGGCATTCAGGCACTTTCTAAAACAAGTAACTGACTCATCATTTATTACACGCTGAAGTTTAAAGACATTACTCTTAGTGCTAGTTCCTATTGAAGTGTTGATGGTTAATAACTGGGCATCGTGATCCGAAAGTCCATTGATGGATGGCTTGATGGTATAACTGAATTTTGAGGTATCTAGGAAAACATTGTCTATAGCTGAGTGACTATTATTCATTATTCTAGTTGGAAAATTAACTACCTGAGTTAAATTGAATGAACTGACTAATGATTCTAATATGACTTTACAGGGTAAGTTATTTAGAAAATCTACATTAAAATCACCACATACTACTATGTTGACTTCTTTTCTGCTTAAAAATGTTAATAAGAGTTCAAACTGGTTCATAAAAATAGAAAAGTTTCCCGATGGTGCTCTATATACTGTTACTATTATGAAAATTTCATTATTGAATCTTAGCTGTGTAGCACAGGCTTCAAAATGTTGGTCAACACAATATTTGCTAATACTTATATCCTCAAAACTATAACCATTTCTAACATAAGTGACAACTCCTCCTTTCTCCAAGTTCGTTCTACAATAATGAGAAGCTAAATTAAAATCAGTTACATATGACATACCTATTCCTGCAGTTATATGGTGTTCAGACAAGCATAAAACATCAATTCTACTGATATCATTTAATACATTTATGTGGACTAGCAATTTGATATGTTTATTTTGTAATTTCTTGTAAATAAGTGTATATAGACTTTGTTTTAGGTAAGAAAATTATTTAAAGATCATTTAATATGTTTAAGAACCGAATGATGCAAGAGAATTTATTAAAAGTTTGTAATTCCATATATTAATGTAAGTTACGATGTCTACAGGACAATTTTCCACCATTTGAAAGGATTTCTGTAAATAATTTTGTATTTAAGTATCTCTAATTACCATTTCTAATCATTTTGTAATGTTATTAATTAATTTTGTATCAATTCCGATTGTTTTTAATATGTTTGATTGTTTGAGTGATTGTTAATGATCGAGAAATATCGGGCGGATGCCTTTGAAGAATTCTCGTAAATTCGATAGGCTCTATATAAACAGATCGCCTGGACAGAGTATTCATTCAGTGTTACAGAGACATTCATGCAAGTTTTCATTCAGTAAGTCAGTATTGCATCTTTGGATTGTATCAACTATGCTTGTGAATGTAGCAGACTTGTTTTGATTGAAAATAAACGAGCATCAACATAACCTTGTTTTTGGTGGACTTTATTAATTAATTAATGCAGTAATTAAACCTTAACAGTACTATTCTCTGTTTCTGCATGTAGATGGTCCTGATTGGTTCGCCTGTTGTTTTTTGTTCGGGGCGGTGGGAAGTTTTGTCTTGTTTCGTCGGTGTCCTGGTTCTTTCTCTCTTGTTTCCTTGTTTGCGGCTTAGGTGGCCTTAGGATGGCTTGATAGGCCGGGCATCCTCTCCAAGATGCTGCTTGCTCGCCTTGGCAATTTATATATCTTGCCTTTGTGTTGTTAGAAATTGTGCAGTCCTTGGTGTGGTGTGGACCTGTACACTTTACACACCGTGGAGGAAGGTGGCAGTAATTCGCCATATGACCGTGGCGTTAACATCTAGTTCATTGAGGGGTCCCAACTGGTTGCGATAGCGTTCTATTTGCACTTTGGTATCTAACAAACATCGCTCGTTATAGATGAGATCAGTTTGGGGCCCAGGGTTTATAGTCACCTAAAAGTTTGCCAAGGGTATCAACTGTCTTGTTGATTCATCGCGTTTCTTAAACTGATGGACGACGTCAATGTCATATCCTTAGAGTTTTAGGGCTTCTCCAATGTCCTTCGTTTCCACGGTAGGTGGAAGTCCTTTAATCATCACGTGTAGGGGCCTTTCCATTAGCATTTGGTGGCTATAGTAGTGGGTGTGGTGTTCGTTGAAGAACCTACTTAGAGCGAAGAAGTCGTCCCTAGATTCCACAAAGTATTTTAAATTATCATCTCTGAACATCGCTTTCTTTCGCTGAACAATTTTTTGCTACACACTGCTAGGTGGGGCTGACAAAAACCTGGAGACTAGTGGAAATAACATAGAATATTTGTGATCGTTCATTTGCCATCACTTAAGAGGATCTACTTTTAATGACAGTCCTTTTTGCTTTTACTACTTGACTAGAGTGATATTGGTAAATTTTTTTTCATGTAACTTAAGATCTACATTTAATTTTTCAGACGTTTTAAATTCTTCTGGATGGATGGATTTCAAATTGCTTTTTAAAGCAATGGTGGTACGTTCTTTCAGAGAACATTCTTTTTTTCCTAATGCACATTTTGCCACAGATTCAGTTTTTTGTACACAACTATCTAAATAGGACTTAGTTTTGGTTTCATTTTGAGACACACTACTATCATAATATAGTAAAGCACATACCTAAGGGGACCACAGACGACCAACTTGATTGCCAACTTTGTAGTGAACTTAATTGGCAACCAAGTTGTACATATAAACATCACGTCCGCGGTCCGAGTACGTGTCATCAGATTTATTTGTTGGATGTTTTCCCTTGCCACTCTCTATTATTTTGTATAGTGGTGTTAAACATTTTGGTTATAGTAGAACGTAGTTTGTGAAAAATGAGTGACTGAGCATTGCAGTTTTTGGTTTTAAGAGAGTTGTGTGAAGATGAGGTCTGGTCTCAAAGGAATGGCATCAAAACTGTACAGATTTCTCCGTTCAATTTTTAGTGAGGGAGATATACAGTACGTCACCAAACCTGACTATTTTCAAAACTTTTTAAGACTGGCCAATAAAACCTATTATGAATTGTAGGACAAATTGTGAAAGTTTATTTAAAAGGACACCAACATGAGGATTTTATTGTTGTGAACGAATGGTCTTTCGCAACCCTCATACTTTTAGCTAGTGGTCAGAGCGTCGAGGATTTAAAATTTTTCACCGCTATATCGCCAAAAATTCTTGGAACAAAGAGACTTGTAGTGTTATGAACAAAGTTTTATTAGAAATTTTAATCACCTGGTAACGTAGCGAAAGGGAGTCGAAGAAACATGCAATGTATTCTCTTTGGCTCCGGCTCCAAACCTTTCGTTCAGTTCTATGTTTTTCCATTGTCTCCGGTAGCCAGTTCTAATATTTCTGATTCTTTGTTTAAAATTATCAATATTCGTATTTAGCCCAATTTTTTGAAAAAGAACAATGAATTTTTTTCATTCATTGTTCTTTTTGTTGCGATCCTTGGAAATTTGACGTTCCAAAACTTGGGCAGTTCTCTTAGCGTATCAAAAAATTCACCCAGATTAAAATGTTTGGTATTCTTGCCATATTCTAAAAACAATATTTGACCTCAAACAGTAGTCTAGTATTGCAAATAAACGAAAACGTACAGTAATCGTAAACAGTAACATTGACAGAACAGTTCGAAGTTAAACGACTGATGCTGAAAACTGTGTTGTAAACTTCCCCACAGACGCTACAAAAAGGTCGCCCACCAAATACGAAAGTTTTTGATCTCAGTTCTAACCGGATCTCAACATGTCAACCACCAACCTACTTATAGACGTTCAACATTGACTTCAACACGGCACCAAAGTTGGCAACCAAGTTCATCGTCAGGGGACTCCTTTAAAGGTACACTACACGATGCGTGTAATAATTATAAAAAAGGAACCCTCACCGATACGTCACCAGTCACCACTCCGATCTATTGTTGGCGCTCACTCATATAAAGTTAGCTCAAACAGCACCGCAATACCCAATGACATCAGTTCTATTTAATCTGATTTTCTTTTTGGTTTCGCTACAAAATACGCAGAAGCGAAACAGAGATCCTAAATTTTGTGGAACATCGGGACTTGAGGAAGCAGAAGCAAAAGCAGAACTCCGTTACATTCCAGTAAGAAAGTAGGTGGCGTACGCTCGCGCGCAAACACACACGCGCGCGCGTGTATATATTATATTACGCTACTTACACTTGTTTGTGTACCCAAGACCCATAACACGCAAAAGTTTCAGCCACACTTACAGCTGGTAACACATGGTATTATATCTATATACTAGCTGTGCCCGCGACTTCGTCCGCGTGGAATAGTTATTTTGGGCATCATATTTATTTTTGCAAACAACCTCCTCAGCTTTATAAATTATAGCAGTTACCCACGACTTTGTCCGCGTCAATTTCTGTTATTATTTTAGACAATTTTTTGCAAATTTAGTTTTTAAGTTTTTAAAAGAACATAATTATTTTAAAGTACTTCTGCGTAAATTATATTTTTATTTTTATTTTCTTGTGGCAGAAGAACATATTGGTTTTCTCCGCAACCCGATCTTGACAACGCGATATATAGTTGGCCGTGTGAAAAGCAGTCTTGACGTAAATCGATTCCTACGTGTTTAAATGTTTGCCCCTGTGATTTATTAATTGTAACGGCGAAAGATAGCTTAACAGGAAATTGAATTCTTTTAAAATTAAAAGGTAAATCATTTGGAATCATTGGGATGCGAGGTATAAGCACTGTTTGACCAACTGCTGCACCAGTCAAAACTATTGCAACGATCACGTTACTGCGTAGAAATTTAATTTGAAGTCGGGTTGCGTTACATAAATTTGGTGGTTTGAGATTTCTAAGTAAAATTATTGGGGCACCTATTTTTAACTTGAGGGAATATGGGGGAAGGCCACTTGGGTTCAAAGAATTAAGAAACTCTTGTGGGTAATGTACCGCATCTTCTTGATCCATTACGTTATCAATAGATGTGTAGGTAACTATGTCTCCTGGAAGTTTACTTAAAATAAGGTCGTTAATTTCGTCCACGCTACTGTTTCTCGCCGCCAATATTTCCCTTTGACACATCCATTGATGATCTTTATTTTCTATTTCGCTGATTTCAGGGTAAACTTTCGATATTAAGTCCTCAATGTTACTTACTCTTTCTCCTAAATCGCGATCAATTTCAATTTTATTTTCAAAATGAGGTACTTTCCCGTCTCCTATTAAAAGTAACTTTGAAGGAAAAGTTATACTACCTCCCCCCAAATGTGCTCTCATATTTGTAGTTAATTTTAAAATGTTAACAAACTTCCATAATGGGGAACTTTTAAGGCAAGACTTTAAAATGTCTGCTCTAGTTCCCCTTACTATTACTGGTAAAGTTTGTTGAAAGTCCCCAGCACACATAACAGTAATCCCACCCATGATTTTATCACAGCTTCTAATATCTCTAAGAGTCCTATCTAGAGTCTCCACATGAGCTCTATGGATCATGGTACATTCGTCCCAGATTATTAAACTGACATCTTGTAAAACTTTTCCCAAAGGACCATTTGTACGTATAGAGCACACACTATCTTTCTGTAAAGAAACAGTTTGGGCAGTTTAAAAGTGGAATGAGCTGTGCGTCCACCTGCTAATAAAGTTGCAGCGATACCTGACGACGCTACTGCCAAAGCTAGCTTTCCCTGAGACCTTACTTTTGCTAATATAAGATTAGTAATAAAGGTCTTGCCGGTTCCACCGGGAGCATCCAAAAAAAAAAATACTTTTCCTTCATTAAAACGAACACTTCGCATAACACAATTGTACGCGGTCACCTGGTCATTAACTAATTTTGGTTCATTTTGAGTAATATACTCATTTAATTCATTTAGATCATACGGTTTTCGCAACGCTACTTCTAACGGATCCAGATGATTAAGTGAATTAATCCTTTTTGATACAGGAAGCCCAAAATCGGTTAGTGATATATCGCAAATCTCATGAATTTTATCTTCAATTATGATTAGTCCATCATTGTATATATCATCATTGTATGTTAATGTCATATCTTGATTCTCATTACGCATTCTGTTTAATATATCTTCACATAAAGCATTACGAAATTTATTCCATAACTCTAAGGGGTCAGATGGTTGGCAAAATATAAGGATGATGGTAAATAATTCTCTTAATTTTGTGGCTGGCTCGGACATGACAGCATCTGACATTGTATTTTGCCAGCGCGTTGATAAGTTTGGCAAATAACACCATTCACGGTCCTTAGATGTTCAAATGACATTGGACCGCGAACATGTTGCAGTAACATTCTTAAATAAAAACATTCAGTTTGAGTTGGATGAATGTTGTAGCCACGGCCTAAAGTTGTGTCTTTATTTACACCGGGATATCCTTCAACATCTTGCCCACGTCTTCTTCTAGAAAATTAATTGCTTTGCCATACGTAATACTAGGGTACTTCGTGATATAAAAGGGTTTTTGCAAAATCGTCACTTTTGCAAAGATCAAAGAACGCTGTAAGTGTCGTTGATGAAGGATTATTAACGCGATCTTGAAGTTTTGCATTATTATGAAAATAAACTCTTTGTCCATTTTCCAAATGAACTGCTAAATGAACTACTGCCGGAAAACGTTCGTGAATAGGAAATTGGAAAATTCTCCAGAGCGCTTCCGAGGAACTTATATAGCGACCATTTAGATATTTTTCTACTTCATCGTTATTACTTTGTAACGAAAATGTGGCTTGATCAGAACCTTTATGAATATACTTACAGATGTACTTAATAGCTTTGACCGATTCACAAAACTCTACGTTAATGTGTGCATTGAAAATTCGTGATAGCACTGGATTATAGGGAACAACCCACCTATTATCCACGCTCATTTCTGTACCTTTGACACGAATTATTGCTGTGTTTCCACCATTATCTGGAGCAATGTTGCCACCTTAGCGATATTGTCGCTAGATTTAGTGAATTTTGAGGCTCGAAAGCGATATTCTTAAATATGTTATCGCTAAAAAAATATTTGGTGGGTTTTTAGTGATATTCAACCTTGCAGAATTTCGAAAAACTTGATTTTAATTGGGGTAGGTATTGCCTCTGTTGTGGCTCGGATAAATAATGGCGTACATAATATATTGAAAACGGATTATGGCCTACCCAATACAAGAATGCAGCAAGAATAAATATATTTTTGGAGTTATCTGATTTAGCCATATCTTATCACTTTCTTTCTCGCATGCCGCAGTACATTGAGAAATATGATACCTGTAAATACTCGTGAAAGCATTATTTTATAAGGAATCGGTTAAAAATTGCGAAAAAAAACTCATACAGTTACGAGCTTCCGGCTGGTGTGATTGCTGCAATTGGTAAAGATCTAAGACTGACGATTCATCTCATCCTTCCACATCTGCAAGTTTTGCAACTCCAACGATAGACCAGAATGATGAAGAAGAAATAGAATGTTATGTTTAATTTAATGAAAAAACTGATTATTAAAATATTTTTTATATTACTTACCTTGCCATTTTCCTTTATTTTAGTTAGCGATTTCTAGCGAATCTTTTAGTTCTAAATATCCCGCAATCTAGTGAGTTTTGAGACTAAGTCTAGTGACTTTTGTTTTCATAGGGTGGCAACACTGATCTGGAGACCTGCGCCTGTAGGTTGGGTAACCGTCATCCTTCTATATGGCTACCGAAGCTTCCCCCACGAAGAGTAAACCCACCAGAAACACGAAGAACATCAATTGGAACCTCTTCCAGACCCTCGTTGCCGAACAGCTCAACAATGCACAGTCCCCTGACGAAATCGGAGCCTGTGCCGCTATGACTATGTTCACTGAGTTAGTCAATGCTGCTGCAGACCAAGCAACACAGTCGGTAAAACATCAGCCGGATAAATCAAGACAACTACCTCCAGACATCCGACAGACCATCACCCTCAAAAATCAGCTGACAAGGGAATGGCATATAACGAGAGATCCGACCACCAAACGCACCATCAACAGACTTCAGAGAGAAATTAAAGCTGATATTCAAAAACATCGAACACGCGAATGGGAAGGCCTAGTAGCAACACTCACTGCAGAGGATGGGTCTATCTGGCACACTGCTAAACGCATCCTCAGACAAAGACACAAAATGCCACCTCTGATCGTTGGTAACAAAACTGTTATCGAACCGGCAGCCAAGGCAGACGCCATCGCTGACACCTTCGAGGCCAACTTCCAGCCAGTAGACGAACATTGTGACGACGCACATATCAACCTTGTGAGGCAAAGACTCGACGCATTCCTAAACACAACCACTCCAGATGAGGGAGCTATTGAAAAAACTAGTGTTGAGGAAGTCGCCGATATACTAAGTCATGTCGCCCTGCACAAAGCCTGCGGTCACGATAACATTGGAGGTCCTCTACTCAGACATCTACCACCAGCCGCAATACAATACCTCACAACAGTCTTCAACAAAATTTTAGCTACCAGCGAATACCCAAAAATTTGGAAACACGCTGAAATAGTTCCAGTCCCAAAACCCGGCAAAGATAAACGCTCCCCAAAATCCTACAGGCCTATTAGCCTCCTACCTACCACATCAAAAGTCTTCGAGTGGATCTATCTCAAGAGGCTCCAGCGACACATTGATGAAGAACGATTGTTACCCAACGAACAGTTCGGTTTCCGACAAAAACATTCTACCCCACAACAACTTCTTCGCCTTGTAGAGCATGCTATGAGCGCCTTTGAGAAACGGGAGTTTTTCGGAGCAGTATTTCTTGATGTATCCCGCGCCTTTGATTCTGTTTGGCACGAGGGCCTCCTTTACAAACTGCTCGTACAAGGGGTACCATTACCACACGTACGCCTCATTCGCAACTACCTAGCTGACCGAACCTTTCGCGTCACCACTGAAGACGCCATCTCCTCAGTCAAGAACATAAAAGCCGGGGTACCACAAGGCTCCGTCATTGGACCTGTGTTATATAACTTATACACGGCCGATATACCTAGAACTGACCAAATTGAAACTGGTTTATATGCTGACGACACCTCCCTCTTCACGAAGAGCATCAGGGCAACCCATGTAGTCACAAAACTGCAAAGGGGCTGCAACAACATAGAGAAGTGGGCAAAGAAATGGCGCTTGGCTTTTAATGCGGCAAAAAGCCAAGCAGTCATGGTGACCAGAAGATCCGTACCCCCTCTCCAAACAGTGAAACTCTTCGGTGAAGGTATCAAATGGTCATCCACAGGTCTCTACCTAGGCGTCACAATTGACAAACGGCTAACATGGAAAACCCACATAAAAAACATTCGGACCAAAGCCATGAACAGGATGAGGCAGTTTTATCCGGTGTTAAATACAAAATCACCTCTACACCCAAACACCGCAGTTACCCTATACACTGCAACAATTAGACCAATTCTCGAATACGCATCACCAGTTTGGGGCAACGCCGCTCCCTCAAACATAAAACTACTTCAACGAGTTCAAAACCGTGCCATACGGTTTGCATATAATCTGGCTAGGGACACCCCGACAACTGAACTACATAGAATCAGCGGACTTCCAACTTTGCTCGAACGCTTTCGAACCACTGCAAAGAAGTTATACATGCAGTGCCCCAGTCACGATAACCCATTAATAAAACAACTGGGCACCCACGTCCAATACAATATAAATACTAGATGGCCAGTAAAACTGGTAAATTATGCTACTCCAAATTAACTTATGCAAACAAACAAGACCTGGCAAGTCGAACAATGCTAGCCCTACACTGATGACAACCTTTCACGACTTGGAAGGAGATGCGCTAAGCGCAAAAACTTCCCTGCACTCTAGGAACAATGTAACCTAGGAGATTATTGCCGTGGCCCGGTTTGTGTTTCAGAAATAAAATGCCTAGAGTACTTTTTAGAACAAATGTTTTCTTTCATACATGGTGACTCAGGATTATGAAATCTGCAAGGACCATGTATCATATTTTTTATGACAATATTATGAAGAATTGGATCTTGTTGTTTGTCAGGTATTTCAGCCGATATTATTGCATCTATAGAATCTGGTTGTACTTTGTTAGCCAGCCACAATAAAATGTGGGCGTGAGGTAAGCCTCTTTTTTGCCATTCTACGCTGTAAACAAAGGCTTTCGATGGTCCAAAAATATTTTTCTTCGTTAGTAGGTCTATCATTTTTTTGAGTTTTAAATGAAACACTCTAGAAACCAAGTCATGTCTGTCGTAAGAATGTTGATCGGGTAATAACTCAATTTTTATTTCCGGCCATTCGGAGTTACACGTAAATGTAATGAAGAGATCTGGTCTTCCAAATTTCCTGACATATGTCATGGCATCTTGACTTTTTTCGTTCAAGTATCTGGGGGATCCTGTAAATGACGACGGCAATATAACATGCTGGCCAATATTAGAAGCGTTTATATTGGCATCATTAACCACGGCATCTCTTAAATGAATGTACTCTTCTGCTCTCAATTTTTTTTTATTTCTTTTGATGAAGTCAAGCCTCTCAGAAATCATTTTTGCCGCCATATCAACACAATATTGGTTGAATAATCCTTTGAAATAATGTATGCTGTTAAAGTCATTTATTCTCACCATGAGTCTAAATGCATAGAACTGCATACATGATACAGTTTTAGATCTAGCAGCAGTATTCTGCTGTGGAATATTTATACAATATCCGTCTTTACCAAAGGGAAACAGTAAAGGATACTGAAGTGGATCGTAAGATCTATGAATTTCAGAAACTCGTTGAAGTCCACCATCTCGCGCAGTCAACACAATATCTCGGGGACCTTTGACTTCATCTATCAAAAGAACAGCTACTTCATCTACTATTGGCACATTATACCGACCTCGATGCTCGTTAGCAGGTTTCACATCAGCATGAATATTAAGTTTTAAGTCATTTGGTGGTCTATTTTCCAGATTGTATTTAAAACTTTGAATATACGTATTATGATCGTGAAGATATGTTTGGAGAACGTCGATAAGATCGGTTTGCAAGCTTGGATTTAAATTTGAGCGCAAGGATACCTGATCTGCATGGGAAACAAAATATATTTGCAAAAATTCGGGTTGTGCCCCTTCAGCTGGAAGTAAGTTACCGATCAAGTGATAAACTTGCCCTTGGACTTTAAAAGTAGGCATAAAGTTTCCCTCACGAATTTCTTTGGCACCAAATGAAGTCATCTGAAATAGTGTATTATATTGTCTTGAATGATTTAAGAAATGCTTTGATGATGGATGTGAGCCTGATATCAGTTCTTTTAAAACTGTAATTGGTTCCGGAATTGTAGGTATATTTACTTTGCCACCACTACAACACAGTCCAGGAGCTTCAGTCGCCCATTTTTTTGCTTGGCATAAGTTGCATATTTTATCCATTCTGCCAATATCAATATCATTTAGCTCAGTATAGTCAAGGGTACAATCATAAGCAAACGCAGCATTTAATAAATTAAGTTGCCTGCGAGTTCTATTTCTTGCTGATCGTGCATTTTGCTGTGCTAATCGATGGGATCGTTCAGTGATTGATTCCCGATCGCGGTTAGCCAAAGTTCGGGAATTCTGTGAGGCTAAACGTTGAGAACGTTCAGCGCTTGATTCCCGTTCTCGGTTCACCAAAGTTCGAGAACTCTGTGAGGCTAAACGTTGAGAACGTTCAGCGCTTGATTCCCGTTCTCGGTTTATCAAAGTTCGGGAATTTTGTAAGGATAAACGTTCAGAACGTTCAGCGCTTGATTCCCGTTCTCGGTTTATCAAAGTTCGGGAATTTTGTAAGGATAAACGTTCAGAACGTTCAGCGCTTGATTCCCGTTGTCGGTTCGCCGAAGTTCGGAAATTTTGTGAGGCTAGACACTGCGAACGTTCAACGATCGATTCATTAGCACGGTTTTGTTCACTGATTGCTCGTTGAGTAGCCAACCTATGCATATTTTCATCCTCTGTTTCATTGCTGCGCAAAACTCGCAGCCGCTTTGCAGTAGCAGTCTGCCGAGAAAGCTGAGATCTTTTTCTAGGCATTATAGTGACGAAGAAAGAACGTAGGAAATGAAAACTTAACTAAACCGTAATTCATAATCAATAAAAAAACAAACGTAAGGTTAATAATTAGGAATTTAATTATTTTTACCTGTATTTGGTAATTACGTCCATAAAATGAAAATAAGGTAAACTAACTGTATGCTTAAAGTAAAACCTAACCTAATAACAATAATTATGTAGATGACACCTATTTCCAGGTATTATCTACAACAAAACAAAAAAAGTGTTAATTATTGTTAAATTATTAGAAAAAATACTATCCTCAAAACAAACAATACTATAAAGAAAACCATGACACCTACTTATAAT
Source organism: Vandiemenella viatica (assembly GCA_031002005.1). Lineage (NCBI taxonomy): Eukaryota > Metazoa > Arthropoda > Insecta > Orthoptera > Morabidae > Vandiemenella > Vandiemenella viatica. The sequence continues at coordinate 290,231,148 of JARYHS010008074.1, forward strand.
TAATTATTTACATCAAAACTAAAAAAAAGTGTTAATAAGCGTTCATTGAAATTAAGTGATGCCAAAGACAATTTTGTTCACAATTAAATACTCTTAATCAACAACACATTTATTTGGATAAAGATTAATATTATTATGTTGATACAACTCTAACAAATAATTGGTAATAATGCATTAATTTCGACCAAATTTGATTACCATAAAAACGGTTCTAGTGAGTTAATCTTAAAAGATAGACATATACTGTCGAGGACATTTTTTTAGATCATTTCAAGAGGAATAATCCTTTCATACATATTTTTTTGGTATCTTGAACCGTTTTCGCAGCGCACGCAACAGAAGCCCTCAAAGATGAATAATTTTCCATTGTTTCTTCGCTCCTATTAGTCGCAGCGTGATGTTATATAGCTTAAAGCCTTCCTCGATAAATGGTCTATTCAACACAAAAATAATTTTTCAATTCGAACCAGTAGTTCAAACAAACAAACAAACTCTTCAGCTTTATAATATTAGTATTGATACGAGTTTGTATAGTGTAATGCTGTCATCTTCTGTGTATAGATATTCCACCCCATATTATTAGCTGTAGCTTGTAGCTGCACCGATGCCATGGGATTACAGGACTATATAAATAAGCGATTGCATTAATGGCCATGACTCAAAGCTATTTATATTCGTTTTTTTTTTCTGTACAGTTTCCACATTTAAATATAGAAGTTGGATAAAAACTGTTGGGTTTGTTTTTAAAATGAATTTACAAGTTTTTGCCTGAATTAATTCTTGAAATTGTAATAAAGCGCATGGACTAATAAACAAACGTAGAAGTGTTACCAGGGGCGTAGCTACTATGGGGCTAGGCGGTGCAGTGCACCGGGGCCCTCACGCTCAGGGGGCCCCCAAGAGCATACCTCAAGGGGCCCCTAAGCGCACCTCTAGGGACCACGAGCCTTCAGGGCAAACTGGCGACCTTTTTTTTTTCTTTTAGCTCTACCGTCCTACCGTCGTCTAAGGGGCCCCTGAGAACACAAGAGCCCCTCACTAAGGGCCCTCGCTGCTCAGGGGGGCCCCAACCACTGCTCAGGGGCCCCTAAAGAACAATTCAAGGGCCCCCATCCTCAGTTCAGGGGGCCCCTACCAGCACACAAAGCAAAAAAAAGGTCGCCCGTCCGGCCTGAGGGCCCAAAATAAATTTATTGCACTGGGGCCCTTGTTGACCTAGCTACGCCACTGAGTGTTATTTTCGTTTTTCCTGATTCTCGATTTTTTTTTTTTTTCGTGGAATCCTTTTTCCGATAATATATTTGCCACTTGACCTAACACTATATTTAATCCAAAAATTATATTTCATTTCTCTCTAAGCTATCCTTTTTAAATACTAATGTATGAGGGGTAGTCAAAAAGTTCCCGGAATTTCGTTGCATCTCTCTATTAACAAAAGATGAGTACACTTTTACCTAATCTCCTTCAAAGAAGGCTCCTTCTGAACACATACACTTGCTCCACCGCTCCTGCCATTGCTGGAAACAACGAAGAAAATCCTGTAACCGTTTTGCCACCGTAGAAGACATCAAAACCAAAGCGACGGCTGTACTTCGGAAGATACCAAAACAGGATTTTCTTCGTTGTTTCCAGCAATGGCAAGAGCGGTGGAACAAGTGTGTGTGTACAGAAGGAGCCTTCTTTGAAGGAGATAAGGTAAATCTGTACTTATCTTTTGATAATAAAGAGTTACAATGAAATTCCAGGCCCTTTTTGACTGCCCCTCGTATGACTACTTCGAGTAGTTCTCCAGTACCATTTATTTTTAAAAACTGGACGAAAGACAATCCATGGCCACAGCTTAATAAACCTTAATTGTTTTGATCACTAACATTTTCGCCAAGCACAAGTGAGAACTCTCAAAACTCAGAGGTCAGTGCTACGATGGGGCTTCTAACGTTTCTGGAAAAAAAAACAAAAAAAAAAAACGGTATTACAGTCACGAATACGCAAAGCATTATTTGTGCACTGTAATGCTCATAACCTCAATCTTGTAGTACAAGATGGAATTGAGAGAATTATAATAGCGAGAAAGTTTATTGGAACAGTAAAAGATTTGATAAACTTCGTAACTAATGATGATTTGCCTTCTCTTGCAGCCTATTGTCCGACAAGGTATTTGTAAAATATTATAAGTTTAAATAATTTCTTTTTTGTATGTGTAAACATACTTTTTTTTTTTTTTTTTTTACTAATGAGAATAAAATCTCTTAAATCAGTGAGGGATAGTTATCAGCAGCTGATGCAATTTTTGTATAAACATTTTGTAACCAGAGAAGTAGACAGCGCTGTCGCTGCTAAGGTTTCTGGATTTTACTCCGACATGAAATCATTTGCGTGTGTTTTATATTTAACAATGATGTTAGAAATTTTTGATCGCGTCGAAATTTTGAATGAAGATCTACAGAAATATAATCTATCTGTTATTGAACCGTATGCGAAGATAGAAGCGATCACTGATTTTTTGTACTGTGCTCGAGAGTCAAAATTCGAAGAAATTTGGCGGAAAAGTGTGCAGTCGGGTACTAACTTTGAACTCAGCGAACCTCAAATCCCACATCAACGCAAAATTTCGACCAAGGTAAGAGTGAAAATCTCCGATTCGAAACACCTGAAGATTGTCTCCGCAAATCTTATTTTGATGACCAAGTACTAATGTCGTTAAAGAGTCGATTCGACAACGTTTCCACCAACATCTTCAAATCTTTAGAACGATTCGCTCTGGGACAGCCCACAAACGTAGCAAAAATTATAAATTTCTACAATCATGATTATGACCAAGAAAGAATGCTCAGTGATAGAGACATGTTTTTGCAACTTTGAAAAGGCAAGATGAGGAGGCAAAAAATTTAAGAGGTTGTAGATTTTTTACAAAAATACAAATGGACTAGAGGATTCATACCAGAGTTTGTACACTTCGTTCGATTACTCATCACAATTCTTGGGTCGTACTGTTCAAATGAACGAAGTTTTTCGGCCTTACGCCGACTCAAGAGTTACATAAGATCGACAATGTTGCAAGATCTATTAAATAACATTGCTATTTTACATGTCTGTAGTAACCTTACTGAAGAACTTGATTTGGAAAAATTATTGAATCGTTTCATTTCCAAAGAAGCAAAGCGCATTACATTTTGATTCTACTTAGGGCTTTACGCCTCGTTGACGGCTAAGGTCATTAGAGGCGGGATAGGACTGGGGACAAGGAACGGGGAAGGAATTCGGCCATGGCCTTTTTTTTTTTAATGCGAGAAGCGCATTACAGTTTTTGCATTGCGCAATTGATACTGATTAATAGTAAATTTAAAAAAATAATGTTTCGTACATAGCTAAAATATAATTAATAAATATGTTACTGAATAAATTATATGATGAATTTTTAAATTAATTTTCTAGTTTTTCTCCTATAAATTTCCCTTAAGAATTAGATTCCATAGTTAGCACTATTATTATTTTAAGTAAGATATTTCAGGGACCTAACCCCCCCCCCTCTTTTCTTGCCCGACTACCCACCCGGGCCTAACACAAAACGCCGTCCCTGTAGAGATCTACAGGCATTGGTGTTTGCGGATGATGTGGCAGTATGGTATGAAACCGAAGAAGGAATACAAAACAAACTGAAAATGTGGAATAATAAGTTTGAAGAATATTGAATGAAACTGAATAAAAAAAAACGTACCACAAAAATTAGGCTGAAGGAACACAGACAGTCATATAAAATTACAAGACCACCAAGTTGAAGTTGTTGACCAGTTCAGCTACCTGAGAGTATAATTGCTAGTAATGGTAGAAGTGAGAAATAATGAATAGGGTAACCAAAGGAGCCAACTTCTACAGTACTGTGCGGGGCTTACTATGGAACATGAAGGTTCCCAGAAGAACAAAAATTATCTCATTCCTATTCTCGCATATGCTTTGGAAACATGCACACTAACATCATAGGACCTTAGCAAGATCCAAGCCTATGAAATGAAGATTCTTAGAATGACCCTCCAGAAAACTAGACTTGACCCTATAAAAAATGATGAGATTAGATCAAACCTAGAGTTAAGGGAATCCATGGAAGAGAGACTTAGGTCATCAAGACTTAAATGGTTTGGGCATGTCAAGAGAATGAATAGTACAAGACTACCAAAAACTTATTTCGAAAAAAGGATAGTGGGCAAAAGACCAGTGGGAAGACCAATAAGAATATGGACTGACCAACTGAAGGAGGACTGGAACTGGGAATATATTACGGACAGAGAAACTTTTCTGGATAGGAGACAGTGGAAGACGATCGTCCATAACAACCAAGACAGAAACACAAGAAGGCTCGTAAACCTCACCCAGGAAACTGGAGATGGTCCCCAATGATAATGATGATGATATGTTGCGACTCATCGCATAGACGGTTCTACAAAATGTCACCACAGTCGTCGTATTGTCTCTTTTACTGTTATCATTAAAATATATATTACATTTTCATTAATATTCACTTGTGAACAAGCAAAAAAATTAAAAAAAAAACAGATTCCTTGTTATGTACTCTTTTTTCTGATGTTACTGTAGATAATTTAATAAAATTTGTATGGTGTAATCTAATGTTAATGATAAACTTGTGAAGCAAACTTATTGTTGATAAGAAACTGATTTAGATTTTATCAATTTGATATTATGTAACTACTTTTTAGCAAATACTTCAAATTCTTATTATATTAAAACTCACTAGATATTGCTTCCATTATTTTCATTTTGCTTTAAGATCATAATTCATAAGCTTCTGTAATTGTGCAAAATTTCAAGTTAATTTAACACTCCATTCCTGAGAAACACGTACATAACATAGACATTTTCGAGTTTGGAGAAAAATCAAGTAGGTGTGGCGTCTGAGTGGAGGTAAATTGAAAACCGTCAATAACACACCGAGAGTTTGTAGATTATTTTTCACTCAAAAAATAAAAATGCCTATTTTTGACATTTTACACCACCCGGTTCTGATAGCTTGGTCGCACGGACCGTTTCAAACATCAACACTCACGTTACCACTGGTGCGATCATGTACGACCGGAGAGTGTCATGTCGCAAGGTTCGATCAGGGCCGGATTAAAAAAGCGCGGGACCCGTAGCTAATGTGAAAAAGGGGCCCTTCGTTTTCGCAGTCCACGGCAATAGTAGAGAAAAAAAAAAGAAAGTGCGCCCATCTGGTCTGACGGGGAAGCTCACGAAAATCCTAGGTGCGGCGAAGCTCCCCTAGAAGGCATCCCTAGAAGGCGAGGGGCCAGTAGCATTTGCTAACTCCTGCTACGTGGCTACTCCAGTACTGGGTTCGATAACAATTTCAACGGACCTGCAACATGACCTTGGTCGTACAGTCCGCTTTACGACCAACCCATTCACAAACAGATTTGTCGCATACTACCGAAGTGCGTGGGACGATCCGTGCGACCATCGTAACGTGTGTGGCCTGTTTAAATGTATCACTCTAAATCTCCAGAGATAATAATAATATTTTGCCACTTCTTTTATTACACAAAGCACAAATTAATACGTCTCCCATTATGTTTTTTCTTAAAACTGAATTAAAATTATTTCACACAACTGCACAAATAAATAATAAAACATACAAGGTCTATACCAAAAGTAGTAGGACTGATTTTTTTAAAAAAAAATTATTGAAGATATGTTTACAATTCCTTAATCCTCTTCGAAATAGCATCCTTGGGCAGCTACATGCCTAGAATTATGCTGCAGTCATTTGTCGTACGCCTTCTGGAAGTCAGATTCGGGGACGCTGTTGGGAGTCCTCGTCGATGCTGCTTGATCGTCCTGAATTGAGTCAAACCGCTGTCCCTTTAGCTGCCTTTTCATCCGTGGGAATAAAAATAAAAGTCAGTTGGAGTCAGATTGGGACTTTAGGCGGGGCGCAGCAACGTGGCAACGCCGAATCGGGTCAACAGTTGGCTTCCACGTCCTCCCGTCCAACGAAGGCTTGCATGAACAAATCAAAGATCAAGACAATGCTGATCGTGTTTTTAGACAGTCGCGGGGTGATTCACAAGGAGTCCGTTTCCTCTGGGGAAACTGTCAATTCGAACTTTTACGTGCAAGTGCCACTGTGGCAGCCAGCCTGTGAGACCGAGTGAATCGCGTCCGACCAGTCATCTCCGCCAACTGGACTCTGCATCAAGACAATGGGCCGTGCCAAGGCGCGCCGTCATGAGGCAACTATTCGCCCAATTCGACATTGCCGCGTTGCTGCGCCCCACCTACAGTCCTAATATGGCTCCATCTGACATTTTTACTCACACGGATGAAAAGGCAGCTGAAGGGATAGCGGTTTGACTCGATTCAGGACGTTCAAACAGCATCGACGAGGGCTCTCAACAGCGTCCCCGAAACTGACTTCCAGAAGACGTACGGCCAATGGCAGCAGCGTAATTCTGAGTGTGTAGCTGCCCAAGGGTGATATTTCGATGAGGATTAAGGAATTGTAAACATATCTTCAATATTAAAAAAAAAAAAAAATCAGTCCTACTACTTTTAGTATACACGATGTATGTTCTACGATCAATGACAGAACGTGTATTCAAACAATATCTGTACGAAAGATGCGTGACAAAAGACGCAGTACATAAATATAGCTTCCACGCTTGTCCTTATAGCTGTCATTGAAATATGTCTGGTATGATGTTAGAACCTTCGAAACTATCTGTCTGTTTAGGAAACACATTTAAATAGTTGCCCAAGTAACATATATAAAATTCAGATTTTATATTGTGACGTAAGTATAATTACATTTTATTAAGCTTTGCTCTATGGCGGAGAGTTTCCACCGCACAAAGTGTCTGGCAATACATGATGTGATTTCTAATAGTAACCCATAGAAAATATTTTAAAAATCACGCTTTATACTATGATGTTACTATGTAGCAATATTATACAGTACTGTTATCTATCGAAACGATCATACCCGCTGTAGTGTACACGCGCAGAAAAAATTTCAGCCTTTATACTATGACATAGCTCTGGCGTTCACGGGCTCTTGCTCTGTTAATAGAAAAGGTCGGAACCGTGTGCAGACAGAACTCAACTCACCAGTGTGGGCAAACAGGTTAGCTAATGTCAGAAACCATCCCCAAAATATGAAGTTATACATACCACGATTTTGTGCTGTGAAGGAAGTACTTATACATAATGGGCACATGTCTTTCTCGGAAGATGAATTAAAGAAAGAAATTGAGTGTGATACCGATGTTTTAAAAGTCCGTCGGATTATGCGTAAAGTATTACGGGAACGAACAACTGAACTAGTACCTCAGCAGTTAGAACAAGTGATACTTCTTGGTTAAAGGCTACATAGGCTATTCATTCAGGGTGTTTAAAAAATGGCCAGTATATTTGGAAAACCAATAAAAACTAAACGGGCAGCGATAGAAATACACCGTTTGTTGCAATATGTTTGGGACAACAATAAATTTTCAGGCAGACAAATTTTTGAAATTAGTTACAATTTTCAACAACAGATGGCGCAGATAAGAGATGGAGGATTGGAAAAAAAAAAGCGCATTCCAAATTCTGTAGTTCTCACAGGTAATAATAATAATTTCGTGTGGTCGTAATGACCTGGAAACGGGGTTTTCGATCTCCAATCAGACGCCTTAACCACTGAGCCACCAGACCGCTCTTTCTCAGAGGTTGTAAATCGGCACTCCAAACGTTTGGCGGTGGGATAAAAGATAAAGGGAGGACCGTACCATCCTCTGATATATTGAGGCTTTCCTAGGCCAAGTAGATGACTGGGTAGCTTATATCCCATTGTTTTAAATGTTTCCAGAGTGTGTCTGATTCATCTATGAATTTCCTACATCCGAAAAAGAGGTGGTTCGTATCAGCTCCCGACTCCCCGTCGAACGGACACAGTGGGGAGTTTGCTAATAGTATTTTGTGCAAGTGGCTTCTGATTCTACCGTGATTGAATTTTAACCTAAATATTACAGAAACAGCTTTTTTGTGGCATATGTTTTAAATACCACTGTGTTGTTGGTATTTGCTGATGTATTAGCCTATTGTGTCCTCCTTTGTGTTGGTCAGTAGACTGCCACATATCGTTCCAGGCTTTATAATTGTTTTCTGGCGGATTGGAGGAATTATGACACTTCCTGTTAATAGTTCCACAAGGGGACCTGTCTGGGCAGCTAATTTTCTAGATATTCCACTCTCTCTTTGGTAGGAAGCCCAACATGTGCCTTTACCCAGATAAAGGAGTTGTTCATTCTTTGTTCATTTATGGTGGTCATTACCTCTAATATATAGTTCAGAAGTGCGCTTCGTTACAAGGAACAACATAGAAATATAACTGGGTGGAACCCATGCTACTTCTCGATATTGTAAGCAGATATCATTTACAGAACACTAGGTTTTTACAATTTTATTGTTAAAATTTTAATTGAAATTAATTATTCAAAGTACTGGATTATAATATTTTTACTGTTCAATCTCTGATTTTATTCTTTTGTAACGTTTCTTGAACTTTTAATGTTCTAATAACTATGAGGTGAGCTTGTAATATGAACAGTGATTTATGTTATGCGTATTAGGTAAGCTTTTAAGTAAATGTGTGTATCTGTTTATGTATTTCAGGAAGTAACACTAAGTGTAACGTCCCCAGAGTGTATGGGCAACAGGCCAAGTGTCAATAAAATAAATAAATACTAAAAAATAACAGTTATTGTTGATATAATACGCTAATTTATGAACACCAAGTGGTAATAAGTTCAGTTATTACAAAATGGCTCAGAATATAGAACAAGGGAATTGGAGCATAAAGAGCGAAGTGGGTGATGAAATTATTGAAAAAGAAATGAATTGTGAATAAATGATTGTTACTAGTTTGGAGGAAAGAAATCTATTAACAACGCCGCATTGAGTAACGGTTACCCAGGATAAAGCAAGAGAGCAGTTAACGGATAACAACAGCATGTAAACAGCATTCTATAATCAGATGCAAGAAATTTTAGAACGGAATTATAATATGCAAATTAATTTACATCTATACTCTGCAAATCACAAATACTGTGGGTGGCAGAGGGTGCTAAGCACCAATCCTAATCCAGTGCATTCCAATCCCGAACAGAATGAGGAAAAAAGGAATACATAAATGTATCAGTACGGCATCTTATTACTCGAATCTTATCTCTCCTGTCATAAATAGATTGGCGGAGGAAATATTTCGTTGCACTCGTAAATTAAAGATTTTCGCATATTCTCCAACAAATTCAAACGAAAACGACGTCGTCTGTTCGCCAAACAATCCCAGTCCAACCCGCGTATCAGCTCTGTGACACTTACGTAGGGACTGTAACTAGCAGTCACGAATCTAGCGGCTCTCCTCTGTACTTTCTCTAACGTGTCAATCAATCCCTTGCGATACGGATCGCAAATTCCACAACAGTATTCCAAATGCGGACGCACTAGTGTTTTGTACGGTATTTCCTCTGTATGAGCATTACAAATTCTCAAAATACGACCTATAAATCGTAGTTTAGAATTAGCTTTGTCTACGACGGAAGTTATGTGCAAGTCCCATTTCATGTTGTTTTGTACTGTTACGCCTAGATTCTTCAGGGAATCCACAGTGTCAACAACTGAATTGTTAACTTTGTACTCGTGAGCAAACGGGGTCTTTTTATTACTTATTTGCATTGACTTGCACTTTTTGCAGTTAAGTGTAAGCTGCCATTTATGACACCATTCCGAAATAACATCCAGATCGCACTGAATTTCTAAGCAATCGTCAGAGCACCTCACTTCCCTATAAATAAGTGCATCATCAGCAAAAAATCGCATCCTAAAATTAACGTTGTCACCGAGATCGTTTATAAAAATTAAGAAAAGAAGTGGTCCTATTACACTTCCTTGAGGAACGCCCGAAGTAACAGCTAGCTTAGAAGAGGCTTCCCCGTCAAGAACGACATACTGTGACCGACCAGTAAGAAAATCGCGTATCCATTCGCAAATCTGAATGAATTTCTCAAAACAGACATTTCGGCACTAGAAAGAGATTTAGATAAACATGTAAAAGAATTGGAAGGGGAGTATGAAATCAAGGCAAATGTGCTTAAGTATATCGATAATGACGCAAGAGACCTGGACAAATTAATTTTTGTGGTAGTCTAGGGACAGAAACCACGTATCGTAATTTTCTGGGAGAAATGGAACGAAGCGATAAATTTAGGGAAGAACAATGAGATGTGAAGAGAGACGAGGGAAGTAAAACATGAAATGATTAAATTAAGTAATGAAGCTAAGGAACACAGGGATAGATTAAAGGAGTCCGAGATTAAACGGAAAACTTTTGATGAAGGAAGAGGAACCTCTATGCCTTTCACAGATCGTAAAGGGGTTAAGCGGAATATTAAATTGTCGCTTTAGGCTGTCAGAGGTAAGCTTTGTGCAGGACGGCGAGGTACACACTTTACCATTAAATCTGGCCGCCGGCGTCAGATTATTCTATCACCCTCATTTTGCACAATCTGTCAACGACGTCATCCCATCAAACTGTAACGCAATGCTAGCTGCACCCCTTGGCAATATCGTTGGCGGATATTTCATTCAGAGCAATCTATATTTCGGATTATTCATTTCCACAGTTGGGCAACAAACCGTTAATCCGTTAATAATTAATTAACGAATTTAAGAAAATTGCAAAAATGTAACTTTTAAGCTAACCTAAAAATCATTAAAGTTCTTCTTAACTTCCGTTAAACTGAAGTTCGGTTAGGTTAACTACAGTCCGTTAAATTGGATTTGATGTCATTTCGTTAGTTTGAATTGCGCTCCACGGCAACGCTGGTACGTTCGGCGAGTCGAATAGGGAAGTGCAAGTGCGAGTGCGATGCACACTATATGCTAGGCATGGCGTGGGTGTGAGCGGGAACGCTAGAGTTGTGGAAGGTTTGTATTTTATGATTGCATAACGGCGCTCACTACACGTTTCAAATTCGATCAGTGATTGATTTTGATATTTTTATAACTTATTTTTTTTGCTAATACAGTGCCACTTTTTAGGTTGTGTTGGTTTGGAGTTTGTTAATAAAATAAATTGATATTCGTTGCATGATTAAATCATGGGAACTAAAGATCCAGACACTATTAGTGAAAGCAGGAATGCTAGCAACTGCAACGAGAAGATTAAAAATTCTTGGCCACGTTAATGCAGTTATATTCATTTAAATCAAGATTGCGAGAACAATTGATTTATGGATTCAAACTTTCTGCAATCAAGACAAGTTTTGAGCGTTAGTAACAATGAACAACGCGGAAGAGGACGTGTACTTCCAAATATTTAAAGTTTGAAGAAAAAGTAAAAAACGGGGTCAGATCGTGGGAAAAGGAAAAATTCAAATTCTTGGAGTGCTGTGGATACTTCTTTGTTTAGATAACAGCAGAAGCTTTTTATTGCCATCTCCATTTGCTAATAAAAGGATACAACAAAGTATTGATGAAACTTTCGGCATCGTAGTTACCGACTGCGGAGTATCTCATACTGGTGTTAATCAATTAATCGCAAACTTTTTCGTTGCCAACATGATCCCACTACATGTTGTAGAATCTGATACGTTCAAGAAAGCCTCTTTCACATCTACAGACACCGTACGTGTCAGACACGAATCGGCACAGACAAAAACATGATTACGTACAGTCTTTGACATTATTTCTGGCCGCCGGTGAAAAATTCTATCACTCTTATTTTGCACAATCTGGCATCAATGTCATCCCAGGCAACAGGAACGCAATACTGGCTCCGCCTCCTCGCAATTTCATTGGTGGATATTTTATTCAGAGCCATCTATACTGCAGATTTTTCATTTCCTTAAGTCAATGCAGGAAACAATTGGCCAACAGGTAGGAATTAAGCTCCTCCCACTGACGATTCTTATTGGCTGAACAGTTCATCATCCTACCATTACATTTCTATAATACTTACCAAAGTTCAGATCTTGAAACGTTTGCCAAAAGTTCTAATTAACCGGATTGCATTAAAGTGAGGCAGGAAACAGGCTCAATGCTGTATATTACTACGGTTGATTAGCATAAAACTATAACGATAAGATTGTTATACTCATTTTGATAATTCCTTCGGATAATATTTCACTCATATATCTGGTCAGTCCACAAACCAAGGGATAATCATGTTCCATGAGGTAGAATTTTTAGTACTACGAAACTACAGAAACAAGAAAATTATTTCGGAAGTGTCTCTCTCCAAGATGGATTGAATGAAACAATTTTCCTACGCTGCGTTGTATACGCTTATTCGAGGAAAGTAGCACCGAGCTTGCAGTGGTCCTATGGTTAGCGTTCTGGGTTGCTGAGCGAGAGGTTGCGAGTTCAAATCCAAGTAGTTCTTATTATTTTTTTTTTAATTTAGAAATCTATCTTTACTTGTATTTTATTTTTAAGCGTACCGAAACTGCACATTGCTTATTAGTATAAGGTATCCATGATTCTTTCCTAACTGCGTCAGGAAATAAGATAAACATCTGCGAAACTACCCAATGTTTCGTAAGTTATGCTTTTCATATTTGTTTTTATGTTTCTTCATTCCACATACCACGATGCTATAATAATACATCAGGTGAAATGAAATTTGAATTATTAATTACTTCGGCAGCCTAGTGAAAGTCACTTTGCTGTGTATTACGCTTGAGTCGTGGCTATACCGTGGGATCCAAATAACTGATCGTCCTTGACTACTGACATGAACAAAGTAAATTCAGTAAAATTCATTTAGACCAAGTGGTTTGAACCCATGATACTGCCATTTCTTTCAATCTGCCTTAACCATTAAGCACCTAGACTGCTGCCCATAACTGTTAGAACAAAGGAATTATTATATCTCATTACATTTGATAAATAAAGAAGACACACTTCTAGAAGGTAGTACTGAAACCGACACTGATGGCGATATACAAAAGCATGCATATACAATAATGACCAATAGTCCATTCATTTAGTAAACTGGAAGGAAAGATCGAAAGAAAGGCGAGTGCCTACCATAATTTCCGCCTTCTTATGCGGAAACAGGAAATTATGAACGTCCTTCTTCTATAAATAACCTGTGTTTCACTTTCCTGATACTCTGCTATCAAGCATTAAGAGACACTTTATTTCACTCCAATATTCAACTATATTCTTAAATGAGAAACAAGTGCTGTAATGCTCTCACTCGTAGATTTTTTAAGACTGTCGTCTAGATTATTTATAAAATTCCTCCATTCATTCTATACGAACATTCATTGTGTTTGAGAAAATAAAAATTTACCCAAATTTCTTTAATCTAGACGCGTCAATTCTGCTGTGAATCCGAGCGAACGATGGACTGATAAAAGCTATAGCAGTTTAGCCGAACCGTCAGAATTTAATTATTCGAAGCGTTAAAGATCCTTGTAATTATTAGTTTACAGTGATATGGGTGGGCCGCGATCTCCAGCCAATGAAGTTCAAACAAATCGGAGGATCTACCAAATAACGAGTCTTCTGAAGTGGTGAGGTTGAAAATACAGTGTTTCAGAAAAACAATTGATGTCCAAGTTGATGGTGCAACATCACTTTACGCCCATATTTTAGCGAAATACAATAAAAAAAATTTAGAATATTTCACAAATACAAATATACATATATACGTCTGTAAAAGATTATAACAGCATACTGACTTAGTTTCTTGTTATATTTATGCTGACGCTTTAATAACTAAAGCAATCGCTTCTTTTCCGTTACTTAACTTTTCACTTCTCCGAAGTAAGCTACTGCGGATTTTATTCGAGCTCTGGGTGTTTTAATTTTGATGTTACTGTCAACAGTAATATAATAACAAAACGTACGAGTATTGATAGAAGTTAAATCATTATGAATTCTTAAAGCAGTCGGAATATCTTGCGAATGGATATTCCGTACAATCCGGTCAAGGAAATGCTGCGCGCTTAACGCTGTGTGTAAACAGCCTGACTTCCTCGTGATTATCCTACTACACATCACTTGCAGAGTGTAACAGAGATAAAGTATAAATCCTTATAATTAATAACAGTGTGGCTCTAGATAGTGCTAACTTCATCTATCAGCTGACACGCAATTTTTACTTAACAACATAGTAGTTTATCTGTTACCAAAACGTTACGCAAAATAAGTGTCACTATTTCTATCTGCTGTTTTATGATTTTTAACTTGGGACAAAATCTTTCAGAAATTTAGAAACTGATAGCTTAGAATAACTGAAACGTAGGATATTTATAAAACCACTCCTCTTCCTCGTGGATGTTACGACGTCCATATCCTGACTATCGTTCTTCTACAACTATGAGGAACAAACTACTTGCTTGAAACTTTGGCTAAATGAATTTACATCCAGTATCCTGATTTGTACTGTAAGACTGGATTCTTACTCATTTCAGTATTCTGAAACGGATTGTGTTTGACTTTAGCATCACTTTAGCGTACAACAGGTTAATATGTCAATACATAAGATACCAGTAGTTCTAAATTAAATCTTGATTGCGTTACTATTCAGCAAACGAATAGGAAATTAATCCAATAATATTTTGGTTGAATGATGGATCAGAAACTGTATTGTTTCATTGATTGAATTGTACGGATGCTTGACTGATCTATTAATAGCAAAAAATTTTGAACCTCACTTTTAAAAATGATTGTCAGTTATGTTTAGATGCAATTACAAATCATATGTTTACATTAATTCATAGCCGAACGAATTGGATGAGGGTAAAGTTCATCAGTGTCATTAGACAGTACTCAATTCATATTCACGATCCAGCCATACAAAATGTGGGTTAAATAGAAAAAAACAAAATCAAAAAAATTGCTCAAAGGAATGTGGAATTGCCCTTTTTCAAGGAACGTGGCCGTTTTTTTTTTTTTTTTTTTTTTTTGTTTGCTTCTTAAAAACTAATCTTTTCCGAGCCATTGCAATAATAATGACTTTACTAAAGAATAACAACAAAAACGAATTTGGATTGCTTAATAGATACATGCAGACATGTGTAGCTTTTGATTCTCATTAAGTGTATAATATGTTTTCACTGTCCCAGTTTACAGGCAACACAAGAAAAACACTCATAAAACCACTTTTGCCTGCGGCCTGACTCGAACCGTGGAACCGCGAGACACCGCACTAGCTTCCGGGATCAGCATGGCACCCGCGAATCTGAGCCACTTACAGTAACATTCTTTCTGGATTACCAGAGAGGTAACAACAACTTATAACGAGACTGGCATTATCTTTCCTCCTTCCTCAAATTTCCTGTTTCTTTCTTGCAATTTCAGATTTCGGAATACAAGGTTATCATGTCGTTATATTGAGGATATACATCAATTATATCATTACTGATCACTAGTAGGAGCAGCATTTTGTCAAATACGGAACCTCTCATTAGCATGTTATTCGTCAATGATGATTTTTTTGTTTTCGTAAGAATAACTACTCACATTTTCAATTCTGGTTTGCTTGCTAATACCAGGAACGTTAGCTACAAAAAACCGCACATTAGTTTGATTTAGGTCCTTGTTTATTTTTAAACAGCCATCATTGCCCCAATTATCAATCTCCCGCCTTTGCACTAGAAAAAAATTGGTTAAGTTGAGTGGCACAAATCGTAATGGTTAAATTAAATTTATTGGAAAACTGGCTTTCAGTTCCTACTCACGCATCATGCGTTGACACTTTCTCATTTCAGCCAAACATTAATTTTATGATTCATTTCCACTGTTCCAATTGACCACGAAATATATATAAACTTACTTATATGATATGTATTTTGCAACAAGTGAAAAGGAGATAAAGAATGAAAAAAAAAAAAATAGCAGCACCTGAGCTTGAACCGAGAACCAGCACTTTGACAGCCCAGCGCGTTACCACTAGGACACCTAGACTCACAGAATCTAGTGCCTCATAAATTATATGACCAAAGAAAAAATATACATATAGATACAACAATCCGTGATTGAATAGTAATCTGTATACAGAATCGAACTGTTGCAAGAGAAGTAATCAGTTAAATGAAAATATTCTATATGAGACTGGAACATAAATAATTTTTCATTTCGCCTATGTGTGTGTCCAGATATGAGACACTATTTCTGGTATAGGGAAATTGCTACAGCGCTGCGACTACTAGGCAGAACATCGTGGCAACATCGCAGAAAGTAAATATGGCAACGCTTACCAGGAAAAGTCTTAAGTTTCCTACTTCCTTCGGCAAGGAAGAATACCTTTATAACACGTAAATAATGCACGTAATAATTTAACACGAGCAGCACATTTGGCAAAAGTTTTTGTTGGTTTCAGAATTATCCAACTTACAGCTGGCAATTGAAAATACGGTGGGAATCCATGTTAACTGCATGAGGGCAATACAAAAAGTAACGTCTCCCAAGCATTCATAGATAAAGAATCAAATTAATTTATTTACAGTTTTAGAGGTTGAACAAATATCTATTTTTCTACATCATTACCATTTCGGAACACACGTTGGTCGTTGCTGTAAATGACAATGGTTCGAATCCAAGTTCGGCCATGCATATTTGTGGTTTCCAAGGTTTACCCAAATCACTCCATATGAATACCGGAATAGGTTCTTTACAAGGGCATGGCCGAAATCCTTGCCACTACTCCTATCCAGCCAATAATCACCTCTATGTCGACGAGGCGTAAAATCATAAGAATTTTTAAATTTATTGAGGAGGTCGCAGCTGGCTTGAAATCGATTAACAATACCTTCTCCCTATCCTTATTTTTTTTGTTTATTGCTTTACGTTTCATCGATGTTGAAGTTATTACAGTAGGGAACGGCCATGGCCTTCTATAAGAATCGTCCCAGCATTTGCCTGGAGCCAGAACGTTACCACTCACACGCCACGCTCGGTCTTCCGGTTTTTAGACATCATCAACCTTACTTTACCGGTAGACTGTGTTTGTTTGAATCCTTGAGACCTAGGCGATTATGGAGTCGATTATGACGGGTGACAAAACTTGTGCGTTCCACTTTATACCGGAGACTAAAGAACAATCACGCGAACGGCGACATCCTCATTCGCCAAATGCTTGTATTTATTTATGTTATTCCAAACAAAGAATAACGCAGGTAATTTCACGCCTTGTTAAGTAATGAGCATTTAGACCCAGTATTTAATAAATCCCAATGCTGTAAAGATCATGAAGTAATAGTGTCAACAACTAACAGCATTGTAGAAAACGGGAAAAACGGTCATTTAAGAACTCCCTGTCTTTAAGCCCGATTCTCAATTAACTTTAATTACTTACACCAGTTATAAAAGAATTTATTTTTGTCCTAAGATAATAATCTGGTTGTAAATTTTTTAGTGACAATGGTCGTTTAATTTGTTGCGGTGCTAATATTTAGTTCTGCGCGATTAACTCTCGTTTATTTATATAGTGCATAATCATTATCGTCCACCTACAAAGAGAGCAATAATTCCTCTTGTAAATTATTTCTTTCTGAAACGCGATGATCGTTCTACTGTGAAATAAATATATTGGAAACATGTGTGTCGTTTGAAAAGGGACAGATGATATGATTTCGGCGCGGCTTGAAACCCGTGTAGATTTTCGTCAGTTCTGCTGCCGCAAATCTTTCATGCTTACGTCGGCTATTAGTTAAGAAACATTGGGTAGTTTCGCAGATGTTTATCTTATTTCTTATTTCTTATTGAATATTGGAGTGAAATAAAGTGTATCTTAATGCTTGATAGCAGAGTATCAGGAAAGTGAAACACAGGTTATTTATAGAAGAAGGACGTTCATAATTTCCTGTTTCCGCATAAGAAGGCGGAAATTATGGTAGGCACTCGCCTTTCTTTCGATCTTTCCTTCCAGTTTACTAAATGAATGGACTATTGGTCATTATTGTATATGCATGCTTTTGTATATCGCCATCAGTGTCGGTTTCAGTACTACCTTCTAGAAGTGTGTCTTCTTTATTTATCAAATATAATGAGATATAATAATTCCTTTGTTCTAACAGTTATGGGCAGCAGTCTAGGTGCTTAATGGTTAAGGCAGATTGAAAGAAATGGCAGTATCATGGGTTCAAACCACTTGGTCTAAATGAATTTTTACTGAATTTACTTTGTTCATGTCAGTAGTCAAGGACGATCAGTTATTTGGATCCCACGGTATAGCCACGACTCAAGCGTAATACACAGCAAAGAGACTTCACTAGGCTGCCGAAGTAATTAATAATTCAAATTTCATTTCACCTGAATGTATTATTATAGCATCGTGGTATGTGGAATGAAGAAACATAAAAACAAATATGAAAAGCATAACTTACGAAACATTGGGTAGTTTCGCAGATGTTTATCTTATTTCCTGACGCAGTTAGGAAAGAATCATGGATACCTTATACTAATAAGCAATGTGCAGTTTCGGTACGCTTAAAAATAAAATACAAGTAAAGATAGATTTCTAAATTAAAAAAAAATAATAATAATAAGAACTACTTGGATTTGAACTCGGAACCTCTCGCTCAGCAACCCAGAACGCTAACCATAGGACCACTGCAAGCTCGGTGCTACTTTCCTCGAATAGGCGTATACAACGCAGCGTAGGAAAACTGTTTCATTCAATCCATCTTGGAGAGAGACACTTCCGAAATAATTTCTTGTTTCTGTAGTTTCGTAGTACTAAAAATTCTACCTCATGGAACATGATTATCCCTTGGTTTGTGGACTGACCAGATATATGAGTGAAATATTATCCGAAGGAATTATCAAAATGAGTATAACAATCTTATCGTTATAGTTTTATGCTAATCAACCGTAGTAATATACAGCATTGAGCCTGTTTCCTGCCTCACTTTAATGCAATCCCGTTAATTAGAACTTTTGGCAAACGTTTCAAGATCTGAATTTTGGTAAAGTATTATAGAAATATAATGGTAGGATGATGAACTGTTCAGCCAATAAGAATCGTCAGTGGGAGGAGCTTAATTCCTACCTGTTGGCCAATTGTTTCCTGCATTGACTTAAGGAAATGAAAAATCTGCAGTATAGATGGCTCTGAATAAAATATCCACCAATGAAATTGCGAGGAGGCGGAGCCAGTATTGCGTTCCTGTTGCCTGGGATGACATTGATGCCAGATTGTGCAAAATAAGAGTGATAGAATTTTTCACCGGCGGCCAGAAATAATGTCAAAGACTGTACATTATATATGGGCGTATTCACATCTACCGCGCGTGAGCGGAGCATGTCCGTGCAGACACGTGCCGGCACCGGCCAGCATTGTCGGCGAGATTGTTTTGTCTGTGCCGACACGTGTCTGAACATGTTAGAGTGTCTGTGCGGTTAGTATGAACGCAGCAACGTAACAGCACAGTCAGCGTACTACGTGATTTAATTAAAAAAAGATGAACAACGAAAAATTAATTGAATTAGTTAGAGAATATAAATTTCTATACGACATGAGTGACAAAAGATATAGTGACAGTAAACGAAAAGATGACGCATGGAAGGAAACAGCAAAAAAGCTCCAAGTACAAGGTAAGCAAGTATTTATTTATCAAAATAATTATTTCAATTTGTTTACATTGCTTCTGCGGATGACTCAAAATACAAAGCAAGTTTGTCTCTGATATCAAAAGCGGTAGATTAACTACTCTCGCCTTGCCTTAGTGATTTACTCAAATTATTAACGGCTGTATTTGCACCTACATGGATGTGGTTATACTTTATGAAGTTGTGTAGAATGCATGTAGTTAATTTTACCTTATCAGCATTTTCGGGTTTGAGCTGAATTTTTCTGTTATACAAACGGAACTTTTGTGCTGATTGTCCGAAAGCATTTTCTACTACCATTCTTGCACGTGACAATCTATCACTTAAATTTCTTTTGTGCTGAACATGTGTTTGCTGCTGAGGATAGGGTCGCATTAAGTATGTTTTTAGAGAAAACGCTTCTTCGCCTATAATGTAATGCGGCATCCGTAATTCAGTACTGGGAAGGTATTTTTCTTCTGGTACATTCAAAGTATTCGTCGGCAGACGTTTTCTAATAGATGAATTAGAGAATATTCCCCCGTCATTGTTTTTGCCATATGCTCCTGCATCCACACAAATGAACTTGTAATTGGCATCGACGATCGCCATTAGCACAATTGAAAAAGTTTTTTTTATAGTTACAATAAAGAGAACTACTATTAGCTGGTGTTGTTATCACAACGTGTCTGCCATCTATGGCACCAAGGCAGTTGGGAAAGTTCCATACATTCCAAAATTCCTCTGATATCTTTAACCAATTTTCCTTGGTAGGTGTTGGCATATATTCCCCTGTCATTTCTTGTATGATAGCATCACATACTTCTGTTACTATATAATGCATAGTGCTCTCACCAAGTCGATAACTGTACGCTATAGTTAGGAACGAATCTCCGGTTGCCAAAAACCTGCAAAAATACATTATAATTTTGTTACAGAAAAAGACTGCAAGAATTTTCAAGAGAGACACGCTATTTGCACCGTCCGTGCTAACCCTGAAGACAAAGATAGTGATGCTGAAGAAAATTGTTCTGATGCAGATTATCGAGCAAGATAGGATTTTCCTGAAGTTGTCATAGAACAAAAATCTCCACTTCCAAAGCGGACAAAAGTTTGCGAAGCAACTGTGACCCTGCCACTACATAATTCACCAATGCAAAAACGATCTACGTACACTCGCAAAGCAATGAGTCCACGATCAATTTCCGGTGGAACACCAGCAAGTGAGCTAATGAAATTTATATTGGAAAATAAATCGAAGACCAATGACATTCAGCAATTTTTTGATGGTATCGCCACCACAGTTCAGTCATTCCCTCCTCGAGACAGAGCAGTAGCAAAAGCTAAAGTATTTGTGTGATATCTGAAATGGAGCTAGAAATTCTAGGCAGAGATTCCAGTCCCTATTCTAACTATGGAGATTCGCCTACGTGGTATGAGTCTCAAGGATTAGAATTACAAAACAATGTTCGTAATGCACCATCACAACAACCGCCATCAACAATAACAATAGAACTGGACAAGTGTTATAATAATAACAGTGAATCTGAATTTAACAATATTCAGGAAGTTCGTGAAACAGACAGTGAACATTTAAATTATGTGACAACATATGTTCTCTAGTGAAACTAATTTTGATATGCAGATGTTAATGAATGTCTCCAAACCAATTTTTTGTTTCAACGTTAAGCAAATGAAAGCTTTTTGAAATTTATTAGAAAAAAAATAAAATAAACTCTTACCTCAAACAAACTGCTAATTTTTCTCTTGGTGATAAAGACTCCTTGAACTTCGTATCTCTCTTACTTATCACTGGTGTAATTCTGGTTACAATGTTTTCATACTCATACCTACTCATCCTAAAATACTTAAAAATCCTGTCCTCATCATCTACAAGCTCCTTGTATAATGTGTAGAATTCTCCTTCTTTTTTTCGTTTTCTGTTCATGGGATGTACAGCAAACCTTCCTTTTCTCTGCTGCTCTTCTGCATAAGCCGACTCTTCTTCCTCCAGCAAAATTTCTACTACAGCTAGTTCTTCCATTGAAAAATTTCTGAACATTTTATTAATAGTTACATGCAGGCCCGCCGCTAGCTGTTTGAGCGCCCACGTGCAATACCGATTATGCCGCCCCCTGTCTAACTACAGCCAGTGGTGGATCTAGGAATTTTCCGAACCGGGTCAAAAGACTGTGAAGCTGCGTATCCACTACGCGCGGCAAATCCTCGAACATTGGCTCGCGCGGCAGCCGCGCATAATGGATACGCTGTTGCCACGCGAGCCAGCTCGAACATTGGCGCGGTCGAACATGCCGCGCTGCGAGCCATTCTCTGTCGGTCTTTACGCGCGGCAAAGGGATCCCACTAATTGGCTCGCGCGCAGTTGGGACGGCAGTGTCTTTCTTTGAGTTGGCTCGCGTGACACAGCGACAGTTTACTGCCATGAACAACGAATAGTGTCGATTTGTAATACAGTTGCATGGTGCGAAAGATTTTTTGTGGAATAGTAAATGTGCAGATTACCACAACAAAACGCTGAGGGACGATGCATGGAAGGAAATAAGTTCAGCAATGAGCTTACCCGTTTCCGACTTAAAGAAGAAGATGGCTACGCTTCTGGCATCATACAGAAGAGAAAGATCAAGAATAGCTAAAAGTCTTATTGCGGGTTCTGGTAAGTATTTATTATTTGACACTTATAACGATCCCCACGGTATAATTTATCGATTTGTGCTGTATATGTCTACAATATATGCCATATGATAGCCTGCAGGACAGAATAAAGCACCACTCGTATTCCTACTTGCGGAAGTCTCAGTAAAAATGGTCGCGAAAACTGACTGTGCCTGCATTGCTTGACGCGCAACTCTGGCTGGGTTGCGTTGCCGCGCGCGGCAGCCGCGCTTGTCAACAGAACCCCACGAAAATGGGCTCGCGCGGCGATACCTGGCACCAAGCCAGGTATCGCCGCGCGAGCCAGTGTTCGAGGGTTTGCCGCGCGTAGTGGATACACAGCTTGAGATTGCCACCCTCATTGTTGCCACCCCGAGTGGCCGCCCTCTACATAATACGCTGCAAATTTCTTCGCGGCGACAATGAAATGGCAACTATCGTGGGGCAGCGACTGTCGATCACTCGATTTGCCGCCCCCCTCGACTTCCACCAATGTAAAGGCTCGTCATCATTTACTGCTGCTGATGAATTTACATATTGTTTCATCAAGTTGCATTCAACTGCACTGTGTAGTTCCTCTTTTCTGTCATCATTCATTCCTTTTTTCTTCTCAACTTCATTCTTCATTTTTTCTTGCTTGGATTTATACTTTAATACTAATCTGCATTCGTTTTAATGCTTTTTTAGTTCTTCATGTATTTGCGGTCATAATCTCTTGCCCCCCGAGACTGAACGGACCACATCAGCTCGGTTATAGGTTTTCCCACCTCTGAGTTCTTACAACTCTCTTCTTCGTATCGAACGTTTCTCGACGATGATCCTCTAGATCAGGGGTCTCCAAACTACGGCCCGCGGGCCACATCCGGCCCGCGGACAGATTTTGTCCGGCCCGCGGAGAGCTAGGGGGGCATCCACGAATTTCGTTTTTTTTTTTTTTTTTTTAAGGTCCCACCCTGGCGCGAATTGTAGACCTTTTTTTTTTAGCTCTACTGTAATTTACGGACGCCCCCTAGCAAATTAAGTTTAGTTTTCTAATTTTATGTTGGTTTTGGCCCTCGGAACTTACTGGAGTAATCAGTATGGCCCTAAGGCTGAAAAGTTTGGAGACCCCTGCTCTAGATGATTATTCCTATGTGTGTCGTGTTTCTTGATTCTTATTGTCATTCCCGAAACCACTTCTCAAATTTCCTATTTCTTTCCTATATTCATCTTTGGCCTCAAATCTTCCATAGTTGTGATTATATCCTGTTGTAAAGTCATTATCTGCTTCAAACATGCCCTTCCATTGTTCTATTCGGTCCATCGATCCAAAAAATTCTTCAATACTATTCCATTGTTGCAAAATTAACTTATCTTGAACTCCTCTAGGTAGCTTTTGTAGAAGCGTGTCTAATATATCCTCAACATTCATGGGGTCGTCTAGGTACTTCCATTATTTTATTTTGTCTTCACAAAATTTACGCAAATTCCCATCTCGCTTACTACAGGATCTACATTTCTGACATTACTCTTTACACTTCGCTGTATTTGTTTTGATCAGTACTTGTTTAGAAAAGATGCCTCAAAATCATGGAATCTTTCACATTTTAAACCAACTTCTATGCCCCAATCATAGGCATCTCCAGATAACATGCTTCTAACATATCTAATTTTCTCCTTATCATTCCAATAAGATGGCAATCAGCACTGTACGCCTTCATAAATAAAGCTGGGTGTACTTCACCACCTGGTACAAACTTAATTTCAGTCTACAATCCTGTATACCGTAGACAATATTATTTTGTTCTATCAGCCTGAAAGTTCTCGAATCGTCCTCCTTATATTGTTTTCAGACTTATTCATCCTGTCCTCTCGTTCTCGGGCTTCATTATTTATTTGTAGAATTTCTTGTCTAAATCGATGCGTTTCTCCATGTATTTTTAATGCTGGTTCCATCCTTAAATCATTATTTTCTTCGATTCCGAGATTACACTGTTCAATTTCAGTTCGCAAATTTCGATAACCTACATCGAGCTCTTCGGCCGGGTAAGAAATGTTTTGGTCCAGGTAGCTGACGTTACTACACACACGTTGTGATGCAGCTTCTCTGACATTATATTCTTTACTCGCATAGTTCTTATTTAATTTATTAATCTTTTCCCCGAGACTTCTTCCCAATTCAGAAATATCCGTCTTAAAATTATCCACCATTTCCTCTTGCATTTCTCTATTTTGCCGTAAAATGCGTTCCATTTGATTACAAAACGTTACTGCTATCTGTTATCTGTTTCTCTGATTCTTTCTGCATAACACTTACTCTATCCGGCGACACTAATAACTCTATTTCTTCCAAAAATGTCAAGCTATAGTTGTTTATTGTTATACTACTGTTATTCAAATTACTTTAGTCGTCTATTATGATGTCTTCACTCAGATTTCCTTTCCTATTGCTTTCCGTCATGTTTTAATAAAATTGGTAACAGTTACTTACTAGTATCTTTGTACACTTATAATTGTAACATTGACTTTTTTACTCTTTAAATATCTATAGTAGTTACGTTCTTGGTAATTGAGAACACGATATTAATTTTTATATCAATGTAGAACTTCAGAAATATTAATAATCACTACAAATCTGTACTTATTTCTTAAATTATACAAATCATTCGCAAAGTTGATATTTCACAGATAACGTATGCACTAAACTAACATATTGTAATAATCTCAGCGCTGGCGTAGTTATACATAAAATCTACTAAATTTCCTGGAATAAGAAAATCCAATTTTATTCTTACTAAAGTCCAGGTTATACTCTGTACTTTTCACAGCGTTTTAAATTTGGTCGTCTCAACAATTACTATTTTCCATTTAATTGCTTTTCATTACTCAATTTGTTTAACTATTCTCGTTATTCTTGTTAACTTGAAATTCCCTCGTCCAATATTTTTCAATATTTATCTTTCCTTTAAAACTTTATTTAATGAATCAAGTTTTCAGCTTGCCTTATCAGCATGGTATCCTCCGAAGTTACTGGTACTTTTGTATAACCATTATATTGTTATACATCGTCCAAGTCACGATTCGTCAATTTGTAATGTTATTTTTTTTATTACAATATGAAATGTAGTTCGTTTGTGGTTCTTCTTTACAATCATGCCTTCATCTCTTATTCTTTTTAAACTTTAGAAAATTAAGTATACTTTTTTTCCTTAAGTTTCCAGCGTCAGATTAGGTCAAATAGGATCTTTAACCCTCTATGTCCGTCGCTGGTTTTTCTTATATTCCGCCGCTCTTATTATCTTCCATTTATCAAATGACAGTCAATTACCAATTACAACTTTCATATTTCACTAACTTTATCCTTATACTAATCTCCTGCCCTCAGGCTAATATTTTCCATACAAATCCCGCCAGGATTTTTCCAGCTTCTCCAATAAGCTTTTCTCATCCACACCCTCTCTCATTTTATTATCTCTTCAACTCCCTTTTTTCTTCTACTGTTCTTTTCCACCAAGGATCTCGTATACCTCTCTTGAAATTCTCTGACCTTAAAAACTCAATGTTAGTATTTAAAATCATAACTACTAAATAAAAAATAAAATTATTGTTTAAAAAAACATAAAAACCGCCTTAAAAAAAAAAGAAGCACTAAAAATTTTAAAATAACTTTATACCTTGCTTAGGAAAAAGTAAATCTAAGTGGACAATATTTTACATTACTGTCATTGAAATTTTTTCATTAATTAGTTATTTTGGGAGTCAGTGCGAGCTGTCACATCGCGAAAATCGAATTACTGGTGTCAGAAGTGAAACAGGGAGTAGGAACATAAATTCCCAATATTTTACAGCATGTCGTGAGGCAGATAGTGTTATTTCGGGAGACAGCTTAGGGAAATAAATTAATAGTATTTTAATTTATGGCTCTGCCTTATTGGTCATCCAGGCATATCTCTGGCGCTACAGTGTCAGTTGCTAGGTTGCATCATCTGTTTGTTTCTGTTTTGTTGAAACATGTTTCTAGCATTACTCGTGGATAGGTAGTAACATGATTTTTTTATGTATTATTGTTATTCCTTATTGTTTTCATCGTTTTGTTTTTCTTGCTTTCGCTGGCACCGACTCCAAAAATAACTAATTAATGAAAAAATTTCAACGACAGTAATGTAAAATATTGTCCACTTAGATTTACTTTTTCCTAAGCCAGGTATAAAGTTATTTTAAAATTTTTAGTGCTTTTTTTAAAGGCAGTTTTTATGTTTTTTTAAACAATTATTGTATTTTTAAATTTTTAGTGGTATTATAGTTTGTTTTGTATTTTAAATATGCCGCAGCAGTTCTCATTTTGCGAACTTCCTGGTAGCTCAGAGATTAAAGCGCTTCCTTTCAAAGAAGAACTCTGTCTTTATATACCACAACAACTTCCAGAACGGGGTGAATTGGGTGTTGTGTTAAGGAATGTCAGTTTACATTTTGGTCCAGGCTATGTTTTGATCTTATCATAACATCTGTTAAAGCTGCTGGTCGATAACTGAAACATGTAACATTTGGGCATTAATACATAACACATACAGAAATCTCTGGAATATATCTGTTTGCTCCGGCATCACACAGAAAATATAGATTTTTAATTGGTTTTCACAACGTGAAAGCTTGGGATCCAAGTTGAAATCTGAAGTGCATGTTGAGACATTATGACAAATTTATCTTATAAATTTTATGCCATGACTTAAAAATAGCTTAATTGATTTTGTTGGGATTTAAAACTGTGTATTTGTAAAGAACATTGGAAATTAAAAGGGGTGAGGGTGAAGGGGAAGAGGGATTGGGCTTTTGTATACCAAATGTAGACTGCTTTTTCTGATTGATTTGAAGTAAACGTGTGTAAATTTCTATTGACATCAGATGAAAACTGTAGGTATGAATAAAAAAACAATTAAGGGGTGTGGAGACGAAGAGTAGTTTTGTTTTTGTAAAGCTAGTGTGGGAAGTATTTTTCTCTTTGTTTTAAGGTATACATGTACAAATTTCGATCGAAACCAGACCAAAACTGTAGCTTTGTGTAAAGATCATTTGCAAAAATTAAATGGGCTAAGGGAGTGAGTGGTAGGGTTTTGTAAACAGAATGTAGACACTATATTTCTCTTTGTTTTTAAGTATACATGGGCAGTGTTCCATGGAAAACTGATAAAAGTGTGGGTATCTATAAATAAAATTGGAAATTAGGAGGGTTGGGGGTAGAAGGGAAGAGGGGTTGGGCTTCTGCAACCTAATTTAAACACAATTGTTCTGTATGTTTTAAAGTATACTTGTGCAAATTTCCTGCAGAATCGGATAGCAACTGTAGATTAAAGGATGGAAAGGAAGGAGCGGAGTTTGGACTCTCGAAACCAAATGTAGACAGTATTTTTCCGTTTGTTTTGCTGTATACATGTGCATACTACCTTCAAAATCAGAAAGAGATGGTAAAGAACATTGACAGTAATTAAAAGGGTAGAAAGGGGGATAGGGTTTGCGTTTTTGTGAAAGTTATATGGACAGTATTTTTCTTTTTCTACTTGTTTTAAAGTATATGCATGCGAAGTTCAACCGAATCGAATTAAAATGTAGGTTTTGTACAAATATTAAGGGAAGGGGAGCTAGGGTAATTTTTTGATTTTTTGGTCAGAAATCTTATCCATAAAAAATTACATATACATGTGCCAACATTTATAAAGATCGGTCAAATGGTGTCGACTGTAGCTTTCTAAAAAGAAATTGACAAAAATCAAAGGGGTGGAAACGGGGAGAGGGGTTCAGTTTTTTCAAACCAAGAGTTGACATTATTTTTCTCTTTGTTTTATTTTAAAAATTTGCTAAGTTCCGTCGAAACTGGATAAATACTGCGGTTGTGTATAAAAATTAAGCCGTTTAATGGGGAGAGGGGGTGGTTTTTAGATCTTTTGGTCAGACACCTTCCTCGTGAATAAATACATATAAGCACCAACTTTCATAGTAATCGGTCAAACGATCGCGACTGTAGCTTTTTATAAAGAACATTGACAAAAGTTAATGGGGTTGAAGGAGGGAAAGGGGTTGAACATTGGCAAACCAAATGTTGACAGGATTTTGCTCTTTGTTTTAAAGTATACAGGGGCAAAGTTCAATAAAAATCGGATAAGATATATAGATTTCTTTAAAATTAAGGGGTGTAAAGGGACACATGGGGTGGTTTATTTATTGGTCAGAAACCTTCTCCATGAAAAATTACATGTATATGCCAAATTTAATGGAGACCAGTTAGCTGGTGTCGACTGTAGCTTTGTATAAAGAATATTGGTAAAAATTTAGGGGTGGATAGGGGGAGAGGGGTTCAGTTTTTCAAACCAAAAGTTGATAGTATTTTTTTCTTTATTTTTGACTATACATGTCCAAAGTTTCATCCAAATCGATTAAAAAATGTGGGTTTGTATAAAAATTAAGGGGTGTAAAGTGGAGAGGGGTGGTTTTTTATTTACTTATTTTTTGGTCAGATTCTCCATAAAACATTACATGTATATGCCAACTTTGATGATAATCGGTCAAACGGTGTCAGTGCAGCTTTTTATGAAGATCATTGACAATAATTAAAGGGGTGGAAGGAGGGAGGGGGTTGAGCTTTGGCAGACCAAATGTCGACAGGATTTTTCTCTTTGTTTTAAAGCATACATGGGCAAAATTCAATAAAAGTCGGAAAAGAAATGTAGGTTTCAATAAAATTAAGGGGTGTAAAGGGGAGGGGGGTGGTTTTTTATTTTTATTTTTTTGGTCAGAAACCTTCTCCATGAAAAACTACACGTAATTGCCAACTTTAAAGGAGATCAGTTAAATGGTGTCGACTGTAGCTTTGAATAAAGAAAATTGGCAAAAATCAAGGGGGTGAATAGGGAGAGAGGGGTTCAGTTTTTTAAACCAAAAATTGACAGTATTTTTCTCTTTATTTTTGGCTATATATGTTCAAAGTTTCAACGAGATCGAATAAAAAGTGTGGATTTGTATAAAAATTAAATGGTTGAAGGGGGTAGAAGGGGTGGTTTCTCAATGAAATTCATATGGGACCATATGAGGTATACCCTATCCACTAAAAAAAAAAATTAATTTAAATCGCTTCAAAATTGGCGAAGATATCACTGAACATACATACAAAAAAAAAAAAAAAGAGGAATTGAGAACCTCCTCCTTTTTTTGAAGTCGGTTAAAAACAATTTTACTAACATTAAAAAATCACAAATTGTGAGGTTGTGTACCGCACAAGTTCTTAAATTATCGTTTTTTGCCGTTTTATACAATGTTGTTAGTAATTCCTGTACACAAATACTTATGTGCATTACAGAATTGCGATTTTGTACCTACAAGGGTTAAATGCTAATTACTTAACACACCATGAAATTTTCTGCTTTATTCTTTGTTTGGAATTACTTCAGTATAGTAACATAAATAATACCAGCATTTGGCGAAGAAGGATGTCGCCATTTACATGATTGTTGTATAGTCTCAGGTGTAAAGTGGAACACACACGTTTCATCATCCGTGATAATCGACTCCAAAATCGCCTAACCTCAAAAATTCAAACAAACACAGTCTACCGTTAAAGTAAGGTTGATAGTGTTTAAGAACCGAAAGACCGAATGTGGTGGGTGAGCGTATAGGTTTACGTGGACAGTTGGGTAAGAAATATTGGATACTCTCTGTTATGAGACACTCCTCAAGTATGTTATTCCCTCACGCAATTTGATAAGGATATATTATATACATAAGCAATGTGTATGTTTGAAAAGGAAATAAAAATAAATTTAAAAAAATATAAAATACTGAGATCTGAACCGAATACCACACATTCACAAACCCAGAACCACAGGACGATGCCTCTCACGCTGCTGCGCTATTCGTCGGTGTGTAAACAACGCTGCCTATGAAGACAGTTTTACTCAATGTGTCTTGTAGACACACTTTTCCGAAATAATGTCTTATGATTGCTTCTGTAGTTTTGTAGTACTAAAAATTCTACTTCTTTGAATGTGGTTATAGACTGGTTTGTCCACACACCAAATTGTGATTAGCGAAACCAGTATATAAATAATTATCACTATAGTTTTACCTTAATCAATGGAGTAAAATTGTAACACTGAACCTCTTTATTGCCTCGCCCTAATTCAATCCCATTAATTACAACTTTTACTATACAGGTTTCACGATCTGAATTTAGGAAAAGTATTACTGAAATGTAGGGGAAGTTTGATGAACTACACCGACAGTAAGAATCGTCAGTGGGAGGAGCTTCACTATTCCCTGTTAGTCTTCCTGTTTTGTTTCATGCATTGACTTAAAGAAATGAATAATCTGAAATATAGATGGTCCTGAATGAAACATCCGCAAATTAGATTTCCAAGGGGTTAAATAAGCATTGCATTATTGTTTGCTGGGATGACATCGTGCAAAATAAGAGTGCTACAATCTGACAGCAACGGCCGAATTTAATGGTGAAGAATGTATATGTTTTTATGTTATTATAGTATGTTTATATAAATAATATTAACAATCTGGTTTTAAATATTAGTTATTACTATTTCACTAAACTTACAGTTCACGCCCTCTATTTTAATTCTGAGCTTTCCAAAGCAATCCTTAATCCATTCGTAAGTATTAATCATAGATTTCCACTGCTTCCTAATCATTACAGCTACTCCCGACGTAACCGTCTTTTTTTGTGGTACACCACTATAAAAAATGATATAATCAATTAGTTCGACGTTACCCTTTCAATTTCTTCTTAGTTTATGCTATTACAGTCACATATATCTTTTAATTCTTTCTGTAAATCTACTCTTTATTACTCAAGTCTCTGGTCCATACTGCTATCTTTATTTCCAGTCCACTTCCAAAATTCTTAGTTCTTTTCCTGGCTTTTTCCGTTATGCGAAGATCCGTGCGACTTCTATTCTCTGTGTGCAGTTTGCGAGCGGGTTAAAGACCATAGATGAATAAGTCACATGATGAGGCTGTCGCCATTGTGTCTTGTGACCTGACTGTTTTCTGTAGGGGTTGTCTCCATTAGCCGGAATGTCCAAGCTTTAAGGCACTGGGAAATCGCCTTGCAGCCACTCTCGTCTGCTACAGCCCAGGTGGAGTGCATTGCCCGGAGCCACGCGGCATTCGCCTTCGTGGAAGTGCAAGAAGGATTTGTTAATAGAGCTGCTAGGAGGTCGCAGAGGCATTTCTCAAAGTTTTACTGTCCCCGCATATCCGGCTTAGGCTGGGACCGTTGAGGCCATTCCAACCTTTATAAATCTATTTAATCTGCCAATAAAAAGATTTATGTATGTTAGCTGATGACAAAAGCTATTAGTATATATATTCAGAAATTTACTATTTTGTTCCTGAACTATCTATAACTTCAACGAAAGTGTTAAAAGACGCGTCTGTAGAATTGCTTCTAAGAGATGATACACAAATTACCTCCGAAACAAACCCAGTTGCCGAACTATTCACAGAGCGACTGTGTCTCTTTGTGCGTATATCATACGAAACTACAGATCTGAACGAAATTACAAGCAGTAATAGCTTATATCATGAATTAACTTATAGGACTCTTTTTATCCAGGTAAGTTACATAGTTTGAGGACAAAAAAGGTAAATTTAGGAATTTTTCGTTTCTCTTGGAGGCGTTTTGCGTAGAATTTGTTATAACTCATGGTAAAGTCACAAGTAATGCTCTTCCAAACGAATGGGCTATTACTTGACTCTGTGGAATCAACCTTACAACCAGCGTGGATACCCTGACTTCATCCTAAAACTGAAAACAGCGAGGAAGCTGGCAGCTATAATAGCCGCAATTCGAGTCAGCTACCAAGAGCAACTATTCGACTCGACACCAGCACAGCAGTCAGTGACCAGATGACCAAATACAAGACAAAGTCAAGTAAACCTGCCACCCCCATGGTGCGCAGCCCTTGACAACAGATCATATAGGTCGTCCAGGAAAACGGCGCACAGCAGACTACCACCAAAGCAATTTGTCGTCACCACGACAAAAATCCGCCTTCAGCCGCCGCCAGGTAGAATAAAGCTGCCTCCGACAGGGACCATAGACGCACTGCTGACACCGTCAACACAGAACAATCTGCAATACTCATTTGAGTCACCACAGGCACCACGAGTAATTGACGTTCCTGCCGTAGCGGAGGGCCCAGTACCTCCTATCAACGTCCGCTACCCCGGAACTACTGTAACTTACTGGTCCACTTACAGCGCGTCACCGTGCTGCCTACGTTTAGCTGGCCCGAACATCAAGACGTCAAGATGCCCCCCCTCGCCCCCCAATCCTTCAGAACGGGTACATCGATCAAGACATCATGTTAGCAGGCCTTGAGAAGACCAAGACGGGCGCAGAAGACTGCAGCATTACCACCACCAATCTAGCTGGTGCAGTGCTTTAAGTGCCAGAATTTTTGGCATTATGCCAGTGAATGCACAAACCATGTAAGGTGCGTTCATTGTGGAGGCGGCCATTACGTCGCGTATTGCAAGCAGAGTCGCGAGGACTCTCTTTGCTGCACGGGCAATGTCCATCGTCACAGAAGCAAGAAGAAGACGGAGACACGCCAAGCAGAGAACAATCATGACAGACTGAAGACTTCCAGAGAGGAACTCGTCACCTGCAGCAACACACACTGCAACCACACCTATGCCGCACACGTCGCTTACCATCGGAATGATATGCTCAACGTCCTCATTACCCTCCTCACGCAACTCGTCTATCAACTATCTACAAAAGATGGTGCGCCTCCTCTCCCGAGGCAGCCTTAGCTACATAATCTTAGAAGAGGCTACCACTTCCGAAGTAGAAGGCCGTCGGCCTACCACCTAAAGAAGACAACAATAGAAGCCAACTAAGAAGCCCTATCGACAAAGAAGCATTGTCCAGTCGAAAATCAACAATGAGTAAATGTCTAACGACAACAAATTCCACCACATTCAGCTCTAAGGAGCAGCAAATTGGCACGGATGCTGCCATGATTTTCCGAACGTTGGTATCGTTTCTTTAATAGAACATAGCCGAACTCCTTCCAGTTCCTTATATCCAATTCCCTTCCTTTAGGATTGAGAGACACTCATGATGCTTATAGCACCGAGTGATGCCGTGAGCTAGATCGGGCGTCAGAAACCTCATTGCTTAAATGAAGCTTTTAACAATTTTATTAAACTAAATAGCTTTCGCATACACAGGTTAGAACGTATGAAATATGTAGATGTACATTAAAAAATTTAAGATATTGTTATACGACTCAGAGATTCTTGAGGAAGAGAGGAAAGAAGGGTTTGTATCGGTTATGAAATCAATTCGATAAATGAGACGGTTATTATGAGTGAGGAAATTACTATTAAAACTGGTGTAAAAATCTGATAGTTAACTACAATGATGAAAGGAGGTTTTCTCGGCGTTGAATATGAATAAAATCTTCTCGGATAACTAGCCGAGTTATTCCATCGCTAAAACGACGTTTCGGCGGTCATCAACTCTGCCGCCATTGTCAAGCGGATGTCATCGATTGACTACCTCAGCTATTTACCCGAGAAGATTTTATTCATAATTACAAGGGTGTCTAAACTTTTCTCGCTAGCGAAATAGATTGATAAACATATTACTTTGTTTTATAGAGAAACTAATGTTAGTTTTATAGTAAGATCATATCTTTATGACATCCACATCTACGTTACATGAAGTAAAACACAATACTCCATGAATGTGAAATGTATTCACTGAAACATCTTTGGAAATACAATAATTTATTGGCACTGAATATTCATCACTAGTATTAAGTAATGCAAGCAACAAACAGTAACTAACCAGGTTTACAACACACAACTCAAATTGAAGCTACTGACCGATGTTCTTCAGACAAGTTTGAAATGTGTCATACAAGCATGACGAAGGCAGACGGTATTCTTGAAAATGTTGAGCACAGGAACATCACATTTTCCATCTTTGCAAACAGAGCTGCAAGATCGAAACAAAACTTGTTTTGAATCACAGAGAATGTGTTTGCAACAGTACTTTGATAAAGGAAGAATTTGTTCCATACATCTTACTCCATCTTCAGTGAAAACACATTTTCGTAATCTCAGCTTTCTCATTGTTAGACCGTCAGCTCCAGCCCTCCGATCATATGATCTTTTGCGCATTTCTGAGCCATATCTGGAATGTGTATGATATTTCTTCATTTCTTTTAAAACCTGCAAAGAACGTTTCTCACGTAAGGTGTTAATTGTTGGGGTGTTGCTGTAGTTCTTTTTTTCGTGTTTCCTTTCTTGCAGGTATTTCCTGTAACCTTCTTTCAACTGAAGATGGAGAATTTTGAACTGTTCTTTATAAAGGAAATGCAGTCTCATTAATTTATTGTGTGTGATTCTTGAAGCTTCTTCCACTGTGTAAATGCCTGCGTTCTTGAGAACGTTTTCTGAGAAGTCAATACTTTCACAATCAGATTCTTCTTCCCTACATGTTCTTTTTGTCATATTGTTTGTATAATTTCTATAATCACTTTCATATTCACATATTTGTTCATATACCTGATTAAAGGCACTGTTCATGTTTTTGCTCTGTAATGCATTATTATTTCTGTTGCCAATTTCGACATTATCACTTCT
The DNA here is from genome assembly GCA_031002005.1 of Vandiemenella viatica. NCBI lineage: Eukaryota > Metazoa > Arthropoda > Insecta > Orthoptera > Morabidae > Vandiemenella > Vandiemenella viatica. The sequence continues at coordinate 290,266,053 of JARYHS010008074.1, forward strand.
ACTTCCATCTTTTTGTACTTTGGAATACAGATTGAAACTTGAAAGTAACGATTCAAGATTAGTTTGAACATCAGGAAACTGCTGTTTTCTTTCTTCGTGTTTCAGTGCCTCTATAATATGTTTTTCACAGTAAACGCTGTGACCATGATCATTTTTGTCCACCTGCATCACTGGCATAGCACAAATCTTGCCAGTGCTTCTGTACTTAAAGCAACAGACTTTAAATGGCGCAGTCCTATCCTCTTTAATGTGTAGTAAGCAGTAGTTATAACCATCCACTGTTGGTCTTGGGCAAGGATATTGCTCATGAGAACAAGGTTGTGGTGTGGGCTGAACAGGAAAAACAAACATAATTCTTTTTCAGAATCCGGTAGTTTAAACTTGCAAGGCTTCGCACAAAACCTGTAAAAAATGTTTTAAAATAAAACAAATTGGTAATTGTAGGTATTAAAATTGAATACATATTTATTTATATTTCATTAACATCTAACACCATTAGTGACTAAACTAAATTGTCTTTAAAAAAAAATCAGTATGCGATACAATAAACAATAAAGCGCAATAAAACATATTTTTTATGCTTTAGCAACGAGAGAGCTAGACAAAATAATACTATTAGAGTTACATTGAACACTAAATGTTATGCCTTTATAATATTAATAATAGAGACAGACTACCATCGGAATTATTATTCCTTTAAAATCTGTCAGCATGTTGAGTCAGACCAAGTAGTGTCATAGGTACTGCGCAATCTGATGGTGAATCAAGGATCAGCCATTATTTTAACTCCATTGCAATCGAGATCATTTCATACCAAGATCACATTTCTCTATAAAAATGTTCCTTCTATTACCAAGTATCTCATTTTTCAAATGGTCTTTCACTCGCACTCTTCATACAATAGGAATACTGTACTCATATAACAGCAGAGACTAAGTAAAAAAGACGACGATTAAGAGTTATCAGTTATTGAACGTGATGTGCTAATGTGTTACGGCTATTGTATACCTACACACGTTGAGAAAAGGTTAAAATTACGTTATTAGTACTTTTATGCGTATATCTCATTTACTGGCGTCTCACCTCGTCGAAATGTTCGTGTACGAATGGAGACACTACACTCTCGCTCTAATAGGGAATATGCATGAAATTCAAATATACGGCTAGTATTTTTATTTGGAAGCTTTATTACTGTAAAATTACCGCTACAATGTTTTTTCCCTATTTATTCGCTTTTTATTTATTGATTTTAATTAATAAAAAGTGTTAAAAATACAAGAGAAATGTAACTTCGCGAAACGCAACGTTTTTTGTCGAATCAAATCGTGACGTCAAAGTACACGTTCATATTGTAAACGAAGGCGTAATTATTGGACGTTTTTGTAGTTTTATGATTGTGTTTAAGTTTTACGGTAATTTATCAGCATAATTGGTGAAATCTTGTATTCTTGACAGAATACTCAAACAATAGATAGTGAATGAAAGCTGTTTTGTAATATAATCTCCCAAAAAATGTTTTCATGATGAAAACGTATTTTGCATCGAATCGAGATTCTACAGTTGCTGACGTCAGAGTAGTAAAAGCTGCAAGGTAATTAAGTGTAAGATATTAGAATTATATTAATTTTTTTTCGCTTTTAGAGCATTAGTTACTTGTAAGATACACCTAATGTGAATCAAGGGACACGCCGGAGTAAACTAAAATGAAATATAGGTCCAGTATATTAGCGGAGTTTGTGGTAAAATTTAAATGCACTCCGGGAGCAGAGTGACAACTGATTGTTTTTGTTACAGGTAAGACACAAAGAATTACATGGCGTGTTTTTACAACAAATTTTCTAATTTAATCAGTTGCAAATGAATGAATTGCCAGAATATACCCTTCTGTTCGTCATTTTTGACGAGCTTTGAAGCTTGTAATGTAATAAAGTAGCAGAAAAGCATTTTTTCCCAGAAAATCGTTGATTCGAAATGAGATACTCAAGTGTATACCGCCGGATTCCGTTTTCACATACAATCCGGAGGTACACACGTGAGGACTTCACTGCAAACATACGCTAGGAAAATCTACAATATTACACAATTTTTTAGCGTTTAGTTAATAAGTTTATTGTTTTGGTGTTTTTTTTTTTCAATTGAAACAGGTATTATTTTTTATTTTATTTCATTTTCGTCTTTTCTATACTCTTATGTCGTCATGGAGTATTTTAAACGTAATATGTAACACCGAGAAAATCTGTTTTTATTTTTATTTTTTATACGGTCGATATGTTTAATTCCTGTACGTGTTTGGGTGTAAATGGTTGGAAAAAAAATATTCGTGACGAAAACAGATTCACCTCCTAACCATATTTCAATGGCTATTGGCGAGGCATATTAGGAAGTCATTGCCTGAAATTGCATTTGTTGTATTTGTTAGAAATAATGAGATTTGTTTTAAAGTTGAAATAAATTAACTTTTTTTAACTTATGGCTTTACGAAGAAAGCATCGCGGCATTCGCCTTGAGTGATTTCATTTCCCAAATCTGGATGCCCGGACGGGGATTCGAGCCCACGTCCTCCCGAATGCGAGGCAAAATAAACTGGTGCCACAAACATTTAAGCGGACACAAAGTAATAGGACATAGAAAATCGACATCTATACTAAATAATTCGTTTTGTCGCTAAAGGAAATTTACTAACAAATAATTAACTAAAGTAATGGATGAGAAACACAGCTTGGGCAACCGACGTAACATTACAGACTAACACAAATATCCGTCTCACTGTCACCATTCGATAAGTTCTCAAAATTTCGTGATTACAACTGTTATTCATACCGAAAAAATGTCTTCTGCCCTTCTTTCAGGTACAAAGTATTTCCTTGTCAAATTTCATCAATATCGGTATAGCCATTTAGTCGTCAAAACGTGACAAAAAGACAGAGACTTGCTTCCGCATTTATGGTATTATTAGTGCAGATCACACACACAGACTAACTGAGAAAGTAACAACACCTGAGGGATCATTATAATGTAAAAAGGTGTACACCTACAGCATTGCTAGACTACTTACGATTTGTCTCGCACTGCACCCCTAAATTTGTGATATCTACAGTTTAACATGCAATCAGAACAACCGACGATCCAGGTGTGACTTATACGATCAAAAACAACTTTTAAAAATCTTTTCTTCCAAGGGTTTGAACCAGAGACCATGCTCCAAACAGCAGTAAGCAAGCGCTTTAACCACTGAGCTACCAGACCGCTATATGGAAGGGTAGAACAGAGACCTACGCGTCCTACGTGTCAGTCTATCGCCGTTCAGTAATTTTTCAATTTTATATGACAACATGTATAATTTATACAGAAAAAAGTATGCTATGTCTATACTAACGCCAAGCAGCATCTCTTCGTCAAATTTCATCACGATCGGATTAGCCGTTTAGCCCAAGAAACGTAACGAACAGACAGATAGACAGATTTTCGCATTTATAAAATTAGTATAGATACACAGCACACTTGATAAAATGATAATACACGAAAAATTCAAGAAACTCGGTTATGTCCATAAACCCATTTGGCGTGGAATAGACTGTTGAATAAAGAAACCGAAACACAACGCCATCTACTGGATGGTTACCCAACCTAGATAACCAAGTGTTGTGTCGATAAATTAACACATTAACATCTGTTAGATTCTTATGGAATTATAGTAATAACTAGACGACCCACGCGAAAATTTCGCGAAAAAAAATTCGGTGAAAAGTGAGGTTGAATATGATGTCACCAAAGCTGAGTCATTACTCTTCATACTCCTATTTCATGTATTGATTTTGGTTGTATATCCAGGGAGATAAATGGCTAGAGACACAAAAAACACATTTTAAAAAAATTGAAATTTTTACCCTTTAAGGGTCGAATTACGAAAAATTCCTATCTTAAATTATAATGTTACCACGGCGGAGACCTTAATCTTTAGTATGATACCTCATTAGCCTATATCGGTTGGATATCACGTGAGATAAATGGCACGTGACACAAAAAGGCGTTATAGAAGCATTTATACTTTTTCCATTTAAGGGTTGAATTCCAAAAACATTCTTTCTTAAAATATGATGTCACCACACCTGAGACATTACTCCTTATTATCTTACTTGATTTTTCGATTTTGGTTAGATATCCAATGAGATAAATTGCTTAAGACACAAAAAATGAATTTTAGAAAAATTAACATTTTTGCCCTTTAAGGGTCGAATTACGAAAAACTCCTTTCTTAAAATATAATGTTACCATGGCGGAGACCTTATTATTTAATATGATACCTCATTTATCTATATCGGTTAGATAATAAGGGAGATAAATCGCTCGTGACACAAAAATGCGTTATAGAAAAATTTATACTTTTTCCCTTTAATGGTTGAATTCAAAAACAATTATTTTTTAAAATATGATTTCACAAAGCTGAGACATTACTCCTTATAATCCTACTTCATTTATTGTTTTTTGTTATATATCCAGGGAGATAAATGGCTCGAGATACAAAAAACGAATTTTAGAAAAATTAACATTTTTGCCCTTTAAGGGTCAAATTACGAAAAATTCCTCTCTTAAAATATAATGTTACCATCGCGGAGACCTTATTCTTTAATATGATACCTCATTTATCTATATCGGTTAGATATTAAGGAAGATAAATCGCTCGTGACACAAAAATGCGTTTTAGAAAAAATTATACTTTTTCTCTTTAAGGGCTGAATTCCAAATACATTCTTTCTTAAAATATGATTTCACAAAGCTGAGACATTACTCCTTATAATCCTACTTCATTTATCGATTGTGGTTAGATATCCAGGGAGATAAATGGCTCGAGATACAAAAATCGCATTTTAGAAAAATTAACATTTTTGCCCTTTAAGGGTCGAATTACGAAAAATTCCTTTCTTAAAATATAATGTTACCACGGCGGAGACCTTAGTCTTTAATGTGATGCCTCATTTATCTATATCGGTTAGATATTAAGGGAGATAAATCGCTCGTGACACAATAACGAATTGCCAAAATATTGATCCTTTTGCCCTTTAAGGGTCGAATTCCGAAAAATTTCTGTCTTAATATATGACGTCACTAAAGCGGAAATCTTAATCTTCAAAATGATACTTCATTAAACGATTTCAGATCAATATCCAGGGAGATAAATGACTTGTAACACAGAAAACTGCATTTTAGAAATATTGACATTTTTGCCCTTTAAGGGTCGAATTCCGAAAATTCCTTTCTCATACTGTAATGTGCCCAAAGTGGGTACCATAAGCTTTAAAATGACACCTCATTCATTGATTTCGGTTAAGTATGAAGGAAGATACAGGCTTGTGACAAAAAAATACCTTATAGAAATAATACAACTTCGTGAAGGCAACGGATAAACTTTCTGATGAATTCTTATACTTGAAATCGAAATTTCCCTAAGTTGGTGTTGCTAAACTGAAAGAAGGAATTTTTATAGGACCACAAATACGGTAATTAATGCACAATGAACATTTTGAAGCACTGTTAAATCCACTAGAAAAAACAGCCTGACATTCTTTCAAAAAGGTATGCTGCATTTTACGTGGAAACCACAAAGCAGAAAACTATCCTGACATAGTGACTGATTTTCTGCATTCTTATGAAGCTATGAAATGCAACATGTCATTAAAAATTCACTTCTTGGACTCTCACTTAAACTTCTACCAGGAAAATTTTGAGACTCTCAGTGATGAGGACGGTGAGCGTTTTCATCAGCAAATTTCTACAATCGAAAAGAAGCACCAAGGAAAGTGGAGTTCTAATATGCTGGCTGAGTTCTGTTGGACCAAGAACAGATGCAAAATATGCGCGAAAATCACTATCTGCCAGTTTCTACGCAAGTCAAAATGAGTAGTATATCATTTAAAGTTAGATAGTTAGTTACTAATTTTATTACAAACTAGCTGGTGCCCACGACTTCGTTCGTGTTTATAAAGAATTTGGACTGACAGCTACCGACATCCAACCACCATAGTTGCACGATGGGAGACACGATGCTATTACCACACACAAACGCCAGTCATCTGCGCTATGTAGTTCAGGCAGCAAAGTAAAATTTACGGACACATATGTCTTGGGCCGAAAAAATAAAATATCCTTGATCGGCCACTTTCAGGCACCATATCTCCGACATTCAGACAGTTACCAATATTCGGCCAACGGTTTGATCGACGGATGATTATGCGCTAGATAGTTTTGGCTGAAAAGTGATACACATACGTTTTTGGTAGAAATATGAAAGTGCCGCAGGTTGACCACTTTCAACCACTATCTCCCACGCCCCCATAGCTACCGACATCTAACCACCATAGTACACGATAGGAGACACGATACCACTACCACACACAAACACCAATGGCCTATGCTATGTAGTTGTTGCAGCAGAGTGACATATACGGAGACACGATGTGAGACCACACACAAACGCCAGTCATCTGCGCTATGTAGTTCAGGCAGCAAAGTAAGATATACGGACACAGATGTCTTTGGTCGAAATACGAAAATGTGCTGCATCGACCACTTTTAACCAGCATATCTCCCACATCCCCATAGCTATCGACATTCGGCCAACGTTGTGCATGACTGGAAACTCCATGCTACTTCCACACACAAAGACCGGTTATCTGTGCTAGGTGGTGGTGGCTGAAAACTGAAATATAGGAAAACACACGTCTATTTATTTATATATTATATATATAAATAGATTACTACCACTTTCAACCACCATATCTCCCACACCCCCATGGCTAACGACATCTAACCACCAAAGCGCATGATGGAATACATGATACTACTACCACACACAATATCATGATAAACATTTCGGCTGCAAGAAATAACTCATATTTAAATAAATACTGTTTTGTTGACACTTTCACCTTAATTTTTTAGTTTCCGAAGTCACATAAAAATAAATCAAACCTTATTCAACTCATGAATCATGGGCTGTACATTGTCGGAAACCTCATCAAAATTTTTGCGTGAATCACTTTCAGCGAATATTGAATACTAATTTCCTGATAGGTCTGTTGAAATTTCTTTGTGTTGCAACGTCACTTCAAAACAAATACCTAGCCCTTTTTTTCTGGGATCGCGGGATGTATATTAATCAAAGACCCTTCAAAATCCGAGCACAAATCCCATTCATCCAAACAGACAGAGAAGAGTAGTGGCCCGATTGGTTTTCCACAACCCGTGAGTTCGTTCAACCAGTCCAATTTGTAATGATCCACATTACATTTATACGATTAGAACTAACAATAAGGTCAATTAGTATTCATTAAGAATAAATAATTATGAGTAGCAGTGGAAAACTAAAATTCAAAAGGTTTTCGCGTAGTTGCAAAAGAGCGCTCGTAGGAAAATTCCGTTGGGACAGAAGCTAATTCCCGATTTCTTGGTGCCAGACACAACTTTGTTGCCGGGAGGAAGAGTTTCGGCATGTGCGCAGTGATCTGTCAACGCAAGCTGAGAAAAGTTCTCTCTGCATCACAAGTCTTGCTCAATCAATTGTAAGCATCCAAATACCTCCAGTAGCAAAAAGACTGGCTGTTTAACTTTATGGGGGAAATCGTGTTATGAAAGTTTTGAGAGACCAGAAAACAGTCATCTTTTGGCACTGTCCTACAGGTACTACATTCAAAAAGATGTAAAGAAATCTTCCTTCAAGCCCGTTATTATACAGACCCGGTTAACCAAAGCCGTTGTTGTATAATATGCAGCAACGTGAACAATTTCGCCCTGAAGGAAATTAGAGATATTTCTGATACTACAGTTGCTTTCTTAAATTTACCATAGTAGTAATTTTGTAGGTAGAAAGGTTTTAGTATGGTCTGATCCCGAATTGCATTCATCACGAAGTATTCTATCAGATGGAACAGATGCAGACTGTGCAATTCACGTAAGTTGTCCTTCGCATTATAGGAGCTGCCACCTGGCTTTTGCCTTCCTGCAGTTTCAGCTACTGCACGAATTACCGGGAAACAGCTTTCCCTGCTCCGTTGCAAACGAGTATTCACTTTTTAATGACTGCCTCAATGTACCACGCATCTGTAACACTGAAAATATCTTGAATAATCTCATTGCTCTCATTACTCCCAAGAAAGAGTGTTATTATTTTAAGTAGTTAGCCGGAATTTTCTAATTATTTCGTATGTTTCTCTATAGAAATGATTTTGTAAAACCGCATGAATACGAACAGTAATTCCGTTTATCATTTAATTTCATTTGTAACTTAGGATAGCATTTTCCTGTTAGTTTGGTTAATGGATAAGTCCAAAGTTTTGTAAAAGATTACTTTACACATTGTTGATGGGATCATGTTAAACTAGCTTCGATCCCATCAAAAATGACGGTTTGAACGCAATATTCTGGCAGTTCATTTTTTTAAAAATTTTTGTCGTTGGTTAATTATACGGAATTGTTATTACATAACGCTAATAGCCTTGATTTTGTAATTTTCTACATATTTCACTTGCAGTTCACATGGCATTAAAGTATTAACTTCTACTGAATTAATGACGACGGAAGTATAAAACCAGTGAAATTAAAAGAAAAAAAAATGGAAAACCAAAAACTTTTGCTATGCATGTAATGTCAGTTTTATTCCTGGTCCAGGCACAATTCAGCACATTAAATATGGAACTACTTCCACTCGCAATAATTTAGTAACATGGCGCTTATGAAAGCATTTTAGATGGCTTGTTGAACTGATTTCAGAGTGTATTATGTCGTAACAAAATGTGTCAGTTGCGATTCTGGTCAACTTAATCACAACCTCCACTAATATTGCATTCGAAAATCATAGCTTCTATTATCCTCAAATGAATAACGACGGGCATCACCTATGGTAGTAGTAGGAATTTATTCTGGAAAAGCTTGAAAAACAAATAACGATCGGGTCTACTGGAGATCGCGATTCCGCCAAAATAACATTCAATAATGATGTCATAATACTGCTGTAGTCAATCGCAAGACATATTATTTTCAAGCAATAATTCCGTTGTAATACAGCCTGGACCATTATTTTCAAGCAAAAATTAGCTTGTAATACAGCCTGGACCAGCATAACACAGTTAAATGTACTTCGGAACGTATTTCTAAAGGAGTCTTGCGTTTGACCACGGCAGTGTTATGACGCCAATTCCTGGCGGAGAATCGCGATCTCCAGTAATCCCGATTTATTTTAATATGTGCATTTTAGTACAATATCAGAAACGGATAAGTGTAATTTATTTGAGTAGTACATTTCGCGATTCGTACAGTTCGTGTAAACTTTCTCTGAGTTTTTAATAAACTTAAATCTTCTGTAAAAAAATTATTAGGTTATGTTTTAACCAATTCTTATAACTGATACAGATAATATAACTTAAACAAAGAATACCCTTCTACTTACATGAATTTCTACATCCAGCTGCTGTAAATAAACAAAAAGCAACATGCAAATTTAAACCAACCACCAGTTGTAACCTATGATTGCCTCGCATTAATTTTTTTTTTTTTCCCCTGCTCTTCGTATGTTTCTGCAGTTACTTCCACAAAAGACTATTACGTTTTATCTGGCAACGCAGTTACGTAATAGCAGAGACCATAAGAAATCAAAGTTTCTAAATAAACAAATAAATAAATGTTACTTTCATTAGAGACATTTTACTGAAAAGTACTCGTAGTTCCACGTTTTTTCAGCCGAAATGTTTTTCCACATTTTTTAAGAATAAAATGATATGAAAAGCAAACTTTATGACTGTATTGTGGCAATTAATTTCAAAGCAGTTGTACATAATCTTTATGGTCGCTTTTTTCGGCTAGAATATCGTTGTTGAATTGCGATTAGTGAAATGAGTTTCACATCGCATATACATAGTCATGTCCTTAATGATTGTACATACGCTCGTATAAAGGTAAACTTAAATCTCATTTAATAGCTAACACAAGTATCAAAAACTAAGGGTATCATCTATGATGGAAGTAGTCATTTATTCTGGAAAAACTTGTAAGGAAAAACGAATAATTTTTTAATGATATTTTTCGTGATATGAGTACCATACTCTGGTAAGATTATCAGAGTATTTGGCAACGATTGTTTTTAAAAATAAATACATTTTACTTTAAATGACGGGGACTATAATTTCGAAAACGGATAACTGTTATTTATTTGACTCATACATTTCATGATTACATACGTGTCTCTGAGTTTTTAGTAAACTTCATTGTTTCTTATCGTCTGCCAAAAAAATTCTTAGGTTGTGGTTTAACCTAGCACTTATAACTGATACAGATAAAACAGCGTAAGCGTTGAATACCCTACTCCTGAGATGAATTTCTGCATCTAGTTGTCGTAAATAAACAAAAAAGCAACATGAAGGAACAAATGTAATATGGTGGCTGTTGACTGGCGAGTGAAGGCGGGCATGTGACCTTTCTCTAGCCAATAGCTATAGACAACGTGCGCAGTCTCCAGATTAGCATTTTATATCAGAGGATGTAATGATTCATATCATATATGTATATCTACTTATTCAAAGTAAATGAAGTGTTTTATAGCTATTATTAAAAAATTTCTTTTATAGTCCCATTTTCACTCACAGGTTAATTTATGGCGATTTATGAAACCATACATAAATTTATTTTGTTTCATTATTACTAGCACAAACTATCTCAATGAATAAAAAGGTGTGTTACAAGTTACTTTCACCAAGAACATGTGGCTGGCTTTATAACCGAAAGATTGCTTACTGCCAGTAAAGCGAGGGCGCTGGAAATGAAATAACTCAGGAAAGTTTATGTTATTTTAATGAAATTAAATCAACTGTTGAACACTTTACGCGATAATACATATACCTCGCCAATGGAAATCACTGGAGAAATAGCTTCAACCAGTCTAATATTTGCTTGGTGGAATTCTAAAATGGAGTTCCATTTTCTAAGCCGACTGAGATTATAGGGGAATAAAATTGGCTTCTACCTATTAATATTAAGAAAATAGCTGTTTACATCTTCGGGCTTTACCTGGTGACATTTTCAGTTCCAGTGATTAAGTTATAAAGCTTTACGTGGATTTCATTTGTAGTGTAGGAGTTGCATAGTTAGTTGTTCAGTGAGTGGGACTAATTTTCTTTGATCTTCATTTACTTTCTACATCTGCAGCTACACTCCGGCGTATGTCAAGAGGTGTAGGTTTAAAACATCCATTGGTCTGGTGCACTGTTTCATTTAGGGCTATATCCACCTTCTTTCATGAGCTGTCTTATGATAAACTGGACATGTATCTTAATCTTCACCATCTTTTCCCAACATTAGGGGCAGCTGCTTTGATGAGTTATAATTATCATTGGCATGGTCGGTTTTGGTGCTTTGATTTTACTGCCTCATGCCCTTGCTGACGTCAAGCATTTTACCTGTATACTTACTGTTAGATCGTACAGTACTAATGGAGAAAGTGAAGCGTTGTCATCTACCTGCGACATGTGTAACTATGTTCTGTGTGTCATAAATATATTTTTTGTTTGTGAAATGTGTAGTTTATGAAGTGGACCTTCCTGGCATTCGGAAAATCGCCTAAAACTGGAATCAGGATGGCCAATACACGGGGGCCTGGGCTCATCCCGTTGTACTCTCAGATCCAGCGAGCAGCGCATGTCGGACAAGCACATTCATTAGTAGAAAAACAAAGTACCAAGGCAGAAGTTCTGATTACTTGAGGCCCGGCTCTCCAGTTACTGACAATTAGCTACCAAACGACATTTATACAAGCTGTCACCTTGTGTTTCGTGTGGAGACAATGTCTTTGATAAGTGAGGGGTCTATGTAGGGTAACAACCACGTATTTAAGTGTAAAAGAGTTTAATTTAATTTCAATGGAGCACATGCTACGGTGGCCATTTCCCTACACATTCATTTTATCCATTCTTATTTTTTGTAACTTATATTATTTGTGTGTAACTTCCCCCATGATCCTATTTTTACCATTCACGAATTTTAAACTCTTTCAGTGTTTCTGGTAAACTATTTAGTACTTCCGTTGGTATTTTACCACAGTCAATGACTCCCGCAGCTACAAAGGAAAAAAAATCTCCTATCTTTCCTCTGACCTCTAGTGCTAGCTCGTGATCATAGCCATTTCTTCCCTTTCATGCTCTACTCATAATTCTTCTACCAATATCCTCCAAGACTCATCACGAACATACGCCTTGTACACTCCCAGCACTTTCTTCATCCTTATTCTGTCTACCAGTGAATCACAGTCCAGCTCCTTTTTAATTTTAGTAACTTAATGTATTTTTTTGGTAATTTCTACGATCAATCTCCAACTCGTGTATTTGATATCTATAATATGGATCCCACTCTACATCAACATTTCTCAACAAAGTTTTTAAGCCCAATAATCTCACTTCTCTGCTAGATCCATCTCCTACAACCAAAGGATTTTGAAACCTATTCCTACCACCGGCCCAACTGAGTTTATCATAAAATTTTAGATTTCTGCACTTCAGATCTTCAATAAGCAATTTTCCTTCGTTGCCCTATAATCACTAAAAACCTTTAGTTTTTTAATCTGTGTACCTTATAGGTTGACTCTTCTTCCATTCATATTGACTTAACCAGCTAGCCATTCAGTTTACCTGCAGTTGTTCACATTCCTCTCCCATTTTAGTTCTATGCCATTTGAAAACTACCTAATTTCCTACTGTAAACCATTAACATAATCATTCATTAGGATAGTATCACATTATCAGTGAATAAAGTAAGTAGTACCAACATTACATCAAGATCACTTTCTTAAGAAGTATATTTAAAAATCTGGTATACTACTTCTATTTTCATTTAGTCGCGCCATATGATATAATTTTTTGCAAACGCTCTACATGATTTACAAAAGGTTTCATAACACAGAACAGAGCAATTAGAACCCAATGGGATTGGGGGAGGAGTCGTGATACCAAGACCTTAGGGAAAACCTTTCAGAAAGTTAATTATTCTTACAGCGACTAGTTAGTATATATATTTTATCTTGTGCTTTGTCAGTATGACTTTTTCATTTGTTTAAATCAAATTTCTGGTACACAATATATGTACAAGAAACAAAAATAACTTGCACATAACTCAAAAATCAAACATCATTTTAAGTAATGTATAGAAATTGTTGATTATTTTGAGGCAAATATGCTTGGTGCTCAGCACGATGAAATACACAGACGGAAAAAAAAAATCCCAACACCAAGAAAAAATTATTGTAGAGTAATGAAATTTGGACAATGCATTTGTCAAGTTAACATGTTTAATTGATTAAATTTTCAAGATCACAGGTTAATTTAAGCTCAAGAAAATGCATTTCAAATGTGAAATACTGTTAAATTAATAGCCGGTGTAACCTCCAGAATTTTGAATGCAAGCCTGCAAACGTGAATGCATTGTGTCATACAGGTTTCGAATGTCACTTTGTGGTATGGAGTTCCATGCTTGTTGTACTTGTGCTGTCAATACTGGGACGGTCAGTGCTGGCTGTGGATGATGCTGGAGTTGTCGTCCAATGATATCCCATACGTGTTCAATTGGAGACAGATCTGGTGATCTCGCAGGCCAAGGTAACATGTCGACACTCTGTAGAGCACGTTGCGAGACAACAGCGGTATGAGGGCGAGCGTTATCCTGTTGAAAAACTCCCCCTTGAATGCTGTTCATGAATGGCAGCACTACAGGTTGAATTACCAGACTGACGTACAAATTTGCAGTCAGTGTGTTTGGTATAACCACAAGAGTGCTCCTGCTGTCATAGGAAATTGCTCCCCAGACCATGACTCCAGCCCTGTAGCGTGCATTCCACTGACTACAAGCCATCGCCGTTTGCGACTCCAGTGGTGTCAAGCCAGAGCTCATTGGAGGACGGAGTGGAGATCTGTTGTGTTTTCTGATGAAAGCAGGTTCTGCCTTGGTGCCAGTGATGGCCGAGTGTTGGTCAGAAGGAGGCCAGGGGAACGCCTGCAACCAAACTGTCTGCGGCCTAGACACACTGGACCTACACCTGGAGTCATGGTCTGGGGAGCAATTTCCTATGACAGCAGGAGCACTCTTGTGGTTATACCAAACACACTGACTGCAAATTTGTACGTCAGTCTGGTAATTCAACCTGTAGTGCTGCCATTCATGAACAGCATTCAAGGGGGAGTTTTTCAACAGGATAACGCTCGCCCTCATACCGCTGTTGTCTCGCAACGTGCTCTACAGAGTGTCGACATGTTACCTTGGCCTGCGAGATCACCAGATCTGTCTCCAATTGAACACGTATGGGATATCATTGGACGACAACTCCAGCATTATCCACAGCCAGCACTGACCGTCCCAGTATTGACAGCACAAGTACAACAAGCATGGAACTCCATACCACAAAGTGACATTCGAAACCTGTATGACACAATGCATTCACGTTTGCAGGCTTGCATTCAAAATTCTGGAGGTTACACCGGCTATTAATTTAACAGTATTTCACATTTGAAATGCATTTTCTTGAGCTTAAATTAACCTGTGATCTTGAAAATTTAATCAATTAAACATGTTAACTTGACAAATGCATTGTCCAAATTTCATTACTCTACAATAATTTTTTCTTGGTGTTGGGATTTTTTTTTCCGTCTGTGTATTTGGACATATGCTCTGTGCTAAGATATACATACGCTGTGCAGAGTACAGACTTATTTAGAATTCACATTAAATGGTCAACTGATGGGTGAAATCTGAACAATACACGCCACAGGAGAAGCGCAGGTAACCTGAACAGTGTAAAAATGAAATGGGAAACCGTAGGATGTCCGCAGAGGTAAACAAGAGAGCATCGCCTTCTCTCTTGCGGGACAACAATATACCAGGAACTAATTCATTAACAGTCAAGCGAGAAGTCCAACTCAAGTATTTCTAAGGACAGAAGAAGGCGGACAAAACATTTATTAAGATTAAAAAAGGCTGTGCGGTTTGATCTCTGACCGAAGTGGTTAAATAAATCATTGCGAGTGGTCCATCTAAAAGGCACAAAGAATCTAATATTCGAAATTTTGACTCTGTGGACCCTATTCTGCGAACTTCTGAAGTGACGCTTGGTTGACCAGCCAACGAAACGGGCTATGGTGAGTGAAAGACAGCAATCATATAATAAAAGTTTCTCGGGAGTCCAGCCGGATGGTGTCATAAAACGACGACGTTTCGACAACCTGCTCGGTTGTCTTCATCAGGTCTATTTTATTGAATCAATACGCCGGAAAAATCTCCATTTACATAGCAATCATCATATATATTATTTTTATAAGGTATTTTTTTGTCACAAGCCTGTATCTTCTTTCATACTTAACCGAAATCAATGAATGAGGTGTCATTTTAACGCTTATGGTCTCCACTTTGGTCACATCATATTTTAAGAAATGAAGTTTTCGGAATTCGACCCTTAAAGGGCAAAAATTTCAATCTTTCTAAAATGCTGATTTCTGTGTTATGAGTCATTTATCTCCCTGGATACATATATGAAATCGTTTAATGTAGTATAAATTTAAAGATTAAGATCTCCGCTTTAGTGACGTCATATATTAAGACAGATATTTTTCGGAATTCGACCCTTAAAGGGCAAAAGTATCAATATTTTTGCAATGCGTAATTGTCACGGGCGATTTATCTCTCTTAATATCTAACCGATATAGATAAATGAGGTATCATATTAAAGATCGAGGTCTCCGCCGTGGTAACATTATATTTCAAGCAAAGAATTTTTCGTTTTTCGACCCTTAAAGGGCAAAAATGTCTATTTTTCTAAAATGGTTTTTTTGTATCTCGAGCCATTTATCTCCCTGGATATCTAACCAAAATCGATAAATGAAGTAGGAATATGAAGAGTAATGTCTTAGCTTTGTGACATGATATATTAAGAAAGAATGTTTTTGGAATTCAACCCTTAATGGGAAAAAGTATAAATTTTTCAATAACGCATTTTTGTGTCACGAGTGATTTATCTCCCTTAATATCTAACCGATATAGATAAATGAGGTATCATATTAAAGAATGAGTTTTCCGGGCCGCAAATAGTGAGGTCACGGGCCGCATGCGGCCCGCGGGCCGCGCGTTGCCGACCGCTGTTTTAAAGTATAAGATCTCCGCTTTAGTGACGTCATATATTAAGCCAGAAAGTTTTCGGAATTCAACCCTTAAAGGGCAAAAGTATCAATATTTTTGCAATGCGTTTTTGTGTCACGAGCGATTTATCTCCCTTAATATCTAACCGATATAGGCCTACATAAATGAGGTATCATAAAAGAATAAGGTCTCCGCCATGGTAACATTATATTTTACGAAAGGAAATTTTCGTAATTCGACCCTTATAGGGCAAAAATGTCACTTTTTCTAAAATGCGTTTTTTGTATCTCGAGCCATTTATCTCCCCGGATATCTAACCAAAATCGATAAATGAGGTAGGATTACGAGGAGTAATGTCTCAGCTTTGTGACATCATATTTTAACAAAGAATATTTTTGGAATTCAACCCTTAAAGCAAAAAAGTATAAATTTTTCTATTACCGATTTTTGTGTCACGGGCGATTTATCTCCCTTGATGTCTAACCGATATAGATAAATGAGGTATCATATTAAAGAATAAGGTCTCCGCCGTGGTAACATTATATTTTAAAAAAGGAATTTTTCGGAATTCGGCTCTTAAAGGGCGAAAATGTCAATATTTCTAAAATGCTGTTTTCTGTGTTATGAGTCAAATATCTCCCTGGATACCTATCTGAGATCGTTTAATGAAGTATCATTTTAAAGATTAAGATATCCGCTTTAGTGACGTCATATATTAAGACAGAAATTTTTCGGAATTCAACCCTTAAAGGGCAAAAGTATCAATATTTTTGCAATTCGTTTTTGTGGTACAAGCCATTTGTCTACCTTAATATCTAACTGATATAGATAAATGAGGTATCATATTAAATATTAAGGTCTCCGCCGTGGTAACATTATATTTTAAGAAAGGAATTTTTCGTAATTCGACCCTTAAAGGGCAAAAATGTCAATTTTTCTAAAATGGTTTTTTTGTATCTTGAGCCATTTATCTCCCAGGATATCTAACCAAAAAGAATAAATGAGGTAGGATTATGAGGAGTATTGTCTCAGCTCTGTGACATCATATTTTAAGAAAGAATGTTTTTGGAATTCTACCCTTAATGGGAAAAAGTATAAATTTTTCTATAACGCATTTTTGTGTCACGAGCGATATATCTCCCTTAATATCTAACCGATACAGATAAATGAGGTATCATATTAAAGAATAAGGTCTGCGCCGTGGTAACATTATATTTTAAGAAAGGAATTTTTCGTAATTCGATCCTTAAAGGGCAAAAATGTCAATTTTTCTAAAATGCGTTTTTTGTATCTCGAGCCATTTATCTCCCAGGATATCTAACCAAAATCGATAAATGAAGTAGAATTATAAGGAGTAATGTATCAGCTTTGCGAAATCGTATTTTAAGAAAGAATGTTTTTGGAATTCAACCCTTAAAGGAAAAAAGTATAAATTTTTCTATTACCGATTTTTGTGTCACGGGCGATTTATCTCCCTTGATATCTAACCGATATAGATAAATGAGGCATCATATTAAAGAATAAGGTCTCCGCAGTGGTAACATTATATTTTAACAAAGGAATTTTTCGTAATTCGACCCTTAAAAGGCAAAAATGTAAATTTTTCTAAAATGCGTTTTTTGTATCTCGAGCCATTTATCTCCCAGGATATCTAACCAAAATCGATAAATGAAGTAGGAATATAAGGAGTAATGTATCAGATTTGTGAAATCATATTTTAATAAAGAATGTTTTTGGAATTCAACCCTCAAAGGAAAAAAGTATAAATTTTTCTATAACCGATTTTTGTGTCACGAGTGATTTATCTCCCTTGATATCTAACCGATATAGATAAATGTGGTATCATATTAAAGAATAAAGTCTCCGCCGTGGTAACATTATATTTTAAGAAAGGAATTTTTCGTAATTCGTCCCATAAAAGGCAAAAAAGTCAATTTTTCTAAAATGCTTTTTTTGTGTCTCGAGCCACTTATCTCCCTGGATATCTATCCAAAATCGATAAATCAAGTACGATTGTGAGGAATAATGTCTCAGCTTTGCTGACATAATATTTTAAGAAAGAAGTGTTTGAAATTAAACTATTAAAGGGAAAAAATATAAATTGTTCTACAATGTATTTTTGTGTCACGAGCCTTTTATTTCCCTTGATATCTAATTGATATAGATAAATGACATATCGTATTAAAGACTAAGGTTTCCGCCGTGGTAACATTATATTCTAAAAAAGGAATTTTTCGTAATTCGACACATAAAGCGCAAAAATGTCAATATTTCTAAAATACGTTTTTTGTGTTTCGTGCCATTTATCTCCCTGGATTTCTAACCAAAATCGATAAATGAAGTAGGAATATGAAGAGTAATGACTGAACTTCGTGACATTATATTCAACCTCACTATTCATCGCATTTCATTCGCGAAATTTTCACACGGGTCGTCTAGTATATATTATTTCTATAAGGTATTTTTTGCTCACAAGCCTGTATCTTCCTTCATACTTAACCGAAATCAATGAATGAGGTGTCATTTTAAAGCTTATGGTCTCCAATTTGGTCACATTATATTTTAAGAAAGTAATTTTTCGAAATTCGACCCTTAAAGGGCAAAAATGTCAATTTTTCTAAAATGCGTTTTTTGTGTCTAGAGCGATTTATCTCCCTGGATATCTGACCAAAATCGATAAATGAAGTAGGATTATGAGGAGTAATTTCTCAGATTTGTGACATCATATTTTAAGAAAGAATGTTTTTGGAATTCAACCCTTAAAGAGAAAAAATATAATTTTTACTACAACGGATTTTTTTGTCACGAGCTATTTATCTCCCTTGATATCTAACCGATATAGATAAATGAGGTATCATATTACAGATTAATGTCGCCGCCTTGGTAACATTATATTTTAAGAAAGTAATTTTTCGAAATTCGACCCTTAAAGGGCAAAAATGTCAATTTTTCTAAAATGCGTTTTTTGTGTCTAGAGCGATTTATCTCCCTGGATATCTGACCAAAATCGATAAATGAAGTAGGATTATGAGGAGTAATTTCTCAGATTTGTGACATCATATTTTAAGAAAGAATGTTTTTGGAATTCAACCCTTAAAGAGAAAAAATATAATTTTTACTACAACGGATTTTTTTGTCACGAGCTATTTATCTCCCTTGATATCTAACCGATATAGATAAATGAGGTATCATATTACAGATTAATGTCGCCGCCTTGGTAACATTATATTTTAAGAAAGTAATTTTTCGTAATTCGACCCTTAAAGGTCAAAAATATCAATTTTACTAAAATGCGTTTTTTGTGTCTAGAGCGATTTCTAAAACTTTTTTTTTTTTTTTTTTTTTTTTTTTTTTTTTTTTTTGTACTTGACTTGCTAATTAACCGAAATCGGTAAATGAGGTATCATTTTAAAGACCAAGGTGGCTGCTTTGGTCACACCATATTTTATAAAAGCAATTTTTGAAATTCGACCCTTAAGGAACAAAAGTATCAATATTATTTCCATAGCGCGTTTTTTTTTTAAAAAAAATTACAAGTGATTTATCTTCTTCGATACCTAGCCGAAATCAATAAATATTATATCGTTTTAAAGATTAAGATCTCCAGTAAGGTAAAATCATAAATTAAGAAAGAATCTTTCGAAATCTGGTGCTTAAAGTGGTAGCGCGTATGAGACAGTTCAGTAGTAGTCCGTAGATTTCAGCAGCAGACATCACAGAGATGTCAATTAACTTTTTTTATTCTATAAGTAGCTTTTCGTGTATTTTTTTTTTCTGTTGCGGAAACACTTTCGTTTTGTCATGCAATTCCTATTTTATTCGCACAGCAACAAATATCACAGATACAAAAGTACAGTTTTACTTTTCATAATATTACAAGCATTCAACCTCACTATTCATTGCATTTTATTCGCGAAATTTTCGTACGGGTCGTCTTGTTGATTGAAATAGCCAATAATGTAAAGATTTAGTTGTTAAATAAACTAAAATGTTATGTTTTCTCCCACCCACAAATTAATGGCGAGTGTCGAGCGCTTTCCAACTCGCCAGTGTTTGATACCGTCATTCCCAAGCTTTAGACACGCCAGTAGAGAAAAGCATTCTCGTATATATTCTCGTTTGGGTCAACTAGGACCACGTTAAGCATTTGTTTGTCTTGAATCTTTGCTTTTGGATGTGTTCCCAATTGTATTACAACTAGGGTTGTTTGCCCTAGAGGGGACCTACAGTTCAACGTAGAATACGAACCGCGGAAGCGTTGTGGCGTACTTCACATTACACAACAATCTGTGCCAGAGGTGAAGGTGGAGTTAAGGGCTTATGAAAATCACCGCCGAGACAGGGAGTCGAACCGGGGATCTTTCGATTTGCAGTCAGACGCCTTAACCACCGAGCCACCAGGTCGCTTCTTTAGTTGATGTTTGCTCTAAAGATAGTTTCGAGATGCTGAGATTAGCTTCCACAGGTTTTATATACCATCTTTGTAAAGAGGGTGACCAACTTCTTCTTCACCTTTGATGGGTTTTGCCATGGTCAAATTGGAAGCTTTGATTTTTACAGCCTTCTGAAAGGCTTTGTCAATCATATCACGAATATTTTCACGTTGGTTCTTGTCATAAAACAGTAGGGAGAGTTGGAAAATAGGATTGAAAAAAATTATTGGCTGATTGGTTTGACACTAGTGGAAGGTATATTGATGGAGAGATTGACATGTAATCACATCACGAATGTCTATAGGGAAAGGAAACTGATTTTCGATTCGGTAACTTTGCTTTAGTTTAGGAACTCTTAATTCGTCGAGGTTACAAACACATACAGTATGAAATCACTTCAATGTCTCTTTGAGTTTAAAAATGGGCTGGGTTCTCGCTGTACATCTAGTTTCACCATCAGAAACATCATTGCTGCTAATTTTATACAGCCATTAAAATACTGGAAATGTAGCTGAAACTCGAGAGTTATCGTTAATGCTGTTAACTATTAATTATATTGGCTTATAATGAATCCATCTCTAATTCAACATGATGTTCAAAAGTGAGTATGTTTCCCGTCTTTTCGTCAGTGAATGAATTTTTAATTGGATGCACTATCTGACCATGAAATAGTACCGATTTTAGGTATAAAGGATTAAATAGTTATCATTTGTAGGTAATGAAGCCAGGGACTAAAAGAAGCTATCGACGAACAACCTCATTTCAGGTGCCGTTTTTCACTGTGCTACTGATGGAAAACGGAATAATAACATGTATTACTAGATCGAATGGAGTTTTGTGGGATATTCAAATTATAGGTACGAATTTTGAAGGGAATATCGTATATGTAGTATTGCTGCTCTGTAGCTATGGTTGCCATATGACCGGAAAGTCCGGGAATGTCCCGGAATTTTGTGTCTGGTCCCATGTCCAAGAATTGAACTTTTCTGTCTCGGAATTTCCGTATACTAGATTCCCCCCCCTTTTTTTTTAAACTTTAGCTACCACGGTGGCCAAGACACCAAGCCAAGCATGCCGCGCTCGCAGCGGGAGATAAAGGAGTGCGGGCGTCTGCACTACGCGCTTAACCTTGCCGACGACCAGAGACAATATATATATATATGCACAGACTGTTCAACTACGACGAAATAAGCGCTAGCCGCGACGCTAGCGCTCCTAGACGACAACACAACGCCCCTTTCTCCCTTCACTCCCATTGTTCCATTTACTCGTGTCGTGCGTGTTTTGTTTTGGTTCAGAGTGGACGTTTGCAATAAAATATTCATCGTTATGGAACCATGGTTGTTACCCTCAGCGAGCAAAAAAAGATTCACTGGTTTTAATGACAAGTGGTCAAATGATCCTGAATATGAGAAAAAAAAATTGAATTTGCTAAAGTTTGTATAGCGTGTAACTCAGATATCGCAATTCAGTATGAAGGTCGCCGCGCGTTGACAGTAAGTAATTAACTTCTTATTTTGTTTTAAATACGAGTCCGTGGATTTGTATCGTGGATGTCTAAAACAAATAATAATAATAAGCATGTAAAAGTACCAAGGTACTGAAGTATGTTTATTGATTTTGAAACATTATCGCAACAATGTTGTCGTAATTTGTATTGCATTCTTGCAGGCTCACGCCAATAGAACTAGGTATAAAAGATGATGTCAGCCAAGGAAACTACAAGATGTATGGACAACTTTTTGATAAAAAAAAAAAGATACAAAGGAAGAAATTTCGATCGTAAATGCGGAAGTAGCATTAATTTATCACAATATAAAACATGGTTTGAGTTACAATAGTTAAGACTGCTTGTCAAAAAATATACTCAAAATTATTCCCGATAGTTAAATAACAGCAAAACTGACATGTGGACGTACAAAGGCTTCGGCAATTCCGCGCAATGTTTTAGACCCCTAATCGCTGGAAAAGTTGATAACTGATTTGAAAGAATCTCATTATTTTTCAGTAGGGTCAGATGCATCGAACTTTGGCTATATAACAACATTTCCGTACGTCATTCAAGTTTTTGATAGCAAAAGAGGTATATGCCAAAATGCCAAAAATGACTGGACTTTTATGAAGAACATTGCTTGATGTATATCAGTACCTTAAAAAAATCACTGAAGATTGCGATTAATCAAATAGGTGCTTACAGTGCAGACAATACTTCTATACATTATGGCACACACAATTCTGTATACCGGAAGATAAAAGCGGAAAACAAGCGTGTTTTCAAAGCCAGCTTTTATTGTCACGTAATCAATAATTGCGTGAAGTATTCATTGGAAGGTCTGGATGTTGACATGGAAGGCATCGTCGTGAAAATTTACAACGAATTTTGTTCGTCATCTGTGAAAACAAAAAAAATGCTGCGAGTTTGCTCAAATAGAATATAAAGAACTGCTAAGACATGTTCCTACAAGGTGATTGTCACTTTTTCCAGTTATAGATCGATTAGTCTACAGTTGGCCTACAATTAAATATTATTTTTTTTTTAGAAAAAAGGACCACATTACAGCCATGTGGTTTTATGGAAATTTATTTCTGAAGGATGCGATGATAATGACATAAGTAAGGGTGAAGAGTGTGAAAGAGAAGGTCTGAATGATTGCTACCTCTTCTTCCTGAATAACATATTGCCTGAATTCTCGAAAGTGATGTTGTTATTAGAAAGTGATAGCTTCACTTTTTTGGACATTGACCAATTAAAAGCAGGTTAGCTGATAATTTTTTTGAAAGTAAAATCAGAGGCGTTATCAGAAACCTCACTAAAGACCAGAAAAGTTAATTTAAATCACAGGCAGACATTTTCCTACAAAGAGAAATAAAATATTTGGAAGAGAGCTATGATTTTGGGCTTGATGGAATTTTGCAAAAAGATTGAGCTTTTGTCTCTTAAACCTGAGGACTTGAAATTGACATGGAATATACTCTCTGAATTTACTGCGATTTTGAAAACTGAAGAGGTAGTTTACATTGATTCCCTTTATACACAATGCAAATGACTGAAAGCTGTCTTTGAGGTCCTTCCAAAAGATTTGCCAAACGATAAAATCAGGGCCTATTTCTTTAGAAGAAACGTTTGTAATGATTTTGTAAATCTAAAGAAAATAGTTGGTCTTGTTTTGTCAATTCCAACAAGCAACGCCTTTTGCGATATAATTTTTAGCCTGTTGAACAATTTATGGACTAAAGAACGAAACAGAATGTCCATGGACTTGATCAAAGCTGAATTGCAAACACGAATCGATTTTGAAGAATCATGCTTAGAAATTTTACCAATTTTGCAAAGCAGTAACGGAGAAAAGCTTGTGATAATGGCAAAATTTAGTGATAAATATTTTTTTAAAAATTAGCTAATCAAGGTTCATTTTGATTGATGTTGATTTTGATATAACAAAAGAGACATGTTCAATTTTTGTTTATTGTTTATAATACCTGAAGTCGATTTTCTACTGACGTTCAATTAATAACCCTAAAATCAATATTCAGTTTTTGTTTTAAGTTTAGTATTTTTCGTTTTGCTTAGTAATACCAGATTTTCTACCAAAGAGTTTTTTTTAAAAAAAAAAAGCCTAAACGAGGTGCTCAATTTTTGATTTAAGCTTTTTTTTTTTTTTTTTTTTAAAAAAAAAAAAAAAAGTTAGTACTTGATATGGATTTTTAATTAAAGTTGAATTAATAATCTTATATATATGTAAAGTTTTGACTTAAAGAGGATACATACTGAAATAAGTATTGATAAAGCTCTAATAATAATAATAAAATATGTAAAGTAGCGTAGTTTTTACCTAAAATACACCTTTTTTATTATTTGAATTTTTGTTCACTCTTTAAACATACCACTAAAATTTCTTTTTAACTCCAGAAATATCCCGTAAATTATAATACTGTATCACTAAAACACCTTTTTAAACCCAGAAATGTCCCGGGAATTATAATCCTGTATCTGGCAACCCTAACTGTATAACAAGGGATTGACTGATTAATGGTATGTGTATTGTAATAATACGGTGACATGGGAACAGAAATTTTCTGTTTGTTAATAATATATAAAAGATTCTCGCTTAATCAAATCAATTTCACGATATCGAGACAAAACAGGTACTCAGAGACCTCTTTCTCGATTTGCTACTATTTCAAATGGCTGAGTTATACACAGGTCTTTCAATTTATGCTCCCTAACGTATTTTAAAGGAAAAAGTTATACTTTTGAATGACTGTATCATATTTTTTATTCGATTGATATATATACTCTCACAGCGTGGAAAAAAATGTTGATTTTCGTTTTGAAAATACGTAATGTTGACAAGGAATTTGGTCCTCCCTACGTAAATTGACATTTAGTAACAATGTTTAGTTTTGGAGATGAAATATTTCTGTGTATCTGCGGCTCACTCGGAATAACTCTACGGTTTCAGCAGAGATAATGGCTTCGCATACATGGACGGGAATACCTAAATATTTCTACACGCTTAATAGCTGGGAAAATACTAGTCGCATTTGGACACTGCTAATGAATTTCGATAGTAGCAAACAGACACCAGGCGGGAATAGGGAAATATTTCTGCACGCTTTCGTAACACTTAATGGCTGGACAAATACCTTCACCGAGCGTGTCTAAACATGTTGTCATTGGAATTCGCCCAGGTTTTCATTGCGGCCTTATGACAAGTTACGTGCGCACGTATACCGAATTTTAGAACGATATTGTTTGTCCAGGTAATAGAATTTCTGTGTCGCTAGGCGCTCGCGCTGAGTACATAGTTTCACAATACTTAATGCAGTTTCTGTGTCGCCTAAAGCGGGATGGTCGGAAAGAAAGGCCATTCTTTCGTAGTGGCAGACTGCTTGTCAAGACAGTGTGCGCATTCCATTCTAGAAAGAGAGGTTCCCGGAGGCAATGGCTTTGAGTACGCCTGTCCAAACACGTGAACAGATATAGCCTGAGGCAACGGGTTTTCTCCCGCTAGAGAGAGGCAGAAGAACCGGTGGCGGTGTGGAATGTGCACAGATTGAGGTTCTCGTGGCTCGCGCCGGCGTGTGATGCTATTTAGCGGCAGTGACGTTGGCCGCCATTGGTCCATTCAAATTTCCCGCCATCCAAAGAACGTCACACGATCGAGCTGAATCTCTTCGGGGGTCGGCTTAAGATCTTTTATCTCAAAGTTAGCTTTCCGCCACTACTTATAAGACACTTTTTATCCTGGTTAATAACATACTTCCTAATGAGACAGTGGAATTTTTGTCGGTGTGCCAGCGAATCGCCGAGAAACCAGTGAATATACTTAACGAAAACTCACCTATATATATGTCACTGGGTAAGATATAATACTTTTTTTTATTAATATTAGTAAAATAGTTTCCGATGATAAACGTGCCAAAACCATAAATTTTTAAATTGAATTCTATCTTCGTGCGTTTATCGCAAAGTCTAATGAACGCTTTTAAACAAAACTCCGCATAGTGATTTAACTTCTTTCATCAGCTAAAATGTTGGATACTTTTTATCTACATGAGTAACATATTTCATGATCGCACCATAAATTTTGGAATGTTTATCTGAGTGTGCACATCTCACGCTAAACTAATGAATGTAGTTAAGTGGAATTGCGTACGGTGATAGCTCATGTCTTCAATTGACTTGTAGGATACTTTTTATTTATATTAGTACTATATTTTGTCCACTATAAAAAGGCCAAAACCGATCTGCGATCTGTGGCTCAGTGGTTAAGGAATCTGACTGCACATCGAAAGATTGACAGTTCTGTTGTCTCGACAGGGATTTTCAAAGACCCATAAGCTGATCTTCACCTATGGCACGCTTGCTGTGTTATGTAAATTATCCCAGGAAGCTTCCGTGGTTCGTATTTCACGTCCCTTTTCCCCGGTAGGATTATTGGGTTAGACTATTCTACCTCTAATGCCACGTTCAATACATATCGCTCGGGAGGGTTCAAACATCCTTCTGGTTAAGAACCGCGCTTAGATTGACAAAGTAGAAAACCGCAAAGGTGTGCGGCGACCAACTATCTCATTAAACTGTACATAGTGCTATATTATGTCGCGTTAGTAATAGCTTACGCTGTGTTTTGTAAGTAATACTTGTGTTAAATACCATTTTATAAGCAATACGGCAATTTAATAAAACATATGCAAAAAAATCAGGTGAAAACCATGGTTCAAAAAACAACCTGCCAACTGACACCAAGTAGCCCAAACGGGTAGATACGGTGTCACTCCGAGAATAGGCTGTGCCCGAAAGGGAACAACCTACCTGAAAAAAGCTTTGCTCGAGATATGTATAAGCGATTGTTATTGTTTTTGAGGTTTTTGGGCGCGTCGACAGCATGGTAATTAGCACCCCCACAAAAAACTAATACAGCAACATAATTTAAAATAAACCAAATTAACATCTAATGGACAAATGTAGAAAAAATTTAAAACAGCTAAAGATGAAAACACAATGCTGGAATGGGTAGTTGTAAAAAGATCACCAATATATTTTTAAAACAATGCCAATCAACTGCCCAATATTTTATGGGTTTTGTTATTTGTCCTTCATGGCGCGTAAGATTTGTATTTATTAGCGCCATAACAATGAACAGTATGACAATGTGGCTTAAAATGGATCTATATCATCGCTTGTATGGCCAACTGTAATGACAGCAAAATAATGTGAAAATCCAAAACGTTGACTTTTATCCACTATAAAAAGACCAAGACCGATCTGTGGCTTAGTGGTTAAGGCATCTGACTGGAAATCCAAAGGTTGACAGTTCTGCAACAGACATCTGGCAAAGGCCAGCCAGTATAAACAATACAAACAGAACAAAGAACACAGTACTTGGATTGGTGGGGCTGCTGAAGAACCTAAAGATATTTCCGTATCGTTGAAGACCTCGTGAACACGTGTCTTTTTACAGGTCTCTTCCCCTTCTTCTCCCTTCAGTTGGGTATCTTAGGATGCAACGAGATGGGAAACCTCACAAATTTTGATGGGTCCGTCTGTCGGAAATTCGGACAGTGAGCTTTTTTCCAGTCTTCCTACCGTATGTAGGTGTTGTGAGGGTTGTTGCTGCTGTTGCTGCAGCTGCTGCTTTGACTGCAGTACAGCAGTCATAGCAGTTGAAGCTGCTGATGATGCTGTTGATGGAACCTTAATTGCTGCTGGAGTGGTCGGGGTTGCAGATGTGTTGCTACCGAAATCCGCGGTCTTGTGGGTACTGACCTAAGCTATTTTTGCGCTGTATTGACATTCACAAGAGCACATTGTGATGCATGCCCATATCTGTAATGGATGTATGTATATCAATATATTCTTTCATGATGGGAGTTTGGGCCATCCTAGCAAAGCTCGAAGGAGAATTGGGTTGGGCCATGGCCTTACACCGCTTTTTTGCTTCGTTATATGGAATTCTCAACATTTTATGATATCTTTTGTTAATCTGTGTGATGCACTGAATTATATATATTGAGTTTTATCAAAGTTTATAGCCATTAGCTGTAAATCAATTATTAATAAGGTCAAAGACAGAATATGAAATATGTTCAGTAGATAATAATGTCTCAGTAAACATCATCATTAGCCAATTCAGTTATGAAGTGATGTGACCTCTTAGTTATAAGTCCAGATAGAACTCTGTTATAAGAGATCCTACACAGCCCTCCTAGTTTGTTGGTGACCTCACCATCTTTTACTCTTTCTTTAAACTAGAAGGTTCTGAGTGGTAGTTCAACTCATCCTTAACTGTCTCATCAAATGGTCAATTTACCAGGTTTTCATTTCTATGTTCAAAAACCAAATGTACTATTTTTAAATGCTATGTACGTTTTATGGCAGGGATACAGGTAAAGTGGAAGAGCATAGTTTTAAAGTTTCATGTCAGCATATTGTAATAGAATAATAACCATTTGTCTCTTATTAATTTTGATTGTTTTAAAATTTTGTTATAGTCTCCAGGTCAAACAATAATAATCAGATCTTCTCATTTATCAATGGTGTCCACAGGCACAATCTCAAGGGGAAGGTATTCGCCCAGTATTAGGGATTGTGTTTATGGACACCATTGGTAGGTGGGTTTCAGTAGGCATGGCCTACATCTGAATAGAAGGGGAAAGATGGTACTTTCCATTACCCTTGTTTTAGGTTAAAGGTTGCTGGAGAGGATTAAATTAAGTGATCAAACAGAAGCATGATGATAAAAATCACTAATGCTAAGGAAATATATGAAATAATAACAGATGGGTCCAAATTGGGAAAGTGATGGTTTATGTTAAAAAATATCACAAAAACCAGTTACAAGACTATCATTAGTGAACTGTAGAAGCACAATGAACAAAGTAAAAGACTTTAGAAACTTAATAGAGATATAAAAACTTCAAGTAGTTATAAAGGTATAGTATTAACTAAAGAAATCAACTATAGACAGTGAGGTTTTCTCCGTTGATTATAGAGTATACTGCAGAGAGGAGCATTTGGTGGAGGAGTATTTTATATTGGTTGAAAGAGGCTACTATAGTGCAATGGTGTTAATATAATTATAATAACCAGAGTTTGGTGTAGATTTCTGGGGTGATGTAAAAGAAACTAATCAGGTTCTTAGCTGCTTACTGAAGTGGAACAATAAATGATGAGAATGAGTCTCTAGGGGAGAAACCAAATTCATATTCATAGTCAAAGGTGAACATAAAATGTTCATTATTGGTGGAGTTTTTAAACTTAGCAGGGTGTCAACTGGGTAGAAAATAAAATTAATTACACAAGGAAACAGATATTTGAAAATACCTTAGTAAGGGAAGGAGGATTTAACACAAGTGGCAGAGCAGAGAACAAGGGGACCCAACATGTTGGAATTCTTACTAATAAAGCCTGATGTTAACTTTGTTGGGTCTCAAGTAACTGGATGAATAAATCAATATAAAGCAGTTCTGGTGGATATGAGAGGATTCAGTAAATGAGTCGCCAAAATTGAAGATGGTAATAGGTACAGTTATAAAAGGCACATACTTAAGAACAGAAGAAATATATCATGGGAAGGAAGGTAAAAGTAAAGTGGAATTGAAGTAGGAACAGAGAGGGAAGATGTGTTTATGAAAAATATCATAGTTGTAGAGGGGCCGCTGAATGGCGCATTTTGAAATTTATGTTTGAAAACTGAGGGGAAGGATAGTTATTCAGACAACTGTAGATGAGGCTGGAAAAGAAGTAACTGAGGATTTGAAAATGGCAGAGATATTAAGTGCTTGGTTTAATGGATCCATTAGGAACTATCATGTGAAGTAAATCAGAGGAGGAGCTTTTCCGTATGAGTAGAAATGAGCAAACTACAAAATTTAAAATAGATTCTCTGGAAATTATGAGGGAACTAAGAAAGTTAAAAATCATAAAGGAGATGGTATAGATCATAGGTGGCCAACCTTTTCAGCAGCCGGGACAAATTTTAGTACTGCAACTCTATACCGGGCAGCATATATTACTTTCTTCAAAAAAATGCTTTAATATTTTCATGAAATTAAAAAAATATTTAAAATTAAATATGGATATTTAATGAATAAATAAATATTATATAATTAAATATACAACTATCTAAATGCGACTTTTGACATTGGTTTGCAGAACTACGGGCATAAATGTTGTGGCTACACGCATAAAGTTATCCAAATGACCATCGGTGATTCGTGATCTGTTTTGTGACTTGATACTGTTCATCCGGCTGAAAAGCTGTTCACACTCATAAGAGTTTATAAATAGAGAAATCATCAGCAAAGCATGTTTGTAAAATACATGATATTTCTCCTTGTCCAGATATTTTCTGTAGAATTCTTCCAAACCATTCTGGTGGAATTTATCCTTAAGCTGTGCGTCACACTGCAATTCATAATATTCCATTTGCAATTTCCTGGCAATGAATTTATATCAACGGAGAGTGGCGTTGAAAATGCAGATAAAATAATATGATGTTTTTTGAAATATTGAAATCGGTTTTAAAACTCAAGGTTCAAGTCTGACATTAATGAACTGTGCTTAATCGCCAATACCTGTGTCACGCCTGTTTGCAATGATAGCTTGAAAAAATGAGTGAAATTTTTATTTTTCAACTGTTTTTCTCAGTGCTCAAGTTTCATTTGAAACGCAGCAACATCAAACATATTATTAACCAATTGGTCTTTGCCTTGCAGACGAAAGTTCAGGTTATTTAAATGGCTCGTTACGTCGACTAGAAACGCAATGTCACAAACCCAAGCCACGTCTTCAAACTCTGGGATACTTTTCAACTTGCTTGCATGGTTTCCCAAATCACTCCAGGCAAATGCCGGGATGCTTCCTTCAAAAAGGCCATGGCCGAATTCCTTCCCATTCCTTGCCCCCCATCCTTTCCCGTCTCTAAAGACCTCGCTTTTAAGAGTCGTTAAGCATAGAATGATTGTATCTCTTCCTTCAAATCAAACACTCTTTTTAACATTTTTGCACGGGAAAACCATCTTACTTCAGTATAAAAAGTAAGGTCACTATAGTCAGAGTCCAAATGCTTGAGGAATTCTTGGAATTGACGGAGGTTCAACCCCTTCGATCTAATGACTTTTACTATTTTGATAACCACGCTCATGACATGATCCATTTTTAAGACTTGGCACACAAATTCTCTTGATGAATAATGCAATGAAAATTTAATAATGAGGTATTATCAAGTTTGCAGGCTTCATTTTCAGTCAGTTTTACTAAACCTTCATGTTTTCCAACCATTGCTGGAGCTCCATCCGTCGTAACGCCAGATAAGTTGTGAAGTTTTAATCAAAAACGATTTAATGTTGCTGTAACTGACTCTAACAAATCGCGTGCAGTTGTAGTGTTCTAGCTAATTCATCTGATTTGTTTAAATGGATATCAACACCTCTTACGAAAATCGCTACTTAGGCAGTATCTGTTAGGTCTGTGCTTTTCATCCAATGCTAGAGAATAATATACGAAATCAGGCGCTCTGCTTTTCAAATTATCTTCAATATGTTTCCCAATGTCCTCCACAAGTCTGGTAATAGTTTGACGAGAGAGGCTTATTTCTGAAAATTCCTTTTTCTTTACTAGTCACATAATTTCAACCATGCTCTCCAAACATTCCTTCACCATCTGAATACGGCTTCGATTTCTTGGCTAATATTGAAGCTACTGCATAGCTCGCTTTTACGTGGCATGTTGACTCTGCAGCAGTGCTAGTGAATATCTGTTGGTGTGCGGAAAGTTTTCTTTTTAAGTCATTTACCTGGTCTAATCGAAATTGACCTTGGTACTTATCAAACTTCTTTGCATATTAAGTATATGGGCTTTGTTTAAAATTCTACAAAAAAATAGTTAATTGTCCACTTATCCTGAAAACTTTACAATTCATCTGCAGCTTTACGCTTCTTTGATACAACATCTTTACTAGTTAACGACATTATTTAATTGAAATAGAAAGAGAAATGAATAAAGTGCTTGTATTATGCACAAACTAGACTACTAAAATCGCAACGCTTAAAAATTATAATAACGGGAACATATTCGGTAAAGATGCAACAACACAAATATCACGTATTTTTATCAATAGTAATACTTACATACATACGAGTTATATAAAACTAGTTCTTAAAAGTCGATCACGACAACACGCCACAAATACAACAGTACAGCAGACACATGGAATGTAGACAATGCATTTCGAATCAAACACAACAATCAAAGCAAAGAGCGTACTCCCATCTATGGGTAGAAACATTAACTGTTAGGAGCTCAATAACCGACTCAAGCTCTCCATGAATCAGTCAGACGAACCACTAACGCGCTGAAAGTTACAGGAACATTGGCCGTGATAAGGTTCGGTTGTACACCCGCACTGTCCATCCCCGCAAGATCAATCGAGCGATGATCTTGGTTGAATATCAGCTTAACTTAGTGTAGATATCACCATTGAAAGTCACAGCTTACATATATAATGATACAGCTCCGCGGGCCACAAAATGACCTACCGCGGGCCACAAGCGGCCCGCGGGCCGCGGGTTGGCCATCCCTGGTATAGATTATATTACTACAGATATATTAAAGATAGCAGGATATGATATTGTACTTTACCTTGAAATATTATTTATACTGAATCTGGAGACTACCTCTTTACCATAGGATTGGAAAAGTATAATAGTAATTCCGATCAATACAGAAAGAGCAACAAATACGATTGAATAAATATAGGCCAATTAGCTGTAGGAATTAATGGGAAAATTCATATACAATCTCATCAGAAATGTCTGTGAGAAAAGAAATTGGTTTGCGAATCGTCAACATGGTTTTAAGCAAGGATAT
Source organism: Vandiemenella viatica (assembly GCA_031002005.1). Lineage (NCBI taxonomy): Eukaryota > Metazoa > Arthropoda > Insecta > Orthoptera > Morabidae > Vandiemenella > Vandiemenella viatica. The sequence goes on from JARYHS010008074.1 coordinate 290,299,020, forward strand.
TCATGTGAATGTCAGTTGGTGAGACTATATCCAGGATATTACAGATGAAGGGAGGACAAGTTGAAAGTGTAGAACTAGATCATTCCAAGACATACTAGTGTTAAATAAGGTGAAAACAATTTGGGTAGAAAAAGTGGCTTGCGAGGTAGAGAAATTCTTAAAAGATAGAATTCAAACCGTTAGCATAGAAAATGGAGTATTGAAAGAGGAGGAAGTGAACCACTGCTGTTAGCTATTCTAATGAATGACTGGAATGATGGTTACATTCAGAAGTTAGGTTGTTTACTTTTCTTATTTTTTCCTCCCTAATTGTTTTACGCCTTGTTGACATCAAGTTTATTAGAGGTAGGAAAGAACAGGGAGCTAGGAACAGGAAAGAAAAGGCCATCACCTTTTGAAGAAACCATCCCGACATTTGCCTTGAGTGATTTCTAGAAACTATGGAAAAATGAAATCATTATTGCTAGACCGGAATTCGAATATGTGTACCCATTAATGCGAAGCCAGAGCGTTACCGCACACCCACCAAGCTCGGTGGATTGTTTTCACATGGCATGATAATATAAAATAGGTTCAAAATGGAGAAGACTTTCAGAAGTTGCAAGATTGATCTTACAGTTGATTCAATGTTATTAAAGGAAACTACTCACCAACACTTAAACTGTCAAGTATTTCAATTTTACATATGTGGCTTAACGACGTTTTAAGAGTGGTAATTATTACTTTTTAGGAAGAAAGGAGACTTTCTCGGCGAATGATTGCAGTGAAGTTTTCATAGGTTGTATCTCCGGATTTCATTGTAAAAACACGAGATTTCACACGTGAGGGAGACGGCGGAGGCAGCCGTCGAAGTATGGTGTTCCTACAACACAACTCGTCGATACACCCGTGAAAACTTCATTATAACTTTTTTTACCTTTAGTCCAAATAATAACAATGAGAAGAGGTATTAATCTATAGCCTGAGCGGCACATGTAAACAGGCGGCTTTCGTCAAAGAAACGCTTTGAGGCAGCGGCCAAAACAGCAATAAGTCATAGGATATACAATTGCCTTTTGATAGCTGCTAAATAAATAGGTATGCGATTAAAATTACGATAACATTACTTTCCTATTAACGAATAATCAAATTTTCAGCCGCGAAAAAGGAAATTGTCATAATAACTTTATCTGCAAATACAGAAAATGGGAATAATGAAACCGTGAAATGTAACTTTGTAGATCAGATAACGTTTGCAACACATAAAAAATAATTATATAGTTACAAAATCGTACTAAATACGCAACATTACTTAAATTACAGAAATGTGTACTCGAAAATGAATACGTAAAAGTGTATCTATTTACTTACAAATGACGAAGGTTGACAAAAACAAACGTTTGTTCACACGCGCCAAATGCCAACTGTAAGGGTGTAGCAAACAGTGCAATACATCCGATAGAGACCGAGTGGGGCAGCGAGTCACGAACTGACACGCGTTTTATCCGCATTTTGCGGATTGCGGATCCGCTTAATTTTGTGCGGGATCCTTAAGACGGTCTAATGATGCGGGATTCCGGGATCCCGCTTTGCTGGATTGCAATCCCTAGATGTACCAGACAAGAGAGGGAATGGGGTTACAAAATTTTTGGTCAACCATTGTTTGAAAATGGTGATAGCCTTTGACCCACATTTTGGATATTAAATAGAAGAGTTGGAGAAGGTGCAGTGGAAATTACCACAGAATAAAATCAGTAACTGAAATACACTGATGAACCAAAACAATGTGAACACTGTCCACCACGAGATTAAATGCCATTTGGTTGCGTTGCGGGTACGTCATGTGATAAGGAAAGTATATAAGCGGAGCAGAGACGAATAGGTTATCATTTTATAGGCGATATATGTGGCAAATGGGAGCATCCACACATCCACTGACATCCAGTGACTTTGACAAATTACAGAATATTATGGCTCGGTGGCTCCTGGGAACGAGTATCTCGGAAATGTGAGGCTGGTCGGCTGTTTCCGTGCTACTGTAGTGAACATCTACGGAAAGTGGTTGAAGGACAAACGTGGAAGTCGGGGCTTGCTCTCTCTGTAAAGAAGGATAGAGGACGATTTTTGTACATCTAACGGCAGAGTACAACGCTGGCGCAAGCGCAACTGTTTCGGAGCACGCCGTTCAGCAAACGTTATTGAACATAACGTTTCGCAACAGACGGTCTCTACATGTTCCCTTATTGACATCGTCAATTACGAATGCAGTGGGCACGAGATTTGGAGGTTGGATTATGGTTCAATGGAAACGGTTGTCGGCTCGTATAACTCACGTTTCTTTTTATATTAGGTTGATGATTCTGTGCGCATACGCCGTCTTCCAGACAAACATACAACGCGCCACGGACGTAAGCCAGTGGGGGTAGTATTATGCTTTAGGAGACATTCATCCGGGCTTCCATAGGACCTGTGGTAGTGATCGATAGGCACCATTATAGCTGTGGATCACGAGAAAATTATTGGGAACCACCTTATGCTTCATTTTTTCCATAAAAGCGATGGCATCTTCCTGCAGGATATCTGTCCTCGTCATAACCCCAAATCGTGCTACAGTGATTTGAGGAACATGATAGTGAACTCACTTTAATGCCTTTGCCACTCGATTCGCCTGGTCCCAACCCAATAGAATACATCTGGGACGCTATCGGGCGCCAGCATCGTGCCCACAACCACCGACCAGTAATTTATGAAAACTGAGTGACCTTTGGTGCCGGATTCATATGGAAATTTACCAAAGACTTGTCGAATCTATGCCATTTCAAATCGCTGATGTATTGCGTTCCAAAGATGGAGCAAAACAGGCTGTTAAACAGGTGGTATTATAAAAGAGCTGGGTTGGGGTTCATTGGAGACAGGAGGTGGGCCAAAAGAATGCAGGGAGTGTACAAGGCGTATGTTGGTGAAGAGGCTTAGAAAAATATTCATGGAAGAATTAAGAGTAATGCGTGAAGGGAAAAAAACATGAATATGACGGTGCCGCAGCTAACTGAGGCGGCATTCAAAGAATTTAAGAAAAGGAAAAATAAGTATGAAATGAAAAACCCATTCTTTCGCTGTCAAATTAAATTATTCACCCTACCCACCCCATTGGCTTAGTTGGTTGCGGACGCCGACAAGGAGTTTTCTGGTTCGAGTCCTGATGGTGAAGGAAATTTTGATCATCAGGACTTCGCCGGCAAGGTAGGAGAGATGGTGGTGTACAATTGCGTACTGAATGAATGAAATATAAACGAAAAAGGGGGGGGGGATGAAATATGATGCCGGCACATTTAGAACTACTCTTCCGAAAGACACATCCGAAGCCGTCAAGGTTAGCGTCCCTATTAATTGAAAGAGCTCCATAAATAGGTTCGTATGTTCAATAAGGTGATTAGGGATTGTGCAACACCACTCTCCTTCCCTGCCTATTAAGTCTCCTGACGAATTTCTTTCATTACCAGCTAACATCGCGTCAGGTACAGAACACCATGAAGGTGCCGGAACTAGCAGAATTAACGGAGAGGGCTAAAGCTTCAAATATGCTGCGCCAAATAGCGCGCAAGTTGCTTTCAATCAGCACTGCCAATCAAAGACAAATTTGTAAGTCATAGCTTCGCTCCAATACTAGACAAAGCAGACATCAGTTTTGTTTCTTTTTCCTCTTTTCTTTCTTTAGCAAAGCTATCATAATTTAAGGATCATTGAGAGTACTTTGAGCCCCATATCGGCGAATGAAGAGGACTAACTGCTTGGGTGGCCCATAAAAATCCATATTCATGTATAATTCATCTAATGGAACAAACTGTTACATTCGAAATACACATAGCAGTCACTAACGTTTTGCACCGTCGAGTCCAACAGGATCTACGATTGCTCTAATTTGAAACATTTTAAGTTGGCCTTTTATCATTTCAGTTGACTATAAGTGGGGTTGGGTCTATCTCATTTTAAGATTTTCTACAAAATATTCCTTATAATAACCCTACTCAGCAGGGAACAAAGTCTACTTGGAGAATTACTACACTGAAGAGCCAAAGAAACTGGCACACTGGCCTAATATCGTGTAGGTCCCCCGCGAGCACGCAGAAGTACTGCAACACGACGTGGCATGGACTCGACTAATGTCTGAAGTAGTGCTGGAGGGAATTGACACCATGCATCCAGCAGGGCTGTCCATAAATCCGTAAGAGTATGAGGGGGTGGAGATCTCTTCTGAACGGCACGGTGCAAGACATCCCAGATATGCTCAATAATGTTCATGTCTGGGGAGTTTGCTGGCCAGCGGAGGTGTTTTAAACTAAGAAGAGTGTTCCTGGACCCACTCTGTAGCAATTATGGACGTGTGGTGACCATGAATTCATGAGGTTGTCTCCATACCCATACACGTTCCATCCATTCGATGCAATTGGAAACGAGACTCATCAGACCAGGCAACATGTTTCCAATCATCAACAGTCCAATGTAGGTGATGACGGGCCCAGGCGAGGCGTAAAGTTTTGTGTCGTGCTCTTAGCAAGGATACATGAGTGGTTCTTCGGCTCCGAAAGCCCATATCGATGATGTTTCGTTGAATGGTTAGCACGCTGACACTTGTTGATGGCCCAGCATTGAAATCTGCAGCAATTTGTGGAAAGGTTGCACTTTTGTCACATTGAAAGATTATCTTCAGTCGTCGTTGGTCCCGTTCTCGCAGAATCTTTTTCCGACCGCAGCGATGTCGGAGATTTGATGTTTTACCGGATTCCAGATATTCAGGGTGCACTCGTGAAATGGTCGTACCGGAAAATCCGCACCTTATCGCTACCTCGGAAATGCTGTGTCCCATATCTCATGCTCCAACTCTTACACCACCTTCAAACTCTCTTAAATCGTGATTATCTGTCATTGAAGCCGCAGTAACCGATCTAACGCCTGCGCCAGTCACCTGTTGTCTTATATAGGCGTTGCCGACCAAGCGCCGCACACTGAGTATTTACAAATGTGTTTGCATACGCATGCCTATACGAGTTTCTTTGGCTCTTCAGTGTAGTAACTGCTAATAGTTGTAATATATTTCTTTAACGTTTTCGAACATGCATGTCAAAAAATTTTCTGATGGCTTTAGTAAATCCATTTTAACAATAAGTTAATTCCATAACATCGTGGAATGTTTCGTGGATACTGGAATAAACAAATTCTAAATAATAGTAAAATAATTTTAAGAAGCAATATGGCCATGTTAATTAAAAACTATGGGGATTTTACGATAACCGTGGCGCCGCAATTTGATGACGGAATCTTATGTAACTCGACGACACAAATTTAAAGTAAAGAATAACAGTTTTGATATCTCGCTTAGTTCTCGAAATATTGTATCTTAAAATTGACGTGATTAGGTTGAAATGCGGCCTGGACCAAAAGAAAAATTTCACCATAGCGAAATTGATGAATTTGTTTCTAACTCATCGAGAAAATCGAAAATAAACAATACATTCTTTTGATACCTCACTTAATTCTCGAGATATTGTATCTCAAAAATGAGGAGGGTAGGGTGAGATGTGGCCTGGACTAGAAAATAAATTCACTAAAACTACTATATCTACACGGTGGAAAAGCACTATAGGTGGTTTATTTTCTTCCTAGTGGTTGTTGTTAGGTTGACATACGGCTTGGACCAGAAGAAAATTCGCCAAAAACAGAAGGAACTATACCTATAACTGATTTTTAACATGTTATATGTCGAAAACCAAGCGAGATATAAAAAATGGGTACTGCACCACTTTCAGAACCTTCGCGAAACTGGTAGTAACCTGTTGAAATTTACATCACTTGCTTCGTCAACATGTCCTCTTCACGTTTTGCGTTCATACTTTGCGGAAAAGTCACTAGAAATTTAATTAAAAATGCGGACATATGAAAGGCTGAGCAACTGCGAAATGCTATCAGCACTGCAAAAATAATATAAAAATTATCGTTACTGCGATCAGTTCACCCTAAACAGTTTCGTTTTGTCATAGAAATCCGAAAGTGGTGCAGACCCCTAAAAAACTTTTATTCTTTATTTTCGATTTGTTCTAGAAGAATTCATCATCAGATTGTGGCACCATGGTATTCCCATGCTTTCTTATTTCACTGATTATGGAAACGCAATATAAAATTTGCAGTTCTCTTAAGCAATAACGTGAGTAGTTTACATCGCGATACACGTTGTCACTAACACGGAGCTTATGAAAACACTTTTTATTACTAATAATAACTAAATTCCTCCTACCTTATGCTGTACCAAGAGCATTTCAACTTTACCACTATCTCCGCTAATATTTCTATATCAGGATTAATAATTAGCGTAGCATAAATTATCATAATTAATTTCATGGTAAAGTTGCAGTTTACTCACCAGAGACTTTTATCACGACTAAGTGTACTCCAGCGATGTGCCTTGTAAGCAACCAGAGACATTTGTTTTTATTATATCGTAAACAGTGATAGTTATTTTTTTTCTTTTTTACCACTAAGTAGCATTTCTAAGCGGAGTATTTCAATGTAATTGGATTAAATAATTAAAAAGAGAACATTAAATTAAAACACAAGAATATACACAATGGCGAAGAAAATAATTAGTAATTTACATTAGGTAGGGTTATGAATGTATTTGATATAAAATTTTGGGGGTATTTTTGTACAGATCTAATTAAGAAGAGAAACTGCAACATTAACTAATTTCATTATACACCTTCAGTATGAAATTCAACTGGACTAACGTATGCGTAGTAACACAGACACTGTATCGCGATGTAAAATTAACCCGCAATAACTACTATTTACTTTATCCAACCTCTACTATTTTCAGAAATGAATCAAGCTTAATTATTCCAATTGACATCAAAAACCGAAATTATAAAGGCGTTTACTAAATTATAACTGAACGATTAAATATGCTCTTTATAAACCTGTGCAACAAATTTAATTACACTAAACACAACTTTCTAATCTTCATTAACTGCCATCTAGAATCATCCATAAATGCTAATATTTTCATTCAACATAATGCACAACATCGCAGCATCCTATTATATAAAACGCTAACGTGGCGTCTGCATGCGTCGTCTATAGCGGCTACTGCTATTGGCTAGAGAACGACCAATCATCAACCACCATATTACATTCGTATCACCATCTTGCTTTTCGTTTATTTACAGCTAGACGCAGAAATTCATACAAGGAGAAGGAGATTCAATATTTACGCTATTTTATCCGTATCAGTTTGACGCAGAAATTCATGTAAGTAGAAGGGGATTAAATATTTACGCTATTTTATGTGTATCAGTTGTGAGGACTAGGTTAAACCATAACCTAAGAATTTTTTAAGCAGAAGGTAAGAAGCAATGAAGTTAATTAAAAACTAGGAGATAATGCGAAATGTATTAGTCACATAAATAACAGTTATCCGTTTTCAAAATTATAGTCCCCGTCATCTAAAGTGAAATGCATTTTTTTAATTTTAAAATCCTAACAAAAACTCTGATAATCTAAGGAGAGTAACGTATTCATATAACTAAAGATATCATTAAGGATGACTTATTCGTTTCTCCTTATAAACTTTTCCATAATAAATTCCTACTACCATTACATATGATAGCCCTACCCTTAGTTTTTGATACGTGTTTTAGCTATTAAATGATATTTAAGATAACTTTGTTATCAGATTTAAATCATCATAGATATGACTATTTACTATATACACGATGTGACACTCGCAATTCACCAACGATATTATTGCCGCAAAATAGCAGTGAGCAGTGATATTAGAAATACTAAGAGCAGCGGTAAAAAAAATTAATGCCAGGCAATTATATGTCACAAAGTTACAATTAGTACGTTCGATTAAATTTACATATTGATTTTTATTTATCTACGACAACCAGATGCAGGAATTAATGTAAGGAGAAGGGTTTTCATTATTTACGCTATTTTATCTGCCTCATTTGTAAGCACCAGGTTAAACCGTAAACTAAGAATTTTTTGGCACACGATAAGAAACAATGAAGCTTATTAAAGTTCAGAGAATCGTACATACGTAATCGCGACATGTATCAATCAAATAAATAACAGTTATTCGTTTTCGAAATTATAATCTCCGTTATCTAACGTAAAATGCATTTATTTATGTCAGATCCTAACCAAGTGCTCTGATAATATAACCAGAGTAACGTATTCATATAACGAAAGGTATAATTAAAAATGATTATATTTCTTACAAGCTTTTTCAGAATGAATTCCTACTACCACCATAGGTGATACCCATCATTATTCATATGAGGGTAATAGAAGCTATGATTTCCGAACGCAATATTAGTGGAGGTTGTGGTTAAGTTTAAAAGAATCGCAACTGACACATTTTGTTACAGCATAATTCACTCTGATATGAGTTTTACATACCAATTAAACTGCTTTCATAAGTGCCATGTTACTAAAGATATTAATTAATGCAGGTTAAAGTAGTTCCATATTTATCGCGCTGAATTGTGCCTGGACCAGTAATAAAACTGATATTACATAGATAGCAAAAGTTTTTGGGATGCCTAATCTGATTTAATTTCATTGGTTCTTTACTTCCGGCGTCATTAATTCAGTAGAAGTTACTACTATATGGCTATGTAATCGGCAAATGAAATATGTAGAACATTGCAAAATCAAGGTCATTAGCTTAATATCAGTTCCGTATAATTAACCAACTGCAAAAAAATGAACTGCCAGAATATTGCGTTCAAACCGTCATTTTTGACGGGCTCGAAGCTAGTTATACATAAAAAAAGGAAAATCATTTCCGATATCACATCTTCTAGAAACAAACGTTAAGCGAATTTTTTATATCTCTTTTCTGTCACCAAAGATAACAGCTTTTTTATTTCTTTGCCCAGCGTTATTTAAATGGTACTACACAGTCTTCGGACTTTTTCACAGATAGCACAATATTAAACAGAAAAGTACACAAATGTGGAAAAAGGTATAACTAAACTAAAACATCACATTTAGTTACATCTAACATATTAGATCAATATAAACAATCACAATTCAGTTAAAATAATTTGTACTAATAGTAGGTGATTCAATTTTCAAACAGATGTACACAAACAAAATAACAATAGATATTTACTTAGATTTTTTTTTAACCTTATTCAACTAGACCTTAAAATTACTTTTCTTAATGAAACTCATTAAGGATTTATATACCTCAGTATTGTTGCCATGAAGCAAGCTGGTGGGGAAAAGTTATGCCAATCCTCAGGAATTTTGATATATATTTTTTAAAACTGACATAAAAAAACTAGGCAATGAAAATCACCTGTTCCTGAATTACTGCAATCACAAAGATCCATATTACTAATATTTAGTCTGTGCTGGTGATGAAGAAAAATATCATAACTGAACTTGATTCTAACTATGGAAGTGATGACTCCTATTAGCTTCCGAGGAACGGTGGAACCAAAGATGGGTTTGGATCTGGGACTAGGTTGACTGTAATAATGACCCCTTACAATGCTCCTAAAATCCCAGTCGCTTGACATTATATTCCATACTTACGATTTAATTGTGACCAGGTTGTCTGTGTATGGTAACCGAATGATGAGAATAGTTTCAATCCTTTTTGCCTTGTTTGCCAGTTGGTCAATTTTGTCATTATAACTAACCAACAGGGGCCATTATCCGCATAAAATTGGCATAACTGTTTCCTCTGGAACATGTCTCAACGTTCTACACAATGGCTCATTCTCTCACTCCAGTGCAGTGATTGATTGAAGAACAGTGAGTTCGAGAGTATTAATATCTACGTCATATTCTGCGTTGAGCCAAACTCAACTACCTTTGAATAACTTCGGAAAAAATATAGATGCAGCGGAAGGTAGTCTCTTGGCTGTCCGGGTAACGCTGCGACATGTTGTGTAAAGCCGACGTTGTGACCGTCACACAATGGTTTGGTAGAACTGCGTTATCTACCAGCAGCCAGGGACTATCGAGATGGGCAGTGTGTGGTGGAGTTTTGGTAAGTGAACATTTTGCTCCTGCTTCGACCGATCATTATTTCTCTGGCAGTGTGTCATAGTTGTTGGCTAATGTTGTATTGAATCTTGTTGATAGATTGGTTGTAAGGGATCAGTAGTGGTCAGCGTCTTCGTCTAGGATGTTTTTACATATATCTTTAGGATACAGGGCGTGAAGATAACTTATTGATGAGCTAAATAAGAAGTGTGATGAGGGTGCAAGCTTGGCGTTCGGTTGGTATTCGGAGACGTGAGTGCAGTTGTATTTGCGATGTGTGCCATTGTTACCGATGTCTCGCCAGGAGGCCGTTGGTGTGGCTTGCTGCTTGGCGTGCAGGGCCGGCGTTAGGGGGGTTAAGCGGGGCAAAAGTACCCGGGGCCCGGGCCAGCAAAGGGGGGCCCGCCGGTCTGGGTGTCTATATAAATAGAAATCAAACACAAATTTTAAAATCTGCACCAATAATTTTGAACATTTTTGTATTAAAATGTTCTGAATTTATATAAAAAAAGAAAGTGTAAAGTAAAAATATTTGGGGGGGGGGGTAGGGGTCCTAAGATCGCTTTCCCGGGGCCCGAGAATCCTAACGCCAGCCCTGTCGGCGTGTGTGGCTTCGCACTGTATTTTTGGTGTTCCGTTGATGTTGTTCAGTTCTCGAAGCAGCCTTGTGCTGTGTGGTTACTGATTGTGTGGCCCTGTTGCCTTTCATGATTCGTTGTGCCCTGCATATGGAGCCCATATCTCATGGGCAGGTGGCGATTCCTTTGCTGATGTTTGTGTGATCTGCAACGGCAATAAGACATAGCGTGGCGCGATGTGGCATCTTGACATTACAGTTTGCTGTCTGAAACTTAGTGGCTACGGCCGCATCGAACACACCGTAATATATCGTTGCATTCATGCGCATAGTGCCAAAATTTCCGGCAGCGGTAACGCTGGACCAATTTTCGTGGTGACTTTGCTGTAGTCGTCTGCGTTGAGGCTGCTGCCGTTGTCTTTACGCCATCTGGTAGCATGATCTCCTGCCCTCATCCTGAATTGACCACTGCAAAGTCAGTAGGGAAGAACAATAAGATCTTTAAAATCATCATGGTTGGGCCAGCTGAACATGGGCAGCACTGCGATGTGCTATAACTGTAGCGGTAGCCGACCCTGGCAGCGTAACGGCTAGTGTGTTGGCCTCGAGTTGCTGGGGTCGCCGGTTCGAGTCCGGCCTCGGGCATGGGTGGTTTTAATTAAATGTTGTGTCCGTCTTGTGTTGTCCAATCTATTGTGAATAGAAACATTTGAAAGATAATACATATTCAGTTACAAAAATGACATAGACTTGAAGAATCATTGTGCATTAGTAGATTTAATAATGAATTGTTGTTATGCTGGCTGAATGGCAATAAAAGCCGAAGGCCATATATATTTTATTTAAAAAAAAGAAAAAAGAACTGTACCGGTAGGCTACCATAGTTGCCGATATAGTGGGATATGATGGGATGTACGGGTCCCTCTTCTACGATAGCATATTGAACATCTGATGGTCTTGATATCTCTATAAACGTCGAAGAGTGAGTCCAGATTTCTGTGGGTGGCAGGGGATTTAGACTCGTTGCTGCTTCTCGGTATTGGTGACCACTGGCAACGATTTCTTATCATGATGACGACAAACTATTTTAGTGATAATCCAGTGCTGCTATTTCTACGGATTTATCCGTAGATCTACGGATTTTTATAAAAGTTAGGATTTTCGGATTTTGTTAAAATATCTACGGATTTTTGCTATTTTTTTACTATTTATTGATTTTTCCTTATATTGGTGTTTTGTCATACTTTGAGCGTATAGTGTTAATACATTACAGAATTGTCAATAATTTTTAATCGTTTCCTTGCAACCGCTCATGTAAACCAACGATTGAAATAAAGCTAATATTTTGATTGATTATAGATTTTATAGACGTTAAAAGAGCGCAAAACAGAACTATCGGCGCACTCTTTATGCACGGTGACACGCTCGTTGGCACGGCTTACAAAGCAGTGCCTTCCGAGAAGAATTAACCAATATCCGAGAGTCAAAGTGTTCGCAGTATTTAACATTTCCTGTTAACGAAGATATACTAAATTTAATCTCAACAAAGAAAATAGGTAATGTATAGTCTCCTACCCCCAACCCCCCTTCCCAAATAAAAGAGTAGGCGCAGCAGCAGCAGCGATGAAAGTGACGATGTATAAAACATGTTTAGAGATATATCTTACTTTCAATGTAGAATATTATTTTGTACTTCGAATTATAAAGACCTGGAAATAAAAAGTATTCTTAATTTTGGCTCTCTCTTCAATAACTATTGTTTCAGTCTTTTAGTTAGCGAGTCGCCGGATTTTTGTACCCAATCTACGGAAATGTTATTGGCCATTTACGGGTATTCAAAGTCAAGAGGGTGGCAGCACTGTGATAATCTGCTGTGTGCCGGCTTCCTGGAAAACCTAGATGATTAATTGTTTCAGACTTCGCACCATGAGGTGGCAGGGGAAGTCTTCAAGTCTTGAATTATGGCTGTAATGGCAGCTATGATGACTGCCGGTTTCCGCGCTGGTTTCAGGCGATAGTCGGGATCGGGGACTCCGTACTCAGAACCCCCCAAAAAGTATGCCGATGGTGTTTTCTTTTTCCGCATATCAGGATAGTTTGTCTAATCAGTCTAGTGTCTTCCAAATTAATAGCTTGGTTGGTCGCGGCTTCATGACATCTAATGTCCGACTAATTCGTGTTGTTTAATCTATAAGTACCTGGGTGACCGATCTTCGCTCGGCATCTTTCGATTTTTGTTCAATATACAAGATTTCGAGTAAAGTTTGATTAAAGTAAAAGGCTTGAAGACTTCCTAGGCATTTTGAAGTGCACAGTTAACCAAAGAGAAGCTTAACTGACATCAGTAGGCTTACTGGTACCTGAACCTTCTACGTAATGAGGTTTTCGAGAAACCAAATACAAAAATTGCTCCTTTTTAAAAAAAAAAAAAAAAAAAAAATCGTGTTAAAAACTTGAAAAGCAAAACGTTATCTACATATGAAATTTCATCAAAATCGCTAGATCCATATGCGAGACCGCCTCATAAATTGCTTTCAAAGAAAAATGCTATTATTATGTTAAATAGAAATCTTAATGCCAGTCAGGGATTAATTAATGGTGCGAGATTTGTGGTAATTCGGGGGATTCTACGATAACCCTTGATGATGGATTCTTATGTAACCCGACGAGAAAAATTGAAAGTAAAAAATATATTTTTTTATATATCTCTCTCAGTTCTCGAGATATCGTATCTCAAAATTTGACGTGGTTGGTTGAAATGCGACTTGGACCATAGCCAAGTTTGATGATGAATTCGTATGAAACTCGTTGAGACAAATCGAAAATAAAGAATTTATTTTTCTGATATCTCACGTGGAAAGGTTAGGATTAAATCCGACCTGGACCAGAAAAAAATCCACAAAAAGCACTATGTCCATACGGTTGAAATCCATATTCTGGTTTTAACGCCATACTGGCACGCTATGACCATGCATCCAGGAGGGCTCTTGTTTGAACCCCCGTCTGAGCATCAATATTCTGGTTTTCCTCAAATCACTCCAGGCGAATGTAACGACCACGCATTTAGGAGGCCGCTGGTTCGAATCCCCGTACGTGCATCCATATTCTGGTTTTCCCAAATAACTTCAGGCGAATGTAACGAAGGTTTGAACGCTTTGACCATGCATTCAGGAGGGCGCTGGTTCGAATCCCCGTCTGAGCATCAATATTCTGGTTTTCCTCAAATCACTCCAGGTCGTCGTTTCCTTTCCCCCGCCTCTAATGACAACGAGGTGTAAAGCCATACTGCCACGCTATAACCACGCATTTAGGAGGAGTCTGGTTCGAATCCCCGTCTGAGAATCCATATTCTGGTTTTCCTCAAATCACTCCAGGCGAATATGGCCTGGCAAAAGAGCAATAGAATCGACAGCTGGTACTAGGGTGGTGAAGCTGAGGTTAGTGTAGGAGAGGGGGGGAGGGGAGGGGGAGCGGAGGGGAGGGGAAGGGGGCGTGGCCAAGGACAATAGGGATGTAACTGAGGTTAGTCAAGTGGTCCTCAAGTCAAGTGGCCCTCAATTCAAGTGGTTAGTCAAGTGGGAGGGGGGAGAGAACAATAGGTGTGAAAATGATTGATAGGTGGGAGGGGGGAGAACAATAGAACAATAGAATGATACAATGTATCTTTTGAGCTCGTTCTCTCTATTCCATTCTGCTGGGGTGCTGTTCCAGATTTTTTTCAGATACCCGGTGGAGCCCATGAGCTTGGCAGGTGACATGCGCCATTCGGGGATGGAAACCTTTCAAACACTCCCCTGGCTTTATCATATATGCTGCACTGTCTGTCCACACCAAACTCCAACGTATCTTCCTGTTTTGGATCTGGCCCCAACACCTTTAATGCAACCCTTACAGCAATTGCCACAGTAGAATGGTTTTTCGTTGAATGTTCTCTGCACATGGGGTATACTAGGTTCCTCAGATTCGAGCTTGCCCATAACAACATTGGCTATGTATTTTCCGCAGGCATATATCGTCTCATCTACACTTAACCAGATGAAGTCCTCAGCAATGTCCTCGCATATTTCTTCAAGTGGTTTTCTCATACATCTGAGGCACGTAATTCTTTCTTAAAGTGGATTCATTTGGTATTTTTCTGTTACAAAATTCTTCCAAAAAGGTTTTCATTCTGGAGCGTTGAAACTGGTATATTAGCGGCAGTGACAGCTTCACAAAGATGCAGGTTAAACGAATCTTCTGTATCCAGCTTTCAACTTGTAATGTCACTCTGCTTCTGTTTCTCCTGGTAACATATGTCAAATAAGTTGCTGAATTCTGATGATGAAGTATGTGGGAACGTTTTTCTGCAGGCTCCAATATAGAAGTCAAAAATAAAAATAGTCCACATGAATATAACACCCCGGATAATACCCAGTTAATATTATGAAATTTCATCCAGCAGTCTAGACTATCACTTTGTTACTTTAGAAATGAAAACAAATAAAATCTAATTTATTTTTTAAAATTATAAAAGATTGTAAAATAAATTAAACTTACAGGTTTTACACATGCTTAACAATATATAATTTTCCCATCTATAGAAAATTTCTTATCCGTTCCAAACCACTCTCGTAGGAGACTACTTCTTGACGATTTCTGTTTAGGCATGATGGCTTTTAAAGAAGAAACTAAAACTGTGTAGGCCTATACCATGTTTTAATTTCAGTGTTACCTCTAAACGATGACGGTATACAACTGTTAATTCCTCAGAAAGGGTTTGCGTTCCTGAGATTGTTAATGTTAAACAAGTTATGTTTAAAACTTGCTTTGTCGATCTTTTCTACTAAATGTAATCCTTCGTAAAATGTGAAGTAGCCACACTGCATTGTTACAGCTTTTCTCAATGTTACCGTCAAACCACATCACACACAGGTTAAAACACATCATTTAATATTGCAGTTTACACCTGGTAAATTTAAATCCCCACCGATGATGATCATTCTATTCTCACCTCTGAAATCTGAGTATGAATTTAATTTCTCCCCAAGAGCCTCATCCTCTTCTGTCATTCTTCCACTGCGGTAAACAGCCAACACTCTGATTTTTTCTTTTTTATTACCCCAGAAATCTACCCCAAGTAACTCATGGTCTTGATCTATGAACGTCAGTGAACTGTGGTAGTTTTTGTTTACTAGTATGAAAACTCCTTGACCAATTGCTCCTCTATCTCTGCGGTACACTCTGTAACCATCAGGAAAAACCTCACTGTCTAGTACTTCTTCGTTTAACCAACTCTATAACCCAATTATTACTTGTGGTTCGTGTATCTCTATTAAGTTCGCAAATTCGATTACTTTGTTCATTATACTTCTACATTTTACCATTAACACCCTTACTACTGGCTTTACATTTTCAGAATTTATCTCGTCTTTCCCACTTTTACCGCAGTCAGTTATTGTTTCAGCCACTTATTCTATTTCTTTAACATCTGTGGCTTTCCCCATCGTGAATCTGCAATCAGTATCACTTTGATAATCTATTTTTGTCCCTTCACCAACAGCCCCTAACCTAAAAAAAGGCACAGTCCTGACCCCATCATCACTGGAAATGGGCTCCCTCACTGCTTTAGCTAACAACTCAGAAAGTTCTCCCTTCCCCCTTCTATTTAGGTGTAGGCCATGCGTAGTGAAACCCCACCTACCAATGGTGTTCACAGGCACAACCCCCAACATAGAACTAATGCCTTTCCCAAGTAGCACTTCCGTTTCCACATTAACCCGCCGCACAGCATAGTTCAATTGTGGCCAGTCATGGCGACTTAGGACCTGCATGAGCTCCGGAAGGAAATAAGATAAATAACACAAGGAACAAAGATTTGCAAATATCTTAATAAAGGAAGGAGGACTTACACAAGTGGTTGAGCAAAACACTAGGGGACAAAATATTTTGGATATATTTCTAATTAAGCCCGATGAAAACCTTTTGAGGTATAAAGTAACTGAAGGAATAAGTGATCATGAAGCAGTTATGATGGATATTAGAGGATTCAGTAAACCAGAAGCCAAAATTGGAGGGGGAAATAGGTGCAATTATAAAAATGCACAGGTTTCTAATTTGAAGAGATATTTCAGAGAACAATTCAGCAAATGGAAGGAAGGCTCAACTACAGTAGAGTCAATATGGGAAGAGTTGAAGGAGATAATAAGAAAGGAGGAAGAAAAATTTATTCCAAAGCAGAAAATAAAGAGAAGTAGAGAACCTATGTACTATAATAGGGAACTGAGGAGGTTAAAGAGGTTGGTAAGAAAAGAACATAACAGAGTTAAGAGACAGCAGGGTAGTAGGGAATATTTAAAACAACTAAACAAGGACTTAATAACAGCAAAGAAAATGGCTAAAGATGGGTTTATGAAATGTATTGTCAGTGCAGGACCATTGAGTGATGCATCTAGAAATTTCTATGGCTATATCAGGAAACTGAGGGGAAGGGAGGGAGTGGAGACACTTATAGATAAGGATGGTGAAGAAGTTAATGAAGATTTGAAAAAGGCAGAGATTTTAAATAACTGGTTCAGTGAAAGCATTAGGGACAATGAATCGAAAACAGGAGAGTCTAATTCGGAGAACACAATTAGAAATGACGATAGTAAAAAATTTGAAATTCATCCTGAGGAAATCATGAAGGAAATAAGAAAGCTGAAAAAACATAAAGGGGCTGGTGGAGATAATATTACTACAGATATCTTAAAGATAGCCGGATGTGACATTTTACCTTATCTTGAAATATTATTTAAATTGAGTCTGGATACTTGCTGCTTACCACAGGACTGGAAAAGTGGAATAGTAGTACCGGTACATAAAGGAAGGGTGAGGATTACAGGCCCATCAGTTTGACATCAGTGGTAGGTAAGATTGATATGCAACCACATCAGAAATATATGTGAGGAACGTAAGTGGTTTTCAAGCAGGCAACATGGGTTCAGGCAAGGATATTCATGCGAATCTCAGTTGGTGGGATATATGCAAGATATTTCAGATGAAATGGACAAGGGAGGCCAAATTGATAGTGTAGCACTAGATGTGTCAAAGGCGTTTGACAGAGTAAGCCATAAAATGGTAGTAAATAATGTAAAAACCATTGGAGTGGAGGAGAAAGTGATTTGCTGGGAAGAAGAATTTTCAAAATGTAGAAAACAGAAAGTTAGGGTAGGAAATGTAGTATCAAAAGAAGTAGAAGTAAAAATGGGTGTGCCACAGGGTAGCGTATTGGGACCACTGCTATTCATTATTCTAATGAATAATTGTGTTGATTGGTTACTATCTGAAATTAGATTGTTTGCGGATGACATAATGCTGTATAAAAGAATCAAAATGATAGAGGATTGTAAACAGTTGCAGGGTGATCTGGACAGGATATCTAGTTTAGTTGGTTAACATGGGATGAAGATAAATGCAAAGAATGGTCAGCTTATTAGAAAACAAAAAACAAAAGGTTAATTATGAATATAAGGTGGGGAAAGAATTGCTTGCTGAAGACTTGAAATGTAAATATCTTGGTATTACTTTTGATAACAAGCTTAACTGCGCAGGACACATTGGACAAGTGGTAGGAAAAGGTTTCAAAGTTCTGCACTTGTTGGAGAGAGTGATGAGGGGATGTACGGGAGAAGTAAAGGAATTGGGTTACAAAACTTTGGTGAGACCATTGCTCGAATATGGTAGTGTAGTATGGGACCTTCATTTTACGTATCAAATACAGTAGTTGGAGAGGGTGCAAAAAAGGGCTGCTAGATTTGTTTCTGGAAATTATCGCAGAATGCAATCAGTGACGGATATGATAAAGAAGCTGGAATGGGATTCATTGGAAGACAGGAGGAAGATGAGGAGAATCATGGGAGTGTACAAGGCGTATACTGGTGATGAGGCATGGAACGATATTGGAGTAGGTATGAAAAGTATTGCATGGAAGGGAAAAGATGACCAAGACCACAAGCTGGCAGTCGATTTTAGGCACAAGTGTGTTGAAAGATTCTCTTTTTTAGGTAAGGGTGTCAGGGATTGGAATGAGTTACCAAGAGAAATGATGAATAATTTACCGAAAAAGCAGTGTGAAAAGGGGCTTGTGAGCCGACGTGTATTCTTATGGGAGGGCGAGTGAGCCCATTCGTAAATCCTCTAGCTGTAAAAAAAGGTATGAAAAGGCCATTATAATATGCAAATGAGGCCACGTGCCACTTCTTAACCCAAGTTACGGGTGGTGAATTGTATATTAATGAGTATCGGTCACTTTGCATGGACGCAGGTATGACCCCCGGATCATAAATCGTCTAAATGGGGTCTTAAATGGGAATAATATTCAAATGAGGCCACGTGCCACTTCTTAACCCAAGTTACGGGTCATAAATATTATACTAATGAGTGTCATTCCCTTTTCATGGACGCAGGTGTGACCTCAAGTCATAAAACGTCGTAATGGGGTCATTATTTATTTTCTCAAACCGCCATGCACGTAAACAACAAACTGGTTATGTTAATTAGTCTAGACCCGTTTTCCGCCCCTCCACCTATCCTGCCGACCCACCCGGCGTCAGTTTGCAGCAATTTCTCGTCTAGTGATATTGTATAGGGTTATCGTCCAAACACGAGTTTGAACCTGTTGTAGTTCTCGAAAAAGTGGGACACAATAAAATCGTTTTAACATAAGACGAATGGAACGTCCTGATCCAGGTATTGGACGTAGTGTCCGAATTATTCAACACCTGCACCGACAGCATCCCACTTGGTGAGCACACCGTCTCCTGCCGAACGATTGCCGGGGTGAAGACTGTTTGTTTCCACCCTAATGATGATCCTGCTAGTGGCGTCTTCTTTGGCCAGTCTACTTGGAGGAGCCTCATGGACGCGCAGCCGGCAGTGACCAATGCCTTGACCGTCAAGCAGAAGTGGGGCTACTTGGTTGCAAGATATTACACTGAGTTTGTGGACATTCCAGATAATAAAGTGTTACGAGACTTCAATATGGCTACAGTGCAAAAACTGATTGACATGCATATTAATAATGTTCGTGTCGCTCAAGTGATATACAGTTCATCATTGGATTATGCGCAATTAAGACTTGAACTCATTGCATATAAAAATTTGTTAGTATCTGATGACGTAAATAATATTGTAATTAAGAATTATGAACCCGGATATGATGTTTGTGGACCTTATTAACTATGTAAGACAACATGTACGAGAAAGTGTTTACATAAATAACACATTATATTTCATTTCTTATTTTTTATTTGACCCACCATAGGGCAATTAAAAATACATTTTCAACAGCGCATATAGCGGTACAAAATAAATGTCCTTTACAAAGTTTTATCAAATGATTTTTCTTGAGTTGATGTAGAGGCGGGCATCCAAAATCTTCTATATTGTAGCAAACTTTCTTGCGGATAATCTTCTGAAACCATCGAGCCTTCTCCCGTCCTTTAACGTAAATAATGGAGTAATCTTCAGTGGTGTTTGCTTGTAGAATAGTACATAGTTTTATAAAGGTTATACCAGCAGCAGTCCAAGGTACTCCATGGTAATTCACGGCAACTTCTTTGAAGATAAACGCTCCTTCTCTCGTCTTGAATCCTTGAGCGTCCAGGAAGATGGTCGGCATGATACTGGGTAGCAATGATGAGCGCTATCTGGTTTTATGCGAGCTTACGCACAACACTTGTTAGTGGTACGTATTCTACAACACAGTCATGAAGGATTAGACAGTATGCGGCGGTGTAGGCTGGAAAATTGTCAGTGCTATCAAACTCCATACGAATATCTACAGGCCCCGTTTTTAGCGACTCATTTTGATGTGAACAGTCGATTACGGCGATAGGAGCAGTAGCGACAAATTCTTCACGGTTTAGTAGCGGTGAAGGATGCTACCGTTCGTAGTAAGTCTGTTGGAATCTTGCATACATATCGTACAATACTGTGGTTCGATTTTTCTTAGTCCAAATTCATGTTCTCGTAGGGGTACGCCACATCATTTACAAACACTTTGACGTTGGCAAGATTGCAGTGGTCAAATATAGCCGCACTTAATGCCTCATTTCGTTTCCTGTTTGTTTGAAAACCCAGAACAACGAACCTAGGTTTCTCCAGTTGTGTTGATGTTTTCAAAGACCAAATTTGAGTTTTACTTATAGGAAGAAGCGGGTACTCCAACAAATCCCAGCTTCTGAAATTAATTCTAAGCGGCTTCCCAATGTCCAAAATCTTAAGCAACGCAAGTTTTTCTCTCTCACTTACTTGTAAATGAGGCCCCACCCAAGCTAGTTTACTGATGGCGAATTTATTTTTCTTGGTGTTTGGATTGGCTTGTACATATGAATTTGTATCGTCCCTAGATCGAATAAGTATTAGTTCTTGTTTTACATTTGCAAGTATCCTTTTAAAGTCTTCACAAAAACCCAAGAGCATACTCAGCGAAATACATACATCAAAGTAGCCATTTCCAAGATCGCGTTGCCCCCATCCTGAGTTTTCCAACATATTAATTTGTAGAGGACCGGCGGAAATAAGAGTCTTTATTGTGCTTGTGACACCTACATTTCTATTTCGGTCTATTTCAACTCCATTAATTTCTAACCGAATTTCCTCAAATAGGAACGCAAACGCATTGGATGTAACAATTGAATTTGTAGCCCCAGTTCGATCTGACTTCAGAAATCTTCCTTCAATATGCAAGAAACTTTGCCCTGGCAGTGTATATGTATCTTGGTTCTGAATAGGTATCCGAATTTCATCATTATTATTAAATGTTGTTGGCGTATGTGGTTGATGACTCAAAAACTGTTTACGCGTCAACGACTCATCAAATTCCACACTGGAAGTTATATCAAGCGCTTCATCTATCTTTTACTGTATATCCTAACGACTGTAGGAAGAGCTCGATAGCAGGTGTTAACCGTTTCACTGTAGGTTCACGCACGTTAGCAGGTGTTACCCGTTTCACTGTTGGTTAACTACTGACAATTGTTTGAGTCTGCCTCTTCTTATAACGAGCGCCCATTGTTTATATGTAGCTTCAGAGTAATAGTTTCTCCTCTGAAATCCACTAAATTGCCGTCCTGATCGACAACTCTAATGTGTATGCTGTTGAACGTTTTCACAGTGATGGGAAGATAGATGACGTTTGCAGGTACTTCTACAATCTTGTACCCTGGCGGTACTATTGGAAAAAACTCGTGTAGTGTATGTCCCAGCTTAACGTTGACGTAATTTCCTGTACATATGCTGCACTCTATCCGTATCGCGTTAACTTTGAAGATCTGCACAGTGTAGTCTGAGGTATGAAATCCCGTTTTTAACACACATTTAGAAAATCCAAGCAGTGAGCCAATTGAGTTTGGTTTCGTGAAATCTATTTCCACAGGTGTTTGAATCTCACACTTGAGTGAATTGTTGTTTGCTTTAATAACCAGTTTCTCGTTATTTGCAAGCCGAGCCAAATAACTGGCCTAATCGTCAATATCATACGATCCTGTAGGAATATCCATCACTTTATTCTTCGAGTAATGAAATTTGCAATTTGACGTATCAATGTTCGGAATCGAGCTGTATGTTTGAAAATCTGCTAAGCCGATCGTATACTGGCCTTCAGATCTATCGGTGCAAACTAATCACAGCTCAATACTGAACTGTTACCGGACAAGCAGAGTGTCACAGACATGTTTTACCCCGACTAAGGTTCCTGCAAGACTGATGTTATGCATTCTGATGTAGGAATTTTAAACACAAATGACCGCATACATGCGTACCAAATTCCTGGTGTCGTTGCACATTGTACTGTATTCTGTTACCTGCAAAGTATCGCTGCAGTTCCAATCGCGGAGGTAAGTCACCAAAACTGTCGAAATAATTCACTACACAATCCTTGTACTTGATGTACGCAACCCAGTGCGTCCCAGCATTTTCAACAGTGTCCAAGTTCACAATTCCACATTCACGTTCACTAATTTTTTTTTAGGTAATGCTTCGCGCATGAATACACCACGAAAATGAGGTATACGCAAACGCTTTACATGTCTACGTATATCGTCATCGGCCAACGCCTGATCGGACTTTTTTTTTTTCTTTAATCCAGATACATCTTTCCGGTATGTCTTTAAATACAGACCTTTACCCCTCATTGCAATTGCCTCCATGGTTTCATTGTGTTGTTTCTGTTCAGTCAACTGCTTTTTTGCTTCTTTAGCAGCTTTGACGGCTCTGGCGAAGGCTGAGGCTCCGCCAGCAAGAGCTCCAGCAGCCGACAATCCGGCAAAAATAGGGATTAAGGGGAGGATTCCACCCTTCTTCGTCTTCTTATTTTTCTTTTTAATCCCTGCACCCAACTTTAGCTTGGCACACATAGCACCGTTAACTAGTAACGCGGCCGCCCGTTCACCGAACTTTGCATCTTTGGCTTTCATTCTGATTGAAGCCTTCTCCGCGAGTATGCGGCCTCCATTACGCCTGTCAGTGCCTTGCGCATACGCAATGTCATGCTCCCTGCATTCTGCATCTAGTGGATTGATCCCCGTCTGACCGAGTTTCAGACGTTTTTCCAGTTTCGTCCCGGGTCCACAGAACTGGTAAGTTGAAATGTGTGCCTCAAATGGCATTTTATCGATGAGTTTGTTTAAGAAGCCACGACCCTTCACTTTCCGTGGAGGAGGCATTGTTATCGACTGCATGATTTTACGTGTTCGCGCGTCTATATATATTCCATGCAGCAATGAAACCTTGTCAAAATGCGGTTCGTCAAGCAGCAAGCAACATTACCCGTGAGTAATGTGAATGTTGCCGGCACCATGCGGAAGAAGAACGGACCTCTGTTCCCCGAGAGAATGAGAGCGATAGTTTGTGGACCAGAAACTGTGGTAAAACCAATCTTGTGATGTCCCTGCTGGAACACCCAAATGGGCTAAGATTTGAAAAGGTATATGTGTTTTCAAAATCGTTGTACCTGCCAAAGTACCAGTTGCTAGGTGAAATACTGAAACCAATTAAAGAAATTAAGTATTTAACATTTAGCGATAATCAGAATGTGCCTCCACCTAGTGAAGTGCTACCAAATTCAGTGTTTGTGTTTGACGATGTCTCGTGTGAGAAGCAGAATAATATACGAGACATAGGTCAGTAGACTCTTTCTACTTGTGCCAGACATATAGCCGTATACCTAAACAGCTGGTAAGAGACAATGCCAACTTGATTGTACTCTTTAAACAGGACGACATGAATCTCAAACACATTTATAATGACCACGTGAACACAGATATGCTGTTCAGCGAGTTTAAGAACTTATGTGGTTCTTGCTGGAATGCGAGCAAGCATGAATTTGCAGTTATTGACAAAGACTGTGACATGTATCATGGACGGTACCGTAATGGGTTTTATTCATTTTTGAATAAATAGACAAGCACACTAGGTATTGTAATCATTGCAATCATGGACAAGTTTGGGAGAACTTCGACGACACAGAGCAGGAGAGTTTTGGTGTACCCACCTCAAAACGCACTTCTTACAAAGGACGGTAATTTGGATTGCCAAGGTAGAGTACTCAAACATGTAGCTGACCCCATCGAAGATGATGATGTTGCATCCAAACAATACATTGACAAGGCAACTACCGATGCAGCAATGCTTCTGAAGGAATTACAATCGACAGTGATTACTACGGTTATAACTATTGCGTTAACTGATTTGGTTAAAGACCGTGCATACATTCTAGAGACAGGTCTTAACTATTATTAAATTACCGTCAATGGTGTAATCCTCTCAATAGCCAAACCGGGCAGGGTTGATGTAATAGTGAATTGGATTAAAACTGCAATATTAAAGTTTGTGAAGCAGGGTGATCATCTTATTTTTCTCCCAAATGCCCTACCCCACAAACCATTTACAGCAACATTAACTATCAAGTATAAAATAGTACAATAAACTCTCATAAGCTTCATTCGATGCACCGAGCGTGGTGGTGTAACGCCTATCGTTCTGGCCTCGCATTCGGGAGGACGGCGGTTCGAATCCCCGTCCGGGCATCCAGATTTGGGTTTTCCATGGTTTCCCCAAATCACTCCAGGTGAACGCCGGGATGCTTCCTTCAAAAAAAGGCCATGGCCGAATTCCTCCCCATTCCTTGCCCCCCATCCTTTCCCGTCTCTAAAGACCTAGTTGTTATAGGAGACGTTAAGCAGTTTTTTTTTTTTTAATAAATTCTTTCGATGCTTAAACATGGATACGTCAACAACTAAACGTGGCATCATAAAGGCCCGAAATGCAATTTGACGCAAGTTACTTGAATTGAAAACTGGCCAAATCGACTCTGAGAAATTTTTCAAAGATTCTTTAAGGCCTGTGACGGATACAATAGAAAATGTTTTCATACCTCCGCGACATCAGCAGCAGCATCAGCAGAAGCAGCAATCTCCGGGTATGATCAAAAAGTTCTTGAAGTCACTCAATCGAAGTGAAAGAGATTATGATTCGGTGTATGGTGTCCGGAAGAAAAATGATTCGCTAATGATTGGAAATACTCCTAAGATTATGGATGGAGATGTTATTCGGATTGATGGAAATGAATACGAAAGAACTCAAGGCTTAATGGAACTGTTGTTCTTAAAAAAAAAAAAAAAAAAAAAAAAAAAAAAAAAAAAAAAAAAAAAAAAACATTTACCAACATAGACTTGAAAAGTTATTATGAAATACTAAACACCACGAGTGCTCACAGAGTGAAATTTATTCCATCTGGAAAAGTTTTGAAAAATAAAACCACTAAGTATAAAAACATAATCTCTAAACTTGACAATCAGTCTGGTTCTGGTCTTCTTCCCATGAAGGAATATGTGTATTGGGACGATCCGAATGAGCTCGTTGAAAGATTGAAATTCCTTACCGCATCAACATCAGCAGGACACACTGCACAGTCCAACGAAATTTTGTCGGTGATTGAAGAACTTCGTGAGAGAGACATCATCGTGTAACATGGATCAAATTGTAGCTGAACTCCATAGACCGGCTAGAAGGAATTTCCCAAGACGCCGGGTAATAATCAAAGGTCTTGACGACCTATGGCAAGCTGATATTGTAGAAATGATACCGTATTCCAGTGGATACAAGTATATCTTGATGGTGATTGATGCTTATCAAAGTTTGCATGGGCTCCACCCCTCAAGAACAAAACGGCTATTGTGGTTGTCGACGCTATGAAGAAAATACTTAATGGTGATCGTGTTCCTAAAAATTTACAGACTGACAACGGAAGTTTAAATCGCTCATGACAAGTTATGGTATTCATCACTACTCAACATATACCCATCTTAAAGCATCAATAGTTGAGCGACTCAATAGGACTATCAAGAATGCAATGTGGCAAGAATTCAGCAGACGTGGTTCACATCGGTGGATTGAACTTCTTCCTCAATTAATGAACAATTACAATAACAAGTGGCACCGCACCATCAAGATGAAACCGTGTGATGTTAAAGACAACTCACTTCTTTCAACAGTGTACAGCCATATTAAGATTACTACTCCAGCAAAATTCAAAGTTGGTGACCATGTCAGAATCAGTAGATTTAAAGAAAAGTTTGAGAAAGGCTTCTTGCCCAACTGGTCAACGGAAGTGTTTACCATTAGTAAAGTGAAATTAACAAATCCTGTAACTTATTTACTTAAAGACTATCAAGGTAAAGATATCGCAGGGGCATTTTACCAGCAAGAATTACAACTAACAAAACTTACAAGTACATTTTTGGTTGAACGAGTAATAAAGAGAAGGAAAAATATGATCTTGGTGAAGTGGTTGGGTTTTGATAAATCGTATAACACATGGATTCATAAAAAAGATTTATTCAAATTGTAACAAAATTGTACATTTCATTTTCTGTAATAAATAATTTTTTACAATTGTGTTTTTTTTTTTCTATAACCTTCAGCAGCAATTATTTATACTGAGTACAGCAGCAGCAGTCTCAACAAACTTGTACACTTATTCTACTTTTACATTGACTAGATACATTACAAATGAATTTACAGAGCATAGTGCTCGTCTTTTTTACAATATTTTTCTGGGGTTATGTACAACTATGACTCTATACAAAACATCAGTGCACTGCAAAAAATATAATTTTTTAAAAAAAATATTTACTTGTTTTTGCAGCATTCTAAGCAGTGCACTGTACATACGAGGGTTGTTTTTTAAGTAAGGGCCGTTTTTATTTTTTTTAAAAAAGATACAAATACTTTTGTAAAAAAAACTTTTATTTTCTGATTCTACACACTTTTACCTATTTTTCTACATAGTTGCCTTGTTTATTTAAGCACTTGTCATACCGTACAACTAAGTTTTTAATTCCCTCTTCAAAGAATTCGGCCGCCTGCTCCGACAGAGTTCACGGCCGCTTTCACTTCATCGTCGTCATTGAATTGCTGCCCGCCAAGATGGTGTTTCAGGTACCGGAAAAGGTGAAAATCGCTAGGAGCAAGGTCGGGGCTGTATGGTGGATGGTCCAAAACTTCCCAGCCAAAAGAATCAATCAAATCCCGAGTCTTTTGAGAGGTGTGAGGCCTAGCGTTATCGTACAGGAGCAAAACTCCTTTTGTCAGCATGCTGCGCCTTTTGTTTTGAATTGCTCTGCGGAGCTTCTTTAGAGTTGCAGAGTAGGCATCTGAGTTGATTGTCGTTTCTTGTGTCATAAAGTCCACTAGCAAAACACCGCGCCGGTCCCAGAACACAGTTGCCATAATCTTGCGCTTTGACAGCGTCTGTTTGGCTTTGACCTTGACGGGTGAGGTTGTGTGTCGCCATTCCATCGATTGTCGCTTGCTTTCGGGAGTGATATGGGATACCCATGTTTCATCTCCAGTGACAATTTGATTCAACATGTCATCCCCTTCTTCCTCGTAACGAATCAAAAAGTCCAATGAAGTGGCAAATCTCTTCCCTTTGTGGTCCTCTGTGAGGAGTGTGGGTACCCACCGAGAACACAGTTTCTTAAACTTTAGGTTTTCAGACACAATTTTGTACAAAACCGATCTTGAAACTTGTGGAAATTCCAAAGAAAGAGTGGAAATTGTGAATCTTCTGTCCTCACGAATCTTTGTTTCGACTGCAGCCACCAAATCATCAGTGATCACAGAGGGCCGGCCTGAGCGTTCCTTGTCATGGACGTTTTGACGGCCATTTTTAAACTCTCTAACCCATTGACGCACTTTACCTTCACTCATTGCATTCAAGCCATAAACTTCTGTTAACTGACGATGAATTTCTGCAGCTGATAGGCTTCTCGCTTTCAAAAAACGTATCACTGACCGTATCTCACACGCGGCGGGCGATTCAATAATCGTAAACATTATAAAGTAGCAAAGCGATGCGTACACGTCAGCTACAGAGCTGCAACTGGCATCAGTGTGAACGGGAAGGATGCCGGCAAGTGGTGCGGTGGATTGTTGCGGCGTCCGTGCGAACTACGGGACTATACAAGCGAACGGCCCTTACATAAAAAACAACCCTCGTATTTACAAACTAGATACACAGATAAACGGTATATTTCTTCTTCACTCATACGATATTTACAAAATATTCATACATTATTTACAGACTTGTGCACCCATGGTAGGGTCTCTATCCCGTCGGGGAAAATATACCCCTTATCATCCGTTGTAGACAGATTTGGACTGTATTTATAACATGAAGGGTTGAAGTGATCCTTTGCTGCAGATGGTACCTGGGCGTTTCCATATGGAGGCAATTTATGTAATCCTCCATCTGCAGCTTTCGAGTGACTGAGCCAGCCAAACCTTTAGCCTGTCTAGAGGTCTGGTCTGTCTCGAGCCGGAATGCATACATTTTTGCCCTTAATCCCGCAAACTCCGCAATCAGGATACCATTCGTCTCGTCCTTCATAACACCGACAACCTTTTCATTGTGGGACTCTATCCCATAACGGTTGCCGGTGCTTTACCCAGACGTGTCGAACTCCTCCCTGTAACGTCGCATCACTTCATATGGATCACAGTCCTTCACCAAGTAGATGAAGCTGTCTGTATCAATACATAGCAATTTAGGGCTTCTAAACTGTGGAATGGCAAATTCGTAATTAAATCTGTACATCCTCAGTTTAGAAAGATCAAGAATGCACATTCCGACATACACAGGTTTATTAAAAACTATCCTAGCTTTCGCCATCTCCACGGCCACAAAGTTCTTGTTGAAAACTGTTACTTGCTTAAAGTGTGGTGAAGCTATGTATTTGCGGGCACTGCGGCGGCCCACCCAACCTGTACACAATTCATGTCGCGGTGTTTTCGAATGTTCTCCATAGTTTTACCGAAAATTTAATTGTTCATCTTATATATAAAAATCAATGTTTGTGGGTTTGTTCGTCTTCTATGCATTCCTATACCATTTATCAGATTGCAATGAAACTTTGCAGAGTTTTCGAGTGTGCGTCTGCGAAGGTTCCTGTGAAAAAAAATTTCCAAAAAGTCACCCCCTATTCCCCATAACACCCCATAATTTAGGCAAAACCACATTTTTTATCTGATTTAGATAGGAATTTGTACACTAATACTTTAAAACAAACATAAAAATACTGCCTACATACAGTTTCCGAATATTAATCCCCTCGCCCCCTTTCACCCCCTTAATTTTTTTACCCCATAATTTAGGAAATACCACATTTTTTATCTGATTTAGATAACAATTTGTACACTTATACTTTAAAACAAACAGAAAAATACTGCCTACGTATGGTTTCCGAATATTCATCCCCTCTCCCCATTTCCAACCCCATTACGTTTTTACCCCATAATTTAGGCAAATCACATTTTTTAAATGATTTAGATAAGAATTTGTACACTTATACTTTAAAACAAACAGAAAAATACTGCCTACGTATGGTTTCCGAATATTCATCCCGTCTCCCCCTTTCCAACCCCATTACGTTTTTACCCTATAATATAGGCAGGCACATTTTTTAGCCGATTTAGATAAAAATTTGTACACTTATACTTTAAAACAAACAGAAAAGTATTGCCTACGTATGGTTTCCGAATATTCATCCCCTCTCGCCCTTTCCAACCCCATTACGTTTTTACCCCATAATTTAGGCAAAGCACATTTTTTACCCGATTTAGATAAGAATTTGTACACTTATACTTTAAAACAAACAGAAAAATACTGCCTACGTATGGTTTCCGAATATTCATCCCCTCTCCCCCTTTCCACTCCCATTACGTTTTTACCCCATAACTTAGGGAAACCACATTTTTTATCCGATTTAGATAAGAATTTGTACGCTTATACTTTAAAACAAACAGAAAAATACTGCCTACATATGTTTTCCAAAGCGCATCCTCTCTCACCCTTTCCAACTGAAAATGAATGAAACAGCAGTTTAAAATTTATATGTAAATATTTTTTCATTTAATCTATGTGCCTACTCAAGTCCAGCAATAGTGAAGCATTGCCGGGTCAGCTAGTTAATTTATAAAAATCTCTCTCGAAATCTGTTTTTGCTGAACGGCGGGAACTCGTATTGAGAGATATGTATTCTTTCAACCACGGTGACTGATTGAAAGATATTACCCGGTGTATTTCGGTCACCTGCAGCCCCAAGCCTACACATTGCTGGAGGACTCGGTAATAAAGAACATACCGTACCTTGTTCTCCAGTGTGGTCATCAGCTTGGGGAGGGTAGAACCTTGTGGGGCTTTGTGGTCTGGACATGGCGGCAGGTCTACTAAAACGTCGTGTTTATCCTGAGGAATCGTAAGGTTTACCTAGGTGAGTCAGCTGCAACGCTCATGAAATTTATGCTAGCAATCTCTTTAGCCGATAGCCATTGAAACCCACCAGAGGGCAGATACTCCGACATGGCCCAGCCGTAGAGATTGTTTACGTCGAAGTGCATTATAAAATCTTCAGACGCCTCGCGGTTGTACTTCGGCATGTACCGGTTATTTGCCTTCGCATACCTGTGGATGCACTGGTAAATACCTCCGCGAATACCTCGTTCGACAAAGAGCAGCATGTCGATATCCGTCAGAAGGTCCAGTTCGACACGCGTGCTCCTTAACATAGCCTGCCACGAAAGGCCTGGGGATGTGAAATAGTGGGCGGGGTCCAGGGTGTACTTCCCCAAACATACACTCCTAAATTTCTCAAACAGATCTGCAAGTAACCGCACATCTGTGTCCATGTACAGAATTGCATATTCGCCCAAAGTCTTGATCTGGAAAGTCCGCCACCCCTTTGTCGCGTGTTCGTAATCATCATCAGAAATGTGTGACTCCGACAACGAACTGTAGAATTTTGATTTTGGAGGAAGCGTGGCCTCGGTGAGCTTATCCCACGAATCCATGTATTCATAAGGGAAGACACCTTTCCGTTTAACTAATTGGAACTTCTTGGTGAAATGAGCACTAGTAATGCGCGTGTCGCCGTCCTCAAGGGTTCCAACCAGTTTATCTAATGGGAGCTGCATGAACTGTTATGAGTCCAGAAACCTTAACGTGATTGAAGTATATTCAATCTTTTTAGAAAAAGAAATATAACGTTCTGTGTTGATGGGAAGTACGTCCATTCCTTCGGAATCGAGTTTTGATAAAGCCATAACAACGAAATGAGCATCATACCCAGAAAGATTGTGAAAGAAAATGGGTATGTACTTTTTAGTCTTATACTGCAAATTGCAGTCATTATGTACAGCCCCCCTAAATACACCCGTGATATGACAATGATCACGGACCTTGACAGTCCCCGGTTCAATGTCTTTCTCACAGATGTGGCATACCGTAGCATCAGCAAATTTTGCTTCTTGCTCATCTGTCATTACAAGAGGAATGCACTTCTTGTAAATTTTATCAACTTTCCTGGCAAGATTGACGAGTTCGTCAACAAGCCACTTTTCGGGATTTACACCCGTAAAGGAGTTGAAACGCGACTGACTAGGTACGCTTGGACAAACGACCTGGTATGTGGTAGCGAAAGGGACATGTTTCTGTACAAAAGTAGTGTGAGAGGCGTTGGGTGGAAGGCTACAAGAATCATAAGGTTGCAATAAACTTTCTAAGTCCGCGTAAACGACGATGGGTACACGTTGCTGGTGCACAAAATCCTTAAACTTTAAGGTTTTATCGTCGTCGCCGGGTAAATCCACTCTTACAGGATCTACCCTTGCACAGTCAATCTCGAGGTGGTCCAGGAGATCTTTGCGTCCGAAATGTTGCAGACATCTGTCACAAATAAAAATAGCATGCTCATGATTACTTAAAGAAGAACTAACTTACGCCGACAAGTTGTGAATCCAACAGTAATGGAATTTTTTCCCATAGCCGTCGGTAATCAACAACATGTTTATATGGTGAACGCGTTTGTCTGCAGTGTGATGGAGGGCCCCGGAAACTACATGTCTACCTTTAACTACATCCAGACCGAAAACATTTACTGAATTGTCTGGAATTTACCTCTCGAATTTAGAAATGTCTGAGAGTTTTACCGGAAACTCAATACCTGAAAAATTGAGGGGGTATAGTGAACGTACTTTCTCGTAGGTGCTAACCCTGTCACCATGTTTTTTACCGCCTTTACGTGATATGCAATAAATGTCCATAAAAAGCACAACTCGTCATTCTTGTTTTCAACATTGGTGACGGCCTTCTTTCTACAGATATCAAGTGGCAGAGGAACGTAGGAAGTCCCCTGATAGAAAGGTTGAAAATTAGAAATGCTAATGTCGAGGGATTCTATTCTATCGAGAGTTTTACCACTTGTCCGTTCTTGAAACCCACACAATTTTACACTGATCTCCGACTTCACATATTTTTTATACCAATCCGACAGGCAAGTGCTGGTTGTGACCTCACACATTTTAGTTAAGAAGCACATACGAGCGGTTTCTAAAATCATTCCCTTCTGTATTTTGTATGTATTACTCAGTCCAACCTGTAGCTTTACGAATGGGGAGGACCGATTATACACAATTTCATGAAGTTTACCGGCCACGTGTTTATAACAAGCATCAAAGAAATTCATTGGATCAATGAAATTAAGAGAATTTGAAATTGCCCCGGAATAAATTCTATTTTTAAATGCACTAAGCCTGTCTTCAAGGATTAAGCACGCAACTGCTGTCTCACCCATCGTTGCTGCAGCATTATGACTGCATGATGATGTAGAGGCTGACTGGATTGCCCCTGCCCCGACGAACGGTCGGCTTGACCCGGGCGATGGTCCGGCATACTGCCGGCTGGGTCCGGCCGATGGGTTGGCGGACTGGCGGCCTGACCCGGGCGATGGGCCGGTGAACTGGCGGCTGGGCCCGGTTGTGGTGGCGTACTGCCGGCTGGTTCCGGCTATGAGGCGTACTTCCTGCTTGGGCCGGGCGATGGATCGGCATACTGGCGGCCTGTCCCTGGAGATGGGCTGGTGGACTGGCGGCTGGTCCCGGGCGATGGACCGGTGAACTGGTGGCTGGGCCCGGCTGTGGCTGTAGGCAGGTGAGGTGCTGCTGCTGCTGTGGTGGGCGGTCGGTTTGGCCCGGCTGTGGTGGGCATCTCCCACGGTCGCCATATTGGTGGCGGAACTGCCTCGTTGGCTGGGTGTCCGACCGCCCCCTCTGAAACATAAAAAAGAAGAAAAATATTTTAGTATCATGGAAAATATATTTCGTAGGCATAAAATAATATAGCTAAATTACTGATGTACTGGACTTACCGATATTCCAGTGTGGTGGTGGTTGCGGAAGAACCCATTGTGGTGGTGGAGTTGGCGGCATACTGCTCTGCGACTCATCCACTTCAATATTTGGGTTGATACTTGCTCTTTTTGGGCTAGTCAATTTCTGAGAAGAACTACCCTTTCGCTTCTTTAGGCGTGATGGTTCATCTGAAAAAAAGAAAAAAATTATTTTAGCAATAGTTATAAAGACATGGAAAAAATAATCTATAAAGATACATAACAAATACGTACTGAAATAAAAAAGGTCGCTGCAGGAAATATCCAAATCACCTGCGAACAAATAAATTAATAATATAGACTACTGCTTCAGCACTATACATTTTCATAAAGCTAGTTTAAAAAAATATATCATTACCAAATTCTTCCTGGCCCTCAGCGAGAAATTCTTCAATGTCTGAAGTAGAGGGGGAAAAAACCCCATCAGTATATGTGAAAGAATTAAAAAAACCCAGAAAACAAGTTAAATAACAATAATTTACGTACCAATATCGCTGAATGAGCTCATTCCCCCGAGATCTTCAGACGACATAGCGAGGAGCGTAGTGTTCCGTCCGGTGACTCAGAGAAGACTGGATAACCCAAGGGAGAGTTCCGCCCTTTATATACACGCTTGGAACCTCGCTGGCGTGGGAACACGACGCTTTGACTGTGAAGTCTTGTGACAGTAATCGCCCGAGGGATCTAAGGCCACATTTCTCGGAGTAAATTGTATTCCTCCCGCTGACAGAACACAATCGTAAAAATACCGTGAAGGTTGAAAAAAATCTTTTTGCCTCTAACACACACACACCGCCACATACCTTCCGAGGAGGCCAGGTGTACATTCACCGGTCGACTCATTTAAAATGCTGGCCCGAAACAGCTGTGGCGGCACGCGGCTGAGGGGATATTTATGAGGACCGGCTCGCGGCTAAGGGGATATTTATGAGGGCCGGCGCGGTCTGGGGTGGCGAGCCGCGCGGAGGGAAGCCGGGCTGCACTACTTAAAATTCAGGCACTCCCGGAGCCGAGCCGGCAGATTTTAATTGCT
This sequence comes from Vandiemenella viatica, assembly GCA_031002005.1. NCBI lineage: Eukaryota > Metazoa > Arthropoda > Insecta > Orthoptera > Morabidae > Vandiemenella > Vandiemenella viatica. The sequence goes on from JARYHS010008074.1 coordinate 290,333,413, forward strand.
AATGGCTCCTCGCACCCAAGCTAAGTCACAGTTAAAAGGTAACATACGTATCTTTCAAACCACTGCTCCGATTTAAATGAAATAAACGCCATTATAATACTGAGAAAATTTCATTGTTGTTTGAATGGTCACACCCCTAGTAAAAATTAAGAACGTAATATTTATTAAAAATTGTTGAACCGAGGACTCCAAAATAAAAATAAAAAGTGAATATTATACTGCATTTCGATCGTAATCACCTGAATTAGTGTGTAATTAATATTCTAAGACCATGTAATTGAGGTTTTGTACGTTGGCCGCGTAGTGCGGTTTGAGAAAATAAATAATGACCCCATTTAGACGATTTACGATTGGGGGGTTACACCTGCGTCCTTGAAAGGGAACCGACCCTCATCATATATATTATTTCTATAAGGTATTTTTTTGTCACAAGCCTGTATCTTCCTTCATACTTAACCTGAAATCAATGAATGAGGTGTCATTTTAAAGCTTATGGACTCCACTTTGGTCACATCATACTTTAAGAAATGAAGTTTTCGGAATCCGACCCTTAAAGGGCAAAAATGTCAATCATTCTAAAATACTGTTTTCTGTGTTACGAGTCAGAGTCATTTATCTCCCTGGATACTTATATGAAATCGTTTAATGTAGTATCATTTTAAAGATTAAGATGTCCGCTTTAGTGACGTTATATATTAAGACAGATAGTTTTTGGAATTCGACCCTTAAAGGGCAAAAGTATTAATATTTTTGCAATGCGTAATTGTGTCACGAGCGATTTATCTCTCTTAATATCTAACCGATATAGATAAATGAGGTATCATATTAAAGATCGAGGTCTCCGACGTGATAACATTATATTACAAGAAAAGAATTTTTTGTTTTTCGACCCTTAAAGGGCAAATATGTCGATTTTTCTAAAATGCGTTTTTTGTATCTCGAGCCATTTATCTCCCTGGATATCTAACCAAAATCGATAAATGAAGTAGGATTATGAGGAGTAATGTCTCAGCTTTGTGACATCATATTTTAAGAATGAATGTTTTTGGAATTCAACCATTAAAGGGAAAAAGTATAAATTTTTCGATAATGCATTTTTGTGTCACGAGCTATTTACAGTATCTCCCTTGATTTCTAACCGATATAGATAAATGAGGTATCATATTAACGAATAAGATTTCCGCCGTGGTAACATTATATTTTAAGAAAGGAATTGTTCGTAATTGAACCCTTAAAGGGCAAAAATGTCAATTTTTCTAAAATTCGTTTTTTATTTCTTGAGCTATTTATCTCCCTGGATATCTAACCAAAATCCATAAATCAATTAGGGTTATGAGGATTAATGTCTCAGCTTTGTGACATCTTATTTTAAGAGATAATGTTTTTGGAATTCAACCATTAAAGGGAAAAGTATAAATTTTTCTATAATGCATTTTTGTGTCACGAGCCATTTATCTCCCTTGATATATAACCGATATACATAAATGAGGTATCATAGTAAAGATTAAGATCTCCGCCATAGTCACATATATTTTAAGAAAGAATTTTTCGTTATTCGATCCCCTAAATGGCATAAATATCAGTATTTCTAAAATGCGTTTTTTGTGTCTCAAGACATTTACCTCCGTTGACAATTAAACAAAATTGATAAACGAGGTATCATTTAAAAGATTAAGGTCTTAGTAATGTCTTCGGTTCCGTTACCACATTTTAAGAAAGAAATTTTTAAAAATTCTAACCTTAGAGGGCAAAAGTATTAATATTTTTACAACGCATTTTTCTGTCGTGAGCTATTTATGATACCTAATCGAAATCAATAAATGATGTATCGATTTAAATATTAAATTATCCACTATCGTCACATCATATTTTAAGAAAAAACTTTCTCCAAATTACACCCTTAAGGGGCAAAAATAACATCATTTCTCAAAACTTTTTTTTTTACCTTGCTTGATAACTAACCGAAATCGATAAATGAGGTATCATTTTAAAGACCAAGGTGGCTGCTTTGGTCACACCATATTTTATAAAAGAAATTTTTTGTAATTCGATCCTTAAAGGGCAAAAGTATCAATATTAGTTATAGAACGTGTTGATTTTTTAAATTTTTGTTTTTATTATATGCTATTTATCTCCTTCGATACCAAGCTGAAATAGATAAATGACATATCATTTTAAAAATTAAGGTCTCCAGCTAGGTAAAATCATAAATTAAGAAAAAAATGTTGAGAATTTGGTGCTAAAAGTGGTAGCGCGTATGAGACTGTTCAGAGCCAAGTCCCCAGATTTCAGCAGCGGATATCACAGAGAAGTCAATAAGTAGTTTTTCGTATATATTTTTTTCTTTTACGGAAACACTGTCGTTTTGCTATACAATTCCAATGTAATCATTTTATTCGCTCAGCAACAAATATCACAGAAATGTTGATATGTTGTGTGCAGTTTGTTAAGGTTAGTTTTATTCTACCAAGGTCAGTGACAGTTTGTCATAAATAAAGTGTGTTTTAAATTTTCCTAACTGTTTCATAATATGTTTTGAGTATTTTGCTGTGTACCTATTACACTAAAAAAAATAATTATTTGCTACAAAACTACGGTTCTACTATTCATTATATTACAAGCATTTAACCTCACTATTCATCGCATTTTATTCGCGAAATTTTCGCACGGGTCGTCTAGTTAGTATATTATTTACGACCCGTAACTTGGGTTAAGAAGTGGCACGTGGCCTCATTTATTCCCATTTACGACCCCATTTAGACGATTTATGATCCGGGGGTCACACCTGCGTCCATGAAAAGGGACAAAAGGGACCGACCCTCATTAGTATACAATTCACGACCCGTAACTTGGGTTAAGAAGTGCCGCGTAGCCTCATTAGCATATTATTCCCATTAGTAGACAATTTATGACCCCCATTTAGACGATTTATGATCCGGGGGTCACACCTTCGTCCATGAAAAGGGACCGACCCTTGTTAGTATACAATTCACGACCCATAACTTGGGTTAAGAAGTGCCGCGTAGCCTCATTAGCATATTATTCCCATTATAATACAATTTATGACCCCCATTTAGACGATTTACGATGGGCTCATTCCGGCCTTGTCACACTACTCGAAAACTTTGAAAGAATTTAAAGATAAAATTTGTAGAGGGAAAATGTAGGTGGGTGCAGGATAGTGGGAAGATGGGTGTGTAGGGAAATTGCCACCGGAGCCTTTGCTCCATTGCAATTAAATTAAATTTTAATAAAAATTAAATAGAACAGTTATACCAATTTTAAAATAAATCCATTTGTTTTACACGTATATGTAGTCCGTTTACCCTCCTAGTTCGGCTTCACCCTCGGACTCTGTGCGAGGGATGATTCCTATACCACTTACATTTGCAGCGTCTTGGAGCTTAGGATTCACGTAGTAATAGGTACAGCTCGGGATGGTGACTGGCCGGATAGCCCAGGTGATATTAACTTGGATCGGTGTAGAAGAAGGAAAACGAAATTTTTGAGAAGTAAGGGGGAAAAGGAAATAGCGTAGTCTGTCAATAAGGCACTGTTCCGGGATTTGCCGGGAGGGGAAAAGGAAAACCACGGATTACTATTTCAGAACAGGGTTCAAACTCATGGCGTCTCCCGAGTCCAAATTACTAGCCCACGGCCCGTACCACTGTGCTAATTTGTTTTAATTAAATAACAAAATTACAGTTGGACTGGATCAGTACATCGAATTGGGTCCTTTTAGTTTCTAAAAACAGAATTAGGTCATTTTAGGTGATAACATAAAAATTACGTTATTTTAGGTCCTGTTAAATTTACGAGTATTATTAGTTTATACAAAAGACGAAAGAGAATTTTAAAATTTCGAGAATATTAGGTTGGGAACAAAATAGATTCGAACCTAAGAATCCGGGGCTTAGTTATTAAATAATGCTCATAACTTTGATCTTGTAATTTCAGTTAAAGTCGACGTCACGATAAGTGATACAGTTGGAACTACCAAAATTGGGTGAAATAATGACATCAGTAATATGGCGTTAATGAAAGAATAGGAAATTACCTTTTTTTCATGATTCGGAACATAAAATAAAGTTTTAGTTGCTGATTTTTTTCTTGTGGCTTTACGCCTCGTCGACGTCAAGGTCATTAGAGAGCAGAAAGGACTGGGGACAAGGTAGGGAAAGAACTTGGCCATGGCCTTTTAGAAGGAAGCATTCCGGCATTGGCCTGGAGTGATTTGGGGAAACCATGTAAAACCCAAATCTGAATGCCCGGACGTGGATTCGAACCAGCGTCCTCCCGAATGAGATACCAGAGCGATAACTGCTCATTAAAGCTGCCCATACATTTGTAAATATATACATGCAGCTGGAAAATGACATCAGTAATATGGTGTCAGTGAAAGCAAACCAAATTAAAAGTAATCTTAATAATTTATACCGCATAGTATTAGTTTTAATCCTGGTACAGATCGCGATAAATGGGGAATTACTTTCATCTGTATGAAGTAATGACTTTATGATATCAACTTAATTTTAAACGCTTAGATTATTTATGCCCTCTACTGCAAAGATGATGGACAATAATTGTCATTCTGCTACAGGTTGCATTACATTCTAATCAAAACCTTCGGTAATAGTTCTGCTTGACACAGTTACTATTAGTAATACGTTCATTGTATCGCGATAGATACTTGATCTCATATTTGTTAACTAATTATATCAGTGATATGTATGGACAAAAAATTTAAATCTAAAGAATATAAATAAACAAAAAGCACCTGATAATATGTGGATGTGGAGACATACTTTTCTTTATGGTTCGTTTCAAATTTAAAACATATTGGACTACTACAGAAACATAAAGAGTTATCCTACAATCTTAGCTTGCTATAATAGGAGCACCTAGAGAGAGAGGCTGGGTGCATGTCATCACGTAACAGACATGATGACACGTTCAGGGCCGGCGTTAGGGGGGAGGGGGCGGGTAAGCGGGTCAAAAGTACCCGGGTGCGCGCCGGCTGATGGGGGGGCCCAATCACCGACTATAGGGGCCCTCAGGCCATGAAGCCAAGAATACGCCCATTATCGCCTGGCCATTTTGTAGAGCTTAAAAAAAAAACAAAGGTCGCCCATTTTACCCCGGGCCCGAAATTCCTAGCCTCGGACCTGGAAACGTTTATCAAGCTAGCCTTTTATTAATATTGATTTACGGCGGAGCTGTTAAAATGGTTTGGCAATACAGTTTGCCCAACAAAATAGATGCGTGAAATCTAGAAGGTACTAACTGGTAAGTACAGGGCCGGATTAAGACAACGCGGGGCCCGTAGCAAATGTGAAGAAGAAAAAAAAAAAGGTCGCCGATTTAGCCTAATTGCAGGGGCCACCTTAAGAAGCGCGAGGCCCGTAGCATTTGTTAAGTGGTTAATCCGGTACTGGGTAAGTATTACAATATGGGAGAACACAGTAATGGCGATCGATATTTATTTAAAAGAACAATGTGCGTTGATTCTTGATGAATAAACAGACTAGTTTTAAGAAATAAGTGATTTATCTATCTATATACGTTGTAATAATATTGTACTTTTAATAACTGTGGTAATGTAACCAGGAACAGGGATTAGTCATTAAGAAACTAAACCATTTGTCAGAAATGTCCACATAGCACTACGAATTTTAAATAAAAATTAATCCGATATTGAACAGTGCCGTACAACCAGAACGAGGAGCCAGTCTGGAAGTTGGACAGTTTCGTTACATCATTTTTAGCGCTACAAAATACTTCAAGCACAGCGGAAAAAGATACAAAGAGAGATAGTGAAAAAATAATTACCTACCGCAAGCTAAACAGTAAGTTCATATTAAAGAGCATAATGAAAAAATTACTGCAAAACAAAATAATATACTAATTATTCAGTTCAAGTGAGAATAAATTCTATATATTAAATGTTAAAAAATTTATAACATAGTACCAGTAATGTTACATACAGACAAAAATTTTACAATAGTGAATTTTATTTTAAAAATAGTACAATGAATTAAACAAAACATTATTTGAAAGTAGTTGGAAGGAAACTGGAATTATAAATCACTCAACATTAAAATTGCTGAATAAACATCCTACAATCTTCTCGTTCACAAATTTTTCCAGATGTATCATTTTTCTGATCTGTAAGCTGTTAAGAATTTTTTTATGAATTAAATAACTTCAACTAACTGACAGAAAAAGAATAACTAACGGCGCTAAATAACTTGTAATGTTTTTACTGTCACAAGAAATCATAAATTGATTTTTTTTAAAAGTAAACAAAACAAATTGTTGCTAATGAGAATTACAAAATACATTATAGCTTGTTATTTCTTTGAAGAAAGTAGTTTAAACTGTAAGTAAAATTCAGATGTAACTAGAAATTAGAGAAACTAGAAATACTGATTACGATATAGGCAATTTTACTAAAACGGAAACCAAAACTACTTCTGTATTTTCATTTAGGGCAGATTAAAAATACAATTTCAATTGTAGGAAATATTGTTCAAAACATGCTAAGTTGCAATGTTCAGCAATTAAAATTCCAATACAATATTTTTAATAATTTGTGGCACTATTACTAGAACAACCTTACAGGAAGGCAAATTATTTAAACAATTACAGTAAAAGTATTTGGTAATAACTGTGACTACTTAAATATATCAATTCATCGATGGTTAATTGTTTCTACTAAACTTAAAAAGATATGCTGAACATTGGTCTTCTTCTTTCTTTCCCTTCTTTAACACGAATCCAATTATCAGCACTACCTATAACAGGAACGACTTAATTCAGGATATGCAATCGCCGTGGAATAGTGAAATGGGGAGAATTTTATGAGGAGTGCATTAGGTGGTTTCACTGATGAAGTTGTAGCGGGGAAGAAATTGGGAAGATTTGTGGCTATGCATATGAAACAGAAAGAATATGGACTATGCCATTTAGATGATAGAAGCGAGGTTCAGGGAGAAACTGTATCGCAAAAGCTGGGAGGCGGTAACTAGGAAAGGGCGAAGAAAAAGGGGGGAAAAAAACAACTTGTTGCAGAGGCAGAATAACTCCATTATAAACTTCAAGAACAAATACAGCCTGTTACCTGAGGTAGGTGAGGAAGCAGCTATATTAAATATGTCCAAGCAGCAGACAATTAGGGTTGAAAAATAGTTGGATTCCAAATCAAATACGAAAAAGAAAGCCTTGTTGTTATGCAACAGTCAAGGGAGAAAGTTTGGCCATCAGTTGCCGGGTAAATGCTCCCCGTGGCTCATTTAATCAATTCAAAGCCATTTCTAATGAAGCACAACGTTTATTCCATTAATTAATTTATGGATTCATAAAAAGTAGTGGTTTAAGATATTCTAAATTTTAGGTTTTTTTATTTGTTTCAAATTACTGTTTTGTAAGTAATATTTCTTCATATATTCTTTTCTTACATGTATTATCAATCTGTACAAACTCCATCTTTTCACATTTTATATGTACTCCCATATCATCAAAATGACTTTTTTTTTGGTGTCGTCAGTCTTTCAACTAGTTTGATGCAATTATCCATCCTTTCCTATGCTGTGCTAAACTCTTCAATTCTACATACCCCTTACAGCCCGCGTCCTTAATTATCTGTTTCATATATTCTAATCTCTGTCTTCCTCTACAGTTCTTACCTTCGACTGTTCCCTCCACAATCAAATTAACAAATCCAGCATGTCTCAAAATATGACCTACCAGCCTGTATCTTCTTTCCGTAAGCTTCTTCAACAAACTTCTTTACTCACCCATCATTTCCAAAACTCGTTCATTTCTTACTTTGTCTGTCCACTTAATTTTCAGCATTGTTCTGTAGCACCACATTTCAAATGCATCAATTTTCTTTATTTCCGGTATTCCTAAAGTCCATGTTTCGCTACCATAAAGTGCTGTGCTCCACACAAAGAGTTTTAAAAAAGTTCTCTCTAATTCCTATATCAATATTTGAACTTAAAAGATTTCTCTTTTTCATGAATGCTATTTTTGCTAGTGCTATTCTGCTTTTAACATCATTCCTGCTTCGGCCATCGGTTGTAATTTTACTTCCCAAGTAACAGAATTCACTTAATTCTCCTATTGCATCCGATCCTATTATTTTATTTAATCTACTAGTATTAGTATCATTTCTGCTACATTTCATCACTATTGTCTTGCTTTGATTTATATTCAGTCCAAAATCTTCCTTCAGTATTTTGTTCATGCCATTCAGCAACTTCTCAATATCCTCAGCCCTCTCTGCTAACAATGTCATCAGCAAATCGTAGCATACTGATTTTTTCTCCCTGAAAACTTAAGCCACATGGAAATGTTTCTTTGACTTTCTTCATTGCTTCTTCTACGTACAAGTTGAATATTAACGGGGATAGACTACAACCTTGTCTCACACCCTTTTTAACTGAGGCATGTCTCTCGTGATTCTCTACTTTTATCATAGTCACTTGAATCTTATATAGTTTATAGAGTATTCTTCTATCTCGAAACTTTAGACCTGACTTCTTTAAAATTTTGAACATCTTGTCCCACCTAACATTATCAAATGCTTTTTCTAAATCAACAAATGCCATAAAAGTATCTTTGTTTTTCTTGATCTGCCCTTCAAGTATTTATCTTAAAGACAGCATTGATTCCCTTGTACCACGTTTTTTCCTAAACCCAAACTGATCTTCACCTACTATCTCTTCTACTACCCTTTCCATCCTTCTGTATAATATTCTGGTCAGTAATTTCGAAGCATGTGATGTTAGACTAATGGTGCGATAATTCTCACATTTGTCGGCTTGTGCTTTCTTTGGAAGTTTGAAGATGATATTTTTATTAAAATCAGTTGGAATTTCTCCTGTTTCATAACTTTTTGATATTAGCTTGAATAATCTTTCGATTCCTTCCTCTCCAAGGGATTTAAGAAGTTCTGCAGGGATCTCATCAATTCCAACTGCCTTATTTGATTTCAAGTAATTCAGAGCTTTATTAAATTCTGTCCTCAAAACAGGATCTCCTAAGTCATCAATGTCGACATCACCTTCCTTTTCCATTATACTATTGTTCAAGTCGTCCCCAACATACAGTTTCTCAATGTATTCTTTCCATCGGTTAGCTCTATCCTCTGAGCTTAAAAGAGGTTTCCCATCGGCAGCTTTAATGTTCATACTTCTTTTCTTCATTTCTCCAAAATTCTGTTTGATCTTTCTGTAGGCAACATCAACTTTACCTACGACCATTTTCTTTTCTACTTCTTCACACTCTGCTTGTAGCCATTTTTCTTTTGCTACTTTGCATTTCCTGTTTATTTGATTTCTAAATTGCCTGTACTGCTCTCTTCCTGCTTCATCCTGAGCATTTTTGTACCTTCTCCTCTGATCCATCAGTTCCAAAATTTCTTCTGTTATCCAAGGTTTTCGGGCAGCTTGTTCCCTAAAGCCTAATATTTCTTTACCAACTTTCATTGTTTCGGTCTTTAATGCATTCCATTCGTCCTCGGTTGAGCTCCTTTCAGAGTTACTTCTCAGACCCAAGTCTTCCATTTCTGCAAATTTTTCTCTCGTGCTAGATTGTTTCAGTTTATTCACTTCCAGTCTGTTCTGCTTATACTGCTTCCTTATTCGCTTAAATTTCAGCCTGCACTCCATTATTATCAAATTATGGTCAGAGTCTATGTCTGCTCCTGGGTACGCTTTACAGTTTAGAACTTGATTTCTGAATCTCTGTTTGACCATGATATAATTTAGCTGATATCTGCCTGTATCCCCAGGGCGTTTCCAGGTGTATATTCTTCTTGCATGGTCCTTAAACAGTGTGTATGCCACTACTAGCTTATATCTTTCACAAAATTCTAGCAACCTGCTTCCTCGCTCATTTCTTCGTCCTATACCAAAACTTCCTACAGTATTCCCCTCTTTTCCTTCTCCCACTATTGCATTCCAATCACCCATGATTATTAGATTTTCTTCCTCCTTCACATATTGGATTAATTCTTCAATTTCGGTATATATTTTTTCTATTTCTTCATCATCTTCCTGTGACGTTGGCATATACACTTGTACTAATGTGGTTGGGACGGGCTTAGTTTCTAACCTCATCAAAATAATCCTGTCACTAAACTGTTCATAATAACTCACCCGCTTCCCTACTTTCTTGTTCATTACAAATCCTACACCAGTGACTCCATTGACAGCTTGTGTGCTAATTATCCTGTGTTCCCCAGACCAGAAATCCTGTGCATCCTTCCATTTAATCTTACTAATCCCAACAACGTCTAACTTAAGTTGTTCCATCTCCCTTTTTAAGTTTTCTAACCTACCTGCCCTATTCAGACTTCTAACATTCCACGCTCCGACTCGTAGAATGTTTCTATCCATTCTGATGACTCCTCCCTGAGCAGTCCCCACCCGGAGATCCGATTGGGGGACTATTTTACCTCCGGAATATTTTACCCAGGAAGAAGCCATCATGATATATGTAATTTGAGAGGATTACATATCCTCGGGATACCCTTTGGGTCTTTAATGCAGTGGTTTCCCGTTGCCTTCTGCATCCCCATGCCGTTGGTCATTTCTGATTCATCCGCCTTTAGGGGCCGTTTCCAACCCCAAGGGCAAGAGGGTGCCCTGATCCGCTCCCCGCTATTCCGCCCTCCTTTCGGAGGCCATTGGCAAGCAGTGGGTGATTCCTTATAGCGGGAATCTTTCAGTCGCCAGAGCCTCGTTCGTGCAAACAGGGTGCACCACGTGAAGGAGAGGTTGACATTTGGTTGGAAAAGGCTAGTATAGCCTCTCCCAAACCCTTACACCCCCAAAATGACTTATCCAACGCGAAATGTGCAAGTACACAGTCTAGTGACTAACTGGTTACCAGCTCATAAGAATACCGGAACCAAGTCCAGGACTTAACCAAGTTGTAGGGAATATACAGACACCCTGACGGGAGAATCATGTTATAGTTGGTGCAGCAGGGAAATGAGCGATTTAGTGTAGAAAGTGAACGGAATATGATGGATGGGGCAAAATGAATGTATTGTATTGTACACAAAATCAGTGACGTATCTACGAAATTTCCGAGCCGCGGCAAAAACTTTGAGATTGCAGCTCCTTCAGATATTATTTTGTCACCTGCCGGGGCAATATAGAGCCACAAAAAGGTCGCCGCCATATAAATTTGTCTACCTTCTTCCCTGAAGTTGCTGGTTTCCCCACACCTTTCCCTAGGTCGGGCACTGGTACAAATATAAGTTTTGTGAAAGTGTTCCATTGCTATAAAGAGACTAGTTAAATACGATTTGTGAGGCGTGTAAACACGAAGGAGGTGTGAACATCTCACATATACGTATACTGTTTCAGCGGGAATAATTGGAGAGGTGTTTTTACCAGCTATGTTCTACACCTGAAGATGAAGGGAATGGTTAGATAAATTCATGGAATAGAAGAAAAATTAAGGTGGACACATCCAATTTTATTACTGGTTTCCATTCCTTTCTTAGAATAATTTCAAAACATAGACTGCGAGTAATAACAAAAGTAAATTCAGATGAATTTTTTTCTTCATAACCCTCCAAAAATATAAGACAAATTCATTTATTTTTCAGGTCAGAATCCCATTACAAGTTGTCAACATTACAATAAGTCACCGCACACAAAAACTGCAAAAATATCATCGTAATTTAGCTATGCAAGCATGATGTAAATTTGTTGAAAAACAGTAGGTTTTTTTTAAAAAATAAAAATAAAACATGGCAGTCACTGGGGACTGCTAAAAGAAACAAAAACTTGAAACTATTAATATCATACGCGCAACGCGTCATACTTATAGCTGCAGATATACTAAATAATAATAATTCCGTGTGGACGTGACCTGGTGACGGTTTCTACTGGCAGCGCTTTCCACCTCCGTCTTAGCCACTTTAACGTCACCCGGTAGTGCTACAAGGAACCTACAGTTGAACGTGGAATCCGAACCATGGAAGCATGCTGGTGTACTTCACATTACACATCAAGCTGTGTCAGAAGTGAAGGTCGGATTAGTGGTCTATGAAAATCCTCGCCGAGACAGAGATTCGAACCGGGGACCTTTCGTTCGCGAGTCGGATACCTTAACCACGGAATCACGAGACCGCAACAGCAATACTATGTATGTCGGTAATGCGAAGTCATAACATTTTACCCGTTCAAAAATCGCCGAACGCGCCTAAGGAAGTTTTCACTTCAAATACTAAAAATCTAACTTGTCTCACAACGTCCCGGCGCAGCTGATATAATCAGATTCAACTAATAAAAATTCCTACTCACCGCGGCATCTGAATCAGCTACCAGGAAAGAGAACTTTCGGAAGTAAGCGCCTTAACCGCTGAGCTACCAGACTGCCTTGTATTGAAGTATACGTGTGCTAACTACTATCAAAATCGGATAAAAAACTCTGTGTGTGTTGTTTTTTTTTTTTTTTTTTTTTTTTTTTTTTTTTTTTTTTTTTTTTTTTTTTAAATCAACGGTGACAGAAATTAAGGTGGGGGGAAAGGAGAAGAGAGTTTAGGTTCCTGTAAATCAAACGTCAACAGTGTTTTTCAATTTGTTTTAAAGTATACGTGTGCAAAATTCCATCAAAATCGTATAAAAAATCGGTGTTTGTATAAAGATTTTGCGAAAAGCGTCCAGGGCGGATATCATATTTGTACGCGCAACAGGTGGCGTGGGTGGCATGATGGTAACGAGCGCAACAGGAGGCTTCTTGCGAACTCACAGATTTACGCCCTACTATAGAAGTTTTCACTTCAAAAATAAATTTGATGAAGGGATAAAAAGGGGGCAGGGATGAGGAAGGATATTGGAGAAAATGAAAAAATACAAAAATAAAAAACTAGGCTTTTATTAGTAAATTGTAGGAGTATAGGATATAAAGTTTTAGAGTTTGTTAGCTTATTGGAAATACCTCAACCATAGACTGTTACAGGGGTTGAGTCGAGTTAGAGAAAGGAGTTCTTCACAGCGACGTTTTATCAGAGCATTACAGAGTATACTGTAGAGGAACATGTGGAGGAGTATTTGTACTGGTTAGTGATTTCAGTTCATGTTTAATCAAAGATATTGAACATTAATTGTTGGGGTAGAGTTTTGGAGGAATAGAAGATAAATAAAACGGGATATATTGGTCATATAAAAACTCGGGAACTACGGAACAGATTTCGATGTGGTTTACACCGTTTTAAAGCTTAGAATCTCAATTTAGTTGTTTGGCATGCCTTATGTTCCAATGTTAAATAATGCAGGAGCATTAAATGAAATTCTGAACGTTTGATGACAAATCCCAAAGATTTCCATGCATACTTCGCACTAAACACACAACGCAATGTCTCTGACCATAGCCTTTAATGAAAGCAATAAGATAACTTTACAATAATAACTATTTTGCACACTAAACAAAACTTGAAGTATTATTTTATTTCCTTTAATTGGGGATATCACTTTTTAAACGCCATAGATAGCCGTAAAAACAACAGAGATTTTCTTTAAGCGCGATCTCTGGACAATATCTCTGGCCTTCAGCATTATTCTACTGTTTACGATGATATTATTCCGGATTCACTTTTGATATTTGTATAAAAGGCTGAATCTGCGGAGTTAAAGTATCTGGCGTTTCGAGCAAAAAGTATATCCATTCACTGCGCAATTGAATCAGATGTGAGCTTCTAACATAATCTAGCGTTGTTCAGTAATGTAATTTCTTAATCAGTATAACGAAGCTTGATATACATGAATCTTTTCGGATGGATGAAAGTAGTGTACGTGCAAATAAACTTCAACCCACCCGTTTCTTGGTAGTGGGCGGTTGGTTCTAGGTTTGCTTTAATTCCGAAAAAAGTTGGCACGAATTTTATGTAACTTCGTACATATGTTTTACGGGAATAAAAATAGGGTACTGGTAAATCTACGCCAACTGTACCGGGTAACGCCGGGAACTCCGCTAGTAGAAGATAAATGATGAAAGAGTCTTTGCTGCATATCGAAATGGGAAGAAAAATAAGCAAAATGACATCATGGAGGAGAAGGTGATTTCATAGTCAGAGTGCAGAGCTGAGAATGAAGTGCTAATTGACTGGAAGCGGAATGTAATTAACAAAACAAAACAATGTAGCACGTATTTACAAATACCTTAGTGTCGGGATGAGGCGTTACTCAAATAGTGGAAACAAATACAAGGGAGACAATATACTAGATATTTTCATGATAAACCCTGATAAAAATTATGTGATCTTTCAGATGACAGAGGAAATAAGAGATCATGAGGCAGATTTTTTAGATATAAGGAAGTTCATGAAATCAATACTCAAGGAGGAGAAAAATTACAGACATAATTAAAACAAGGCAAGAGTTACTGAACTGAGGTGGTATTTTTGGGAGAGGTTGGAAGCAAGACACTAGTACAGTAGGAAGGTGGTAAAAATAGTACAAACAAATTGTAAGAAGAGGGTAATAAACGTTTGTTTCAAAACAAAAAATTAGGAGGAGCAAAATTCCAAAACCAGTTAAACGTTTCATAAAACTAAGAGAAAGTTTTTATTTTTTTTTTAACTGCTTCACGTCTCTCAACAGCGAGGTCTTTAGAGACGGGAAACGATGGGGGGCAAGGATGGGAAGGAATTCGGCCATGGCCTTTTGAAGGAAGCATCCCGGCATTTGCCTGGAGTGATTTGGGAAACCATGGAAAACCCAAATCTGGATGCCCGGACGGGGATTCGATCCGCCGTCCTCCCGAATGCGAGGCGAGAACGCTAACCGTTACACCGCCACGCTCGGTAAAAGAGAAAGTACAACATGGCATCGTACAATGCTTTTTTCTACGACCACGTCTATTTTTTTACTATACATCAATAAATTTAGAATAAACTAGCTGGTGCCCAAGACTTCGTGTTTGTAAAAAATTTTGATTGATAACTACCGACATGCAACAACCTTAGTACACGATGGGAGACTCGATGCTACAACCACACACAAACAACAGTGGTCTGCGCTATGTAGTTTTGGCAGCAAGGTGAAATATACGGAAACACACTTCGTTGGTCGAAATACGAAAATGTCCATGATCGACCATTTTCTACCACCATATCTCCCACACCTCCATATCCACCGACATTCGACCAATGTTGTGCACGATGTGTGAATTCATGCAATTACTACACACAAACACTAGTGGTCTGCGCTATGCTGTTGTGGCAGCAAAGTGAAATATAAGGACACACAAGTCTCTGGTCGAAATTAGAAAATATCCTTGATCGACCACTTTCAACCACCATACCTCCCACACCCTTACAGCTACCGGAATTCGGCCAACGTTGTGCACGATGGGAAACTCCATGCTACACCAGTAGTCTGCGCTAGGAAGTGATGACTGCAGAGTGAAATACAGGGACACACAAGTCTGTATATAAGATTACCACGGGAAGTGCTGAACAGTTTAAATTCGTAAAGGGCAAAAGTAGGTGAGTTTGAAATTATACCTATAGAATTTAAGATAAAAATTAATTAGAAAAGGAAAATGGATACATAGAGTAGTAATTGCCAGCGGAACACGGGCTCTGAAATAATTAAATTATAAATATGCAATTTCGTAGAGTAAATGTAATACGTTGTTTAAGGCGAGAATTATTGGTTTTCTTTTGTCATTTTCTTTGGGTACTAGTTGCTGTTGGTTGCATTGCATAATAATTTTTTTCCCGAAAATCCACCAGAAAATCAATTTAATTTTTATTTTATTTTTTCTGAAGGCTTCACAAATTTGTGGATAACAAGCGAATTACAACCATTTGAAACAACCAAAGAAGATTTCAAAAAGGAAATTGGACGTTACTTGCACACCGAAAAAAAGTCGTTTTTTTGTTTTTTTAAATGAAAATTACTTGCTCATTAAAAGTAAATATCGCCTAATAGACGCAGTTATGTCAGGAAGGTAACCTACAGTTGTATCATCACGTAGAAATTCCAACGAAAAGGACACAAAGCGTTCCGGAACTGTTGCAAGATTAGCATGAAATTTCTACATGTGATGTCACTTCTAAAATAAATTCCATTGTTCACGGCCGTGCACCTGTATTTTTTGCATGATATTCTCTCTCTGGTAAGTTTAAAAATTAAAACTTTTCATGTATGGTAGCAATTTGTTTCAATCACTTGCATGACGCTTAGCAACTATTATGAATTCTTGCAATAAAAACATGGTAGTGCAAAAAACAGCAAACAAATACCGAAAAAATTCACACAAAAAATATTATCCCAACCAAGGTTCTTCGAACGTAGGACGTTCTGAATTCCATTACCACTCTTAAATCACGCAGCTATTCTGACACTACTACTTAATTGCTTCTCTTTATGTTAATAGTGAACACTTCACAGTTTCTTCATGTGACATGAAGTGAAACGAGGTAGGTAAATGAATAAACAAACAAATTCAATTTTATTGAAAAAATATTATTTATCCATAATCTTTAATGTGCAATTAAGAAAAATGGCCCACAACATCCAGTTGTTCCGAGCGTGGTGAGTGAGCGGTTAACGCTCTGGCCTCGAATCCGGGAGGACGCCGCACAGTGTGATATTTTCTAAATCTAGAGGGACAAAAGTCAGTTTTGATAATTGTCTACGCAGGCAAAATAGTTATTTATATTCAAAGTAGATGAACCATACTACTCGGAACAAAGGTTTATTTTCAACGAATTCACGTCTAACAATAGAAAAAATAGTTTGAACAATTGGCTTCCTGTGATCCACCGAACAAGCGCTTCAGTCGGCCGCGATAATCCATTGAGTTTGGTCGATGATTACGCTGTATTTCTGCGTGTTAGTAGTGATTTTTGTGTTGCTATTGCTTTTGGCGAGCTTCAAGGTAAGTTTACGCATGATTTTTCCGTGATACAATAGCATCATTAAAACAGAACGAGATTATTTTTAATTAAAAAAACTACTGAGCCAATTTCATGTTTTAGTTCATTATACCACATTATACCGATCTCTTACTATATTTATTTGAAAGAGCTACTTATTAGCTACAAGAAATACGTTAATTTGTTTGCGCATATTTGCGACACCCATACAACTTTTCTTTATTTTCAGCATGACTGCACAAATTTCACGTACAGAATTTTTCGACGTATGGTTTGCTAACGCAAAACAATCAATCTCTAACTTTCAATTTAAATATAAATGAGTATCAAATAGAAGCTGTTACATTTTTAAGCTCAGTAGAATAAAAGTCAGTTTTTTTTTTTCTATAGCCAGCCCCACAAATAAGGCGTCTATTTTCTTTATTTTTCCGCTGTAGGCTTTTACATAATGTTCTCGATTTTGTATTCAAAATGAAATTTCATCAATAACCAGAAATGACCAGCAACAAACAATAAAAATAGTTGAAAACTTGGATAATAGGAAACGCTCCATTCCTAGCCGCAGCGTTTAGAGACGTGTGACGTCACTCAAACGACCACCAATCCTAGAGCGTTTCCTGTCACGTGAGCAGAGGTAAGAAAAGTATAATTTTTATTTCGCATTTTTATTAAAAATAATCCACTTTTCTTTTCAAAATTTAAAAAATTAGCTTCCTGAAGCATTAATCTCTGAGAATGAGTTCAAATTATAATATTTTTTAATATTGTCAAATAGCCTATTATAATCAATATGTCAACGTGGAAATATTTAGGTCTCTGCTTCTCGAATAGACTGGTCTGCATTTATTATATCTGGTATTAATTTGTATGACATACTGAATGCGAATACTGAGTTTAAAAACAAGCCAATATCTGTGAATCATTTATTCGTATGATCAAAGACATAATTTTCAGGAGAGAAATCTGCAATACTTTGTGTCAAAAGAACAAAGTATTTACATCTCTATTCAAACTAACAATACTACAGCACTACACAAAAACCACTGCTTACAGCCTCCATAGACACGTAATATAGTGTAAATGGTGTACGGTACGATAATAGTTTAGCATGGAAAAAAATTACCAGATAAATAATAAGGTAACGATATAATAAAATTGCGATCACGTATTAACAAAAATGGTAGACGCAAACACCTTAACAAGTTAAAGTTGCACTGAATAGGATACTATGATGCTTTAATTGGCAACGATATAGTAAGTTGTAAGAATACTGAAAATGAACTTTATTTGTTCAATAAGTTGAGAATATATTCATACGGCGCCTGCCGCTTCCCACAGAGCTCCCATTAGAACCATTGGCATTAGAATGGAGGTGACAGGGTCAATGGCAAGCTCTGGCCGTTCTTTACCATTCCATGGAGTTTTTTTCTCCACGGAACTCACTGGATAGCAGGCGAGTAGGTCTGAGGAACTCCAAAAAAAAAAAAAAAAAAAAAAAAAAAAAAAATCCTGGGCTTTATTGGGTTTCAAACCCCGATAGCCCGGGCCGCAGTCTGGCGCTCTACCGTATCAGCTACGGGGCTTCCCTTATTATTAATAAAGTAATATCTGAAAATACATCCGTTAGTCACGTGACGTAAAACGCTATTAAGAGCGCGCAATGTCAGTTCTTTGTAAACGTCAATTTGCTCCAGTGTATTTAGCGTCCGTCGACTGTCTGTGGGTTGTTGATTTAAGGTTTCAAGACAATCCGTTGTGGATTCTCTTTGAACAATTGAATTTTCCTCTTCCAGCCTTCATGTCACTCTCTGAACAAGTAGAACAGTGAATTACCACAAGATCGGAAGAGCCCCTGTGAATATGCACTTATCTTCAGATCAGAAGTAACGCCGCGTAATCACGCCTCACCGCAGAACAACATTTCGGCAGCAGAAAACAACAGCTACTCAGCAGAGCACCACGACTAAGTACATGGCAAAGCTAAGCAGGCAAGGGATTTAGAACGCTGTCCAAGACAAATAGAAATTCAGATTGCTCCTGTAGAAGCCAACAAGCCACCTTCTGAGCAAGTCAATTCCATGATCTCAATGGCAACTTCAAGATCTGTACGAGATACCGCTGCATCTCCTGATCCGATGCCTCCACGGATCCTACCCGAAGTACGCGTCTCGGTCATGGAAGAGGGACTAGTTCTGCCAATTTTGGGGATTTCATAGCTGCAACTGGTACAAACTCGCCCAGATTCATATCTGCACCGAGTTGCGCCTGTTCTCATGGCCGACCGCAGCAGGCCTCGAGGTCATCCTTGCCTTCCCGTCTGACTCGAAGGCGGTCATAAAGTTGCTAGAGGAGGAATTCCTATCAAAGAATTAATACCTTCTCCAGCTAAGCCAAGACTAACAGAAGTAACAATGTAAAACAAGAAAAAAGCCCCCACCTGGTCCAGTACAGTGTTTCTGGTGCCACACGTTCAGTCACTTCGCGAGGGAATGCGAGCAGAAATGCGTTCGCTGCGAGGGTGAACTTTCAAAAGCTGTCTGTTCAAGACCAAGAAGAGAAGCTATATGTTGCAGCTACAGTGTTCCGCATGCCGCTTCATACGGGGGACCAGATTGTCAGCCGGGTATACCCGGCTTACAAATGAAAACGATGGTGATTATGTTGATGATGGCCAGTAAGCGTCGGAAGACGAAAAACACTGCAGCCATGAACGAGATCCACCAGATGAGTTCACCCAGCAGAGTATAAACCAGAGAAAAAAAAAAAATCTCGCAAGACGTCTCCAAAGCCCCCCCATCAGCGTTCGCTCAACGCAAACCAACCCGCCAAAACGGCTATGGTTAACACTGCCGGAACCCCGGCGTGGCAAATGCACAGTCAGGCTCCAAAATAACAACAACCATGCATCATTACCGAATTCCCCTACTCCACCATGAAGAAGTCAAAAAGAAAACATACCATCCGAAAAGCAATCACAGTGAGTAAATGTCCACCTATAACAAACTCCACAATACGCTGCCCAACCTGAGTAGTTGCTGGCTACAGTCGTCATCATAGTTTAGTTTTGGTTATCAATCCATAAATCAAATATGTACAATGGAAGCTGGATTTACCAAACCAGACAGCTCTAATTTGCCCAAAATTAATGTAACGATGCTGGTAATGTCTTTCGCATCAAACAGTAGTTTCTGCTGAGCAGCATTCCGGAACGCCAAAACTCTGTTCAAAGTGTACAAACTCAAAAACTGAAAGTGCAATTTTGTACTGAAAAGTGCATTTAGTGTCATATATTTAAGAAAAGTTTTAATGTATAAGACAGAAGCCTTGCTCGGCATATCATTTAAGTGTTAGGCTTTAGAAGATAGATTTCAGAGTTATTAGTATAGACTAAAATTTATTTTATAGGAGCACTATTAGCAGAAGCACTAGTTAAGCTGAAAATATCAAGCTTGCCGCTAGCTCACTCTCTGTTTATTCGCTTAGTAAATAAGCAATATTTTATGCAAGTTTTAATAAGTTTTCCATGTTTTTCTTGTTTCTAACGTAAATAAACAATTTCGTTAGCGTATTGAGACACTACACACAGTATGAAAGGTCAGAACTAATTTTATCAACAAAATTCCCACTCTAGTGCTTTTTTTTACAACTGCGCAAGCAGACTATGTGTCAACTACGAGCGTTTTTTGGGCCAATATTGAAATTAATAAATAAAAACTACAAAATTTTCCGGTGTTCCTTTTTTTGCTATAACAGGCCCATAGGTGCAATACTGACTACTTTCACAAACTTAGTCAAGTACTGTATTATAGAGAAGAAGATACCGACCATCAACATTATTAATGAACATAGAGAATACTCATTTTAAACAGCAGTTTAAGCTTTATGGAGTTTTCTTTAAATATCACGTTATTGTTCACATAATTATCTGCCTATAATCGTGTTAACAAAAACTATTTTATTAATGACCAGGTGACCCGACAGACTTTTCCTGTACAAATTTCAATAAATTTGTTTGTAATATTTTGTGAAAAACTTTTGAAAAATGTGTAAACAAACTAAAAATGAGAAAAAAACAAGGTATTTCTGAGTGATCACTGTATTTATTAACGATTTTCTCCATGGATATTCAATTTGAGGAGATGAAATCTATTGGCAATACACCACTTTAATGCTGAAAATGTGCCTGGAATGTGGTCAGTTTCGAATCATACGGAATTATTTAAGTCACAATTGAATTAAGTCAGAATTTCATGTTAATTAAATGAGATATTTTCTTCAATTAAATTTGAAACCTCAATGAATCTCAATTTACATTCCGATTTCGATGATCGCACCACCAAACCGGTTTTGATTGTTTCGTAGATCTTGCATCGCTCGGTCTAATGCCTCCAGAGACTTTTATGTCCCAGCGTACCTTCACCCCAAATGATCAATTTCAATTGCTGCAAAAAATGTTTGGCCATCGCTCAGTTTTTCGTGAAGTTGCACGTTGGAGTTTCATTTATTTGCATATTCAATGGCGACTTGGATGCTGAATGAGCTGTTTGAACGCCTTCCAACAACGTAACTGCTATTTCTGACGAAGCAAATGCAAGAGCAATTTCATACTGCAAGTAAATCGTTGCCAAAGTTAATTAAATCAAAAAAAGATTTTCCAGTTCCACCCGGAGTGTCCATGCATAAAATCCCTCAAGTTCCATCGTTCCCAACTTTCATGAGAGTGCCGTACGCATATTTCTGTTGCCGATTCAACAGCGGATCGTTCATCCCAACTGATTCTCGCAAATGCATCACATCATATTGTTTTTCCGAGTTTCAACTCTTGAGTAAATGTGTCGTGCAACGGGCGATAGAGCGCTGTTATGCCTAATTGAGGCAATAGCTTGTTCGATATCCAGGTCTTCAACTAATATCAATGGAATACAAATAAAATAACTACATTTGTTGGACAGATCGGGAACAAGACAAAAATACAAGCAAACGTAATTTTAATTTCGGTTGAAATGGGAATTTTCCGGATTTTTCTCCAGATCTATCTGTTTCTTTTCAATATAAAACATTTAATTAAGATATTTCCATCCCGGGAGCAAAAGGAACAAAACAAAAAAAAGAAGTGTGTATATCCATCGTTCGAATAGTAGGTTATGATCCTGAGTTCATAAAAAAAGCAATTTAAGTTTTTCCAAATTTTCCAAGCAACTTCTCCAATTTTTCTTTCTCTAAAAATATAATTCAGACTGTTAAGAAATTGTTTTTTTTTAAAAAATGGTCAATACAAAAAAGTACTATCAATTTTTACCGAATTTTCCAATTTTCTGTGCATAGAAAAAAGCAATTTCAGTTTTCTCTCGAATTTTACAATTTCCTTGTCAATTTTTCCAATTTTTTCTTTTTAAAAACCTTCTTCGGACTACTAAAAACATTTAATTCGTTCAGTTGTTCTCAAGTGATGCAGTTGCCAAAGAACAGCATTTAATTTTTATTTGTATAGACTAGTTGATCCGGCAGACGTTCCCTGTCCAAACTTCGATAAATTTGTTTGTGATCGTTTAGTGAATGTGTGAAAAGCTGTTGAAAATGTGTAAACAAAATAAATGATAGAAAAAAAAACATATTTATGAATGATCATTGTATTTATTAATGTTTGTTTCCATGATTAATCAATTTGAGGAGTACATTGAAAATTACGCTAATGAGAAGTTTTATATGTGAGATGAAATCTATCGGCAATACACCGCTAAAATGTTGGAAACATCTGATGTGGCTGGAATGTAAGCGTTTTTTTTTTCCTCCAAAATTTCAGTCACACATAAATTAAGAGAGAATTTCATGTTAACAAAATGTTTTATTTTCTTCCATTAAATTCATCCCAAATGATAAATTTGTAATTCTGCAGAACTTTGGCCATCGAAATGTTGCATGTTGGAGTTTCATTGATTTGCATATTCAACGGGAACTTGAATGTTGAATAAACTGTTTGAGCGCCTTCCAACGACATACCTACAATTTCTGATGAAGCAAGTGCAATTTCATTCTTCGAGCGAATGACTGCCAAAATTAATTAGATCAAAAAAGTTTTTCCAGTTCCATTGGAAGTGTCAAGAAGAAAATACATTTAGTTCCGTCGTTCACAACGTTAATGGGCATATTTTTGCTGCCGATTGAACAGTGGAACTTTTGATGCAATGTGTCGTGCATCGGACTATTGGACGCAGTCATGACAAATTGAGTAGAGGGAAAATATAAGTGGGGGTAGGAAAGGAAGAAGATAGGTGTGTAGGGAAATTTCTACCGGAGCGTGCGCTCGATTTCAATTTTAATTAAATAAACATTAAATACCTTGTTCAATATTTTGTCCTCAAATCATATCACTGGAATAGAAATAAAATAACTACATTTGTTGGACAAATCACGAAACAACCAAAATAAAAACAAAGGTAATTTTACTTTACTCTAGAGTGTGTTACCTCAGATTATTCTCAAGATTTTCCAGTTTTTTAACAGAAAACATATAATTGAGTTATTTGCGTCCTGAAAGCGAAAGGAACAAAGCAAAAAAAATAAAAAATAAATAATAATAATAATTATTATTATTATTTATGTCCATCCTTGAGTTATGGTCTTGAGTTCGAACAAAAATCCAATAGAAAAAAAGCACTTTCAATTTTTCTAGAATTTTTCAATTTTCTTGGCAACTTTTCCAATTTTTCTTTCCATAAAAACCTTATTCTGACTATTATAAATATATTTTTTAAAAAATAGCCAAATTGGTCTATATAAAAAATCAGTTTCCCGAAAATTCTAATTTTACGAACATATTATTAAAAAAGGTGGGCACATCGGGCCACAGAAAAAAATCACATTAAGTTTTTCCCAAATTTTCTAATTTTCCATACAACTTTTCCAATTTGTCTTTTGTATAAAACCTTTTCGATCAATAATGAACAATTAAAAAATTATCCAAATAGGTCCACGGAAAAATTACTTTTCCAATTTTTTTTTCTGTAAATTCCTTATTGTTAATATTTAAAAAGAGAACAAAATCGGTCCATAAAAAAAGTACTTTTTACAGAATTTTTCATTTTTTTCTCTAAAGACCTTTTTCGGACTATTATGAACATTTAAAAAAAAATAACAAAATCGGCCTATAGAAAACAGTAGGTACTTTTAGTTTTTCGCAAATTTTCAAAGCAACTTTTGCAATTTTTCTTACTATAAATACCTTATTGGGACTATTACGAACATTTAAAAATAGCCAAATCATTTAAAAAAAAAAAGCACTTTCAGGTTTTTCCCAAATTTTTCAATTTTCCGAGCATATTTTTCATTTCCTGAAATCCTTATTCAGACTATTAGGAACATTATTTTTTTAAAAGTTAGCCAAACCAATCAATAGAAAAATAGCATTTTCAGTTTTTCCCGAATTTTCTGGGCTGCTTTTCCAATTTTTCTTTCTCTAAAAACCTTATTCAGACTATTATGACCATTTTTTTTAAACAAAAATAGTCAAATCTGTCCAGCCATTTTCAACTGATGCAGTTAGCAACAAATAGGATTTCATTTTTATTTATATATAGGACTGCAGCAAGCGGGCATCCAAGGCGTGCACCGTCCCCCCATCCCCCCCCCCCCAGCTCAACTGCTGCTTCTCGAAGGGGCGGCAATCTAACAGTTTCTTGACCCGCTTCGGAAAATTCCTAGAGCCATCACTGGCTGAGGTTAGGCAAGGGGCGGCATAATCGGTATTGCACAAGGGCTTTCAAACAGCTAGCGGCGGGCCTGTTTATATAGATTAAAGAAAGCAGTATTTCAGTAAAACAATTATTTAAAAAAAATAAAACCTAAGCTGGAAGAGTGTCTCAAGTGTCATAAGAACAATCTAACATATTCACATACATCTCAAAATAGAAATGATGAAAACCTAAATATGATTTTGAATTATTAGAATTAAACATATAAATTGGATTCAAAGGATCATCAGATGCATTAGGTACGTTAAGAAATCCGAAGACAGCAATCACAATAATGATCAATTGAAATAATAATAATAAAAAATGGGTATTTTGATACCTTAATTTACTTTAATTATGGAGCAAACGCCCGTTGATAATTTCCCTAAACACTACTTTCCCATTTCACGTTTTATCTTTCTTAACTTAATTAAATGCATTATTACCAATTAACTACTTTTTCATTTAGTGAATTTTAACTTTGATTTTTCTGGAAAAATGGTATTTTAGTTGGTATTTTATTCCAATCCCTGACGTCCTAACAAAAGAAAACATCATACTCCATCATGCCTGAGGACATAGTTTCTCCCATCTATAAATTAATTCTTATGCCATTATGCATCCAAGCATCAGTGTCAATATATGTCTTACGTACTCCCAGCATTTTCTTCACCTGTCTCCTAAATTCCAATGACTCACAATCAAGCTCCTTTAACTTATCTGTTAACAGTTCTATTCAGCAGTAATTCATACAAACAAACCTACTTATCCCCCTTTGCAACCCTTCCAACTCCAGTATTTCATAAACAAAATCAAAACGTAGATCACAATACTCAATGGCCTGGACAAGATCCTGCAATCTAAAAAAAAAACTTCTGAATGCAAACTATCAACACAACCAATCTTTATTATAATCAGTAGCACACTACCCTGTGAACCTCCCAGTTTTCTTCTACCTTTTCTTCACTGGATTTTCTAAACTCTTTCTCTTTGTTTTCCATTCCTCTACTCAGCAAGTCCTTTTACAAATAGTCAAATGATGTTTACCATTTTTACGACCATTACATGGGTCACTCTGTCAACATACCAGATCCTTTCTTCACAGATATTTTTTATGTGATTGCGTATCAATTTTTCCATCATTTTGCCTACCACTGAGGTCAGTGCCCTTTCCATTTCTCTCTCCTCATTTTTGGACTGGTTTTATTACAATTTTTCCAGTCTTCTGAATAGAGGCAAATCTCAAAATTCCATTCAAATGATATTTGAAGGTACGGTGTAATGTCATACCACTCTGTCCTGTCTTTAATACCTCTGTAATAATCTTATCTCGACCAGCATTTTAAATTCGTCCTTAGTCCTGTATAATATTTTGAGGTTCTACTTACAGTTATTTTTAATCTGCTCATTTCATCTGGAAAAGATTCACCTCTGAGCTTTCCTCCCAATACTTACATGATATTCACTAATGATCTCATTAAACTAGTTACTTAATATCTCTGCCTTTTTTATATAACCTTAATAACTTCTCCATTCTTAACCACATTTATCTGAATACCTTATCTTCGGCTCAGTTTTCTAACTAGCCAGCGAAATTCATCATTCAGTGACTGATCCTCCTCCATAAAAAAATATTTTTCACAAACCACTGTTCAGCTTCCCTCTTTGGTGTTTTTAACACATTTCTCAGTCATTTTATGCCTCGTTAAAATGGTTCCACAATTTTTATATCATTTATAATTTTACGCATATGAAATAAACTTTATTTGGGTCATGCAATAACGACTATGTACCCTTGAAATATCTCATATTGTCCTGATGTAGAAAGAATTAGGTATGTACATTCTTTTTCCAAGTGATTAAGGATACAAACACTGTAGGGGAAGATTCTGAACACTGGACAAAAAACAAATTTTTCTTGGTAAGCAATGGCGGATCTAGGAATTTTACGAGCTGGGGAAAACTGACCTCTTTTATAACTAAGAGCCCATGCTGCAAATATTGCTTGATTTGCTGAACTGTATTCCTGTGCACCGACCTGGTATGTGATACAAAAGTTATCAGATGCTAATAGGCGTCTTCCTTTCCTTGTAACTAATCTTTTTGTTCAGGCTGTTTTAGTTCCTTCATTAATAAAATTGTCAAATTCAGGGTGACTTGTAAATATTCGTAATATGAAGTACTATTTAGGAGATGTTATACATTTATAATATTTATTCATTCTGAACTCAAACTGCTTAAAATTAAATATTTGATTGTTTGGTGTATTAAAAATATTGATCTGTTTCTTTTCCAGTAACTTTTACATCTGAATTCACACCAGATCAAGAAATAACTTATGAAATATTTTATTTTGAATTTTTAAGTAAAGCTATATTTAAGTGCAAGGTTTGTAATTCACTTACAAAAAGCATATCGAACACCCGGGCTATCAGGCAAAATTTAATGATCATTAACCGACATTTTAAGAGTTGTTGTAACTTCTGTCCCTTCATTCTACAAACGGTTGAAGCACCTAATTGCTCCGGCTTATCTGATTGCATTTATATGCCACCTCCTGTACCGGTAGTTCATTTTTCTTTTATGAACGTCTTGCCCGTGTCTGGGCGTAGGCGTTAAGATGGGGGATGTTTATCAATCCATGGGAATGTCTAGGACAGTGATGGGCAAACTTTTAAAGGGGAGGGCCACATAAAATAAAAAATTATCTCGGTGGGCCGGATTTTTTTATTTTTTTTTATATATAAGTGATAAACTTTATTTTTGATTTTTACATCATACACAACTTATATTATTTGCAACAATGGTAAAAAGAAACTTAGAAAAAAGTTAAAAAATTGAGAGTAGGAAGGTGCATGTGACAGATGAAACTGTGACTGAGCTTCTAAAAGTTGTTCATAATCTGGTAGAAACTGGGATGAGCTGATTCGCAGTAGTGAAGCTAAATGGTGATCAGTCAATCGGTTTCTAACGCTGTTTCTGCGAAGCTTCATAGTAGAAAACGCCTGTTCACACAGGTAGGAAGATGCAAACATCGCAATTATCTTCTGAGCGTGAGATTTCAGGTTTGGGAAACTTGATTTTGACAGAGCCTTGTAAAACTCAATTTTAGAAACGTTGAGAAATAGTTGCTTCAATTCAGTATTACATTGCAACTCAATCAGTTCGAGCTGCAATTCTGGTTTGACTGATTCACAATCCACATTAAATGGCATGCTAAAAATGTCCAGGTCATGTTCGATAACTTTAAAGTCTTGGAATCTTCGTTCAAATTCTTCATGAAGACATTTCAAGCTTTTCTCATAGCTCCTAAGTTTGTCTTCCCTAACTGCAACAGTCTTTAGTCTTGGAAAATGAGTAAAGTCTTTCTTGACTAGTTGTTTGGAGAATAGATTCAATTGCATTTTGAAATCCTTGATATGACTCCAACTATCATGGATTAATTGATTTCTTCCCTGGAGTTTAAGGTTCAATTTATTGATGTGACTGAGAAGATCTGTAAAAAATACAAAGTCCGAAAGCCATACAATATCTTTCAAATGTTCACACTCGTCCATTCCTTTTTCTTCCATGAAAGAGATTATTTCGTCTTTTAGAGCCCAAACTCGTTCGAAAACCCGTCCTGCACTGAGCCACCTTACTTTAGTGTAGTAAAGTACATCAGAATATTCAGATTGCAATGAGTCAAGAAACTCTCGAAATTGCCTATGGATGAGTGCTCGAGAACGAATGCTATTAACAAGCTTAACAACAGCATCAAGCACATGTTTCATGTCTAGAGCAGATTTACACAGAGCTTCTTGATGTATGACACAATGAAAACACACAACTTCATTCCCAGGAAATGATTCGTTAAACATGCCTACAAAACCAGATTTCGTCCCTATCATATTCGGTGCTCCATCAGTTGTAATGTCACAAATATTAATCAAAGGTACTTTCAAAGACACGATAAGTTTCTTGAAATTCTTGAAAAATGTCTGATCCTTTTGTCGTTCCCTTTAATGAACGCATGCAAGCTAATTCTTCGCTAACACAAAAGTTGTCATCAATACCTCTTATAAATATCAGTAACTGAGCTGTGTCAGTTATGTCCGTACTTTCATCCAATGCAAAAGAACAGAATTTAAACTCCCTTATCTTTGACTCTAGTTGTGAGACAAACTGCTTATCAATTACTTCAATTCTAGAAGTAATTGTTGTTCGAGACAAACTTACTGTCTCAAAATCCTTTGTTTTGTCAGGACACAAAATGTCACTTACTTGGAGCATACAAGTTTTAACAAATTCGCCGTCAGACAATGCTTTGTTACTTTTTGTAATATTGTATGCTACAAGTAACTAGCATGTGTAGCTAGCTTTTGAGAACAACTTTGTTTCTTAAAAATATTTTGCTGACTTGACAGTTTTTTACGTAGAGCTCCTGCTTTTTGCTTCCGATCTTCTTCGGTCATAGATTCATAAGTGGCGTTGTTATGTTTTGTCATAAAGTGACGTGAGATGTTGAATTCCTTGAATACGGCTACAGCTTCATTGCAAATGAGGCACACAGGTTTATCCTTAATAGGCGTGAAAAAGTATTTCCAAGTCCACTCAGATTTAAAAACACGACTTTCTGAATCAACTTTACGCTTTTTATATGCCATTGTAACGATCAAAAATGTAAAAAAAAACACTAGCAACAAAGGAAAACTATAGAAACACAAGCCAGACACACAGCCGCAGCACTGACTACGCGACTGTCCGAACTGCACTGACCTTGAGAACAGACTAAACGACAATGGTAGCGCCCGAGTCGTTCCGAACTTAGCCGAGCAACACGCGCATTGTACTCCACATCGCCATGCTACTGATCTACAGACATATACTACGTCACTACGCAAACTCAGTTAATATTAGACGCGATAATACCGTACTGAAAACGCAATAAGAAGGAAACATTCTATTCTAGCTACGCAGAAAATACATTTTGTCCTATGTGTAATTGTAGGGGTTATTCGAAACCCTGTCGCGGGCCGGATTGACTAGCCCGAAGGGCCGGACTTGGCCCGCGGGCCGTACTTTCCCCATCACTGGTCTAGGAAGATGAATTGGTTGATGAAGTGGTTTCCCGTTGCTTTCCCCAGTGTCACAGTGTTGTTGTAAATGTAAATGCCTGTGATAGTATGTGTGTTCAGGATAATATGTTGTTTGTGTAGTGTATGAGAAATGAAGAGAATGGAGTGTGTCAAACCCACTGCTGGCCTATTCAGGCTTATTCTTCCGAAAGAAACCAAGGGGAGCCATCAAGCTTCAAGACCCCCATCCGACAGATGCATCACCATCAACACTTTCGTGTAAAGGTGCAGTATTATGATTTCAGAACTTTGTTACTGAAGAATTACACCTGTAACATTATTTTTATATTTATTCACTTTTCATTAATTGATTTTAATTAAAGTGTTAAAAATACAAGGAAAATTTAACTTCGCAAAACGCAATGTTATTGGTCAAATCAAATCGTGACGTCAAAATCCACGATCCTATTGTTAACTGGGTATTTTTATAGATTTGTGATTGTGTAAGTTTAATTGTAATTTATTAGTATAATTGGTGAAATGTTGCATTCTTGCGAGAGTATGCATACAATAAATAATTAATGAAAGCCGTTTTGTAAAGAGCAGTCAGATAATCTGCCCAAAATAAGTATTTTCATGACGATAAATTATTTTGAGTCAAATCCGGATTTTATGGTCGCTATGATCAAAAGAGCAAAAGCTGCAAAGCAATTACGTGAAAGATATTTCAATTGTTAATTTTTTATGCTTTTAGTGCGTTAGTAATGAATTAGATGGGTTAGACAATTAACATAACATATAATTTGCAATAATAATTTTCATGAAAGATTTAAATCGTCTTTAGATTTTGCACTTCATAAAAATATTATTAAAAGTGAATTAGAGTTAGGTAATATCTTTATGATTTCCTTACATATTCATATTTCTATTCAGATCATAAATAATTAATTATAATTGTAAAATAATTTTTTGCCAATTCAACTGAAATTCTATTATTTTGTTCATTATACTTCTTCAGTTCGCCAGTAACTCCCTTATTGCTAGGTTTGTAATATTTTCGGCATTAACATTCTCCTTCCCAGTTCTCCCCAGTCAGTTATTGTTTCATCGATTTCTTTAGCATTTATGACTTTTTCCCATCATGGGTCTGCAATCAGTATCATTTTGATCATCTGTTTCCATCCTCCCACAATCAGCTCCTAACCTAAAGTCTGCCCTAAAGCTTTAGCTAACACCTCGAAAGTATCTCTTGCCCCTACTATTTAGGTATAGGCCATGCCTAGTAAAACCCCACCTACCAATGGTGTTAATAGGCACCACCCCCAAGACAGAACTAATATATTTCCCGAGTAGTATTTCCGTTTCCACATTTACCCGTCTCACAGCATGGTTCAACTGGGTCCGGTCATGGCGACTTAGGACATGCATGAGATCAACCCTGGTATGCTGCACCTCCCTCACAACCTTCCTCAGGACGCTCTCTATGCTATAACTCGCGTTTCTATCAATACTCTATCGTCCTTAGTGTAACTCCTTTAAGAGGAACTCTCAGATTTAAAAGCTGACAGAGCTATGACATTAAAACTTCTCGAAGTTCCTTCAGATACATTTTGTGTAACAATAAAGAATGAATATCCGGCTATCTCCGACATGGCAGTTAATGTGTTATTGCCTTTTCCTACTAGATATTTATGTGCATTGGGCTTCTCGACGTTGAGTGATATTAAAACATCCAAGAAGGAAAGATTCAAATCCGTTGATGAAGATATGAGGCTTGCATTGTCAACGATTTATCCACGGATCAGCCACCTGTGTGCATTTAAGCAGGCACTAGTGTCACATTGAAGGTATGTGTACAATTGTTTACTTTAATAGTAATATAAAACTGCCTGCTTATTAATTTTATACAACCGCTGATTATAGCTATCATTTTTTTCTGTGTTAGGAAGCTGTATATCCCAGAAAAAAAAAATTATGTAGCGAGGACCTTTTTTAAGGTGTGGTGCAAGATTTATGGATAACCTTATGGTGTAGGAAAAGGTTGTGGACCAATGACTTATACCATACCTGACAAGTTAACCTCTGATAATCCAAGGTATAAGAATTATGAGTTTCAAATTTAGAATTCATCATCAGTCTTAAACTACTTAAGGTTCATTCTGCTTCTTCACATTTCGTAGTCTCCAGCTTTACTTGGATCAACCTTTCTCGCTTCTTCACCATTTTGCTCTGTAATTTAGCAGCATCTTTTTTGATGGTCAACTGTCTTCTTATATTCTTTTCTCTCTTCATCTTCTTTACATATCTAATAAAGTGTGCCGATATTCATCTTCCACAACTAAAAGCAGATAGTTTTGGATAATTTTGTAACACAAGTTGTTTATGAGCTTGTGACTTTCGGGGCATAAAAGACTGAAAGGTTAAATTTCATTTATTTTATCTGATGCTCTTATACACTTCATGTACTCTAGCAAAACTTTTAACAGATTTATTATTGATAGAAAATTACACATCAATGACTATACAACCAAGAGAAATGATGACTAATTTACCAAAAACGTTTTAAGAATTTAAAGTTGAAATTTGTAGAGGGCAACTGTATGTGGGGAAAATAGGTGCATAGGGAAATTGCCACCGGAGTGTGCTAACCATTGCAATTGAAAATTAAATTAAAAAGAAATGAACAAAAGTTATTAAAAAAAAAAGGAAAGAAAGGGGAAACGGAATATATGAATGTATCTGGCCGGAGCTCTCATAAATTTCATTTCAGCTGCTTACATCTTTGTTTATTTGTTGTA
Source organism: Vandiemenella viatica (assembly GCA_031002005.1). Classification (NCBI taxonomy): domain Eukaryota; kingdom Metazoa; phylum Arthropoda; class Insecta; order Orthoptera; family Morabidae; genus Vandiemenella; species Vandiemenella viatica. The sequence continues at coordinate 290,365,907 of JARYHS010008074.1, forward strand.
TATTTCAAGATTATACTAAGAGTTCCCAACATTTCTTGAATTTACATAGGTAATGAAATTTTTGTATTTTGGTTTTGATATCATAACAGGTATGATATATCCAAAAAAAATATATGTATTTGTTATATTGTTCTATTATTAACAACACCCCTAGATGAGATAGGTTCCTTTCCCTTGAACACCATCATTGTATTTGTTTTCTCTGAGGAAATTTTCAAATTCCTTGGTATATTCACGATTATGTAGAGCTCTTGTTGTAGGTCATACTCAGCTCCTGCTAAAGTTGGCGAAAAGCACAATGACCTATACAGCATCATTATATCAGTTAGGTAAACATTTCAGCCATTTCATATTGCCACTGTCTAAATAAATGTTAAAAAGAACACCAACTGTGAGCAACGTGGTCTCACTCCTCACATTATTTTATTCAACTTACGTTTGTAAGATTTTGTGTGTGTGTTATAATCCAAACTCTGTGATTACTCTTAAAACACGTTGTGGAAAGCTTTTGTCATCACTCAACAATTCTATTCATTGTTTTAAAATGTTTTCTCATAATCAATAAATGCTAGGTATGTCAGCTTGTTGAATTTTATTGCTATTACCTAAGCTTCTACATGAACTACCATTCTTAAAGTTATTCTGTGCACCATTAATGAAAGCTTCTGCTATTTATATACTATAGTTCAAGTCGTCCCGATCATAAAGTTTTTTGATGTATTCCTTCCATCAGTTAGCTCTATTGACTGAGCTTAAAACAGGTTTCCCATCGGCAGCTTTAATGTTTACACCTCTTTTCTTCAAAATTCTGTTTGATCATCCTGTATGCAAAATCTACTTTACCTATGACCATTTCCTTTTCTACTTCTTCACACTTTTCTTGAAGCTATATCTCTTTTGCTTTTCCAGTTTATTTGATTTCTAAATTGTTTGTATTGCTCTCTTTCTGCATCATCCTGAGTATTTTGGTGCCTTCTCCTCTGACCCATCAGTTTCAAAATTTCCTCTGTGATCCGAGGTTTTTGGGCGGCTTGTTCCCTGAACCCTAATGTTTCTTTACCAGCATTCATTATTTCTGTCTTTAATGCATTCCATTCGTCCTCGTGCTACTTTCTGCATTACTTCCTAGACATAAGTCTACCATTTGCGCAAATTTTTCTCTCGTGATAGAGTGTTTCAGTTTATTCACTTCCAGTCAGCTCTGCTTACTTTGCTTCCTTATTCACCTCAATTTCAGCATGTACATTGTACTTCATTACTATCAAATTATGGTCAGAGTCTATTGTGGTGGTCTAGGAAAGGAATTTTAGGATAATTAGAGGCAAGAAAGTGATTTTCTGTAGCAGAGTCGAAACCAGGGTAAGTTACAACATGGAATTAAACAAGCTAGAGGCTGGAATGTAAGCAAAGAAGGTTGCAACTACTCCAAACTAGAACAGAGTGTCAGCAGAAATTAGGAGTTTGCACTACGTCAGGTAGGAGAGATGGTATGATTGGAAGGATTCTGATTGGCTGGAGGGAACTCCCTCCTGCGAATCCTACGGGTGTCAAGGAGAGGAAAACGACACAAAACCGGCCTGCAGGAGCTGAGGAGGGATGATCAGGGTAGTCTGCTTCATGTCATCATTTGCGTCATCCGTGCTGGAGCGACTCGGAGACTACAACTGATGCAGCCAGCAGACTTCACAGCCAAAGTCAGGTGGGAGAAAGCCAATGGTTTTTACGAAATGTAGCCAGCAAGAAGTAAAGTCTGAGAAGGAGAGTGGTAGTCGGGAGATAGATATAGAGGGAGCTAAGGAGATGTTTGGATGTATATATATGTTGTAATAAAGTGTATATATGTAAATATCCCTGCGAGCCATTATTTATAGCGCTACCCCTCAGATAACCCCTCTAAGGAATAAGTAACCGGCCGAGACGGGCCTGGAGAGTGGAAGGATTTCAATTGGTGTCAATGGTGTGGCGACAGCATAGCAATAATGCGTTGGGGGTGAGGATAGCACTAATCCAGTAAGAGAGAATTTCCTATGTACTGAGCTCCTGTTTTATATAGCTCTTAATTGTCACTTGCTAGTAATGAAAAAATAATAGCACTAAGAAGAAAAGAAAAAGTAATGCTAGAGAATTTAGAGATAAGAAGATTGTGAGACAGCTCCAATATAACAGTGTTACAGGATCGACAAGGTGACCAGCTTGGAGTGCAGAAGGCGGCATAAACACGAGCCAGCAGAGCGGAGTTAGAGGTCGATGAGGCAGCAGAATTGAGTCAGATGCATCAAATCTTCACAGACGAGTGAGTACGCATGCTAAGCAAAATGCCAAACAGTGCAGGAACATGTGACACAGGGAAAAGCCAAAGTTCGCTGAAAAAGGAGAAACCGCAAGTGGGGTTAGCGGAGGTGTTAAAACTGATACCTAATACTTTTTCGGGAGAAAAAGGGACCTTGGATCAATTTTTCGATGATTGTGATACTGCTTTCAGCATTGTTTCAGAAGAAGAGCAGGACCTATTGTTAAAGTTTGTAAAATCAAGAATCGGAGGCACGGCCAGACAACGAATTCTGGCACGAGAAAAGGGTAAGGAGTGGAAAGATATAAGAGCGGTTTTGGTGGAAAACATCCAACCAAGACGGAAGGTTGACCATTATGCAATAAGTATGTTTTAAAGTCATCAGCGGTCGGGAGAAACTGCCAGATTGGGCAAGTGGGCTCGATGCAACTTTGCACGAGTTAAGAGAAGCCACGAAGAAGGAATTTGAAAGTAAGTGAATTAAATGGAGCGCTGAAATCAATTGACAACTTGAGTCGGGCTGTCTTTACAAACGGATAGTTAGATGAGAAAATTATAGCTACGCTAAGGGCTCGGGGTACAGAGCTAACTTTAGCCGAAACAGTGGAAACAGCATTATTTGAGGAAATAGTAACCTTGTCAAGCAGAAAATAAGCAGCAGTACCAGGGAAGCGAATGGAGGTCGCTGGTGGAAAGTAACAGAAAACGAAGAAATGAGGGAGGACCAGAAATTTGTCAATCGTGTGGAGGCAAAAATCACAACGCAAGGCAGTGTGTGACAGCTGTTAAAATACGCGAAGTGGAACACGCATCTGGTAGGCAGGATCGGTGGCTTAAGTAACAGGAGCCTGACGCAAGTATTACATACGCGACGGCGCGAGTTTGTAAACACGGTGACAACAGGCTTGTTGACAGAGAGCGGAAAGAAGCCGCAATGGAATTTCAACAGTGGAGGAAGTGGCCTGGAAAAATAGAAGCCATCAAAGAACAAGAAGTCAGAGGAAATTGTCGACGAGATGCGAATCTAGGGAAGCCAAGGCCGTGTGAACGATGTCATTTGTCGAGTCACCCAGGAGAATGTCGCCTTTACCGGCCGGCGAAATGTGAAAAATGCAACCGCTGGGGCCACGAACCACGAGATTACAATGCATGTCCATGGATCACGCAAGGACAGAGGGCGCATAAGGAGAGCGGAGCATCGTTAAACTGAAGACGGATGAGACTGTGCAGTCTAGCCCCGTTCGGAAAAAGAAGTAGAAGGAAAAGGACTGCAACCAGGAAGAACAAAATGATTATGTGGAGCTCCAGTGTGAAGAAGGCATCAAGGGACAAGTCAGACTCATGATCAACACTGGAAGCTGCGCCTCTATTGTGAAATGGAAGCACATAAGGAATAGCTTTAAGAAGCATATGCAGCCGGGAATAAAAATACAGGGAATCACGGGGAACCCGATACAAACGGAAGGTGCGATAATGGTCACCCTGAGAGAAGGGAGCGAGCTCAGAATGTATCTTAAGATGCAAGTGGTTCCACCGAGGGTAGATACATTATTTGATGGGATCCTGGAACGCGATTGACTGACGCAAAATGAGGCCATTATAGACTATGGGAAGTCTGTAGAACGAGTACAGGGATATACCCTCAAAACACACAGCGAGAACAAAGCCGGCGCGGAGTGTCGACCGGAGAAAATTCGAAAAGAAGCTGGGGCGCAAGAGAGTGCGCTATGCATTCGTCTGGGGGGGGGGGGGTTACGGGAGAGCGAGAAAATGCAGATGCAATTGTAGCAAAGCAAGAATCAGCCGCAGGCTTAATGGTACCAGAAGCACTGGTGAAGGTACGACAGGGAAGGTGTATCCTGACAATGTTGAATGTGTCAGAAGTAGAAATCGTTGTAAATAATCCACAAGTTAAAGCCGAAGTTTATGTGAGGCCGCCGGAAACGGTCAAAGTGCGAGCGGCAACAGCGAAGTCGAATAGGCAGCCGCGGGAACGCATTCAAAGGATTATGGAAGGGCTGATATTAGCCCATCTGTCAGAGCCAGACAGACAGACAGTGCAGGAGCTGTGTGCAGTTTATAATGGCGTCTTTCATTTGGAGGGAGATATTCTGCCGTACACAGACACTGTGAAGCATGAGATACGGATTAAACCCGAAGCAGTTGGGAAAATAGTTGATGAGCGCCAATACAGGATACCTTAGAGCCCGAAACAGGACCTGAAGAAAGAAATTGAGCAATTACTACAAGAGGATATAATTGAGGAAAGCAGGAGCACGTGTAACTCGCATCTGCTACTGATTCCAGAGAAACAGAAAGGTCCCGATGGGCAGCGAAGATATTGAATTGTTTTAGATTATAGGAAGCTGAACGAGATGACAATAGTACTTTTCCTCTGCCATTGATAGCAGACATACTGGATCGCTTAGGAAATGTGAAGTAGTTATCAACGTTAGATTTGGTCAAGGGTTACCACCAGATTAAGGTGGCGGAAGCTGATTAGGAAAAAACGGCATTTAGCATCCCTGATTGCCACTGCCATTTTTCAAGATTACCAATGGGCCTAACCATCGCCCCCTGTAGATTAAAAGAGAAGAAAGCGTTAACATATTTAGGTGGAGGAGCACATGGAAAATATGGCCGCGGTATTCGAGAGGCTGCGGAAGAACAATTTGCGGTTATAGCCTAGAAAATGTGCACTGTTACGACTGGAGGTGGCATACCTAGGTCATCTACTGACAGACCATGGAGTGAAACCAGACCCAGGCAAGGTCAAGGCCGTGAGAGAGTACCCTAGACCTACAACTGTGAGGCAGCTGCGAGGATTCTTAGGACTCGCCGGATGTTACAGACGGTTTATCAGCGGTTTCAGTCGTATTGCCAAACCACTGTATGAGCTGCTGCAGAAGGAGAGAAAGTACGTATGGGGGAAGACGGAGGAAGAGGCTTACTGCGCCCTAAGAGCTGTACAGCGCTCCTGTGCTACATTATCCCAACTTCGAGCGTAAATTCTGCATTACATGCGACGCCAGCGATTACGCCATCAGATCAGTGCTTAGACAGCAGAGCGAGGGAAAAGATGTACCAATCGCCTTCGCGTCTCGAACCCTGCAGAAAAGTCCTACTCGACGATCGAGAAAAAGATGCTCGAAATTTGGTGGTCAGTGAAACAATTCAGGCCATATGTGTACGGGAAGGAATTTTGTGTCAGGACCGATCACAAACCTTTGATCTGGGCGGCGTCGATAAAGGATCCGTCGTCCGGGTTAATGAAATTCCGCTTGAAGCTGGAGCCATATAATTATACTAATCAGTATAAAGCGGGTAAGGGAAACCACGTAGCGGACGCCTTATGCCGCGTTTACCAGACAACTGGGGAGCAAGGCGAAGGACGGAACGTAGGGACGCTAGGAAGTGAAGCGATCAGCGAGCCGGGGCAGCTGCGCGCAGCGGAAACATAGGGAGTTCGAACAAATTCCACGAAGGCGAAGAAAAAAGAACTCCTGTATGAAGCACATAATTCAGCCTTGGGTGGTCATCAAAGAATGTGGAGGACCTTGGAACGAATCAGACAGCGTTTCACATGGCCCGGAATGAGGAAGGAAGTCGCACAGTATATAAAGCGCTGTAGGGAATGCCAGAAAAATAAACGGCGGGAACCCAAGGTCCGGATGCCGCTGAAGATTACGGATACCCAAATCACGTATTTGAAAGGTGCGATATCGTTCTAGTCGGTCCTATAAACGTCACCCCACGGGGAAATAAATACATCCTAACGTTTCAAGATGCCCTGAACAAATACCTTATCGCTGTCCACATAGAGCGGCAGCATATGGATAGTCAGTCGCGCGTTCATCATTTTGCGTTATGGAATCCCCTCTAGGGTGCTCGCCGATAACGGAAATGCTTCACGGGAGAGTTAATCAAGAGAGTATGTGAAATCTTGAAGATAAAACAAGTATTTACGGTGCCATTCTGGCCCGCCAGCAATGGCGCATTGGAGTGTACGCACAAGACGTTAGCTGAATATTTACGACACTATGTGGACGAGGCGCAGTAAAATTGGGATGAGCTCCTAAAATATGCGACGTTTGTCTATAAGAGTAAGCCCAATTCAGTGACACAGTACTCGCCACATCTGCTGTTTTATGGGTGCGAGGCTAATATACAGGAGATCTTACAGCGAAAGCCGGAAGAGCCAGTCTACAACTACTCGCAGGTGCTGAGGAATCGGCTGCAGAAATACGGCGGTGCTACACACGAAAGAACAAGCAACAGTGAAGGACGTAAGTCACAGCAAGGCGAACAGAAGAAGGGAATGGAAATAACGTTCTTTCGTCCACCACACTATGTATGCTCCTGCGTACGCTTTACAGTCTAGAATTTGATTCCTGAATGTCTGTTTGACTATGATATAATCTAGCTGATATCTGCCTGTACCCCAGGACGTTTCCTGGTGTATATTATTCTTGCATGGTTCTTAAACAGAGTGTTTGCCACAACTAGCTTATATCATTCACAAAATTCTAATAACCTGCTTCCTCACTCATTTCTTTCTCCTAGACCTAAAGATCCAACTGTATTCCCCTCTTTTCCTTCTCCCACAATTGTATTCCAATCACCCATGATTATTAGATTTTCCTCCCCCTTCACATATTGGATTAGTTCTTCAATTTCGGCGTATATTTTCTCTATTTCTTCGTCCCCCTCCTGTAATGTTGGCATATACACTTTGTAACAGCCCTAAAACATAAAATTAAATGGAACTGTATTTTATGAAGCATTTGTGGTAAGCTAGAGTTTGGTTGAATATGATCTGGTATGTTTGTTTTGCAGTTTCCTGTAAATCAATGTATATATACTTTGTTTTGTGAAAAGAAATTAGTTAGAAGCCATTTAATACTTTTAAGAAGAGAATTGCTTAAATATTTGTAATACGAAGTATTAATGCAAGTTACTTTGTATAAAGGACAATTTACTACAATTTAAAAAGATTTCTGTGAATAATTTTGTGTTTAAGTATCTTTAATTTCCATTTCTGACTAATTTGTATTAATTGTATATGATTATGAATTAATTCTGATTGTTTTTTATTTGTTTCAATTGTTTAAGTATTGTTAATGTTCGAGAATTATCTGGCGGAAGCTTTTGAAGTGTTCTAGAAATTTCGGTAGAGTTTATGTAAAGCGTTCATCCAAGTCAGAGAAACAGTTTTCGGCAAAGTTTTCACCAACTCAGTTTGCGACGGCCGGGAACTGTATTGTCTGTGGAAGAAGTGTTGTATGCTACCTCTGGATTGAATCAATGCATGTAACCAGTATCTTAGACGGTGTGTTTAACAAAATAAACAAGTTTAAATTGAAATGTATCATGGACTACGTAATTATCGTATTAATTAAACCATCTATCATGTACTAACCATAGTACTAATGTGGCTGGGGCAGGCTTAGTTTCTAACTTCATCAAAATAATCCTGTCACTAAGCTGTTCATAGTAACTCACAGGTTTCCCTACTCTCTACACCAGTGACAGCTTGTCTGCTAATTACCCTGTGTTCCCTGGACCAGAAATCCTGTGCATCCTTCCATTTAATCTCACTAATCCCAACAACATCTAACTTAAGTCATTCGATCTCCCTTTTTAAGTTTTCTAACGTACCAGCCCTATTCAGACTACTAACATTCCACGCTCTGACTCGTAGAATGTTTCTATCAATTCTGACGACTCCTCCCTGAGTAGTCCCCACCTGGAGATCCGATTGGGGGACTATTTTACCTCTGGAATATTTTATCCAGGAAGAAGCCATCATGATATATGTAATTTGAGAGAATTACATGTCCTTGGGATACCCTTTGGGTCTTTAATGCAGTGGTTTCCCGTTGCCTTCTGCATCCCCATGCCGTTGATCATTTTCGATTCATCCGCCTTTATGGGCCGTTTCCAAACCCCAAGGACAAGAGGGTGCCCTAGACTACTCCCTGCTCTTCCGTTTCCTTTCGGAGGCCATTGGCAAGCAGTGGGTGACTTCTTATACAGGAATCTTTCAGTCGCCAGAGCCTCATCCGTGCAAACAGGGTGCACCACGTGACGGAGAGGTTGAAATAGGCTAATATAGTCTCTCCCAAAACTCTTACATCCCACATCTCTTATAAGGAAAACAAACTTTTCAAACCATGGTAAAATTTTAAAATTGCTTTGATACCAAACACAAAACTTTTTATAATTTACCAGGACCTCGCAATAAAGAGCAAAATTTTATTATTTATATGGACTTCACAACGAAGAGCATAATTTTATAATTTACCTGAACCTCTCCTTGAAGAGCAAAATTTTATAATTTATCCGCACCTTGCCTTGAAGAGTACATTTTATAATTTATAATTTACCTGGAGCTCACCACAAAGACCAAAATTTTATAATCACCCACCATGAAATTTTACTGTCATCAGGCCTTACTATAAGAAATTCTATGGATGGTCCTATCAAGAAATTAATTTTGCTCTTTTGCAAGTCTTGGAAACAAATTTGTTCATGTTAGTGTCCAAAAAAACAATTTTTTTAAATTTTCCGGAGACATCACCAGGAAGAAAATGATTTTCTAAAAGCTTATCATGATTTTATGAAGATAGTAAAATCTCTAACTCCGCTATGCCGGTGACAAGCCCGGGTCCCCATTTTTGAAGAAATGGGGAAGGAGGGGAGGAGTAACACCTCTTAAAAAAACCTTGGGTCAACTGGCTCCGGTTGATAGTACCATGTGAGGGCCCCTTGCTAGGGTAATGGTGAAGACCTCAACGGCAGCGGGGAAGGAGACCTCCAGAACGGTGGAGCTGTTGGAAGAGGCGGAATAGTACCCAGGGCACTAATATGGGCACAACTTGCTGCCTTGCAAGATTGGAAGGGGACCCTCTGAGAAAAAATTGCTAGGACACGTCAAGCGGATGGAGCCTACAAGATTACCGAGGATATGGCTGGAAAAAGAATTGGCGAGGAGATGGACTGATCTTGTGAAATTGGACCTACAGGATAAAGGTGTACAATGGTCTAAAATTCAAGAAGAGGAAACGTACTTGGACAAGCAAAAGTGGAGAGCGCTCTTACACCACACCCAGGAAACTGGAGACGGAAGATGTTGATGATAAGTAAAATCTCTCTTTCATGTTAAATTGCAAAGGGATACATTAAACCTGAATTATTTAGTTTTTTCTGAATATCTTGACAATCTATCATTGTTCCACAAAATTGTCCTTTAAGTCAGGATAGCCGAACATGCTGCGGTTAACCATCTTTTGTTCACAGAATTTTCACACATTAGATGGATGCTGCGATAAGGAGACAGCTGTGATGGATCCTACAGACCATTCCAGGATCACAAGAGCATTCTTTAAGACTCCATTGCAACAACCAACTACTATCCTGATAACAATTTTCATGGATTCCCGAAATCACTCCAGGCGAATGCCGGGATGGTTCCTTCATAAGGCCATGGCCAACGTTCTTTCCCATTCCTTGCTCCGACAAGTCACATACCCAGTGCACGCTACCAGTGTCTATAAGTGGGGACGGCTGTCACTGAAGGATGGCAGTGCAGGGTCTGGAGTACGGGACCACTCTATCAGATGGCACCACAGATGCAGCGTGCTACGTGTGAGTGCCACAATGACCACTTAGGTAACCACAAGGTGGGTACTTAAAGAAGAGAAAAAGCAAGCAGCAGGCAGATTCATGCCACCCGCCAGGCAGAGTACCTCACTCCCCTATCTGCCATTGTGTATTGTTAGATTGAGTCTAATAAACAGGAGCCTTGTACAAGCTGTGTTCTTGTAGTTACTCTCCACTGTCTGAGAGATATCCACAGCCCTACCTTGAACCGGGAACTTCATTGAAACAGACTCCTAATCTTTCCCAGATGTATTCGACATATATGACGACTACTCCAATTCATTACAACTTGGTGTCTAATATTTTTAGTGGTAGTCTCTTATTATTATTACTGGATCTATATACTTGTTAATATCTGCTGTTAAATCTGTTTATTTTTGGTTTTCATTTTATTTCATCCTGAGGATAGTGAATGTCAACCAATCACCAGCACTGTGAATCAGTTACTTGTTTTCTGTCTTATTTCAAATCTTTCAACACCCTATGTTTTTCCTGTTAACCATGAAGATAATGTTGTGTATGAATTATTTACAGTAGAACTCCAATTATCCGAATCAATTGGAACTGGACCCCATTTGGATAATCAAAAATTCAGATAGTTGGATCTTTTCCGAAACAGGTTCTATTTTCATTAATTACTGCATGTATGTTGAAAATAGGAGAAAAAACTATTTTTTTTAGCTCTACTACAACTTAACTTGTCGAGCGGAGGGCCCCCTATAGCCGGTGGGTGGGCCCCCCATCAGTTGGGTGGGCCCCGGTACATTTGACCCACTTACCCAACCCTAACGCCGGCCTTATTTACAAGTGCTGTACATTAGTACAGTATGAACGTACGTACCGTACTGTAAATAAAAGTCATAGCTTGCTGAACATCTCAGTCAAAATAAGCTGTTTGTCTGTATTAATCTCTTTTCGGGCAGCCAAGTCGCGCATCCGCTTAATAGTGAGGAGTTGCATGTGGTCACACTCGGGCTAAAGCTCCATCCACTTCAACGCAGTTTCTATGCCGGCAAATGCTTGATTAGCTGATGGTCCCATGTCTGCTTCAACATCGACACTATGAATAAGTTCATCATTATTTAGAATTTCATACCCAGGGTCTGACAAATGACACACCACCCACTCTCCTATATCTTCAGCACTAACTTTTGAACATCCATGAATTTTCAAAAGAATGTTTGACTTCCTAAAGCCCAGGCTTGGAAAATTCCTAGATCCACCACTGGGAAGGACAATAATGCGAATGCAGAATCATTATTTTGTGAATTGCAGTATGTTTCTGTCTTAATTAAAAAAGCAATTCGGATAGTCAGAGTTCGTATAATTGGGGTTCTACTGTATAATAAAATCATAAAATTAAATTAGTTTATTTCTTTCCTTTTGTCACGTAACAGAAAATGTTCTACTATTGGTGGTCTGTAAATGCTGCGGTTGCAAGTGGAGTATTTCCTTTTATCCATGTTTTCAGATATTTTTATTGTTTGTTGCTGGCTATTTCTTGTTGTTAAAGGGTTTTAGTTTTTAATGCGTAATTGTGAACAATTCTGCAGAAGCCTATAGTGGAAAAATACCAAAAATAGACGCCTTATTTGTTACGCTTACTTTAAAAACAACCAATTACTTTTATTCTGCAGTGCTTAAAAATGTATAAATCATTCATATTTAATTCCATAGTTATTGATTAACAAAAATCATTCACAAGAATAAAGAAAACTAAAAATTAAATTAGTTGTTTAAGGGAATATTGACAAGAAAAATGTAAGCTTATAATGTAGGCACAACAATTAAATAAATGAATCCTGCAGAAATTCTTCTTAACTGTAGATAAAAATTATAACCAAATGATAAATTGTTTTTGTTAATACAAGTGAATATATCGTTTGTTTATTTATTTACTGAATGTGTTTAGCTTCATTGTCACAAGAAGAAACAGTGACATTTTAAGTGTTTATTATTTATGCATAGAGAGGCCATTAAACCATTAGTGTCTGGGTAGTTGCGTTATTAAAGATTGCTGTTGGAATTCTGAAGGCCTTAGTTGAAACATTTTTTCTGTCTTCATTTCTCTTTGATGTTTGTTGTATTTGAGAAACATTCATCAAAAGATTAATTTGTTTTCATTTGAAGAAATTTCAAATTCTTGGATGATACCTGTCATGCAAACACATGAAACATAAATTACTGCCGTACAAGACAACTTTTATGAAAAGCTATCCTTCTATAATCACAAAAACTATTTATTTTTTATTTAATTTGCATTTCTAAATTATCTTTCTTCCCCTTTTAATTTTAATACATTTTTTTTTTTTTTTTTTTTTTTTTTTTTTTTTTTTTTTTGCTGTCATCAGTTTTTCAACTGGTTTGATGCAATGCTCCGTCCCTTCCTATCTTGTGCTAACCTCTTCATCTCTACATATCCCTTACAACCAACGTCCTGAATTATCTGCTTCATATATTCTAATCTCTGTCTTCCTATACAGTTCTTACCTTCGACTGTTCACTCCACTAACAAATTAATCAATCCAGCATGACTCAAAATATGACCTACCAACCTGTCTCTTCTTTCTGTAAGCTTCTTCCACAAACATCTTTCCTCACCCATTATTTCCAAAACTCGTTCATTTCGAACTTTGTCCATACATTTAATTTTCAGCACCACATTTCAAACGTTTCAATTTTCTTTCTTTCTGGTAATCCTAAAGTCCAGTTTCGCTACCATAAAGTGTTGTGCTCCACACGTAGAGTTTTAAAAAGTTATTTCTAATTCCTAGATCAATATTTGAAACTAAAAGATTTCTCTTTTTGATGAAGGCTCTTTTTGCTAGTACTATTCCGCTTTTAACATCATTCATGCTTCAGCCATCATTTGTAATTTTGCTTCCCAAGTAGCAGAATTCACTTACTTCGCCTACTGCAACTGATCCTATTTTTATATTTAATCTACTGTGATTTGTATCATTTCTGCTACATTTCTTCACTTTTGTCTTGCTTTGATTTATATTCAGTCCAAAGTCATCCTTCAGTATTTTGTTCATGATAGTAACTTCTCAATATCCTCATCTTGTTCTGCTAACAAGACAATGTCATCAGCAAATCGTAGCATACATTACTTCTTCTACATACAAGTTGAATATTAATGGGGGATAGAATACAACCTAGTCTCACACCCTTTTTAACTGATGCATGTCTCTCATGGTTTCCTACTTTTATTGTAGCTACCTGATTTTTAGATAGTCTATAAAGTATTCTTGTATCTCGATATTTTATACCCGATTCGTTTAAAATTTTGAACATCTTGTCCCACCTAACATTTTCAAAAGCTTTTTCTAAACCAACAAATGCCAAATAAGTATCTCTGTTTTTCTTGATCCGCCCTTCAAGTATTAATCTTAAAGCCTCGTACCACGATTTTTCCTAAACACAAACTGATCTTAATCTACTATCTCTTCTGCTACCCTTCCATTCTTCTGTATATTATTCTGGTCAGTAATTTTGAAGCATGTGAAGTTAGACTAATGGTGCAATAATTCTCATATTTGTCGGCTTGTGCTTTCTTCGGGAGTGCGAAGGTGATATTTTTATTAAAATCAGTTGGAATTTCTCCTGTTTCATAACATTTTGATATCAGCTTGAATAATCTTTCGATTCCTTCTTCTCCTAGAGATTTAAGAAGTTCTGCAGGGATCTTATCAATTCCAACTGCCTTATTTGCTTTTAAGTCATTCAGAGCTCTGTTAAATTCTGTCCTCGAAACAGGATCTCCTAAATCATCAATGTCGACATCGCTTTCTTTTTCCATTACTTTATTGTTCAAGTCATCCTCATCATAAAGTTTTTCAATGTATTTCTTCCATCGGTTAGCTCTATCCTCTGAGCTTAAAAGAGGTTTCCCATCAGCAGCTTTAATGTTTACACCTCTTTTCTTCATTTCTCCAAAATTCTGTTTGATCTGTATGCAATATCTACATTACCTATGACTATTTCCTTTTCTACTTCTTCACACTTTTCTTGTAGCCATTTAATACAAACCAGATATGTTTTACTACGGCAAAAAAGTACAGGTGCATGATGGTGAATAAAGGAACATCATTTGTAATAATTTCGCAATAATATTGCAACAATCCTGGAATTGTTTGTATTCATTTTATTGGTATACAATTCCACATTACATCTATGAAATAAATGGTTCCATTTAGGAGGTATTACTTTTAAAGTGCAAGTAATTTTCAGTTTAAAAATCAGTTTTTCATTATGCAACTAACGCCCAGTTTCATTTTTGAAGTCTTCTTCGGTTATACTTCAAATGAATATTATCCAATGATACGTGAAATCTTAAAACAAAAAAAAATCAATATTTCAATGAATTTTTGAAAAGGAAAAAAACAATGAACATGCCAATGCTACCGACAGCAAATGCACTCTGAAACAAAACATATTCCAAAGTGAGGATCAAATCTAAGGACCCTAACTCCACTGATACATGCCTTAAACCAAGTAGTTAGTGGGATCAGGACAAGTTATACGAGATGTCGAATACTATACATTTCATTAAAGATTATAAACGATCTCGGAGACAAAGTGAAAAGCCTTTTTAGATTGTTTGCTGATGATGCAGTTATTTATAGGGAAGTAAGAACTTTGGCCGATTGCTTAGAAATTCAGCGCGATCTGGATGTTATTTTGGCTTGGTGCGCTGAGTGGCAACTTACTCAAAACTGTAAAAAGTGCAAGACAATGAGCATAACTAACAAAAAGAATCCGATTGTTCAGAAATACGAGTTAAACAATACAGTTATTGATATGGTCGATTCTATTAAATATTTGGGAGTAACAGTACAAAGGAACATGAAATGGGACATACACATTAATTCTTTAGTAGGTATAGCAAATTCTAGGCTGCGATTCATAGGTAGAATCTTGAAAAATTGTAATGAACAAACAAAGGAGATAGCGTACAAATCTCTTGTGCGTCCACATTTGGATTATTGTTGTGCCATTTGGGACCCGTTTCGTAAGGGATTGATCGAAAGTATAGAGAAAGTACAGAGAAGAGCCGCTCGATTCGTGACCGCTTGCTACAGTCCTTATGAAAGCGTCACAGAACTGATTAGTAGATTAGGTTGGGAGTCTCTGGTAGATAGACGACACACGTTTCGTTTAAACTTATTGGAAAACATGCGTACTCCAACTTTCACTCATGAGTGTAGTGAAATACTTCTTCCACCAACCTATTTGAGTCGGAAGGACAGGAAAGATAAAATTAGAGAAATAAGGTGCCGGACTGATTCTTATATGAATTATTTTTTCCCTCGTACCATTAGGGATTGGAATGCACAGCAAAGAGATTAGCTTTGGTGCTGAGCACCCTCTGCCACCCACAATTTTGTGAATTGCAGAGTATATATGTAGATATGTAGATGTAGAAAGATCACTCTCTTTATTAAAAGCATCTTCAGTGGTTATTTCTGTTGAATGTGTGTACTTTTCATTATTTGTTTTACTACAATATTTTACTCACCAAAATAACAGCACAAATCATTTTTACAGAAAATGATATTTGAATGAGTCACAATATTGTCAGGGTTTCTACTAGCATATTGCAGCAAGTTTTTGTATTTCAGCTATTGTGGAAACATTTGAAGTTTCTTGCAAAGATCTTATTGTTGTATTTGTACACTGGAATACTACACATTATTTAAGACCCATATTTGCAACAATTTGTGAATTTCTCTGTCCTTTCCGAGGCTTGTTTTTATTTTGCAATCAAGCTCTATCCACTGCCGACTTGCCAGGGCTGTTGTAGCTTCACTGGAGCCCCATTGACCGCCATTTTTCAGGGTTGCTGTAGGGCTTTCACAGCTACCGTATCGGTCCCAGGGCACACTAGGTCCCCACTGTACCTCACTCCCACAGGTAATTCCCTACTTTATGCCACTTCCCATCACCCACCACGTGGAGGAGGGGTTGGACTTTGGGAGAATTTATGGAGCTAAGGATTGCGACAGATAGGAGAAAACCAGGAAGATAGGATAGGAGAATAAGAGTATGGAAATTGAAAGAGAAGAGTAATGAAGAGAAATACCAGAGAATAAAAAGGAGTAAGATACCAATAGTGGAAATGGGGACAGTGGAAGAGGAGTGGGAATATTTTAAAACAACATTAGTGGAAGCAGCAGATACAGTGTGTGTAAGGACTGGTAACACAAAAAGGTGGAAAGAAACAGCATGGTGGAATGATAGAGTAAAACAAGCAGTGGAACTCAAGGGCCTTTAGGGAATGGTTCAAGCAGAGGACACAGGAGACAAGGGATGACTATGTGAAGAAAAGGAAGGAGGCCAAAAAAGTAGTAACGGAGGAAAGGAGGAAGTGGCTGGAGAAATGCTAAAAAGGAAGAGGAAGGAGCGGATAGAAAATGTCAACATGCTGGATAAGGATGGAAAGGAAATAAAAAGCTTAGAAAGACTAAAAAGTTAAAAAGGATGTGGAAGGAGTATTTTGAAGCCTTACTGAATCCAAATTGGTCACAGAATGATACAGCTGTTCAGAAACAGGAAAACAACAACCATGTAGGACAGAAAGAGAAGGATCTAACTTGGGATTAAGTGGAAACAGCTCTGGGTAAGATGAAGGGTGGAAAGGCACCAGGCATTGATGAAGTGAGTGTAGAAATGATAAGGGCAGCAGCAGTAGTGGGAAAGCAGTGGCTATACCTTGTGAAGTGAAACGTATAGAATCAGGACGCAACTCCTGAAGACTGGAAAAAAGGTATAATTATACCTATATTCAAAAAAAGGAGCAGGAAGGAGTTTAAAAAACAATAGAGGTGATGTTCCACTGTGCTAAAGTATATGAGAAGATCATTGAAAAAAGGATGCATGACAGGATGGAAAAAGGGCTTAGTGAAGAGCAATATGGCTTCAGATCAGGGAGATCGGCAGTAGACCTGATATTTGGTACGAGACAGATGCAGGAAAAACATTATGAGTATGGAAAGGATCTACTGTTGGTATTTCTCAATATTGAGAAAGCATATGATTGTGTACACAGGAGTAAGGTATGGAAGGCCTTGGAGAAGAGAGGAGTTCCCAAAGAAACCATCAGCTGAGTGACGGAACTGTACCAAGGAAGTGTGAGCTATGTGAAAATAGGGGAAGGAAGAACAGAGTGGCTGGAACAAAGGAATGGACTAAAACAAGGAAGTGCCCTATCACCACAACTCTTCATTGTAATCATGGATGAAATAATGCAGAAGGTGGCAGTGAGGATGGGAGAGGAAAACATGAAGGTGATGGCTTTTGCAAATGATCTGGGGAGAAGATGAAGAGGAAGTGCAGCAGCAGTTGGATGTGTGAAGGAATATGGCCTGAAATTTAATGTAAAGAAATGTGAGTACATGATAACAACCAGGGAATAACCCAGGGAATTGTGATGGCAGGGGAACAACTAAAGAAGGTAAACAGGTTCAAGGGGAGTTACTAAAATGGACAGAATATGAATGAAGTGATGCACCATAAAGAGGAACCCCTACAAGAAAGGGTAGAGAGGACCAGACTGAGATAGAATGGACATGTAAAGAGAATGGAGGTTCAGAGAATCCCAAGAAAAATCCACGAAATTAAGATGCATGGTAAATGACCCAGAGGAAGACCAAGAGATGGATGGCTAAAAGGAGTAGAGGAGTGTGTACGGAAGAGAGGAGAGGACTGGAACAAAGTGGTGACAGAGAGGTGGTGGGATGAGAGAAGGAAATGGAGAGGCTTGTGCATGAAGCTGACCCTGCCAGAGGCTGGAAACTGTTGAGGATGATGATTTCCAACAATTTATAAACAATTTTTTAAAAAAAAAACAGATGTTATATGTTTAGAGAGAGCACTTAATGGCACATGACATCACAGGCAATGTTTGTTCGCACAGGGTTGCAGAGGAGTGTTTTCGCAGGTTTTATACAATTAAAAAAAAAAATTAACGTTAAATTTGATGTAAAATAATCACTTCAATGAAAAAATAAATGGTACTGGTTGAATAAACAATTTCTCAAAAAAACCTAAATGGCCTATTACAGTAATAGCCATCTGCTTATCTTTTAATTCTTTTGGTAATTCTGTTTTTTGTTTGTTTTGTTTTTATAAAGCTCTGGGGTGCCTTACTGCTACCCTTGTTTCCAAATTTCTCAATCCTTTTCCATGTTTATGAAGAAATATTTGGCTTCCTTCTTCATGTGAAGGCTGAGAATAGAAGGAAGGTTTCCCACTGCTTAGTCCATAGCTCGTTAATTCATATGGCACTGTTGCACTTTGTTACTTGACTGTTTTTCCGTGAGTGCTATTTCCCTTATCCAAAATATCTGAGTTTTAGAGCATTAAGGATTTTCCTTTTACCCTCTCTGCTTCAGAGAAGGTGAGACGCATTGCTGCGGGGCTATGTGGCTTTTGCCTATGGAGACATGACAGTAGGATTTATTGGTGGAGCTGATAAGAGGACATAGAGACATATCTCAAGGTTTTATGTCCTGGCTGGGCCCTTAGAAATCACAGAAACCTTCAGCGATTTTAGAGCTAATAACACCTAATGGTAACTATATGGTCACATCAGTATACAAAACTCCATCACTGGAAATCTAAATTG
Source organism: Vandiemenella viatica (assembly GCA_031002005.1). Taxonomy (NCBI): domain Eukaryota; kingdom Metazoa; phylum Arthropoda; class Insecta; order Orthoptera; family Morabidae; genus Vandiemenella; species Vandiemenella viatica. Next base: position 290,384,488 of record JARYHS010008074.1, read on the forward strand.
ATTTTACACTGACCAGAATTCATTCGCATATGTATATGAATATCTAAACATAACAGATGATTTTTATACTTAATATATCAAGCTGTTACCCTAGACACAGAAAAATAAATTAATCTTACATGCTGGCCATTATAAAAATTATCTGGCAAAAATCACTGCTAATAAGTGCGGCAGCTGTGTTTGAAGCATTATCCTTCAATCTGGCAAGAGGAAATCTCTAAATGAAAGCTGTTAGCAGCGGGAGACACCATTTACTGATACTACAGCAGCAACTGAATTGGTGAAATCCATTAAAAATAAAATAAATCCTGCTGCTACTACACTACTTGAAACATTAACACAAATGTACGAAGATTACATTAGACTCGAATTAAAATTGAAGTGCCTCTGGCAAGTAACAAAGATACAGAAATTCAAATATCATTAATAAGCAAAACAAGTATTTCTAAAAATGGTAACTTTAACTAGACCCAAGAATAAAAAAACAAAATTTTGTACCAAAGGTAATTACCAAATTTATTGAATTTTAGTTTGCTCCCATTACCAACAATTACATAAGGAAAGTCAGTTTATGGATCAAATCTCTAGTTATTGAATGCAGATGGGGACTGAAGTGTTCAGATACATTATAAAAGTATAACAGTCACATAAAACTTCGTTTTTGCTAAATGATGGAACAAATCAAAATGTTTGAAAAATGACACCAATTAAACTGTTTCCACACCCATGAAATGAAAAAATTATCTTGTACGAAAGGAGACTTTCCTGGCGTGTAGCTGCAATGAATTCTTCATGGGTGTACCACTGGATTGACCTGAGGAAGATGATGGAGCTAGTTGTCGAAATATCGTGTTATCACAACACAATCAGGCAGTACACCTGTGAAGCTTTCATTGCAAAATATTATCGTTTTTTTGATTTGACCATTGAATGTTTAATAAAATACAGAACCTTCACTACTATTATTGTTATTAAAAAACACTATTCTGAAAGTTTTCTGGTTAACTACTGTCAAGATGTTCATAATAAAATGTCATTTTTATTACAAGAGTATTTAACTGATCAAGAGGATCAGTTTTGTATGGTGCAAAAGCAACCAACAATCTCAAAAACTTCAGTGGGACTACAAATCACATTTTACCATAAAGATCCAGATCCATTGGTATCCATAACACAATGCTGACACAGGCTAAAAACAGAAGGCTATATGTGACAGATGTAATTCTTCTACCATTTCATTACATGGTAGCAGTAGCAGTAGTATTTGAAATCATTCAGAGTTTTTTTTAAGTCAACAGTCTTATATTTTTTTCCATAGCTTTATGCTTCATTGAAACTGAGGTAATCAGAGGCTGGGAGTTTTGAAGATGCAAGAAAGTACAATGTAATTATTTTGTAAGCATGATATTAACATGTATTAATTTTAACAATGAAAGTTTGTTCAGCTTGAAGATATACAAACTCTATTGTGATTCCTCAGCCATACATTGCACAAAAATAACAGCTAAGGGGGAAAAAAAAAGTTGTTGAGATATTGAGTCAAGTATAAGTACAGACTTGAGTGTGCCAATAATATTGTAGTCATTAATTATAAGAAGGTAGAATTTAAATGAGACAGGATAGTACATGGTGATTAAAAATGAAAAACTGTAAATAAAAGTCTTAAGTAAATCACAAGAAGAAGGTTATAAACGAGGCTCTCACTGGTTTTGTCCACTTTGTATTGTGGATAAAATGATCAGGGCACCTAAACCTCAGCTGGTGGAGAGTCAGCCTATAGAGGCAGAAAGTAGAAAGGAGGGCGAGAAAAATGGTTGATAACAGGTCATAGGGGAAAGACAGTTAACAAGATGAAGAAGCGAGACACTTAAGAAATTATGGGGAAAAGTAGGTTTGACCTCTTACCAGAGTCAGGAGAGAAAGCGCCTAATATACCGGGGTGTTTAAAAAATGACCGGTATATTTGAAAAATCAATAAAAAATAAACGGGCAGCGATAGAAATACACTATTTGTTGCAATATGCTTGGGACAACAGTAAATTTTCAGGCAGACAAATTTTCAAAATTAGTTACAATTTTCAACAACAGATGGCGCTGCAGGCGATTTGAAAGATATAGAAGTAAATGCAGTCTGTGAGTTCGCCACTCTGTAAGTCATCTTTCTGCTGTAAGCGTGTGCTGTTCACAGATTGCAAGTTTTCTGTGAAAAAATGGTTTATTCCTTAGAATAATCGTACTTTAGATTTTTCCAGACTGCAGAGCCATCTGTTGTTGAAAATTGTAACTAATTTTGAAAGTTTATCTGCCGAAAATTTACTGTCGTCCCAAGTATATTGCAACAAACAGTGTATTTCTACACTGCCCGTTTAGTTTTTATTGATTTTTCAAATATACCGGTCATTTTTGAAACACACTGTACATGCAGGAGTAGGTTAGGTGCAGTAGGCCTTTAGGAATATAGGTGTGCAAGGGAGGAGGAGAAAGTAAAAGGTTCTGATGTTAGGTAGTAGCCATGGGAGAGGTGTAGGCCCTTTCTGTGAGATCAGTTGGCACAGGTCACAAGTTTTTTCAAACCTAGTACAACACTGTGTCAGGTAATACAGGATATAGGATCACTTTGTAGGAGTTTCAGTCACGACAATTGAATAATGATAGGGGGAAGTGTGGGGAATGGAATTGATAGAAATACAAGTATAGATCATGACCAGAGGAAGATGGTGAAGGAGGTGCAGCATACCAGAGCCATCTCATGAAGATCCTAAGTCACCATGACTGGCCACAGTTGAACCTCCTATGAGGTGGGTTAACATGGAAATGGAGGTGCTAGTTGGGAAAGACATTAGTTCTGCTTTCAGGGTTGTGCCTGTGGACGCCATTGGTAGGTGGGGTTTCATTAGGGATGGCCTACACCTAAATAAAATGGGGAAGGTCATACTTTATGAGCTGTTAGCTAAATCTGCAAGGGAGTAAACTTCCTGTTACGATGGGGTCAGAACTGTGCCTTTTTTTAGGTTGGTGAGGGTTGGAGACCTATGTTCAAGGGGCTACTGGTTATAGATCCATGATGGGGAAAACTCACAAAAGCTAAAGAAGTAGATTAAGCTGCTGAAACACTACCTGAGGGAGCAGAACTGGGAAGGAGTTAGTGCTGACAATATCACAAAGCCATTAATTAGAGTATTACTGGTGAACTGTAGAAGTTTATTGAACAAAGTAATAAAATTTGGAAACTTAATAGAGATACACAAACTGTAAGTAATTACAGGGATAGAGACTTGATTGGAAGGTTTTTCCAGTTGGTTACAGTGTACGACAGAAATAGAGGAGCAATTGGTGGAGGGGTATTCATACTGGTTAGCACAGACTACTGCAGTTCACTGGTATCTATAGATCATGACCATTAGTTAATTCAGTTAGATTTATGGAGAAGTAGATCATCAGGGCGCTGGTTGGTTAAACTAGAAGAAAAATGAATGAAAAAGATGTGGCTCTTGGGGAGAAACTAAATTCATACTCACATGTTCAGAATTGAGTGTAGAATGGTCTTTATTGGTGGGGATTTAAATTTTCCAAGTTTCAAGTGGGTGGGAAATAAGATTAATAACACAAGAGAACAGAAATTTGCAAATATCCTAATAAGGAAAGGGAGCATAACACAAAGGGACGAAACATATTGGATTTCTTCCTAATAAAGTCCGATGATAACATTTTGTGGTATCAAGTAACTGAAGGAATAAGTGATCATGAAGCAGTTCTGATAGATATTAGAGGTTGAAAGGGAAAACAGGTACAGTTATTAAAAGGCACAGATTTTGAAACTGAAGATATTTTTCAAAGAGTTTCAGAAAATGGAAGTATGAAACAATTACAGTAGAGTACAAGTAGGAAGAGTTCAAGGAAATAAGAAAGGACAAATAAATATTTATTCCAAAATGGAAATTATTGAGAAGTACAGTAGCTAGATACTATAATAGGGAGGTGAGATGGTTAAAGAGATTGGTGAGAAGAGTACGTAACAAAGATAAAGAGACAGCAAGGCAATAGGGAATACTAGAAACAACTAATAATAGCAAACAAGCAGGATAAATGAGAGTTTATGAAAAATATTGGTACAGGGGGACCATGGACAGATGTATCTACAAATTTCCATGGTTATGTTAGAAAACTTATGGGAAGGGGGGATGTTGAGACAATTGTAGATAAGGATGGAGAAGAAGTTACTGAGGATCTGAAAAAGGCAGAGATTTTAAGTAACTGGTTTAGTGAGACCATTGGGGTCAATGATTTAGGAGTGGGAGCATGTAAATCAAACAATGGGCTTATCTACACAATTAGAAAAGAGCAAACTAAAAAAATTAAAATTCATCCTGAGGATTTCAATAAGGAATTAAGAAAGTTGAAAAATGTAAGGGCGCAGGAGTAGATATTATTATGGATGTCTTAAAGATAGCAGGATGCAGTACCAGATTAGCTACGTAGCAGGAATTAGCAAATGCTATGGGCCCTGTGCCTTTTAGGGGTCTAGATGGGCCCTGCTGTGCCTAGGAGTATCGGGAACCTCCCCATCAGGCCAGATGGGCAACTTTTTTTAGCTCTACTACTGCCCAAGACAGCAAATACCAAGGGCCCCTTCTTCACATTTGCTACGGGCCCTATGCTGTTTTAATCCAGCCCTTGGCAAGATGTGATATTGTTCCTTCTCTTAAAACGTTATTTAAATTGAGTCTGAATACCTGCCACTTACCAAAGAACTGGAAAAGTACGATAGATGTACGGGTCCATAAGAAGTGTAACAAACTGGGTCAAAAATTACAGGCCAATCAGTTTGATCAGTGATATATAAGTTAATGGACAGATTGTTATGCAACAATGTCAGAAAAGTCTATGAGTAGTGTAAGTGGTATTCAAGTAGGTAATGTGGTTTTAGGCAAGGATATTCATGTGTATCTCAGTTGGTAGGCTATATGCAAGATATTTCAGATGAAATGGACAAGAGAGGCCAAACTGATAGTATAACACTAGATCTTTGACAAAGGATGCCATAAAATGGTGCTAAATAAGGTAAAATCTATTGAAGTGGACGAAAAAAGTGATTTGCTGGAATTCTTAACCCTTTCGTGACCAGTGGGAACTATAGTTCCCACTTCTTTGTTTTCGGCTTAAGTTCACTGGTAATCATTGTTCCCACGTCTAACTTGTGCTCCCATCTCTATTATGGTGTGGTAACTACGTGTAGTTTATCAACTGGCTCGCAGAAGCTGTCGTATGTCTACATTCTTAGTCAATAAATGCAGTGGCGCGGTTTCTGAGTGTAAGAGACCCAATAATTTGACCATAACAGCTATATTTGTATTCTGGGCTTTTCTGTTGTGTGTGAAGTGACTTGTTTTATATTTGTCCACTTTCATATTTACTAAGGAGACAGTATATGACAGTATTTAACAAATTTCACTGAAAACCACAGAAATATTGCAAGGAAAGTTAGTGGGAACTATTTATCCCACTGAACTGTGTGGTATGTGCAAACTGTGTAGCTGGAAAATTGGTATTTTTTTTATTGTGCGTTTCCCATTGTTTAGAATGCCTGGGCTCAGGCCAGAAGAGATTCTTAGAATTTTGCACTCCCTACCAGAAGATGCAGAAGATTCAGATTTCAATGCTGACTCAGATTCTGAAGAAGATTCAGCGAATACTTCACAAATTTTGAACGATTTTAGTGGTAACATTATTGTGCAATGTGATGATAATGGTTTTGATTTGATAGAAGCTAGCGAAACTGGAAACATGTCAAAACAGAATATGTCGCTTATGTAGCACAAAGGACAAAGAAAAGAGAACAAAAGTAATGTGTAGCAGCTGTGGTGTACCTTTGTGTATAGCACCATGCTTTTCTATATTCCATAGTACATTACCATAGTGAACTCAAATGACAACACAAATTAATAGATGTTTAAATGTAACATTTCTGATGTTTTTTGCACTTAAAAATAATTTTTTTTTTTTTTCAAATTCCCGAGTTTAGTTAGTCCAGAGTTCAGTGGGAACAATAGTTCCCACTAATTTTTTTGTAATTATAGACTAATTATTCACATTCAAGATTGAAACTATAATTTTAAGTGTGGTTCCTTAGCGCAATAAAGTGCTCAAAAGAATTCCACAACTTCTGTAAATAATTTGGTCACGAAAGGGTTAAAAGACAGAAAGCAAAAAGTTGGGGTAGGAAATATACTATCAAAAGAAGTTGAAATGAAAATGGGAGTGCCACCAGGTAGTGTATTGTGACCATTGCTGTTTATCTTTCTAGTGAATGGTTGTGTTGATGGATTAGGGTGTTTGCAGTTGACATAACACTATATAAAAGGATCAAAATGCTAGAAGACTGAACAGCTGCAGGGAGATCTGGACAAGATATCTAGCTGGGTAGGTCTACATGGGATGAAGATAAATGCAAAGAAGAGACAGCTTATTAGGTACACAGCTAAAAAATTAACGATTAATAATGGTTATAAGATGGGGAAATAATTGCTTGTTGAGGACTTGAAATATAAATACCGTGGCATAAAATTTGATAAACTCAGACTGGGCAGGATACATAGGAGAGGTAGTAGGAAAAAATTTCAAAATCAATCACTTGTTGGAGAGAGGGATGGATGTACAGGAGAAGTAAGGAATTGGGTTACAAAACATAGGTCAGACCATTGCATGAATTTGGTAGTGTAGAATAAGGACCTACAATTTGGGTATCAAATACGGGAGTTGGAGGGAGTACAAAGAAGGGCTGCTAGATTTGTCTCTGGAAGTTAACGCAGAGCACAATCAGTAACCGATATGATAACGGAGATGAAATGGGATTCATTGGAAGACAGGAGCAAGGTGAAGAGAGTAATGGGAGTGTACAAGGCATATATTGATGATGAGGCATGGAAAGATATTCATGTAAGAATTAGGAGAGGTGCCTGGAAGGGAAAACATGACTCTGACCACATGGCACTCTATTTCAGGGACAAGATCTTTCGTAGGTAAGGGGGTGAGGGAAGTTAACAAGATAAATGATGAATAAATTTCCAAAAAATGAAGGAATTTAAAGTTTAAATTTATAGAGGGCAAAATAAGGTGCATCCAAGCAAGGGGAAGAGTGGGTGTGTACGGAAATTTCCACTGGAGCTTGCACTCACTCACAATTAAATTATTATAATTTATTTTCACAACATATCTGATGCTCAGAATCGTCTCAAGTGAGGGATGTCAGTTAATTTTGATGGTACAAGTAAGTTGTGTCTTTATATGTTGGTATTATTTCATAAAACATCATGTTACTGGTTAATGATGAGATTTTCTGCATTTGATTCATTGAATATATACAATGAATCATATATGTAAAGACTATTTTTTTTTTTATTGAACCAATGTTAAATTGTGAACCTTATTTCAAATGTGATTGTAAAAGTGCAATGTATCCCATTGTCATAACAATTGTTTTACTGGGGGTTAGTACAAGCATTGTCATTAGCTCTGACCGTTACTGAAAAAGCACATGAATGTTAATACTGAAATCTGATATTAAAGATGCATGGTTTCTCTAAAATCAGCTGCCAAGCTATTAAATTGATCCTGAAATAGCTAACAGGTTGTAGGTTGAACAAAATAAAAAGTTGCTTCGAATGAAAACAATATATTCTGAAAATGTTTCTTAACGATAAACTGATATCAGTAGCCATCAGACATATGCAACCTCTGACGTACACAGAAGGTCGCTCACTCAATACCAAACTCCGAAAATCGTCCACAACTTCCCCCACAAGTTAGTGGAAGTATAAGAACAAAGTCTTCCAGCTCATGAAAAATTTAACTAAGTTTACTACTGACTGACGAATGTTAAAGCAGACGCCACTTCTTGATGTTGTTGTCGTTGTTGTTGTTGTTGTTATTTGGATTTTAGGGCGCGTCGACGACGGGGTCATTAGCGCCCTAACAAATACCAGGCGTGACAACGTGGCAAAATTGCCGTCTGTGTGGCCGACTGTAAAGGGGTCGGCCACAGAGACAGCACAATAAAATACTAGCATACTAACTAAAATACCGTCTGCGTGGCTCAACTTCCAGCCACTGCCTCTGCCAAACTTCAAAAACAAATCTCTTCGCCGCCGAGGCAAGGTCTGACTTTGGGACCGGAGCAAAGTCGATTCGGACCTTGTCACAGGCTAACTTGGCAGCTTCATCAGCTGCCTCGTTCCCTCTGATTCCCACATGGCCAGGTACCCAGCAGAATAATACCTCCTTTCCACGAGATTGGAGGGCGTCCTGGACTAGACGATCTGCTGGATACATATTTCCTGTGGCCTGAATACAGCTGAGGGAATCACAGCATATGATGAAACACTTATTGTGATTTACTTTCATATGCTGGAGCGACTTTAAAACGGCGTAGCACTCGGCAGTAAAAACGCTGCACCTGCCGTCAAGTTTATATGTGTAAGTCACTCGAGGGAACACTACGGAGCAGCCAACTCCGTTAGCCTGCTTAGACCCATCCGTATACACCGGGGTAGTGGTGTGATACTGATTTAAAATGTCTCTAAAAATATTATTAAAAATACTGTCAGCAGTACACAGTTTATTATACCGAGACAGGTCTAAAATTGTTCTGGGCCTCTTTAAAAGCCAGGGAGGAGATTTACTCAAACCCTGGTGATAAAAAGAGGGAAGCTCGAATCCGTATTGTTCTAAAATAGCCTTTGTACGGTAGCTGAACAGTTTGGTTGCTCTATGCCGGTTGTTATAGAGCCGCTCATAGTTGGGATGTAGAACTATGTTGTACACGGGACTGTCAGGTGTTATGGCAACGTGCAGGTAGTGTCGCACCATGAGGAGTCGCTGGCGGATGGTAAGCGGCGGCTCGCCGGAGTCAGCATAAATGCTGACAATAGGGCTGGTGCGATATGCACCTGTGGCGAGCCGAATTCCAGCATGGTGGACACTATCCAATATACGCAGATAGCTGTCCCGTCCCAAACCATAGACGATACAGCTGTATTCCAACCATGACCGTACAAAGGCTCTGTAAAATTGTAGCAGGCAGGAGCGGTCAGCGCCCCATGACCTGCCACAGAGACATTTTAAAAGATTAAGAGCTTTTAAGGCCCTGGCTCTCACATCTATTAGATGCGCAAGCCAGTTGAGCCTTGTGTCAAAAATAAGGCCCAGGAATCGAACAGTATCACTAAAACTTAAAACGGTGTTCCTCAGGGTAAGGTGAGGCTCTGGTAAAAGGCTTCTGCTGTGAGTAAAAAGTACACACCGGGATTTCTCAGCGGAGAAACGAAAACCGGTGTGCACTGACCATTCGTCCAGCCTGTTCAACGTGAGCTGCAACTGCCGCTCAGCGCTTCTCAGGCTGGACGATGCAATAAAAATTGAAAAGTCATCCACATATAAGGAGTACCGTAGGGGACTCCTTATAATGGCTGCAATGCTATTAATAGCAATGGCAAAAAGTGTAACGTTTAAAACTGACCCCCGAGGGACAACGTTTTCCTGAATAAAAAGGTCAGACAATTCACTACCGACTCGGTACCGGAAGCAACGACCCGATAAAAATGACTTTAAAAAACGGGGTAGGTTACCTCTAAAACCCCATTCGTGTAACTGTTTTAAAATAACATGTAGCCAGGTAGTATCGTAGGCCTTTCCAAGATCGAAAAAAAAAAACACCCACAAGGTGTTGGCTGCGGATAAATGCATCCTGTATTGCCGCCTCCAGGAGGATCAGGTTATCCAAGGTGGAACGTGACTTCCTGAATCCACACTGAAAGCGGCTCAGTAGATTACGGGACTCAAGACACCAGACGAGGCGGCAATTCACCATCCTCTCCAGTGTCTTCCCCACGCAGTTAGTCAAGGCAATACTACGATAACTACCTGGCAACAATTTGTCTTTTGCAGGTTTTAAAATAGGGATGAGCGTTGCTTCTTTCCACGAGTTGGGGAAGTGTCCTCCGGTCCAAATATCATTAAAAATATCCAGAAGGTACTCTTTAGTATCTTTACTAAGATGCCTCAGCATCTGGTACTTGATCAGATCCGGCCCTGGAGCTGTGCCATTTGCGCTGTTTAACGCTGACTCCAGCTCCCAAGATGTAAATGGGCAGTTGTAGGCCTTTGTATTCGACGAATCTAAGCACAGCACGCGCCTCTCGGCAGCAACTCTTTGTCGCTGGAACCGAGGGTCAAAGTTGGCGGACGAAGTGATGGCGGCGAAGTTCTCCGCCATCAGCTGCGCTATGCTTCGTTTATCGGTAATTACACGTCCATGATCCAGTAATCCAGATACTGGTGGGCGGGAGTACCTTCCAGATATACGGCGGATGGACTCCCATACTTTTGACGAAGGTGTGGAACGATTAATAGTGCTCACAAAGTTCTGCCATGACCTTTTCTTGCTGTCTTTAACAACTCGACGAGCCTTGTTGTCTTTAACAACTCGACGCGCCTTAGCTCTGGCAATACGAAAAGCTGCTAGGTTCTCAGTCGTTGGGCACAACCTAAAACGACGTAGTGCCCGTCTATGACCCTGGATGGTGGAACGACAATCGTCGTTCCACCAGGGGACGGGCGTCCTTCACAGCGTTCCGGAGCTTTTCGGCATGGAGACGTCAGCTACAAGGTGAATCACTTCTGTCAAGTGATTCACCTTCTCCTGTATACTGTCACAGGGTTGCAGTAGTACAGAATGGCAGAAGAGCTGCCAATCTGCACCACCGACGTTCCATTTACGCCGGTTATTACCTCCTCCATGCTCCAACTCAACGTGCATCCAAATAGGGAAGTGGTCACTTCCATGTAGGTCGTGATCGACCTAACATAGCACGGAGTCCGCAATTGAGGGAGAGCACAAAGAAAGGTCGATGGCAGAAGACGTATCGGAAGCAGTGGTAAAATGAGTCATTTGCCCTGTATTGAGGATACAAATTTCCTCTTGCTCTATCAATCTTCTAACTACTCGGCCCCGGGGGCAATCGGTGGTGGAACCCCACAACGCACTTTGGGCATTGAAATCTCCCAAAAGGAGAAAGGGCCGAGTGAGTTGTCGTATAACACCAACCAGGTTGTCGTAGTCGATGGACAAACTGGGTGGCAGATAGACAGAGCATACGGTCAGTTGGATTGGACCGTGTATTTTCACCGCTACTGCTTGTAATGGGGAGGTGAGAGCAACGGGTTCGGAATGGACGGTGTTTAAGACAAACACCGCCACTCCACCTTTCGCTCAATCACCCTCGGTATCGTCTTTCCTGTACAGGTCATAGCCTCTTAGCACAGGTTGGTGTGTCGGTCTAAAGTGTGTCTCTTGCAGACACAAACACAAGGGTTTAGACCGCGCTAAGAGTTCTACTTCCTCTTTGTGAGCCTGAAAACCATTCAGGTTCCACTGCAGTATGGGAGCCATCTCACCTATTCAGCCCCACCCGCCCCGGGTAGGGTGGGTCAGAGTCTGGTGTCTGCTGAGGAATGGGACCAGGATCGTCCACCAGCATTACGTTGTCTTCAGGGTCCGAAGACAATTCTCATTGTAAGGCCTCGGAGTCATGTGAACTTTTCTTCCGCCGAGGCCTTCTCCCCTTCTTCTCCCTGCCAGTTGGTGATCTGGGAGGGGAAGCGGAAGGGGAATTAACGAACATACGTACTGGGGTACGTGTGTTTAAACTTCGGACCCCGAACCTTCTGCACAGTTTGCCATCCGCTACTAGCTGATGGCGTTGTTACAGCTTCATCTTTTGCTAGTATTGTAGCCAACGATACCACGTCTGTAGCTACTGTAGCAGATGGCTGTGCCTCTGCTGGTGGGACTGCTGGACCTGCTGGTCGAGGTTGCAGACGCGTTGCTAGGATGTCTGTGTGGCAACACTTTCCTTCCTGACAGAGTTGACAAGGTTTTGGCGAACTGGTCGCGAAGACGGGCGGCGCAAGGGCCTTAAACCTCTTCTTCGCTTCGCCATAAGGTAGTCGTTCCTTGGTCTTTAACTCCTGTATCTTCTTTTCATCGAGATATAACTGACACTCCCTGCTCCAGGCTGGATGTGACCCGGAGCAGTTGACACACACCTGTGGAGGGTACAACTACTACCTGGCTCGTGTGCAGCCTTTCCACATTTCCCACAGGTGGGGTTGCCCTTACACGTCATTGTCGTATGCCCGAACCGTTGGCACTTAAAACAGCGCATAGGGTCCGGGACATACTGACGGATATTTAGATTTAAATAGCCGGCCTTGATGGCTTTGGGCAACGTTGGAGTGTCGAACGTCAGAACGAAGGTGGCAGTCATCTCAAGATTGCCATTAACCCTTCGTTTGATCTGCCTTACCTCGACCACATGATCTGTTGACCACTCCTTAAGGAGTTCCTCGGGCTCAATATCGATAAGGTCGCGGCATGTGACCACGCCTTTACTGGAATTAAGAGTTTTGTGGAGTTCACACTTTACTGCGAACTCCCCGAGATTCTCAGACTTAAGGAGAAGGACAGCCTGCTTGTTGGTTGTTGTTTCCAACAGCAGAGTCCCGTTCCTCAGCTTCTTGACTGATTTAAGGGTCCCGGCAAGACCCTCCAACCCTTTTTGTATGTAAAAGGGGGACACCTGCTCGAAGGATCCCTCCTTCCTTGACATTATTATGAAGGCATTGTCTATTACAACGTCCTTCCTGTAACTGCATCCATTTTCTGGGGGAGAATTTCAACCCTCACCCAATTGTTAGAACTGGGTGTATTTTTATTAGCCTGCGACACACCCGGACCACAGGGGTTTTTGTTTTGTTTGTGAGAAGGAATTTTTGGTCCCACGAGCAAAACAATTTATATAGAAGTGCTGATACAACAGGGGTGCGCAGGTGCCCCTGAGGTTGCACGTTAACGAGTGATCTGCCTCTCACCCATGCACCTCCTCAGCACGTGGCTGACCTTGAGGTTGAGGTTTTTTTTATAGAGGTTTGTACCTTCCTCGCGATCCGGGCGATGAAGCCAAGATCCCCGTTCTCCTAGGCACACAACGTTCCACCGCCACGCCCTACGGTGGTCGTTGAAGCATGATAGGAGTTTACGGTGTGGGAAACTTGCGGCACTCACAAGTTTCCAGCTCGGGCACCGCGGGTTCACCAAACTTGTACCTGGCACTTGCGTACCAGGCCCCTGCGGGGCACTTCTTGATGAAAATTTTATGAGTCCCCACTCCTATCCACTCTGCCACATTCTATAACCCAAATGGTGATAATTTGTATAAGTACTTATGGAGGAACGACTGACACGTCAGACCATGGCTAAAGGCTGATGTTAACTGGCAATTTACTAAAGATGGCTGTCCCCTTTTATAGTTCTCTGGCTGAGAATGTTCTGGATTATCGGTGTTCCCCAACAGGAAAATACTATTCTTCAGTGAATTAAAAAAATCCCAGTACCTCATGGCGCATTATTTTTAATCGGATTTTTTGGAAACTTTTATGTCTGATTTATTTAGTCTTTTAAGTTATGGCAAATTTTCTTGTAATTGTTCTTGTTTAACATTTATTAATTCCCAGAATTCACATGAGGCAAGGTCATAAAATTTCAATACTAAAATTCCGTTTTTATCCCTTTATATCTCAAATTACTGTCAAACTGTTGTGTTATTATCACTAAATGAATTTTTCACATCACCTGAATATATTTTCAGATTTTTAGTTATTTTTTTAATGAAATTCCAAATACATACTTAGAATTTACTTTTTTTTAATGAAATTCGAAATACATACTTAGAACTTAATCATCTACTCCAACTTTAGTCAGAATGTGTATACTTAAGCAGACAACATACTATGATAGTTAAATTCCAGTTATCTCTTAAAATGAATTATATTTAATTGTTTAAGTTATTTTTAATTGTTGTACTAACAGGCACATGGCAAAATAAACCTTAAAGTTGACATTTTTATCTTAGTAAAATTTTCAGACTATACAAACCGTAGATCAACATGTTTCTTTTAATGAGCACTATTTGTGAAAATGAAAGGAACAAAATTCATTACACTTTTGAAATTTTAACTATTAAACTTTTATCTTATATCTTTAAACAAGTAATTCTTGTATATATATATATATATATATTGGATCTCGGGAATGGCGCTAAACGGTTTGGATGAAATTTCATATTTAGATAACGTTTTGATTTTTAAGACTATCTAAATAGTGTTAGTCCATGAAAAAAAAAAACAATTTTATAAAATACAAACAATTTTTGCTTTTGTATCTCGAAAACGGCTCTAACGCCATCTCGTAGATGATTCAGGTACCAGGTAGCTAACTAATGATTTTCTCTTTGGTTTCAAAGAACTTATATATTTTAAACGAATATTTCTTGTATGCTAGCTGACTCGAGGGAATACTAGCGCTGAATGTTTAATTGTAAAACAGTACCTGGGTGACCGATCTACGCTCGGTATCTTTCGATTTCTGTTCAATATCCAAGATTTCGAGTAAAGTTTTGATTAAAGTAAAAGGCTTGAAGGCTTCCTAGGCGTTTTGAGGTGTACAGTTCACCAAAGAGAAGCTTAACTAACATCAGTAGGCGTACTGGTAACTGAAACTTCTACGTAATGAGGTTAGAGCCGTTTTCGAGAAAACAAATACAAATGTGCTCCTTTCTTTTTTTTAAAAAAAAATCGTGTTAAAAACTTGAAAAGCAAAACGTTATCTACATGTGAAATTTCATCCAAATCGCTAGATCCATTTGCGAGACCGCCTCACATATTACTTTTAAAAAAATGCTATTATTATGTAAAATAGAAATCTTAATGCCAGTTTGATAGGCCCTATTAATTAATGGTGCGAGATTTGTGGTATTTCAGAGGATTCTACGATAACCCTTGATGATGGATTCTTATGTAACTCGACGAGAAAAATTGAAAGTAAAAAATATTTTTTTATATATTATATCTCGCTTAGTTCTCGAGATATCGTATCTCAAAATTTACGCGGTTGGTTGAAATGCGACCTGAACCAGAAGACATATTTCGCCATAGCCAAGTTTGATGGTGAATTCGTATGAAACTCGTCGAGACAAATCGAAAAAAAGGAATTTTTCTGATATCTCGCTTAGTTCTCGGGATATTATATCTCAAAAGTGAAGAGGTTAGGATTAGCTCCAGCCTGGACCAGAAAAAAAATCCACCAAAATGACCATGTCTATATGGTGGAAATGTAATTTCAATGTTTTATTTTGTACCTAGTGGTTGTTGTTAGGTTGAAATACAGCCTGGACCAGAATAAATGTCGCCAAAAGCACAAGGAACTATACCTATAAATGATTTTTGACATGCTATATCTCGAAAACCAAGAACATTTATTCTTTATTTTCGATATGTTTCATCGAGTTCTATAAGAATTCATCATCGGGTTGTGACTTTAATAGAACATCATCTGTGCTAAATTTATTCACTCTGATAAAACTATGCTCATACATGGCAGTAATCTCACATCTTCTGATCAGCATTTCAAAATGCTAATAAAACAATTCCCATAAGAAGTAACCTTCGTTATAAACATTAATAAAGCACAAGGTCAGACGATTCAAAAGGCAAGATTCTATTTATCAGAACCCTTTTTTTCCGTACGTGCACTCGCACGTGGCTTTTTACTTTATTATCAAACTCTACTCGAAATCTTGTACATTGAACAGAAATCGAAAGATGTTTTATAATTAAGGAGGTAGTATTTAATGACTAACTAACAACCACTTTTTACGGTCAAAAAGTAAACGATGATTACTTTATAAAGAAGTTTCTGATAAAACCATTGATAAATTTTTAATTATCTTCCTTTTTAAATGTTTTACAATTAAACTTGCAGTGTTAATATTTCCACGGGTCAGCCAGTATACAAGAACCATGGAGGAAGGAATATTCCTTCCTCCATGACAAGAACTGTTCGTTTAATTATTCTTTGAAATCAAAGAAATCAATTAGTAGGCTTTCTGGTACCTGAATTGTCTACGAGATCGCGCTAGTGCCGTTTTCGATATACGGAGTGACAAAATTGTTCGTATTTTGTAAACTCGCTTTTTTGTAGGGAAGACAACTATTTAGGTAATCTTAAAAGTCAAAACGTTATCTAAATACCAAATTTCATCCAAATCATCACAGCCGTTTCCGAGATCCGAAATATATATATATATATACAAGAATTGCTCGTTTAAAGATATAAGATTTCAAAAGAAGATATTTAAAAAGTGGTTTTATTTGACAAAAACTTCTTTGAAAATAATATTAGCAGTTATAATGTAATCATTTCAAGAAAACCTAATAGAAAATCGTCTGAACCAAGTTACTCTAACTACGCCCAGTGAAGACTCAATTGAATAAAATCCTGACGATTATTCACGATATTTATTTAACCGACTGCAGTTCTTAAGTAAGTAGGAAGGAAATATATTGAATGTATAACAAATATGGAGCGGTCTGGAAGCTCAAATGTAATTAGTGGGGCGAAAAGGTGGTTACTGCACTAGCTCTTAAAAAATTCTGGCTACGATCCCGGGTTCAAATTCCGGTGGTAGCAAGAATTTTTAAATTTTTAAGATATGTATTTAGCCATATGAACTATAGTGGGGTGTTCTGTGTTTGGGATTCTACGTTAAATAGTAGGTCCCAGAGAAAAGTAACTGGCTATCCTACCTCTGATAGAATTGCTTAATATGCTTCCTTCTATCCAATTTAATACTATTATATGAGCAACTCTTCAATAGATAAAATGGAACCCAGGAGAAATTGTTGAAATTTGGTTTAATTGCTCCGTCAACATGTCCTCTTCACATTTTGCGCTCTTGCTTCGCGGAAAAGTTGCTAGAAAAATTAAAAATGCCAAAATATGAGGCTGAGCAACTGCGACATGCTATCAGCATTGAAAAAATAACACAAAAATTATTGGTACAGGGATCATATCAACCAAAACAGTTTCGTTTCGTTATAGATTTCGTGGTTAGGTTGAAATATAGCCTGGACCAAGAGAATTTTTTTTTTTTAAATGATTAACGTCTCTTAACAGCTAGGTCTTTAGAGATGGTAAAGGATGGGAGGCAAGGAATGGGAAGGAATTTGGCCATGGTCTTTTTGAAGGAAGCATCCCGGCATTTGCCTGGAGTGATTTGGGAAACCATCGAAAACCCAAATCTGGATGCCCGGACGGGGATTCAAAGTGGCGTCCTCCTGAATGCGAGGCGAGAATGCCAAGAGAAAAATTTTACGTTATTTTGCATTCTGCGGCATCCATCGGAAATGGTGTACTTGTTTACATTGAAAGCAATCTCTGTCTGCTCATTTCCATATAAGATGGCGGGCATCACTGTATTACAATTCGGATAAAAAATGTCTATTTGTCAGTTAAATGCGGCTTTTTCCAATGGAGAAAAGCTGAAACGACAAGAAAACATTACAATAAAAGATTAAATCAACATCTTAAGAGACTATCACTGATTTTTCAGAGCTGATTGCATCCAACGGCTGTGCGTCGCTGTCATATTTTGGCATTTTAATTAAATTCCTGGCAAGTTTTCCACAAAAGCAAGAGCGCAAAACGTAAAGAGGATATAATGACTTAGAAATTAAACCAAATTTCAGCAGATTACTACCAATTTCATGTCAGTTCCGAAGGTGGTGCAGTCCCGATAAAATTAATTTCTCACAAACATCTCTAAGGATTTTGATGAAATCTTGCATACTGAACAGAAATTGAAAGATGCCGAGCGAAGATCGGTCACACAGGTACTGTTTCTTTATGTTAATGGTTATAATTCGAGTTGAAAAGTGCTTTATTATTACAAAAATGCTAATAAAAGTTGTTTACTTTATAGTTGGTATGAGATAGACTGCTTTCTAAATGATTTTGGTGAGATATGACACAATATCACAAATTTTCAATTTATTTCAAGCTGTTGCCAAGGACAGGTTGCAACTGGGCCATGGGACCAATATCGAAGCTATAAAGGTGCTGTACACTGAATCACTGGGATCAAGTTATTTTCTGTGCTGTGCAAGGTCAACTACCAGAAAGTTAGTAACCAATGATTATAACAGATTAAAGCTGAATAAAGGGTGGAATTCATTAATAAAATCATATACCAAGTGACAAAAGTTGCTGCACCACCTAGCAACAAAGTTACCTGCCCTCACCCATAAACATAACACTGATCAGATGAACTCTAAGGACTGGATAGTTCTGTCTCATACATAACTGAAATACAATTCTACCTGTAGCATAGCCGATAACTGCAGTTACAAAATGGATTTCATGAACGAAGCCTTCCCCAGCATGTTGCTGAAATTTAATCTTCACGGGTTTTCTGCCGGATAGTGTTGTAGAAGGACAAGCTTCCGGCAGCAAGCTCTGCCGCCATCTTCAGATCTGGTGTCACAGTGGTAACACCAGACCTGAAGATGGTGGCTGAGCTAGCCGCCAAAAACTTGTCCTTCCACAACATAGTCTGGCGGAGAATCCGTGAAGATTACATTTCAAATGGATTTTTTTAAAACACTTTTACAATTTGAACACTACATTTTAATGTGTTATAGAGGCCTAAAAAAAGATATAACTAAAAAAATTAATAACTCGTTTCTCAATTATAAATACCGTAATTCTATACCTGTAGTTTATAGCAATTGTGTTGAAATGTTAAGACAGGAAGGATGTAATGAAAGGAACAAATACATTATGCTTGCAAAGCCATAAAAAATCAACAAAACGGATTATATTTTATCCAATAAATAAATACAATACAATATTTATGAGTAATTTCCAATCAGTCATGTTCCAAATAATGGAAAAAGCTGGCTCAGCTAAGTCATGTCTTTCATTCTTGATATTATTTCTATCTGGTTTAACATTCACTGTGTGAGACTTACAGCACTATTTTCAAGTTTCAGATATACAGATTTTTTTTTTAATGAATACGTACGTACCTCTGAATCCAAAACTAGATATTCAAATTATTATGTCACTCAGTATTCAGACAGCATTAGCATCCAATATTTAAACAATAATGAAGCAAATGAATCCTACTTGATTAAATGTAAAATGATTTATGTTTTTGGATTAGGTTAAATGATTTATGATAAGTAGATTAATTCTTCAAAAATGGTTCCAACAAAATATGACAATAGTGCCTGGAAAACAGGAAAAAAATTGAAACTACTATAGAAAACAACAGGTAGTGCAATCATAATTAACACCCATTAATCCATTTAGAATGGATCTCTGTCTCCAATAACAATTGGTAAATTGTAAAAAGGATAAAAAAAGAATTGAAGTATCTATAAGGGTATCTCAAAGTTAACATCCAGTTTCTCAGATCTTGCAAGACTGACAATACTGGATAGCTTTACAACTAGCCTTGCTGCTTCATCTAAATTATCGCATGCCAGTATCTTGAGCCCAGATGATGCAATCAAAACTTTCGCATCATCCACATTAGTGCCCTGGAAAGGAAAAAGTAGGTATTATTCTTTAACACAAAAAAGGAAAACAATTCAAATACAAGGAATTTTTTTTAAAGCAAAGGCTGATCTGAACTACAAAATAGATTTGAGTAATTTATTTGGTATAATGTTCATCCTACAACCTTTATCTACCTTCCCACAGTCTCTCTAATGATGGTATTCAAACATTTATCATTCTGTGAGATCACTTTTTTTTATACACCATCAGCATAAAAGTCACCTGCCTGCAGGAAAACCATTTCTATACTTCTGTTTCCACTTTGTCTTCTTTGGAACCCACTGAGAACACAATTTCCTCTAAGCCAAGTTTTCTTACATAATTTTGTAGAGGATACACACTGAAACTTTTGGAAAATGCATCAAATTCTGTTGTCTACCACACACAAAAGATTGTCATTGATTAGAGACGGCTGGCTCATGCATGGTTCATTAAGCACATGAGTTTCTCAGTAATCTCACCCACTTACAAACTTTACCATCACTAATTGCACTTGAGCTGTACACTCTACAGACTTGGCGATGAATTTTGATTGTTGTCACACACTGTGCTGTAACAATCTCATAAATAACCTTGTTTCATGGTGGTTCTTCAATCTTAAACATTTCCATCACTCACCATGAATTACACACTATACCCACAGAGCTTCAACTGCATCTATCTGTACATAAGGAATGCATGAAACCAGTGAACATGCATAAAAATTCATGTTTATGATACTTAAAAAGTTATCATTAACCAGCCCTTATTTAAAAAATAAGCATCATACTTCCAATCTTATAACATTATACATTTCTGTATGTAAAACGAAAGACAAAAGGATTTTTAAAGTTTGCAGTGTGAATACTGCAGTAAATCTCATAACATAATGTAAGCCTGTAATCTATTACGGGTGGTTCATAGATGGATAACAATCTTCTTCGAGAAAACTGATTCAATGATAATTCTATCTGTAAACATAATTATAGTGTTGGTTTATAGTAGTGGTTTTTGCAGTCTATCCACCACAATGTGATCCATCTCACCGATGCAACTTGTTGCGAACTGTAAATAAGGCTCATTGCAAACTTTATAAATCATTAACCTGGGCGAAAGACCATTTATACCTACACCAGCTTACAGGTGTTTATGAAATCCTCCGCAGCTGTGGCAGTTTTTACATTAGTGATGTCAGTCACACTGTGAGAGAGACTGAAAGAACATATCCACAACTATAAACACAACATTAACAACATATCCACAGTGGTTCACCATTCCTTCAACACCAGGCACAAAATAGAATTTAAAGACACAAGGCTGCTATGGAAAGAAGAACAGCTGTGACCTCTGAGTAAAAAATGAAGCAGAAATTTTAAAGAATACAAACAACTTCAATGATGACAGTAGCCTATTACTCTGCAAAGCTTGTTGCCAGGAAAACATAAATAGTACCTCTGATGAAGACTGCAGAATAGGCTTGTATCCATTAGGAAAAAATTGGATGCATAGCAGTTTTTAATGATTAATAATGCTAAGGAGATAACAAAACACAAAATTATTTATTATAAAAGATAAAGATTGTTGTTATTTTTAGAAAATAAATTCGACAAAATCAGGCATTCAGTCACGTAACCGTGAACGTCAATGAGAAAGCATAACGTCTAGCCACCCAAAACACCAAAGTTGTTGTTGACATTTACGTGGAACAGAACAGGTTACTTGGTAAATTATTCATTTGTAGTAACTTTTGCCACATTAATACACTTGTTCTGTTATATGCTGAAAGACAAGTGTAATTTGCTAACTAACCAGGATTTAGCATTTTGCCCAAAACTGACACCGTAACACTTGGCAGATTTTTCAAGTCTAACATCGACTTTTGCTCATTGGAATTCCACAATGTTACAACTTCAATGCAAGTATACATAAGTGTCAAATATACATTATAAGCTTAAACGGAATTATTTCAGTTTCGTAAACAGTAACCTATTGCTTAGACATATTGCCTGTAATTAATTGAAACTGGTTTTGAGATTAAATTTACGAAGTATAAGCAAGCGATAAATAGTTAAACTGAATTTCAGGTCCTCAAGAGCTTCATATGGAAATGACTAATTTTTTTAACATATTGCTTGGTTCGCGAGATATCTTGATCAAAAGGTGATGTGGTACTATATTTGGCGTGAATAATGTCATCGGATATGGTTGTTTGGTACTATTAATTCTGTGCCATACGTAACTTTTCTGTTGCATCACATCTAAGGTGTGTTTCTTTTTGCTTCATATACATCTTTTCCAGAAAAGCATATCCTTAAAAACAGGTGGGACATATTTTAAAGCTATGGCACTGTTAATTTCCAGTCTGCTCTAAATTTCATCAGCCTAATATCACCACCTTACATTTAAGATATCTCGAGAACCAAGAGAGATATTAGCAGTTACATCAGAGAAAGACTGCCAAATTGTAAGCTCAATTACTTATTAGAATTCAGGTATAGTGTTGAATGAGGAAGACTCACCCTCCCCCCCCCCCCTTTTTTTGAAAGCTACATGTAAAAGACCCGTAAAAGATTAAAATTTTTCCATAGGTTTAAGAAATAGGTTAAATACAACTTTTTCAACATTTTTCTAGTTACAGCAGTAGTTCCTATTGGGCATATTTGATCAAATATTTTCTTATATGAGTAAAGTTAACTTACCAGATGAGCTACAACATTTTGTCAGGGGCGTAAATGAATAATAAATAAATTATTAATTCAACTGAAATATGGCATAAGGCATTGGCTGATGCGGGCTTGCATCACGACGTGGCTTGGGAAACCAGGTCGCTAGAATTGCTGATCGAGGATCGCTGACCTAGCGGGGCGACGCACGCAAGCAACGCTGCAGGAGAATGAGGGCAGCGAGGTTCCTTAATAGCTAATCGCCAGTTGCTAGTGACTTGAACTTGGGATTCGAGACTGACACATACGCCTCGGGCACGGCCACCGACCCCGCGCTACGCCGCTATCTTGCCATACTTCCGTTAGTCAGAAACAGCAATAGTTCCCGTCGCGGTGTGGACCGTACCTTCCGGGCGTAACTTACTTTTAACTTCTACGAATAAACGCACAGTACATCACAGTATGTCTTATTCTTGTAGTAGCGCTAGGACCCTCTCTGTCGTCTAGGCGGCGGTGTCAGCCCTGATTATTCCAGAGAGCGGCCTGGCAAGTAAGTCCACTCTCATCACTCGCCTTCCTGACCACTAACGGGACCTGCGCGTACACTGCAGAAACGGCCTGTACAGATTGGTGTCAGCGTGGCTTCGAACCCGGGACTCTACGCGATTCGTACAAAGAAGTGGAACATATGATTCGACGTGCGGATTCGAGACGGGACAACTGCTGGAGCCAACGGAGGGTCGACGTCAAGGCATCACGACTCCACGGCTACACGACTTCGGAAAAGGCAGGAGAGCGGCAGCAGTGAGGGCGGGCGTCGAGCAGTGGTCGTGAACGAGCAGCAGGCGGAGTGACAGCAGCGCACGTAGTGGCCAACGGGTGACAGCGGCAAGGCAGTTGCAGTTCCAGTCTTCACATTCCGCTCCAGGCGGGACAACAAAGCGGGTCTCTACGCAGACTGCGAGCGAGGTGTCATGCGGGTAGCGGTCTCCAGGCGTGCGAGCGGCGGCGGCAGTCAAAGCAGTTTGGTGAGTAAATTCCAACTCTATTTATTATGGCAGAGTCTCAGCAAACAGTCCAGGATGTTGTCACAGATTTGGCCAAGAAAGTAGCCAGTTTAGAAGCAGAAAAATGTAATAGTAGTAATGCTACGGACGCAAACAGGAATGGAAAAAGCAATGGTTATAATGTTAAAGTCGGTAATGGGAGTAGTAAATTGCAGTTCCTAAGTTCATTCTTGGGACAGGATGTGGTGTTTGGTGGTAGTCCTGGGGAAGATGTTCAAGAATTTATCCTAATAATCGAAAATCTTCTAGATTTATTACAGTTGTCACCAGAAGAGAGATTAAGAATTTTTAAAGTGTTGTTTAAAGGGAGATGCGTTTCGTTCAAGAATTTATCCTAATAATCGAAAATCTTCTAGATTTATTACAGTTGTCACCAGAAGAGAGATTAAGAATTTTTAAAGTGTTGTTTAAAGGGAGATGCGTTTCGACAGTTGTTGCACGATGAAGACTTTAAAAATTCTGAAAGTTTTGAAGGGTTGAAATATGAGCTGTTGAAACGATACAAAGACAAGTCCAGTGCACGTTCATACTGGGAAAGATTAAGAAATTTGAAGCGGTTACCAGCTGAATCAATAGGGAATTTCGCGGATCGAATAAAAGCTTTGAGTAGCCATACATATGAGTTAACGGGAGAAACCGTACATGATACAGCTGTCAAGTACCAAATTGATCAGTTAAACTTGGACACCTTGTTAAGCGGCTTGTCAGATGAAATCGCGGAATATGTAACTTTGCAACGACCGCGAACTTTTGCTGATGGGATAGAGATAGCGACATTTTTCGACCAGGTAAAGAGCAGAACTACCAGTGAAGGTAAGTGTAAAATTAAGCATGTTTTTCACAATAAGAGTGATTAAATGTTGGGAATGTGGAAGATTAGGACATGTTCAGAGGGAGTGCTTCCGCAATCCAGCTAACAATTTCAGAGGGAGAGGTTCACATGGGAATAATGGAGGCAGAAGAAATAATTTTAATGGGAATACTTGCTCTAACTGCAATGGGGAACCTATGCAAGTCAGTAATGGGGCTAGAAGAGGTAACAATGGTGCAGTTAGGGGGAATTTTGGAAGACAAAATCAGGGTAACAGAAGGTCAAATAACTTTGAGCACCAGGGAAGTATTAGTAATTCTCAAGGGGGTAGTGAGACTGGGCCAGTAAGAGGTGAGTGTTCGTCAAGTGGGGGTACTAGTGATTTAAACTAGCACTGGGTAGGTGTGGCCCCGATGAACTACCCAAGGTAATTAGCGTTCCTGTGGCTCAGAGGCAGGACATTACGGGGGTAAGTAACACAGATTGGTCCTAATTGCAACAATAAAAGGTAAGTTATGTCGTTTGTTAGTTGACTCCGGAGCTTCAGCGTCGTTGTTGTGTGTTGATATTTGTGGAAAGCAAGGTTTACGCTCCACAAGTTGTAAGATTACAGGTATAGATGTAAATTGTGAAATTCCTGTGTTAGGGGTAAAAAAGGTAGATGTTTGCATAGAGGGAGGAACGTTTGACATGTTGGCATATGTTGTTCCTTCATTGAGTTTAGGATTGGACGGTATTGTCGGAATAGAATTTTTGAGGAAACATGCTGCAATTATCGACTTTGCTAAGCATACGATTAGTCTACGACACCCATCTATGGGACACGTACTAATCCAGCTTCAAAGACCCGGTGAGCACTCAAGTGATTCGATAGGCATATCTGAACCCGCTATTCGAGTGTTAAGGTCAATCGCAAAGGCGGACACTGCGCAAATTGTACCTCCAAATCATCCATGTTCCTGTGGCGAAAAGCTTGGCAGTTGATCAAGAATCAGTAGTATTAGTCGAGCCTCCACAAGATGCAGAATTTTTAGACAGACGAAGAGTATATATTAAAAGAAGTGTGTGTCATTTTAGAATAATAAATGGAGAAAAGTTCGTGCCAGTAGTATCGGACAATTTTAGCAGTTGCAATGTGGAAATTCCGTGAGGGTGTAGTTTAGCCGTTTTGTCAGTACTTGACAGTACAGTTGTCGAGGATAATAGTAATAACGGTATTGATGAATCATGTAATGGTAATGTGAAGCAGATTATGTTGAATAATGTAGATGTTGATGTAGATTTTAGAGGTAAATTAGAACATTTGTCTGGGGAACAACGGGATAAATTGCAGAAGTTACTGGATGAGTATAAAGTTTTGTTCGATACAAAGCAGGGCCTTGCCGGCCACGGATCTGATCGAGCATACAATTGATACAGGGGATGCGAAGCCAATCAGGAAGAAGCCGTATCGAATTCCCATACATCAGAGAGAGATAGTTGATGAGTTTATTAACAAACAACTAGAGGAAGGAGTGATTCGTAAATCTCAATCTGCTTGGGGGGCTCCCGTAATATTAATAAAGAAACGGTCGGAAGATGGGGAGACCAAGTATCGATTCTGTGTGGATTACAGGGGGTTGAATAGTGTCACAACACCAGACGTGTATCCTCTACCGTCCATAGCAGAAACGGTGGATTATTTAGGGGGATGCCAATTCTTTTCAACCTTGGATTTGCGGTCAGGGTATTATCAAGTCCCTGTAGCCGAAAAAGATGTGCACAAAACCGCTTTCATTTTACCGAACGGCCTTTTTGAGTTCCGACGCTGTCCTTTCGGCTACGCAACATGCCTAGTTTGTTTCAGCGTTTAATGGACACCCTGTTACATGGTTTGAAGCCCCATGTAACATTGGTGTATCTGGACGACGTTTTACTGTTTTCTAGAACGTTCGAGGAGCATATCGAACATCTGAGGGAGGTTTTTGAGAGGTTGCGTAAGGCAAACCTGACGCTTTCTCTCAAAAAGTGCCATTTTGTAAAAAATGAGACAGAATATCTTGGCCACGTCGTCTCACGGGAGGGAATAAAACCTCACCCGAGACTACTCGCGGCTGTGAAGGATTTCCCAACTCCGTCCAATGTTAAAGAGCTTCAGTCATTTCTAGGGCTGGCGAACTATTATAGGAAGTTCATTAAAGATTATGCCCATAAGGCGAAACCTCTTACGGAGTTGCTGAGGAAGGGGGCAGAGTTAAAGTGGACACCCGAGTGTGCGCGAGCTATGAAGCGAGCTTAAAGAGCTGTTGACAACACCTCCCGTCCTTGCTTACCCCGACATGAAAAAACCTTTTATTTTGGCTGTAGACGCCTCAGGGGTGGCTTTAGGGGCAGTTCTATCGCAGGTAGTTGATGGCCTGGAAAGACCGGTGTGTTATGCTTCGAGACAATTGAGCCCTGCAGAAAAAAATTATAGTACCACGGATCGAGAACTGGCCGGGGTTATCTGGGGGATCAAATACTTCAGGTGTTATCTCCTAGGTTCGAAATTTGAACTAGTAACAGATCATGCTGCAATTAAGTACCTGTTGACAGTTAAAGATCCGTCGAGCCGATTGACCCGGTGGGGCTATCCTACTCTCGGAATACGAATACACTGTCCGTCATAAGCCAGGAATTAGTCACGGAAACGCTGATAGTCCTAAGTCGCAAAGTGAGGGCGGTGACAGCTAAGGAAGCTCCCACTTTATCTCAGCTTCCTGTGGAGCAGTCGCGGGACCTCGAATGCGAAAAGTGGCGGAAAGACAAAAGATTTGTGTTGCGGGATGGATTGTTAAGGCGAGTAACAAGATATGGTGAGCGCGTAGTAGGTACCTAAGTCATTACGTGAAACACTGATCAGTCTACATCATGACAGTGTGTATGCCGGACACATTGGTTGGAAAAGTGTAAATAGAACGGTTGCTAGAGAGTTTTGGTGGCCCGCGAGAAGACAAGATGTGAGACGGTATGTACAGAAATGTATGATATGCAACGAACGCGCGGAAGTTCCGCAAGCCAGGGAGAAATTGCAATCTCTTCCTGAAGTAAGAAAACCTTTCGAGAGAATTCATTTGGATTTAATGGGGCCCTTTAACCGAAGCGAGGAAGGTTATTCTTATATTCTAACAATGATCGATGCGTTTTCGAGGTATTTGGTCATGATACCGCTCGAAAATCAACAGGCTGAAACGGTTGCAAATGCCTTTGTGGTTCACTGGGTACTTCGCTTTGGTTGTGTAGATACGCTTGTTTCTGATTGTGGAAAAAACTTCTTGTCGGAGTTATTCTCTCAAACGTGCAAACTTTTGGGGATAGAGAAGCTTAAAACCTCTCCGCACCATGCCATGGGCAATGGAGTTTGTGAACGCGTTCAAAAAACAATTATAAAGTCATTGAAATGTTATGTAAACAAGTCTCAGAGGAGCTGGGCAAAATTACTTCCATATATGGTCAGCGCGTATAACGGGAGAGTGCACAGTTCCACGGGGAAGACACCTTTGAAGTATTATACGGTAGGGAGATGAACGCACCATTCACGATGTTTCCAGGATCGGAAAGAAGGTCAACAATCCAGAGGTAAGGAGCTTAGCTCATAAGTTAAAACGGATATGGAGTAGTGTGCGTAAAAATAACGCGAAGGCTTTCGATGCCTACAAAAGGCAGTATGACAAGAAAGCGAGACCGCAGAACATAAGTGCCGGATCCTACGTTATGTTGAATTTTCCTTACAGGAAGCCAGGTAGCTGCTCTAAGTGGAAAACGAGGTGGTCTGGGCCACATGAAGTACTTAGTTGTTCGTACCGGTAAACCTAAAACTGCTGGTAAAAGGTAAGGAAATGATCGTGCATAAGAATCGGGTACGACCGTATGTGTGGCGCGAGAACGTGAGAGCGGGGGAGGAGAGGAGCGAGAGAGGCTCGAACCGAGCGCCGGAGGAAAGGAAGGAGCCGGCGCCCCTGCCACAAGCAGTGGATCCAAGCAGAGAGAAAGGTAGGCATAATTACAACCTTAGAGGTAAGGCAGGTCGCAGCGGAGCCAGGGGCCAGGACAGCGCGGCTGAGCCAGCGGCGAGTAATTCACAGAGTATTGGTAAGACCGGGGGAAAGACGAGAAGTGTAAATAATAGTGGGTATAATCTTAGGAATAGGCGGTAAGGGTAGAATATTTCGGGGGGAAAAGTAGAATTGCGTATTTTGTAGTTATATACTTTTCCAGGATTTTCATTGTTACTGCACTGTCCAGGAGTGAACCAAGGACCTCAGGGTAGAGATCCAGCACAGACCATGCTATAAGAATTCTTAGTTGGCATTTCATTGTCTATGTATGACACGGATACTTGCCGTAATTCATCGGGTTGGAATTTGCCTGCCAGATGGACGAGTCAAGTATTCGCTGACAGTAAACAATTCTTGCCGTCATGTTTCGATTGCAGCATTGTGTGCGTGCGGTGAGCCAAGTGGGACGCCGACACAGCGCTGACGCTGGGGATTACGACAGACTGCAAGCAGCGACTGGAAGTGCAAAGACACTAAGTATTGCAACGCATGCACTACAATTTAGTACAAGGGAATAATAAGGGTATAATAAAGGTTATTAATTTTCGGGGAATCCTATATATTAGTAAGAAGGGACATTAGTATTAAGTTTCGTTTTGGGTAGTTAAGTTTCTAGCATTTAAGTAAGAATTCATTTCATTGTAACCATGAAGTTGCTTAAGCAAGAATATTCTTTCCTTACAATATTTATGGGAGTTGTGCAGGTGCAGATGTTTGTAGTTACGCCCTTAACAAGCGGCGTCATTTTTTCTAAAGGAGCTAACTGGTAGCAACCAGTTTCCATTGGACCATTCTTGCGCAATATGATTTTAGTGAATTACGGAATCATAGTGCGCAACTAGAAAACATTTGAAAAGAAACCCTTCCATTATGACGAAATCACGCATACAATTGCGGATAGTTTGCGGGTACTGTATCAAGCTTTGTGTCAAGAGTTTCGGGATTTAATCGATCTCCTCCCAAGAGAGGGCGATCGACCAAAACGAGCTTTATTCAATTTGGGGGGGGGGGGGGGTGTCCATATCACGTTATGCCCTTGGAACTCTCACAGAAGATGATTTGATCAATTGCAGAAACGACTAGACACATTAGAGCAATCTGATGATGATGTGCGCATGAGTCTGTCGAAACAGCTAATTTTAACCACGAATTTGGAAGCCGCAATTACTAATAATACTGCTTCTATAAGGATGCTTGCGGATGCATTTATTGCAAAAGCAAGTGAGCTACAGGTTATCTTAAGGAAATTGAGGCATTTTTTGTTAAGCAATTGTATAGCACGCAGATTTTGCAACAGTTGGTAATGGCAGTAACTAATACACGCACTGAATTAACGCTGGTTAAGAATAGCTCTGATGCAAGCTTGCTGCGGGTAAACTTAGCGATGTGCTCTTAGGCCCGAAAGCTTACCTGCAGTATCTGCAACTAATCCAGAAACAATTAGGCACCGAGTGGTTCATGTTGTTTCCTTGTACACTAGAGAATATACATAGGTACTATCAGGTAGCAACAGTTAATGTGGCATTGATGGGGCAAAATTTGAGGGTGGTAATAGACATACCTATAGGCTCTGCCGATTCTGTTTTGGATCGGTATGACATTCATACATTTCCGATTTTCTGGGAGCAGACTCGTCACCATATTAGGTGGGTGACCCATGATATACTGTTAATTAGTAAGAACCAGCAATCCTACACTATATTAAATTATAACGACTTAGGCAGATGCAAAAGTTCCATCGTTACCATTTGTCCGATGATGACGTTACTGGACCGTAGGTGTAACCAGTTGTGAGGCATCAATGTTTTTTTCTGATGACTTTTCGGAGCAATGTCGACGTGAAATTATAATGTTACATAGGCCGTATTTGGCACCATTGAAAAACAATTGGATTTTTGCTATGCCTAAGCCAACTAGTATAACTGTAACATGCTGGGAAGACCAGATGCAGACGCATGTCAGCAAAATAGAATTAAGAGGGGCTGGTATAATTGGTAATGCAACTCATTGTCAGTTTATAGGGCAGAACTTTATCATTCCTCCTATCCATAGATCTTCCACGATGTATAACCTTGAATTTCCACAATGCCACCTTCCAAAATTTAATAGAAGTATTTACCACAGCCATAAGATTGTAGAATTAAATAAAACTGATCCAAACCTACTTAATACAGAGATTGAGAAACATCTGAGGCAGTCTCAAGACTCCATTAAATATAACCAGATATTAGCAGCAGTAGAGACACAAATTCAAACACAAGGGAGACATAAGTTTATTACAAGTACCATAAGTTTAAGCAGCATTGTGGGAGTATCTATTATTATTGTACTGGTATTGTACTTGTACCGGCGTTATTGCAGCCAAGTAGCAAGGTTTAATGCTGAAGTGGCCATACCAACGGCGGCACAGATTCTTGTTGACGTTTCTGGGTCACCACGTAACGCTGACGCTAGTGCAAGCACAGAGTCACACATGTAGAAGGCTATGCTTAGTCATGTAGCTGTAATCACTATTGTTATTATATGTATGTCATATGGGAAGACACTTTAATAATTGTTTATGTCTTCAGGATTGGACACCCGGATCTAGCAGAACGGGTTGGCTTACTATTTTTTTGTTGTGTATATCTTTTGTAAACTGGGAGGTACAGTCCACAACTGCGGTCCACAAGCTTAATGTAAAAATGAGATATGGCGTGACGCGTTAGCGGAGTAACGCTGTTTTGGTCGGTGGGAGTGTGTCAGGGGCGTAAATGAATAATAAATAAATTATTAATTCAACTGAAATATGGCATAAGGCGTTGGCTGATGCGGGCTTTCATCACGACGCGGCTTGGGAAACCCGGTTGCTAGAATTGCTGATCGAGGATCGCTGACCTAGCGGGGCGACGCACGCAAGCAACGCTGCAGGAGAATGAGGGCAGCGAGGTTTCTTAATAGCTAATCGCCAGTTGCTAGTGACTTGAACTTGTGATTCGAGACTGACACATACGCCTCGGGCAAGGCCACCGACCCCGCGCTACGCCGCTATCTTGCCATACTTCCGTTAGTCAGAAACAGCAATAGTTCCTGTCACGGTGTGGACCGTACCTTCCGGGCATAACTTACTTGTAGCTTCTACGAATAAACGCACAGTACATCACAGTATGTCTTATTCTTGTAGTAGCGCTAGGACCCTCTCTGCCGTCTAGGCGGCGGTGTCAGACCTGATTATTCCAGAGAGCGGTCTGGCAAGTAAGTCCACTCTCACCACTCGCCTTCCTGACCACTAACGGGACCTGCACGTATACTGCAGAAATGGCCCGTACAATGTTATAAGGGTAAACATATAACATACTGGTAAGAGTTGTTAATATGTATGCAGGTTAAATAAAATTTTATTTTCACATTGTTTAAAAACAAAAGTCAATTCTCTTTTAAATCTTTCAATGGAGCCTTAATTTTAATTTCAACATCCTCAAATTCAACTTTTTAACTTTAGCGGTTTGTCGAAAACTATTGGACTGTGTGATGTACTTAACATCCCCTATAACCTCAGCTTTATCTGCTAGTTTATCAGCATTATCTTCAAGATCTTTAATTGCAGTTTCTAGATGTGCCTTTTACACTTCAAATCTTCCAAATCATCTAAAATAAATTTGCGTTTCACTCCCTGAATCCCTGTATTCTTTGCATTTTTTCTCTTCCAGGTACGCAATATGCTTTTGACGAGCCATAGCTGCATACATCCTTAATTCCTTAGTTATTAACAACTTATTTTTGCTGTTTTTGAAATGATGACTGACTAATCTTTGAGCCACTAGACTTCTTTTAAATTTTCAACTTCCAACTGCTTGTTCACAAAGAAGCCTCGTTCAACATCTGCTTGTCAGTGTGATAACAGCATCAATATTTTTACTACCTTGTGTACTCTGGTATAATCTTCTTTGCTTAGATACTTCTCTAAAAAGATATCTAATCGTGAATGCTCATCATGTGGATTAAATGAGCTGAAGTGGTTTGAAGCATTTGAGGCAACTTGTGATAAAAAACTGTGATACTGTTTAAGAATTTCATCACAGTCTCCTTCTCAAATTAAATTTATTTTTGACAAGTGAATCAGAAGATATTTCATCTTTTCATACCAGTTGCTACTATTTAGCGTCAACTGTCTAGGATCAAGGCAAGTCATACTTCTTACAACTCAATTTATAGGAGATTTGTCCAGTATGTGCTTAATCATCGTAAAAATGAAGTCTTTGACCTCTATTTTCATCTCGAAAACTTCTTTTTCAGGCACTTTCTTGTTGAATATCATAGCCTTGATAAGTTGATTGCCTGCAACTCCTAAACTGATGTCAGCACAGGAATGCTTCGACACATCACTCAGGTCTAATGTTGCCACTTTTTGTATATTAGTCAATACTTTTGTGTGTTCTTTCTTAAAAACATTGAAGATAACAATAAAATTTGTAATAAATTTTCTTATATCCTCTGCCATAAATGGCAAGAGAGGTTATGTGCTCTGATAAAAAGCCAAGAAAGGGATTGTCATTTTAGACACTGAAATGAAAAATTTCAGTTTTGAACAAATAAGATTATCTTTCACTGCCTGTTGAATTGTTAAAAAGGACTTACATGTAGGTTTAGGCAAAGAGCCCTTTACCACATTCTGTATGTAGCTTTTACCATCGTCCCATATTTCTAATGCCCTTCCTGCTGCAGGTAAATTTTCCAACCACCTGTGCGAACAAAATTTTGAGGACATTGAGTGGAAATATTGAGGAAATCCTCTCTTCTCGCGGGTGAATCTTTAAATAACCAAAATAAGGAAACTAGGACTGAATCATGGTGCCAGCCAGAAGCTTGGCAACCATGTTTAAATGCATTACTTACAACATGAAAATCACATGTTCCCACATCCAACGTTTCACAATTAAATCCAGTTCTTAATTTCTTTTGCAACATATTGAAAAATTTCAAATTTATGGATGGAGCATCCATTGAAGCCTGTATCACTTTTTGGAGAGATAACTTCTCAACTGCTTCCAAAAAATGTTCAATCAAATCTTAAGCTTTGGCATGGCCCATAAAAGCAGAAGTTAAATATGAGGTTTCAATTGTGTTTGAACATTCATTCCAGTATCGAACATGGACATTGAGTTGTTTACTTTGTAAGAAGTTGTTTAAACTCTCATCAAACAATAAAACATAATGACTGCATTTTTTCAGAGAGTCATACAACAAATTTCTATAAAATGGTGCAAGGCCAAAACAAAGCATATAAACACATTTTGTTGGTCCACAAGAAAATAGTTTAGCTCTCTGGCTGTCACTAAAAATTTCTTGGAATAACAAATTGATCTCTTTGCAAGAATTATGCGAGTAATGACTAGTCACACACTTCACAGTTCACCTTATTTCATCATAAAGTACTGAGTTCTTGAGAACTATCAAAGTATTTGTTGTACTCAGAGGAGGAACAGCAAAATCCAAAGAATTAGCCGATAAAACAGAAACATCTGATGTCTCCTTGACAGACTGAAGTTTTTCTTTTGACTGAGCATTCAAAAATGTCTGTATGCAGCAGAGATGCTTTTTCAAAGATTTTAAGGCTTTTGAGCCAATTTTAGGGCCTTTTAAGGGCCCTTAAAAATCAAAATGAAAATTAAGGTCTTTTTAAGGCCCGTGGGAACCATGTAAATCATAAAACCAAAACAACCTCAACTCAGACATTATTATGTTATCAATACTTGAAAAGTAGTGATTCTGCAAATTTCATCAGTTTTGCTTTAGATTTAGAAATGTATAGTGCACAAACATTACATCAAAATGATCTTCACAAAAATAGATTCTTGAATCTGCAGATAAACTATGAGCATCCTCCCTCCTTGGAAGTTTTAACCGCCTTTTCCGTATTTGTTCATTGTTTGGAACATATATAAATAACTTGCTTGGGGTTTTTAGTGTTGTGCTTTTACACTGGGGCATTAGACAGTACTTATAATATGAACAATTCATTTTTAATTAAAGAAAACTAACATCTGCCATATACATACACAACTGTTTTGTTTTGTTTCGGGTGGCATGACATCATTTAAGACACCATGACAGTCTTGAGTGTTTTGGAGGTAAATTTAAATTCTTTTTTAAAAAATATATAATATAAATGTTCAATTTTTTGAAAAATAATACGTTTTTTGAATAAAATAGATAATAAGGTAAAGTATTAACCTATTTTTCAAATTTAGTCAACTAGCCAATGGCAGCTGAAAGCTTATACTGTCAAAGAAATAACACAGCATTTCCGCAAAATCCAGTTGTTATTAACAAAGAGAACCGTGAGAGCCTGATGATCAACATCTTACTATAGGGCACAAGAAAAGAACCTCCCAGAAGACTGCTATTCAAAGAGCAATCAGGCGTACCCTGGGCAATATCACTGGAAATTAAACCACAGACAGCTGATCCTTTCACCAGGAGATGATAAATACCACAAAAAAAGGAAGGTATTTTTAAAGATCAGCTTTGATGCTAACAGGCTTCAACAATGAAGGACTTACTATTAGTACATAGTTTTTAATATCGTACATGTGCAACCAAATGGAGGTCGACATTCTATGCCTGCAAGAGACGCATCATGGGGAAAACAATAACAGGTTCAAAATCCATAGCATGAAACTCGTCAGAAAATACCTCACGAAAAATGTGGAAATGCTCTTTTAGTCGGAAGTAACATAGAAATTAACTCAGTAGACCATTGTCATATGAAAAAGATTGAAATTATTACTATGTAACTCGCAGACTGCACTATAACATTTTACTACAAACCTCCAGGAGTGGAGTTTCAGTTACAGGCAACAAAAAACTTCATGTCCAAAATTATTCAATTTGTGCTAGGTGACTAAAAGTCATTCCACCTCATGAAGAGATGCCACAACAAATGAAGATTGCTAAGGCGTAGAGGACTGAGCGAAACTGTCCCATTCTTTCAACAGTGGAGCTTGGCAGAAGGGCTATAACCTTCATATCTGTTTTGCTAGTTCACCACTTTCTAACTGCTGTGTTAAAATGGTATACCAGCCTAGACTGAAATCTCAACATCGCCCGATTGGGCTGAAAATCTTCGCCACCGTAAAAACGCAAATGATTTTCAGAAGATATTTTAATTTTGAAAAGACCAACTGGAAAGCTTTTAGACAAGACATAGACTCCGCTAGTAGGAAACTTCCAGCCATCCCTCAGAAGTATGAGATGTTCATTGACACGCAGTGCTCAAAATTGACCGGGCGTTAGGCGTAATTACGCCTGAATATTTTCATTTTACACCTGCAATCTCCGTCAAAGGCGTAGAAAATACACCTAAGCATCAAAAATTACATTGAGGAACATTTCAGCTTTGTGTGTTCAAGGTTTAATTCTAATAATTAATTTCAATTCTTGTAATTTTGATCTATTTCAAAGTTTCCAATAATACCTTTCTGAAGTTCAGAAGTGGCAACAGTGTAAGGGGAAGTACCGCGAAGTGAAAAAAAAGAATTCTAGCTTGTGCGTTATTCTTTTGTTATTCGCTTAACAAAGGATGTAAAGATGTTTCGTAAAATTACTGACCTTATACCATTTGTAAAGACAAGTATTGGTGATAGAAGTGTTACAAGTACCAATAAATGAGGACTACCAGAAAATGAAGAAACAACAGCTACTGACAAATCATCAGGCTCATCAGTTACTACCAGTAGGCCTGCTCCAACTTCACGCAATCCAGGAGGTCAACAAGCAAGTAAACGATCAAAAACAGTTCAAAATTTATCAGCTACTATGCCTGCTGTTACCACCAGTACATCGACAACTAATGCCATGGGTAAACACACATTAGGTAAGTGGCAAAAAAGTTTTCCTTGGTTATCAGTAGAACAAGGCAGCGAAAATAGGCGTTGTTTGTAGGCAGTTTGCAAATTCATCTTCAACGAGTTTCGTAAATGCAAAGCTTATATCTAGATTAGAAACAGTTAAAAAACATGAAAAAATTAAGTCCATCAGAATTCGTGTGCGGCAAATTTGGCGGAAAAAAAAAATCATTAGCACTTACGTTGAGTGACAAAGTACACCAAAAAATGTGTGTTTTATTTAATACTGCTTACTCCATTGCAAAAGGCAACTTCGTTTTCACAGATTACCCACGTTTGTTACAGTTACAAGAAAAACAGTAACTATGTGTTTCTGATAGCCTCAGTAACATAAAATACACTCAAACATGCGAAAAAATAATTAAGGCGTATACAATTTTTTTCCTAAAAGTCCAAAGCAAAAGAAACAATTTAAAGATTTGGCTGAAGCATTGGATGAATCAGTCCTTAACCACCTGTCAATCATATCCACCAGGTGGATTTCTTCAAAAAACAGAGCTTTAAAAGCATTGCTCAGGAATTACACAGTCACTGTTTCATATTTTGAAGACTTTTGTGCTGACAAAAACTACAACAAAATTCTTCAAGCAAAAGTGACGAACTACTTAAAAACTTTAAAATCAGTGCGGTTCATAATATTTTTGTGCTTTCCGACTGATGTAACTGATGTTTTGTCAACATTTTCCAAAAATATTCAATATGACAAGGCGAACATTGAGAAAGTGATGTCTGAACTTACAATATGCGAAATGAAATTGAAAAACTCTGTCTCAATTTCATAAGGACTGTAACTTGGATACTGGTACTTATGAGTATAAAAGTATAAAATTGAGTAAAGAGGGTCTGCAGATTCTTTTACGTGATAGCAAAGATATAATCAGAAATTTCTTGACAGGATTAAAAAAACGCTTCAAAGATCTTCGAACTAATTGCATGTTTAAAAATATAGATATTTTTGATGCAATTAACGTTCCAAATGAGGATATATTAATGTAATGTTGTTGCAGGCCATGTTTCCACAGTTGATTAATTAATTACCAGTTGAAAGATAACACCAATGCAAACTGTTTAATTTATTTATTATTGCGTCGTACGCGTTTCTCCTCTCATCGAGGCATCATCAGTGACGAATCTGTGTTACAGTTTTTATATACATTTTTATCCTATTATTACGTGATTATGAGCATGAGATATTTTATAGCTAATAGTTACTTACATTTACATTTTTTTAATACGGTATACAACACGCACAGTTAAAACAAACACACAAACCACACAGTACAATGAAAACAAGAGGAAATGGTATGCAATGACATATTCTAACAAATACACACACTGAATCGCAAACATTTTCAAAAAACAAGGCATCAACATTGCACTGAGAACTGACAACTCACTGCAAAGACAAATTAGACCAAATTCAGACACAAACAAATACCACAATTCAGGCATTTACCAACTCACCTGTCAAAAATGTGAAGCAATATACATAGCGCAAACACGAAGACAGTTCCAAATCAGATACAAAGAACACATGAGAGCATTAAAATACAGTAACCATTCCACATTACCGAACACCTCATAGAAAATGACCATTCACCAACAAACATAAACACAGATATGCAAATTCTTACTAACAACCACAGGCACAACACACTCACTATACAGGAAAACTTATATATTCAAAAAGCAAAAAGTGAAGGCAAACAGAAACTAAACGACCAAGTAAACCTCACAAATAAAACGTTACTCAATTTAATATATACAAACTTGACAGACAAATCAAAATAAAATAAACAAAAACTGTATAATAAAACCCCACATATATACACATCACACATAAATATAAAACATTCTAACAAGACCATACACACACTTTTCAAAACTTGCGCTATCGGCACAAGACATTACATATACAAACAAAATGGCCACAGCAGACAACCGAAGGACGCGAAAGCACACCAGAGACACGACATAAACAAACCAGCTGACCCCAACAAACGAAAGAACGATGAAAACACACAATAGTGTAAATACGATACAGGCAAACCATGCTTTGTATAAAGAAACAGAGATGCGCAGCTAAATACCATATTAAAAAAATGTAAATGTAAGTAACTATTAGCTATAAAATCTCTCATGCTCATAACCACGTAATAATAGGATAAAAATGTATATAAAACTCACAAATTCGTCGCTGATGATGCCTCCATGAGAGGTGAAACGCATACGACGCAATAATAAATAAATTAAACAGTTTGCATTGGCGTTATCTTTCAACTGGTAAGGATATATTAATTTATGGAGTAAAGGATTTCGAAGAGGTCCTCAAGGATTTACCTGCAGCAGTGACCATAAGCAAATAACAAGCTTCTGATGAATTTCTGTGCTGGAAAATATGGGGTAAGGACAAGAAATCTCTATCAAGTCGTCAGCTTTGGAACAGAGTATATAGCGAAAATAGTGAAGACAATCAATATCCAAATTTATTAAAAATACAGCACTTCAGATAAGGCCATAAGGCATTGTTCCTGATATCATTTGCATTGCATTTACTATTCAGCTACGATATATTCAATAAATTGAAAGGTTTTGTTTCTGCGATCTTGACGATAAATTGTACACAGAAATTGTGAAATCAAATTATTCTTAAAATTTGTACATCAAGAAAATATTTTACAATTTTTATTTTACTTATTGACTTATTTGTATTTAAAAGAAATAATCCTCTGGCGATGAATCGGAAAAAAAAATCAGAAATATTTGGGGATT
This sequence comes from Vandiemenella viatica, assembly GCA_031002005.1. NCBI lineage: Eukaryota > Metazoa > Arthropoda > Insecta > Orthoptera > Morabidae > Vandiemenella > Vandiemenella viatica. The sequence goes on from JARYHS010008074.1 coordinate 290,423,255, forward strand.
AAACCTCTGAAGATGAAGATCATTGTGTAAAATTCAAAAATTACTGCCGAAGTACAATGAAATCAATAATCATATTTAATTATTTCACAATTTTGGTATATGATGTATTGCACATGCAAACCATATTAATTTTTTCTGGACCTATTTACAGTTTTAAATTGTGTTGGAGGTTGTAAGCTATAATATCTGTATTTTCATAATTATAATATAACTACGCCTAACATTTTCATTTTATGCCTGAGTCTGAAAGTTAGGCGTAACAAATATGTCTGGATTTACAAACGAATTTCTAGCACTGTTGACACGGTGAAACCAACATCCAGGAGGCATATACCCAGAGGTTTCAGGAAATTCAATATCCCCGGACAAACGAACAAGCTGAAGGATATGCTTGAGAGATAGTACAAACATTTCAGCCCAAATTCTTTTACTGAGGAGACGACTGAATTGGAAGATAATCTCCTGAGAACCTTAAGTGAAGCTAGATAAAGAAATGGGTAAAAAGTCTGGAGAAAATGGACATGACCCATAGCAGCAAATTTGCCTGGAACCTCATAAAAAATTGATGGTGAACCCAAAACTAGTACAGAAAAAGTAAATGTTACACCTAACAAAATAGCTGTCCAATTGTTAGTTAATAGCAAACCTGAGAGGAGGATTAAGGGGAAAATACTTGAAAGAGTGCTAGACGAAGAAAATCTGATGGGTTCACCATTTAAGATGAAGAACTCGAAAATGCTTTAAAGAGTATGAAAAATCGTAAAGCTGCGGGGTTGACGATTTGTGGATGGAACAGATGAAAAATTTTGTCCTAAAACAAAACTATGGATTTCGAATATGCTTAACCAATACCGTAAAGCAGAGATTGAAGACAGCATATTACATGGAACAAATTTCAACCTCCTATAAGAATGAATATCCAAGCAAACATATACTGTGAAACAAATATTAGAAGGTTTTTAAGAACCACAAAATCCATAGAGAATATCAAAATGTTTCACAATACAATCTCTAATGAATACACAATTGTCATGACAATTCACCTTCCTGCTGCATGCACAAAGATTCACAGACTGAATTGGAAAGTCGTTGAAGTGGATGGAAGTGCCAACATTTTATACGATACACTGAAGCTTGGCCAGTCACCGACTAGGGCGAAAGACTATCTCCACATGAGCTTGTGGGAATTATGAAATTCCCTGCAGTTGTGGTGACATTTACATTGGTAAGACAGGTCCCATTATGGCAGACAGACTTAAAGAACTCTGAAAAAGCTGCAGAATCATGGCTGTAAGTTCAGTCAAACCCAGAAAACCTAGATAGTATTACAATGCTGCTACCTCTCAGTTATTGGTATACACTCGGCAGTTAAGGAGACAATACAATCACTCAGAAATTCCACAACAAATTACAAGAATCACAAACAAAATAAATAAATCTCATTATCTGGTAGTAATGCAAGATTTAAGTGTTGGAATTTGTAACACCAATCTAAAGTCAATCTACATCTACATCTATACTCTGCAAATCACAAATACTGTGGGTGGCAGAGGGTGCTAAGCACCAATCCTAATTCTGCGCATTCCAATCCCGAACAGATCAAAGAAAGAAGGAATACATAAATGAATCAGTACGGCATCTTATTTCTCTAATCTTATCCCTCCTGTCATTGCGACCTAAATAGCTTGGCGGAAGAAGTATTTCGTTGCACTCGTAACTTAAAGATTTTCGCATATTCTCCAACAAATTCAAACGAAAACGACATCGTCTGTCCGCCAAAAAATCCCAGCCCAACCCACTAATCAGCTCTGTGACACTTACGTAAGGACTGTAACTAGCAGTCACGAATCGAGCGGCTCTTCTCTGTACCTTATCTAATGTGTCAATTAATCCCTTGCGATACGGATCCCAAATTCCACAACAGTATTCCAAATGCGGAAGCACTAGTGTTTTGTACGCTATTTCCTTTGTATGAGCATTACAACTTCTCAAAATACGTCCTATGAATCGTAGTTTGGAATTAGCTTTGCCTACAACGGAAGTTATGTGCAAGTCCCATTTCATGTTGCTTTGTACTGTTACGCCTAGATACTTCAGGGAATCCACAGTGTCAACAACTGAATTGTTAACTTTGTACTCCTGAGCAAGCAGGTTCTTTTTATTACTTATGTGCATTGCCTTGCACTTTTTACAGTTAAGTGTAAGCTGCCATTCATGGCACCATTCCGAAATAACATCCAGATCGCGCTGAATTTCTAAGCAATCTAAGCATCATCAGCAAAAAATCGCATCCTGCAATTAACGTTGTCACCGAGATCGTTTATAAAAATTAAGAAAAGAAGTGGTCCTATTACACTTCCTTGAGGAATGCCTGAAGTAACATCTAGTTTAGAAGAGGCTTCCCCGTCTACACCGACATACTGTGACCGACCAGTTAGAAAATCGCGTATCCATTCGCAAATCTGATCAGATATACCGTACGCTCGGATCTTCGCTAAGAGTCGGTTGTGTGGTACAGAGTCAAAAGCTTTCTGAAAATCCAAGAAAATAGCATCAACTTGTGATCCTGCATCAATAACTTTCATTACATCATACGAAAATAGAGCCAGTTGCGTTTCACATGATCGGTTCTTCCGAAATCCGTGTTGGTATGCTGTAAGTAGCTCGTTTTCATCTAGAAACTTCATAACGTTAGAGCATATGACATGCTCCAGAATTCTACTGCAAACAGATGTTAGCGATATCAGTCGATAATTCCTAGGATCTCTCCGATCTCTTTTCTTGAAAACGGGAATCACCTGCACAATTTTCCAGTCAGAAGGTACTTTTCTTTCCTCTAAAGATTTACGAAATATATCTGACAGAAATGGTTCTATTTCTTCCACGTATTCCGAAAATACTCTTACTGGTATACCATCGGGACCCGGCGCTTTCCCCCACTTCAGGAGCTTTAATTGCTTTATGATACCTACACTATCAATTTGTACTGGATCCATCTCAAATTCAACACGCTGTGGAAAAACGGGAATGTTTTCCATGTTTTCGTCAGTGAAATAATTTTTAAATTTGGCGTTAAATACGGTAGCCTTGTCGCGGGTGTCATCAACTTCCCAACCGTCTTGTAGTAGAACTGGCATATTGTTGTCACAACCATTTACTTTTTTTACATACGACCAAAATTTCTTTGGATTTTCAATGAGGCTCTTGGAAAGTGAGTTGCATCAAAAGTCATTAAAAGCCTCGCGCATCGCATTCTTGACCTGTCCTCTTGCCTCAGCTAGCTTTTCTAAATCACTCCTATACATCGTCCTTCTTGAGCGTGCATGAACCTTCCTTTCCTTTTAAAGTAACCTTTTAACTTCACGCGTATACCACGGGGGATCGTTCCCATCCCTGATTGTCCTTTTCGGTATATGTAAGCCCATACCTTCCCTGACTATATTTATGAATCGAAGCCACATCTCTTCAACTGAGCCAATTCCTTCTATAAAGGTAATGTATTTATCCCTCAAAAAAGTTCTTAAACTCTCCTTTGGGGCCTTTTCGAACCTGTAAATGACCCTTCTTTTTTCTTTTTGCGCTCGACTTTTAATTTTACTGTAGCAATTACAGCTTTATGATCACTTATTCCCATGGTGGTAGAAATGTCCGTAAATAATTCAGGCCTATTTGTAACGAGAATATCTAAAATGTTTTCGTTATCGTTGTCGCACTGCGTTGGTTCAGTGACGAGCTACTCAAGATTAAGATCTGAGAAAAGGTCGAGAATAATCTCACAGGATATTTTATCCCTGCCACCAGTAACGTGGGCGTAATTACTCCAGTCAATATACGGCAAGTTGAAGTCGCCTCCTAGTATTATTCCATGATCCGGAAATTGACGAGCTATATTACTTACATTATTTCTTAAGGCCTCAGCAACACCTACCTCTGCATCTGGTGGACGATAGAAAGACCCTATAACAAGTTTAGTCCTAGCTACTTTTAGTCTAATCCATAGGATTTCACAGATTGTATCAATATTTATTTCGTTACACGACAGGTGTTTACGAACAGCTATAAATACACCACCTCCATTTGAATGTAACCTATCCTTACGGAAAACATTCATGCTATTGTTAAAAATTTCTGCTGAACTTATATCCGGTTTTAACCAGCTTTCAGTACCTAATACAATATCAGCTTCTGTGCTACTAATAACGCTTTCAAGCTCAGGCTGCTTATTACAAACACTTCTACAGTTTATAACAAGTACTTTTAACGGTCGAGATTGATTTTCGCTACTCCTAACATATGGTGCCGAATTTAATTGGGCTGCCCGTGACTGTAATCCCAGTTTCGGGTCTTCCTCCCTCAGCCTAAAAAATCCCGCAATGCACTCCACACGGCCCCTGCCACCCGTGTAGCCGATTCACGTGTGTAGTGCATACCTGATCTATCCAAGGGAACCCAACACGACTTGACCCCAGAGCGAAGATCAAGGAATCTGCAGCCATGATTATCGCAGAAACGACGCAGTCTCTGGTTCAGACCCTCTACTCGGCTCTGAACCAGAGGTCCACAGTCTGTTCTATCGACAATGCTGCAGATGGTTAGCTCAAACCAAACATCCTTAGAGATTTTAATAAGATGGCTTTTTCAACAAAGAATAAAAATAATAAAACAGTATTTTAAGATGAGCAAAACAATACAAGATAAGCTGAAGAAGATCGACACAGTTTTGAAACAAGCAGCTTATGAATCACTGAAGTTAAGAATAAATGGTTACAAAATATAACAGTAACAGGCCACTAGATATAGTACTGGAAAGGAAGATGAAGATGAGCCCAAGTTTCCATATTAAATTATCATCAACTACAAGGATTTTCCATGTAGAGTATATAGCTAGCTCTCAAGTGTTACAGAATTGAAGGACCATCTATTAAATCAAGAAAATTCATGGTCAGATCATCTTATTTATTTGTCTATTAACTGTTTGACTCTGTTAACCATGGTTTCTGAATAAATCAGTATGAACAACTGTTTCCAATTGATACAACACATATAAACTAAGAACAAAAATTTGCTCAAACTATTTACTGGCACAAAATTATTTTTTAATGCTGACAGGATTAAATAAAAACTTTGAAAATAATAAACTGCTCTCAACTTCTAAGTTTACAAACATCAATATAGCCACGACAATGGCTCAAATAGCGAAACTAACACCATCTTTAGTAACAAACTTCTATCACGTTCATTTATCAAATAAAATATCAGTTATGTGTAATCAAAGGTTTTCCCGGCGAATCTGATGCTTGAAAATCTCTCGGGCATGCGGCCGGATCAATTGATCGTGGATATACTAATTTTTTGACGGCCTAACGTGCCATCATCTTCAGGTTGCGTCTGCTGGCCAGCAAGAAGAGTGCAGTCCAAGACGCAACTGCTGGGCCGGTCTGGCCGTGTCAGTATTTATACCCTCCGATCTATCCCCTTAACTCCCGCCACAGCACTCCGATAGTGGTGGTGGGGGTGGCACACTTCAACGTGTTGAGCAGTGACCATCAGTCTGTATGCCACCTCCGTCGCGGGCTGCGCCTTGGCTCTGGTGTTTGCGGAGCTGCTTCAGTGCTGGATTCCAAGCTTGGCTTAGTTGGAACCTGTTATCTCTGTTTATGAGGTTACTCCATAGCCGGATCTCAATGGCTTCTTTCTATCCACAGTCCCAAAAGTGAGATGTGTTTCTCAGAACTTCAGTTTCATCATATTTAATAGTATGCCATGTCTCTAGACAATGTTCAGCAACTGCTAATTTTGACGGCTGCTGTAGCTCAATGTGAAGTTTATGTTCTCTGCACTGTTTTTCAATCGTGTGAATGGTCTGCCCGACGTATGTTTTTCTACACACACATGGTATGTCATATACGCCAGGTTTCCTAAACCGTGGGAGTGCAGAAAAGCATACATCGGGCAGATCATTCGCACGATCGAGGAACAGTGCAGAGAACATAAACATCACACTGAGCTACAGCAGCCGTCAAAATTAGCAGTTGCTGAACATTTTCTAGACCTCATAAACAAAGATAATGGGTTCCAACTAAGCCAAGCTTGGAACCCAGCACTGAAGCGGCTCCACAAACACCAGAGCCAAGCCACAGTGCGTGACAGAGTTGGCATACAGACTGATGGTCACTGCTCGACGTATTGGAGCATACCACCCCCACCACCGCTATCAGAGTGCCAGGACAGGAGTGGAGGGGATGGGTCGAAGGGTAGTAATACTGACACAGTGTAACAGCCCTCAAACCTAAACTAAATGGAATTGTATTTTATGAAGTATTTGTAGCAAGCTGGAGTGTGGCTGAAAATGGTTCTGTATATTTGTCTTGTATTTTATTGTAAATCAGTGTAAATGGATTTTGTTTTGCGAAAAGAAATTATGTAAATACCATTCAATATGTTTAAGGACAGAACTATGCAAAAGAATTACTTAAATGTTTATAATCGTAGGTATTAAGATAAGCTACGATGTCTAAAGGACAATTTACTACAGTTTAAAATGATTTCTGTGGATAATTTTGTGTTTAAGTATCTTTAATTTTCATTACTAAGCATTTTGTAATGATTGTAAATGATTAAGTATTATTTTTGATTGTTTTTAATATGTTTTCAATTGTTTAAGTATTGTTAATGTTCGATAAATATCTGTCGGAAGCTTTTATAGTGTTCTAGAACTTTCGATTGAACTTATATAATGCGATCAGCAGAGACAAGAGACAGTTACATCGGCCAGGGACAGTTTTGAACTAATAGTTTTGGTAGTATTGCCTTTAGAAGAAGTATCTAATGTAATAATTGGAGTTTTGTGTTTATATGTGAATGTTACCTTGAAGTCCGATTGTCTCACTAGCAATAAAACAAGTTAAAATTTGAAACTGGATCTTGGTCTAGTTATATTTATTATATTAATTAAACCACAAAAAATCTAATAACGGCTAGACTGGCCCACCAGTGGCACCCTGGACTGCGCTCCTCATGCCGACCAGCAGACGCAACCTCAAGATGATGGCCGTTAATAATTCGTTCATTCACGATCAATTGATCAGGCCGAGTGTCCAAGAGATTTTCAAGCAAAATATCAATTTCGAGTTAAATATTTTGCTGTAACTTCTGAAGAATTTTACTACTTACAGTATTTATAAGACAATGTTACAAAGTTAGTTCTTTATGATAGTAAAAAATACGAACTTTTCCAACATCCCACATGTACTCACGACATTTGTGTTATTAGTCACTACAAATGCCTCAAGTATTGAACAGAAAAAGCTATTTGCAGAGAAATACCACAAGTTACAAATAACTGTGAAGTAAAAAGAACGTATTTGCACATTGAAGTCAGAATCTTTTAAAGATATTCAATTTATCAGCCTTGGCCTCAGTGAAGTATGAACACAAACAACCACGAGTTTCCTATAATAGTGCCACCTGAGCACAAAACAAAATCTTTGTAAATTTTTTCACTTTAATTCTCACAAAGAAAAAATTCACATACCTGTAATCTGCAAATTATGGGCAGCCGAAGTTTAAGCTCTTTTGCTGCAGCTATGATGCCTTCTGCAATTATATCACACCTCATAATTCCGCCAAAAATATTAACCAATATAGCATGTACCTAAAAAAATAAAATAAAGAATAGATAAAAAAAAATTACAACAGAGAGTGAATACAGTGAATGGGGATGGTTGGATGAATGCATCAAAGCACAAAGTGTGATGATGATAGTGAAAGACAATTTTGAAGAAAAAGCGGAAGAGCAAGCCAGGAGGGACAAAACTATTATTACTCGTAACTGAACGCACAGATAGATTTGTAGGAAAATGATATGGGTAAGACAATAGCAAATAAGAACGGAAACCAACAAATATAGAAGGAACCAGAATACTAGACTTCTGCTTTAAAAACACTTTAGTTGTTTGTAATTCCTGGCATCAGAAAAAGGTCATATTACCAAGTAGGTGCAGAATTGGCAGCAGGAATTGTTGGATTTTTACACATCTACAAGATTCTTAAATGTGAAAGTGAATCCTAGTGAGTGTAGATAGTGAAAATTGTCTTTTTGTAGAAAATTTCAGATTTAAAAACTTGGAAAAGTTAAGAACTGCCAAGGAAAAGAAACTAGTTGCGTGGAAACTGAAGGACAGACAGAGGGTTTGGGATTGTTTAGAGTTTACTCCACCTCCAAGGTCATTAGAGCCAGGAGAAGATCGAAGATATAACCTTCAAGATAAACTTTTCAGTGCAACTGTATTTTCTTATATTCTTTCTTATTTAGGCTTTGAAATTTCTTAAAAAGTTCATTTCTTTTAGCACTCTTCTCTGATAATTTTAAAAAAATCTCATATTTTAAGCGGTAGAGTTATGGCAGCTTAATTAATAAAATGGCACATGCAACCAATAATGACAATATCTGGAAGTGCTTCTTTCAAAAATGGCTTTAATTTAATCTGAATCAAAATTACCACACTTAGTGTTAATTTTGTGGCTCTCTTCCTTTGATTTCAAACTTGTAATGTTTCTACCGCACTTCACACGATTAGTGAAATCATTTCCAACACTATGTGCTGTGATGATATCACACACTCACATAAACTGTACAAAACATAATTTTTTCCTCTTTTCTTGATTCTAACATAGCTAGAAATTCTTCCATAAATGTCTGGTAATACCATAATATTCATTGTTACACCGGAGTTCCAATCTACAAAAATTACAACGAGCAATACAATGCATGTGCCACAATCCGGCAGTGGAAGAAAGTTACATTAAAATGAATGCCGAAAGTTACATTAAAATGAATGCCAAAAGTTACAGTCAAATGATTGCCGATTTCACTTTCAGAAACAGTATCAATGTAAAATTGGAGGGACAGACTGACTGATTAATTATTAACTACAGTAAAACAATGTGTACCTTGGCATAAACTTATAGTAAAATAAAAGAAGCTTCAACGTACATAAAACAGCACTTGCAGCCATGAACGAAATCAGAAACCAACAACTGTCCCTTAAAAATGTAATAACCTTTCTCCATATAAATATCTTACCTACGCGACAGAATTTTAGTCTGGAAATTCATAAAAAACACAATTCATCCATACAACCATAAATTAAAAGCACTTTCCATAAATTTTATGGAAAAAGTGCAAAAGTTCACTGGTATGCACTCAGCATGTCAGCGATGGTATTCACCAAACCCATTGCAGTCTGAAGTGTTGATGCTTTCTGGTCAATGGAAGCAGACGATATTGCAGATGGATTCAAACCATTTACACAGAGATGTTCACATGCACTACAGTGCTCCAACTTTGTACATGCTTAACTTTCATAGCAGTGTGCCTTGTACAAGTCACAATTTCACAGTACAACAAACCTATTTCTCAGAGACCAATCATTCTGCCACAGTGAAACTCAATCACATGCTGATATCGTGCCCTTTGACAACAATGAGGCATTCTGGCACTTACTTGCACATTTTCACTTGGTCTGACGGCCTTGCACCAACTAAGTGTGGCATAATAGTAACCCTTTCAGAAACAGAAAAGAGGACACCACTTGGCCTACGAGGGGGGATCAAATATAAACGGGATTTTATTTTTTATTTAAATTAATTTATTGAAAAACACAAGGTAATTACAATTTATTTTTCCACAATTTCCTGCTTTGGAAATACATTTTTCCCAGCGTATGGGCAGCTTTTTGATTCCCTCATCATAAAAAGAAGAGGGTCGTGTCACTAGCCAGTTGTTGCACGAAGTCTTCCACACTCTCGTCATCTTCGAATCGTTGCCCTCCTAAAGCTTCTTTAAGGGGTCCGAACAAATGGAAATCGCATGGCGACAAATCTGGACTGTAAGGAGGGTGATCAAGTGTAGTCCAGTGCATTTCCTGTAGTTTAGAGACAGTTAGAGATGCAGTATGGGGTCGCGCTTTGTCGTGGAGGAGAATGACCTGTCGAATCGGTTGTTCTCTTCTTTTGCGGCGATATGCAACTCTCGCCTTGTTCAACAACTCGCAGTAGTAAGCAGCATTGATTGTGTGTCGCTCATGCAAAAAATCAATCAGCAAAATACCTCGCTGATCAAAAAAAAAAAAAAAAACAGTTGAAAGAACCTTGCCAGCTGACAGTCGAGTCTTGGCTTTCACTGGTGCTGCCTCCCCTTTCCTCCGCCACTCCTTACTGGCTTCTTTGGATTCAGGAGTGTAGTGGTGAACCCATGTTTCATCGCAGGTGACGATCCGACTCAAAAATACATCACCTTCTTCCGCAAACCTTGCTGTAAGGGTCTGACAGACTTCCAAACGCCTCAACTTCAGATTTTCGGTCAAAAGGTGGGGGACCATTCTGGATCACACTTTACGGAACTGTAGGTGTTTTGTGATGATTGCTTGACAGTTCCCATAACTGATTCCGACTTGTTCTGCAATTTCTGACACTCTCGCCCATTGATCGACGTCAATAATGTCTTTAACCGCACAAATGTTTTCGTCTGTAACGCTGGTCAGGGAACAGCGATCGTGTTGCTGATTTTCCACACGTTCTCTTCTTTCCTTGAACTTTTTATGCCATAAAAACACAGGCGTCCTTGACAGTGTTTGATCACCGAACAGTGCAGTTAATCTCTGGCAAATTTCCGCAGCTGTAACTCCTTCAAGAGCAAGAAATTTTATAATAATGCATTGCGCAGTGGAGGGGTGCACCTGTTGCTCCAACATCGTTAGCGTTACTGAATAAACGGCGGGAAATATCTAACAGCATGCTCTCCCCACTTCTAATTGTCCCCCCTAAGCATAGCAGAAGTGCGGGGCCAGTACTGCCAATTGTTGATGTTCAGGAACAACAATCCCGTTTATATTCGATCCCCCCTCATAATTGCACACCACTTCTCTGCAATCTTAATCACTTTTCTGGATCCACTGTTCTACACATCCTCTGATTTTGGAGTGATTCAGACAATTCCTTCTGGTTGTTGAAATTTCCATGAACAGTAGTATATCTGCAAGCAGTGATTGGAGTATCAACAAGCACATCACATTCTACAGTATGCCCCTCCACTACCACTAATCACTGCTGCATGTAATGCTAGCTCAAACATTCAACTCAAATTTATTTTATCATGGTAATTAGCAGTTTGGGGAAGATGATATATGCCTCTTTAAACCAAGAAAAACCTCTCCTAGACACTGCAACCTGTCTGGACTATACTTTGTTCACTCTCAACTGGCAGGTCAAGGTCATGTTCCCCTCGCCTGGCGCCTCACCTCACCATCCCCTCCCGATACCTTCCCCTCCGAGCAGACCGCTGCCTACAGGCAGGAGGCATTGTTATATAGCACAGTATTGTCGTATTTATACCAATACAGTCATTAAAATAGTGCTGTAAGTGAAATGGCTTCAGTTGTTATATTAGGCGACAGTAAAAAACAAAAATTTTTGAAGTGTATATTTTTTTTAAGATGCTAGAAAACTCTAAACAGAAAGTTAATATACTTTAGGGAACCGCAAAAAATGACAGTACAGACGTTTGGCGTATCGTTACGAACAGTGCATCGTGTGTGTAGCAAAGCCTAGCTGAGTGTTCCAGGGCCATTCTTTTCTTCTCCAAAGAAAAACATTCATCGAGAAAAACCGGTCATTGAGATGGATGACTTCCAGAAGGATATCATTAGACATTCTAACTATAATTTTATGATCGAGGCGAATATCCTACCATAAGGAAATTGAGGGAGATACTGAAAGAGAAAATTAACAACACTGGAGGCGTCACTTCTCTGCATAAATGACTAAAAATACTCTACTTCAGATACAGAAAATGTAATAACGGTAGACGTTTTCTGATGGAAATGACAGACGTTGTTGCAGCACAGGCCTCATTTTTAAGAAAAATGCATGATTTAAGGAAAGAACATCCTCTTCGACCTATCACCTACCTTGACAAGATGTGGATAAATCAAAATCGTGCAAGGAAGTTTATTCGGCAACACTTTAAACGAACTGGAGGCTTCAGGGTTCGTGTAGGTAAAGGCCTTCAAATAATCCTTTGTCATGCTGGGTCAGCAACACATTCATTTGTTAAAGGGTCTGGTTTGGTGTTTCAGTCTAAATATCCTGTCGACTATCACCAAGAAATCAGTAGTGAAGTGTTCAGACAATGGTTATCCAACTTGCTTAAGAGTCTGGAAGAAAGGTGTGTCCTCATAATGGATATTGCAATTATCACTCAAAACTCAAAGAAAAAATCCAGTCACCATCATTTTCATTTCAAAATTTATACAACGTGTTTCGGGAATTAACTTCCACAGGGAAACTCATCTAAAAATTGGATTTAATTCTCGAAATGTCATGAGCATTTTTTAAAACTAAAAAGAGTGACTAGAAGCAGTAAATTTTATTCATTGATAACATGTAAATATTTTTTATATGAAATTGAAGTTAGTAAACGTGCAATTTCTACGACACATGATTCATTAATTTCGCTCATGAGAAGTAATTAAAATATTCCATTTTACTAAAGAAGGCATCTTATGAAATGCAAAATATTGTATTACATACGTGTGAGGATGATTGCGCATGCATGGCAGCTGTTTCTCCTTCGCCTGTAGGGGCTGGGGCCTCGGAAAGGGGATAGAGCATAGTGACCTTGACCCACCTCTCTTAACTGAACATAGTATAGCAACTGTATGATTCTAATTAAAAGAGGCACCCACTGCAAATGGCCCAAGTATGAGCAACGAAGCAGGATATTTGTATGATGCTATCACCCAAAAAATTTATAAATCCTTTGAAGAAAAATTAATAGTTTGTTGAATTTTTAAAAAATAAATTTGTACTTCTACTAACAATGAACATTAGCAAAAAAGAATGCAGGCAGGGAAGAAAGGGATTGGAGGGAGGGGGGCACTGTAACTGGGATCACACTCTTGAACCTTACAAAAAGGAACAAGTTTTCTTAATGGTCTCAGCTATTCTGAAACTGCTGCCAGAGATTCAGCATGTACAATTTTAATCTTTTTTTTCCCTCTAAGACCAAGATCTATTAGGAAGAACAGCGTTAAAATGAGATACCCAAGATCTGATCCCAGCCATGTACATTCCCTACAAATTTGATTCCTTATTTCTCTCTCAAATTTATTTCTAATATAAATGTCTCAATTCATCACTTACCAAACTGAAACATCATAATTACTTGCCAGGTTCTCTCTAACCTCTATTCAGTGCAAGTAACTTTTTTGTCAACTAATGGTTAAAATTAAAAATAATCATACTACTGCGCACTACTTTGATAAGTTATTGTTTCTTCTTATCCCTGTTCAAGTTTAACAATTAGCATGTTTTCCTAAAAATTATAGAAACAAAATGTTTTGATCACTAAATGTCATTTATGAAAGAAAAAAAAAAAGACCTAAATCAAAGACAATCTGTAGCAAGCCAAGGACAATGGGAAGAACATCTCCACTTACTACACTTCCTTTCCATGGAAATTACTACTCTTGTTAGGAAATAAAGATTTTACTTTTTAAGTTATTAGTTACTCCATTGTTTAAATCATGTATCAGTAAGAAACTGATTTCCAAAGTCTAAACACACATCTTACCTTTGAATCAGATGTTATAATCTTGAAAGCTTCTTTAACTTGCTGCGCAGTAGCACCACCACCAACATCCAGAAAATTGGCTGGCTCTCCACCATGAAGTTTAATTATATCCATGGTAGCCATAGCCAAACCCGCTCCATTTACAAGACAACCAATGTTACCTGCATCAAATAATTTTTTTCATGCACTATTCAGTGTATACTGCCTAAATGAAAACATTTAGCTGCTTACAGATTACACTACAAAAACCTGATTCTGAGGAATCAACACACATAACAGAATCTTGGGACTTCGCATACCCAAGAAGGTTTTTGTTTTTAATTATTACTATTATATATTTGAGATTAAATTCCATTTGAAAATATGGAATGGTAAGTAAAGTATACTGATCATTCAACCACAGATGAAGGTAGCAGCCCTATGATGGATAAGTAAATGTGAACACATTTAATGATATTTCAGTATAAACTTTAATCATGTTTAGAGGTGACACCCATGGCAAGTGTGCACAATGAGACTCACTATATGACTCCATTGTGACTAATTATGGCAAAGTAGGACCTGACTCATCTGATAAGTCTCAGTGTGTACATATCTTCCTCCATTGTTATATGTATCATCTCTAAACATCATTAAGGTATATATGAAAATATTTTAAATTGCGTTTATGTTTGTTTATTTATCGCAGCCATCCTATCTTCATATGTAGTCAGTGATGGGTTTACTTTCAATATCCTTGCTTATTTTAATCGGCTAAAGGCTATGATAATCAAGTTCCATGTGTAAATTTAAAAGCATTACAAAAATAAAATTGTTTACATGTGCAGAAAATGGTCCAGGTAATACAATGGCTGGGAAATTATTGAGGAACTTATCTTCAAATATTTGTATGTTTAACATGGAAATTCTGGTAGCATTAATGAATCCAGTGGTACTTCACAAATAGCAAAATTACATTTGCTATTAGTGTTTATACACCTTCTGAGCTAATAGCACAAAATCATCAACAAAAATACATGGAGTGTTTTCCCCCTCCCTTAATGTAAATGAAGTACTTAGTGAAGTGGCAAATTAGTTTTAGGCAAATTCGTTAAAATTAAATTTTGAAAAAACACATTATATTAGGTTTAAAACAAAACATTTTGCACAGCCAGATTTACAAGTAAGCTATAAAAATAACACAATCTTAGAAACAAAGAGTAAAAAAATCCATCATATTAAAACAGATAAACTCTGTTGCCACAAACATATCACTTCTCTACTGAAAAAGTTGAGTAGTGCCACTTTTGCAATACGAACACTTTCTCAAACAGCAGATCTAGAATTAACGAAACGTGTGCTCCTCATATTTTCATTCAGTGGTGTCATATGGCATAATTTTTTGGGAAAACTCTTCACAAAGTAAAAAAGTTTTCATAGCACAGAAAAGAGCTCTTAGGATGCTGTGTAGGGCAAAACCAAGAACTTCTTGAAGACAACTTTTTAAAAAACTCAATATTCTTACAATGACTTCTCAGTATATACATTCTCTTATGTGCTTTGTCAGAACATTTTACCCTGTTTACATCTATCTCAAAGATACACAATTTCAATACAAGAAACAGAAATAACTTGCACAAAACACAAACATCTCTTTCATTACTACAAAGAAGAGTTAATTATTCTGGGACACATCTGTTTAATAAACTTCCCAAGAGTATAAAACAGTTTGCAGATAATAAAGATATATTTAAAGAAAAACTGAGAAATTATCTGATTGGCAACTACTCCTATTCCATTCAAGAATTTGAACAAAATAATTAATTGTATTAAATATGACCTTTTGCAAAACTCATAGAGATGGCTTAGAGCAGATTGACCTTCAGCCTCCTCTGTTAATTGAATGCACTATAAAGCAAAAAATGGCTTTGGCTGCTTGCCACAGCAGAAGAATTAAAGATCACGGTGAAGCCCGCACAAATAAACACAAATTGAAGTTCACAGGCTGCAATACAACACGTCATTACTTGTGAGAGCTTAAATATACCAGGTGATGATCGGGAAGGTTAACAACAAGATGGGACAGATATTTCCAAAATGTGTAATTTGGAAAGAGACTTTAAACACAATACAGGTAAATATATTGGACATGTAATAAAATCTGGTGATAATTATGTGGAGTCTCAGGTTACATATGGAATCAGAAATCACATAGCAGATCTGACAAATATGAGGATTTAGTCAACCAGTGGCCAAAACTGAAGGTTGTTACAGGTACAACTAAAAAATGGCATGGGTTCCAGACCGGAAGAGATAATTCAAGGAGAGGTTTATACATGCAAGGTCTTTTCTATGTAGACACAAACTGCATGCTGTAAAAAGAAAAAAAAAAAAAATCTCTGTTTACCAACGGAGATACCATAATTGTTTATTTTGGTAAAGATTAAATAATTAATTGAAAAATTACACCAAATCACGTGTTTATTCTTCACCCAATTAAAAATATAATCACACTTTAGTGAGTTATCTGTTAACTGTATGTTGCCGTGGAGAATTTGTTTTTTCCTTGAGGCTTAATGCCTCATCAACGTTGAGGTCATTGGAAGCGGGAGAGAATAAGTGGGAAGGAATATGGCCTTGGTCATTTGCAGGAACAATTTCGACTTTCACTTTGCGTAATTTTGGGAAACCAAGCAAAACCAAAATTTGCTTGGCTGCATAGGAATTTGAACCAGCAACCTCCAAAAACTATGGACCAAATATTACTGCTCACCAACCAGGTTTAGCACAGAGATTTTTGTAGATCTCTTTACACTCTACAAATTTTCCATTCACTGCATTGTTTAGGCAGCATACTCTAAAGACTGCCAAATAAGAGTGCATCACATCATATTAATGTGCTTCCCCAGGGGGAGGACCGAGAACATTTTATACAATTAATACACCGGGAAAGCCTCCATTCATTCAAGGAGTGATCAATTTTGCTTGAGGCCAATAGGTGTGGCTTCAGTTGGACCGAATCCAAACTGAGGGACTGACGACTACTCAATCCATACTAAGCCAAGTGTATAACTGCAAATTTGTAAACTACAAATTGTGAATATATACGTGCATTTATAATAGTATAATTATTATCTTTTCACACAATTATCACTTGGAGCGAGGAGAATTCATAAATTTCACTGTCATTACAGTTTGCAGAACACCTCGTTTAAATTTGGTTCCACAAGTTTCATTCAAGCATGCTGGTTGTTGGAATTACTTACGGCTGGATGAGATGATGTATAATATGTTGCTCCAAGTCGCCACTCCATTGATCAAGAGAAGAAAAGGACACACATATGAGGTAAGCAGTCATCACTCAAGACAGATTAACTGTTACTCTTTGGTACTTACAAGTGGATGTACATACAAGGAATTGAAATTCCCTACAGCTAATTCACTCCAGGCTTTGGCGCAGATAATACCTGTCAAGTGATTTTGTATTGTCTACAAGGTTAAATGAAGGTAAGTATATTCCAAATTATTTTTACGATAACTTATAAATAAAGCTTTATTTCAAAGTTATTATAAAAAATAGTATACATAAAATAGGTTTCCTTTTACAAATGTTCATATTTTCTGTTACATATTCATCATATTATCTGTTTCGAGGTCTGTATAGTAATTTATCATTAGCAGGTCTCCGTTTGCAGTGGATGAGTGCACATTCGTCATAATCCTGAAGATGTTGCATCATTTATCTTTTTTGCCAGGAATGCATCATTGATGGTGGCAGAGATTACAGTTTCTCTGTAAAGTATTCCCCAAATGCATTACATTCTTGCTTTGTTTTTTCAACAGGTAGTGTGGGGGACGAAGATGATATGTCACTCCAATCATTTTGCAACATTTTCTAAACCGTCTTGATTTTGGTTCAGGTGATTTGAAACTTACTGACGATCTGCATGAGAAGGAATGTTGGCTACTTGAGCTTGCGAGAAAGACAAATAGATCATCTCTCTGGAAAAAATAAATAAAATTCAAAATATGCACACTGATTTTTTTTTAAAAAAGCCAGTAATATATATCATATTGTAGGATGAAAGTAATTATTGTAAGGAATAATTGCACAGGTAAACCACTAATTTATTTATTTCATAATTTTCATATGGCTAATACCATCCAAAAGTGGAGGGAAACCTCTCAATGATTTGAAGGTAGATGGAATTTTCAACACTGCTTTGGCAGATGGGACAAGAAATATAGTCAGATTGTCCCATCCCCAGGAAGCAGATACCAATTTTTTTAAATTATGAATAGTTTCACTCAGTTGTACTTAAGGCTCAAGTTATTTCAAATATGAGTTTATCCGGATTTATGTAAGCACAAATAGCTGAGTATCAGATTGAAAAATATCAAGTATTTCAAGAAACTGGACATGTCCAACCCAACCTACCTTCCCCACAATCTCTTTCTTGTCATGAAACTAAGGAAAAAGGAAGCAGCTTCTACGCAATATATAAATAATAAAGGAAAGGGAAATTACCCATCACATACCAAAGTTGACGGCTGTGATGAGCAGACACACAAATACAATATTTCATTAACTTTGTTGTAGGCCATGTTCCGCAGTTGTTGCATAAATATTTTTTAATAAAAATCCGTCTTCTAACAACTGGTTTTATTTTTAACTTTCATCTACCAGACGCGTTTCGCCCTTCTGGAGTGGGGCATCGTCAGTGGCTATAAATAACATAATATTTTGATCATATTTGTGTATGCGAATCTAGTACATTAATTATATACATATATTCATGCTGTACTATTGTATCATCTGTAGGTTCAATCTGTTATAATTATTCTATATATTATTTTCATAGTATCTATGTTCAAACATAAATTCACTTCTTAATACTAAATTATCTGTATGGTTACAAAGTTATGTACATACACTCTACTTACTAAAAATTGTAGTGGCTAGCACATGTCAGTCCAGAACAGCACCTTCCGCATTTTTCTGCACCGTTGTGTCTTCCTACAGTTTACCATTATCTCCTTTAATATTGTTCACTTCAATTTATTTTATTTAATTTTCTGTTAAATTGCACTTTTAACTACACCAAAATAGTTATTGTGTCTAAAGCGATTTGTTTGTTTTGTATATACAGTTATACCAACCTATTTCTGTTGTTTATTGTTTTGTTCACTCTATGTTAAACTATATCTTTTATTATTATTATTATTATTATATTAACAATTATTTGAGATTTGTGAGTGACTGTGTTGGTTTACATGTGTTATGGTGTTTTCTGTTGCTTTGTATAATGTTTTGTTTGTTAAATTTGTGAATTCATTTAGGACCGTTTTTCCCTGTGTAATGGCTTTGTGAATTTGATAACCTTCTTGCACTGTTAATAATTGTTTCCTGTGGTTGTTGATTTTAAGAATTTTCATGTCTGTTTGTATATTTGTGGGTGGGTGATTGTTATCTAATAAATGCTCGGCATATGTCGAATGGTTTGTACATTTTATGGCTCTGATGTGTTCCTTGTACCTAGTGTTGAAGTTCCTAGCTGTTTGACCTATATATATTGCTTGGCACTGTTGGCAAGTCAGTTGGTATATTCCTGACTGTTGGAATTGGTCAGTTTCAGTGTTGGTATTTAGATGGTTATGTATTGTGTTATTTGTTCTAAGTGCTATTTGAATACCTTGCTTTTTGAATATATTGCTTATCCTGTGTGTATGTTTGTTGATGTATGACATTGTGTACCATTGTTTATTAGATTGGTTCTGGATACTGGTGTGTACTGTGTTGAGTGATATCTGTTTGTGTGCTTTGTTCATGATTTTATTATTTAGTTGTTTAATTAATTTTTCTGTGTAACCATTATTCTTAGCAATTTGTACGATTGTTCTATATTCTGTGGTATAGTCATTTTTAGTTAGTTACACAGGGAAAAACGGTCCTAAATGAATTCACAAATTTAACAAACAAAACATTATACAAAGCAACAGAAAACACCATAACACATGTAAACCAACACAGTCACTCACAAATCACAAATAATTGTTAAGATAATAATAATAATAATAAAAAGATATAGTTTAACATAGAGTGAACAAAACAATAAACAACAGAAATAGGTTGGTATAACTGTATATACAAAACAAACAAATCGCTTTAGACACAATAACTATTTTGGTGTAGTTAAAAGTGCAATTTAACAGAAAATTAAATAAAATAAAGTGAAGTGAACAATATTAAAGGAGATAATGGTAAACTGTAGGAAGGACACAACGGTGCAGAAAAATGCGGAAGATTGCTGTTCTGGACTGACATGTGCTAGCCACTACAATTTTTAGTAAGTAGAGTGTATGTACATAACTTTGTAACCATACAGATAATTTAGTATTAAGAAGTGAATTTATGTTTGAACATAGATACTATGAAAACAATATATAGAATAATTATAACAGATTGAACCTACAGATGATACAATATTACAGCATGAATATATGTATATAATTAATGTACTAGATTTGCATACACAAATATGATCAAAATATTATGTTATTTATAGCCACTGACGATGCCCCACTCCAGAAGGGCGAAACGCGTCTGGTAGATGAAAGTTAAAAATAAAACCAGTTGTTAGAAGACGGATTTTTATTAAAAAATATTTATGCAACAACTGCGGAACATGGCCTACAACAAAGTTAATGTTATGCAGCCTCGTCAGGCATTCCCAACGGCCACATACCATCGCTACAAAACTGGTCACCTCAATCTCCACAAAACCATAGAGAACATCAAGTTTAATAAGTTATGTGTTCAGTTTAACCTTAAGCCAAATTATGTAAACGTGACAGTCAGGAACAGCACAAAAGCAGCGCAAAATGCGAAAACAACAGCAGAAAAACAATGGATCCGTAATGAAATAAGAGCATTGTACAGTAAAAAAGCACATCAAAATAAGATATTATATAACACACACCTAGAACTAGCCACACATTTAAATAATCCTGATATTCTGAAGGACATTATAGACAGAGTAGAAAATCATACTGCAAAGATTTTAGATGCAATCAGGTTAAAACATAGTCATAAAATTGATAGACTGAAATATAATCAGAACACACAGCCAATAACAACAGTAAATAATGAAACTATAGTTAATCACAACTTCCATCCTAAAGTTATAAACCAGTCCAACACACAGTTAAATGAACAGGAAACACAGTTATTACAGAAAGGATTAAAACACAACACAAACACCACAAGAAAAGAAAACTTTATAGAACACATCATTACAGAATCTGAATACATTATAACACAAGAAGAAAAATCACAGAGCACATCACTAAATATTGGCCTAACTAGAGAACTAATAGCAAAGGAAATAAGACAAATCAACACAAAATACACACACACACACACTGCAAAAAGACAGACAAACTGCTAAAAAAGCTAAAAAACAAATTACAGGAGAATGATGTAATAGTCACAAAAGCTGACAAAGGCAATTCCATAGTTCTACTTCAAAAAACAGAATACATTGACAAGACAGAACAGTTTATTAAAAATAATCCAATATCAACATTAAAATCAGACCCCACAAACAGATTCAATAACAACATGAAGAAATGTTTAAAAACCATAACACACATTTTGAAAGACTGGCAAAAACAGTATTTCCCCTCCAAAAATCCCAAGGCCCCCAATCTCAGAGGTCAACCGAAAATACACAAAAATGATTCACCTATGAGACCAGTAATTAACTTCAGGAATGCACCAACATACCAACTAAGCAGGTTCACACATGATTTCCTAACTCAAAATTATACATACCATAATGACAGAACAATCAAGAACACTACACAGTTAATACACAATATAGACACAATACAGATACCCCACACCGCAAAGCTAATATCATTCGATGTAGTAAATATGTTCTCGGTCATCCCAATCAGTGAAACAATTGATATCATACAGAATAATCTTTCAACACACAACAAAGTTCCTAACACTCACATCAAAGAAATAGTAGAAATACTAAAGCTCATCACATCACAAAACTACTTCCAATTTAATAATAAATACTACATTCAAAATGAAGGACTACCCATGGGATCCCCAGTATCAGGTATCCTAGCAGACATTTTTATGGATCAGATAGAACACCACATTTTCAGACACACAAAATATAATATAATTTATTGGTATAGGTATGTAGATGACATTCTTTGTCTCATAGATGAATCACAACAAAATATCTCTCAGTTCCACAATGAAATAAATAACGTTCATAAAAATATTAAATTTACAATAGAGATGGAGAAAAATAATAAACTGAACTTCCTTGACATAACAGTTAACAAGATAGATCAATTACATACATTCAGCATTTACAGAAAACCCACATACACTGATACCATAATACACAATACATCCAACCATCCTCAACACCATAAACAAGCAGCACTCAGACATATGCTACACAGATTAAACAACATACCACTAACTAAAAATGAGTATACCACAGAATATAGAACAATCGTACAAATTGCTAAGAATAATGGTTACACAGAAAAATTAATTAAACAACTAAATAATAAAATCATGAACAAAGCACACAAACAGATATCACTCAACACAGTACACACCAGTATCCAGAACCAATCTAATAAACAATGGTACACAATGTCATACATCAACAAACATACACACAGGATAAGCAATATATTCAAAAAGCAAGGTA
The DNA here is from genome assembly GCA_031002005.1 of Vandiemenella viatica. Lineage (NCBI taxonomy): Eukaryota > Metazoa > Arthropoda > Insecta > Orthoptera > Morabidae > Vandiemenella > Vandiemenella viatica. Next base: position 290,445,614 of record JARYHS010008074.1, read on the forward strand.
TTCAAATAGCACTTAGAACAAATAACACAATACATAACCATCTAAATACCAACACTGAAACTGACCAATTCCAACAGTCAGGAATATACCAACTGACTTGCCAACAGTGCCAAGCAATATATATAGGTCAAACAGCTAGGAACTTCAACACTAGGTACAAGGAACACATCAGAGCCATAAAATGTACAAACCATTCGACATATGCCGAGCATTTATTAGATAACAATCACCCACCCACAACTATACAAACAGACATGAAAATTCTAAAATCAACAACCACAGGAAACAATTATTAACAGTGCAAGAAAGTTATCAAATTCACAAAGCCATTACACAGGGAAAAACGGTCCTAAATGAATTCACAAATTTAACAAACAAAACATTATACAAAGCAACAGAAAACACCATAACACATGTAAACCAACACAGTCACTCACAAATCACAAATAATTGTTAATATAATAATAATAATAATAATAAAAGATATAGTTTAACATAGAGTGAACAAAACAATAAACAACAGAAATAGGTTGGTATAACTGTATATACAAAACAAACAAATCGCTTTAGACACAATAACTATTTTGGTGTAGTTAAAAGTGCAATTTAACAGAAAATTAAATAAAATAAAGTGAAGTGAACAATATTAAAGGAGATAATGGTAAACTGTAGGAAGGACACAACGGTGCAGAAAAATGCGGAAGGTGCTGTTCTGGACTGACATGTGCTAGCCACTACAATTTTTAGTAAGTAGAGTGTATGTACATAACTTTGTAACCATACAGATAATTTAGTATTAAGAAGTGAATTTATGTTTGAACATAGATACTATGAAAACAATATATAGAATAATTATAACAGATTGAACCTACAGATGATACAATATTACAGCATGAATATATGTATATAATTAATGTACTAGATTCGCATACACAAATATGATCAAAATATTATGTTATTTATAGCCACTGACGATGCCCCACTCCAGAAGGGCGAAACGCGTCTGGTAGATGAAAGTTAAAAATAAAACCAGTTGTTAGAAGACGGATTTTTATTAAAAAAAAACAATATTTCATCATTAACTTTCTTCATGTAATAGCGAAAGAGCCATTTCGTTATGGACGTGTGTGAACCTCACAACTGGCTATGTATTGCGAGAAATGGCCAATGTTCTCTATTACATGAAGAAGGCTAACACCGAAATAGTGTATTTGAGTGTTTGCCTTACGTGTTTCCTCTCGTTGCAGTCATCAACTTTGGTATGTGATGGGTTAATTTCTATTTCCATTATTATGTATGTTGTCATGAGTAATGTAGACTATATTTTCAGGTGAGAGCCATGAATTTGATCTGATACCTCACAATTTGTCATTAATTTCTCTGTAGTTCACAACTATGATACCTCGTAAATAACAAGTTACTTCATAACGATTGTTTAGCTTCTGATTCATCTTAGATTTGTTTGTTCATTATTAATGTCATTTTTAAGTATAACTTCAAACAGCTGACTTTTATTCTGACATCTTAATTTATTCAGTCTATGAATAATCTAGTTTGTGTATTTATTTGTATTATGTTGGTGCAAGTGATGAACAGTACCATGAAACTTTCTCCTCCATCGTAAACTGTGTTAGAAATGTGGAAATAGGTTTCTTGAATAAATAGTCCTTCCGTACATATTTGTTGGCATTTGAGTAGCTCATTTAACAATTGAAAGCTTGAGGAACCCCAACCCACATTTCTTATTTTAAGGCTATAAATATTTGTAAAGTGCTACACGAATTAGTTTACAAAGGTGTCAAAGTATATATGTTACCGTGAAAGACCAAAATCAGAGAATGTCGACATTCACCGGTGAATGTCAACAAACACCACATACGTCGGTGAAAGATCGAATATTTCATTACATTCTTGTACTTTCGGACCCTCACCGGTGTATGTCGACAATCACAGATATGCTCTGGTGGAGGTCGAAAAGAGAGGAGCCGACAAAGAGGCGACTGGCTGTTTCTCGCCAAATCCTTTGTTCTGGTGGAGTTTCCCGCCAAATCCTGGCGACTGGCTGTTTCCAGACAAATTCTTTGTGCTGGTGGAGTCAGTCAGCTTTGTCAGTCTTATGCATATGCAAGGTTCGATGGTGAGAGCAAAGTTTTCTTAATTTTTTTTTCTGATTTCCTGATTTATACAGAATGGACACTGCAGTGAATCGTGATCTTTTTCTTGAAAAGTTAAATGTATTAATTGTGGGAAAAACGAGAAGACAATTGCTTTCATTTTTCTCAAGAAAAGTACTCTAAAATACTTTCTGAAGTGGTTTCTTCTAAAACTAAGTGAAACACACCTTTGGATTACAGACGATTAAAACGTTTTGACGTTTTAAAAATTAATGATGAAGATAAGTTAATTGTACCATTAAATCCAGGAGAAACGAATATACAGTATTATGGTACCAATGACGAATTGTTCAGTATACTACATGAAGCTCACACCAGGATAGGCCATGGAGGAAGAACACATATGCTTAAAGAGTTGCAAAATAAATACAAAAATATTACATATGAAGTTGTAATGTTATATTTAAATCTATGCAAACAGTGTCAAATGAAACACAGTGCACCTAAGAAAGGTATTGTTGTGAAACCAATGATCAGTTCTGAGTTAAACTCAAGATGTCAAGTTGATCTGATAGATCTGCAGTCAAACTCAGATGGTGAATACAAGTCCATAATGGTGTATCAAGATCATTTAACTAAGTTTGTCCAGCAACGACCTCTGAAAACTAAGAGGGCTGAAGAAGTAGCGTATCACGTTCTTCCAATATTTTTAACATTTGGTGTTCCAGCAATATTGCAATCAGATAATGGTAGAGAATTCAGTAATCAAGTCATATCCGAAATATGCGCTATGTGGAAAGATGATAAGATAGTTCATGGAAAGCCTCGTCACAGTCAAACACAAGGCTCAGTTGAAAGGGCCAATCAGGATATACAGAATATGCTAACTGCATGGATAAACGATAACAATACAAATAAATGGTCAGAAGGTTTACCCTTTGTACAATTTGCCAAGAACACTACATACCACGAAGGAATACGCCAAAGTCCTTATGGAGCCATGTTTGGCATTAAAACGAAAAGAGGCATAGCATCGTCTTTTTTGCCTAGCAAACAAAACACAAGTATCGAAACTGAGGAACAACTTGAAGAAATCGCAAATACTTTTGAAACCGAAGAACAGCTTGAAGAAACTGGTAATACTTCTGAAAAAAATTTGAGCAGTGGTCAAACCGAAAACCAAATTCCAAAGAAAAATATTGAAGAGGAATTGCAATCTACCACGTCTTCACATCAAGTTCTGAATGAAAAACATGAGTTAATTTCTATAAAAAGAGTGGCCGCGAAAGAGAATCTTCTACTGCAAACAACAAAAATGTTGCGAACCTCACAAAATCAATTTCCTCCTGCTCAAATTGGTGATACTGTACGAATACAAATCCCTGATGTCGCCCGTGGTCGTACAGATAACCGAAATGTGTGATCGGTTGTTGTTGGAATAGAAGACTCCGACTACTATAAACTTGTGAATGAAAATGGTACCCTCAAGCAGCTTTACACACGTAATCAGTTCGAAATTTGTAAAGAAAAGCTCCTTTCCATAGATAAGATTTCTTTTCAAGAAATTTCGCTGAGAGAAGCAGCTGCAGCTAATTCGAGAAGCGGTGGGCAAGGCTATACATGCTGTCATTGCAAAAGGAAGTGTTCCACAAATAAATGCAGTTGTAAAAGCAAGGGCCTCTTGTGCAATTCAAAGTGTCATAATAGTTTAAGTTGTTGCAATAAATAAGATTTGATTCACATAATTTAGTAAGTTTTTTATTACTATTATTTTATTTTCTCATTTAGAACGTACTGTATAATTAAGTAAGTTTTTAACTTCTATAATTTTCCTTTCTCATTTTGAAAGTACTGAGTGCTTTAAGTTCTTAGTTATTCTTCTCAGAAAGAGAGGTGAAAAATTTATCGCGACTGAATTACGGAGAATATAAATCTCGGACATGTTCAACATTCACCATTAGTGCATGGTTAATGTCGACATTCACCGGTGAAAGTCAGAAATAAGGGTATTTAGCAGATATTTCGGACATACACCAAGCGACTATGCGACCGGTGAATGTCGACATTCTCCAGATTTCGGTGTTTCACTGTAACATATACATTTTGCAGTACGGTTTTATAACAAGTAAGACATAATAATATTTAAATGATCATATTTATACACATACACATTTGTGTTCTTCAGTGAGGAGATCGTATGTGTAACTATAAGATAAACTGCTGCTGTACACAGCTGCTGTCAGATCTGATTAAATAATTAGAGATAATAAAACACCCAACCACTCAGTTCAATAAACTACATTTTTTTACTTGTGGCTTTACACCTCATCAACATCAAGGTCATTAGATGCGGGAAAGGACTGGAGACAAGGAATGGGAAGGAATTCGGCCATGGCATTTTGACGGAAACATCCCTGCATTCGCCAGAAGTTATTTGGGGAAACCATGGAAAATCCAAATCTGGATGCGCGGACAGCTAAATAACAGTATCGGTTTGAGAAATATATTTTAAAAAATACATATAAAAATAATTTAATTTCTACTTCCCCTTCTAAATTGGCATATCATCCAATATAGGTAAAGCTGTTCTGGAGCTTTATGGAGTATTTTGATTTAGAAGTAAACTTAGATAGTTAAATAATATGGCTTTGACACGTTGACACACAGTAGTTGACAAAGCTTTCACCTAGAAATGACATGACATAAACCCTGAATCAGGCATTTTGGCAAGTAAATAAAACATAGTGGTGTGCTCATAGCGTTTACTTTCTAGTGGCAAATGAATGAATAAATAAATAAATAAAGAAATTTTTATGGTAGCTAGTTTTTTTGATTATTATTATTTATTACTATTATACTTTCTAATCCATTCAGTCACGAAGTTGAGAAAGCCATCAAAATGCTAAAAATGAGGAATGTTGCAGGATTAGATTACATTTTCCCAGAATTCATAAGATATCTCAACAAGCAGGAAAGAACTTGGCTCAAGAACTTCTTCAGCAATATCCTGGACACTGGGATCATCCTCCCAGAATTCAAGATGGCTCACACCTAGACGATCCTCAAACCAGGCAAACCAGCAGTTGATGCTTCATGCTATCGACCCATTGCTATACTAAGTATTTGCTATAAGTCTGGAATGCCTAATCCTTAACCGTATTCAAGGAATAATAAATAACATAACACCAACATACCAGGCAGGTTTCAGACTAAAACGGAGTTGTTGCGAGCAAGTATTAGCACAGACATCATACGAGGGCTATCAAGAAAGTAACAGACGTTTTGATCTGGTGCGGCAGTGGGTGGGGCTAGCACAGCCATCTTGACGTCAGAGTATGCAACCAGCTGTGGTAGTTTGTGCATCATGCCTATCGTATTTTGTATACAGTGGAGTTTTAAAATGAGCGCTGCATTTGAATATCCCGCCAGTTGTGAAGTGCGTGCTGTGATAAGGTTTTTGTTGGCAAAAAAAATCACAAACCAATTGAAATTTATCACCAGATTTGTGATGTGTACGCCCAAGGAATAATGAGTGAAAGCCGAGTGGTGCATTGATTTTAAAAATGGCCTAACCAATGTTCACGATGAGGATCGCAGTGGTAGGCCTAGTCTTGTGAGTGATGAATTGGTGGCGAAAATCAATGAAAAAATCCGTGAAAATCTCCGTTTCACGATTACGGAACTCTCAGAACATTTCCCCCAAATTTCACGAAGTTTAGTTCATAAAACTGTGGTTGGTAAACTTGCTTACCATAAATTTTGTGCCAGGTGGGTTCCGAAAATCCTAACGGAAGACCACAATAAACAGGGACTTGCTGCAGCACTGGCATTTCTGGAATACTACGACAAAAGTGGAAACCAAGTTATCGAACGTATCGTAATTGGCAACGAGATTTGGGTAAAGCACGTCACCTGTGAAACAAAATGGCTGTCAATGGAATAGGGACACATGCATTCACCCAAGAAACCGAGGAAGTGTCTGCAAACGCTGTCAGGAGGAAAAATCATGGCTACTGTGTTTTGGGACACTCGTGGAGTGATTCTTGTTGATTTTCTTGAACGTGGCCATACAAACAACACAGAGAGGTATTGTGAAACACTCAGAGAATTAAGATGCGTGATACAAAACAAGCATCGGGGAAAACTCAGTGAGAAAGTTTTGTTTCTGCATGACAACGCTCATCCACACACAGCCATCCGTACCCAATAGTTGTTGGATGGTTTTGGATGGGAAGTTTCCAATCATCCACCATACAGCCCGGATTTGGTGCCGAGCGACTACCACCTGTTCCCAGTGATGAAAACATGGCTCGCTATGCAACGCTTTGCCACTGATGCTGAACTGCATGCCAGTGTAATCCAGTGCTTGAGCTCGCAGGCGGCAGATTTCTACGGAGAGGGTATTGAAAAGCTTGTACCATGTTATGATAAATGCCTTAATTTAAATGGCGTTTATGTAGAAAAATAGCCTAAGAGTTAACCTCCAAAATGTATATAATAAAAATTGTTTTTATCACTTTATTTTTTATTTCAAAACGTCTGTTACTTTCTGGATAGCCCTCGTATCTTGAGGCTGGATTTCAGAAGAAGTTAAAGACATCAGTAGCCTTTGTCGATCTAACAGCGGCATATGATACAGTTTGGCTGGATGGACTGCTACTTAAACTTAAAAAAACACATACCCTGCAGGAAACTAACATCACTCCTGAAGAATATGCTGACCAACAATATTTTAAGGACACCATTGGGCATAAGACAAGTAACTCATTAGCAATAAAAAATGGATTACCTCAAGGGTCAGTACTAGCTCCATTGCTCTTCAACTTGTACACCAGTGACATGCCTGTAACAACCAGCAATAAATTCTGCTACGCTGATGACTTAGCTATCGCTGTCCAAACTGCCACATTAGAGGAAGGTGAAAGCACTCTCTCTAAAGACTTAGAAACCTTGAATGCATATTATAGGTAGTGGAGACCAAACCCGATGAAAACACAAGTATGCGCATTCCACTTGAGCAATAGCATAGCACACCAGCAGCTCAAAGTGAAATTTTGCCATCAGGGAGTGAAACATAATTTCTATCCTAAATATCTTGGCATCACCTTAGATCATTCCTTAACATTCATAAAACACCTGGAAATCATAAATCAGAAACTTAAAACACGAAACAACCACATGAAGAAGCTAGCTGGTACTACATGGGGAGCTGATGCGGACACACTACGAACAACCGCTCTCACCATGGTATACCCTATCGCCGAGTACTGTGCTCCAGTGTGGTAACATAGTGCTCACAATAGAAAAATCAACGTCGATCTGAATGAGTGTATGAGACTAATAACGGGCACCCCAAAAATCCACCCCAGTCCCCTGGCTACACCTAATCCGCAAAATACTACCTCCAGATGGTAAAACGCCAAGAAGCAACGGCATGTGAGTGGATAAAACTACACCATCCTGACCATCCACAGGATCTCCCAATCCACGACGTCCTAAATGACTTGCCCCCCCACTCGTCTTAAATACAGAAATCCAGTATGGCAAGATGTATTTGACTTTGATGTCAAGGAAAAATTACGACAAAGCTGGAACTCCTCATCTGTGAAACATCCAGATATTAAAGATCCCACAAATGGACTTTCGGAATTCCTCCTAAATACATATCAGTGGGTCAAACTAAATTGCCTAAAAGCAGGCCATGCGAAATGCAACACCATGATGTATAAGTGGAGTCTCCAGGATTCTCCTGCATGTGACTGCGGTGCTCCTTCCCAGAATGTGGAGTATATCATCAAAGAATGCCCTCTAAGGAAGTATGATGGACCAATTGAAGATGTTTTCAGAGCTACAACTTCCTTCATAGAATGGCTGGAAGAACTGGACATCAATTTGTGAACGCTGCCAACGTTCTTGCCATTGTATATATTTATATGTATTATATTAGTTGCTTAGCCATATGACAAATAAATAAATAACTATTATATTACTATTATATAGCTATTTATTATTAGATTACATCAGCATTATTACTTCACATTTATAACTAGAGGATGGATTTATATGAAATTTGAACTGAAATGCCATATTATGCAATAAAAGTTTTGAATATATTATGGATAATGTTAACTCATGCAATATTATGCAGTAAAAATAAAACATGCACAGGAAATATATACACACAAATGAAAATGGGTTTATTAATTGTAGTTACATCACTCATTTTAATTATTGTTATCTATAGAGAGAGAAAAAGAGAGAAAAAAAGAGAAAAAAAAAGCAGCTGAATGAGAGTAACCAAACTGGTATACATTTAAAATTAATAAATCAGAAAAATTTTAAGAAATTAGTTTAAAGTAAACAAAAGACATAAAAAATTGTGTAATAGAACACTCTTAAAACAACAAACTAATCATATAAGCATTTAAAATGTATTCCATATTTTTTAAGGAAATTATGCAGTCACTAAAAACAATTATTTCCTACTTAAAAAACAGGAAAAAGCTAACTAGAATGCACATGGTGTGAAGTCAGAGAGCTAAGAAGTTTAGGATAAAAGGATAAACAAATTAATATACATTTTTCAAAGAATGGGGTCCAAGCAAAAACCATTGGTCAGGGATTTTTTATGGGGATTTGAAAAGTATACAGTCTCTAGACCTGGGGGTAAAACAAGGTATTTTGAAATGAAGTAAAAAAGTTGAGATGTTTACGATAATCAGTTTTCCATTGGATGGAATTCACACAAAAAATCACCGTTTGGATTTTGATGGGGTTTCGAATAATGTACACCCATGTTACCCCTGGTAAAATATGTTATGTTTCATTCTGATGCGAAGTTGGAAAACTGAGAAATTTAGCATAAAACAGTAAACAAATGAGTATCAATTTTTTTTAGTACGATTCACTCAAAAACTATTGGACGTTTTTTATTGAGGTTTCAAATAATGTCAAATCCACGGTCCCGGGGATAAAATAGTGCAAGTTTTATTTTTATGTAAAGCCTAACAGCTGAGAGAGAAATTTAAGATGTGTCCACAAATTAGTACCCATTTTTTAATGAATGCAATTCACCTCTAAACTATTGGCCTGATCTCAATTCTTGCAGCCAAAATGAATGTTAAGATTTCAGCATTCGAGTGGCATTGAATTATTTGGAGGAATTATTAACACTTCCCCCTCCCTTTTCCATTGGCAATGTATTAACTGTGACACAATCAGTTTAATCTGCACATCAACTATCGAGGTTTACGATGCTGTGTGTAACACCTTAAATAAATGAGATTCATGTTGAAATATTCTTCCAACTGCCAACATGTTAGTAAATGATTTAAAATATATAAAAAGAACATTGATATACTCTTAAATAATGAAAGTTTGTAGGTACGTAAAAAAAAAAAATCAAAAAAAATCAAACCTTGCTATCTGATGTAAAAACACATATTATACACTATTATAAATCTGTAAGCAAACTGTATCTGTCTGAGGGTTGGAGGAAATATCACACAAAAATCGACATGCTAATATGTATGGGGTTTTCATAATTTGAAAGCTTATGATCTCACTTAAAATCTGCAGTACCTCTTATCTTCTACATGAGACAGTGAATGGAGTGACAAATCATATTCATTTGTATTGAGAACAATTACATGCCACGGATCATGTTGCATCTCACCTGAGTGCTCCTTTATGAGATACTTAACAAGATCATGCTACAACACAGACAAGCATTCCAAATTTGGGTTCAGTTAGTAATGGTTTTTGAGTATGTTATTTTTGTTATTTATTTTTCCGAAATAGAATATGTTAGAATAGATGGCAAACATTAATGAAACAATTACAGCCATGTTTAATACAATAACCTTAATGAAATTGTAGTATTTAATTCATGGTAACTGTTAGAAATTTATTCATTTAGTGACTAAACACACTGCAAATTTTTCAGCTTAATATTGAAGAAATAAGCAGGTTGAAAAGATTAGAAAGATACTACATTACAGACATTAATGTTATGCTGCTACTAGAAGATAAAGGCTACGCTCGACTGAGCAAAGCCCTGATCAAATTTTAAAAATTTGAGCTTTGAGAATTGTTTCTGGCACTGACCCAATATTCTGTTAACACCGATTTTTTTAAATTATCAGAGCACAAAAAGGAAAGGATTATCATGAAAATGAACATCAGGAGAGGGAGCTGTACAAATTCATTTATCATTCTAAACTAACAATTGGATGTAATATTATAAGAATAAATAAAGATTAATTTGAAAAATAACTTACCTTTTTCACTTTATTATAAAACCATCGACTAGATGAAAGCTTCTTCTGGATCATTTTTCTGGACCGTTTCAAAGCTGGTATGGGGATTTTTTGTTTTAAATTACTTTAGTGTATCGTTGAAGGTACAATTTTTTTTTTTTTTTTACTATGGCAATCATCATTCATTATTTGCCATAGGCACAAGTGTTAACAATAGTTTTTTGTTACAGCTTTACACCTCGTCAACATCGGCAGCAATGGACTGGAAGCACCGAACTGGAGGGAACTCGGGAACGACCTTTTGAAGGGACCATGCCAAAAGTTGCTGGAACGTTTTGAGGAAACAGTGTAAAACCAAAATCTGGATTGCTGGACAGGGATCTAAACTGGTTTTTCTCCCAAATGTGAAGACACCACACACATTACACTGCTCATCCACCACACTCGGTCTTTACAGTTTTCAGAGAAAAATATTACTTCTGACTGAAGAGGCCACATTTTCAAACTCAATGTCTGATTTCGAACTGAAAAGTTTCGGATTGAAATTTGCACACACACAAGGCGAGACCCATCATGTTTACCACTTCAGTCAGTGTGTGGATTTCTAACAAATAGCAAGTGGCTTAGTGTCACAGATTTTGGACCAGATGAGAATGAACCTGGGCTTGCACATGCCCATCCATTTGAGTTTCTCCCACTGAGCCAGTGGGATCACTTGTTATATGGACACTGTGAGAAAGCATTCTGACGACCAAATTTGCTTGAACTTGAATCGCTAAACTCACTATCATAATAATTCAATATTGACACTAAGAAAAATGAAACAGCTGTTAGGCAATGCATATAACACAAGATAAATAAAATGACCCATCACTCACCAAAGTTGAAGGCTAGAGTATTGTGACGAGTACAACACACAAGATGAACACAAACATACAACATTTCGGTTAACAAACTTATTCACACAGGGAGGATTAGGACATTAGGCAAGAGAGGCGTGAACACACCACAGTTTAGTGCATGATAATTCAATGTTTAACATCAATACGTCATCTTAGAATCATATATATTATTTCTATAAGGTAATTTTTTGTCACAAGCCAGTATCTTCCTTCATACTTAACCGAAATCAATGAATGAGGTGTCATTGGTAAAATGAGGTATCATTTTAAATATTGAGGTCTTTGTAAGGTCTTAGGTTCTGCTACACATTTTAAGAAAGAAATTTTTCAAAATTCTATCCTTAGAGGGCAAAAGTATTATAGTACTACAACACATTTTTCTGTCACGAGCTATTTATTTCCCTTGATACCTAACCGAAATTAATAAATGAGGTATCGTTTTAATATTAAATTATCCACTTTGGTCACATCATATTTTAAGAAAAAACTTTCTCCAAATAGAACCTTCAAGGGGCAAAAATATCATCTTTTCTAGAACATTTTTTTTTTTCTTTACTTCGCTTGATAACTAATCAAAATCAATAAATGAGGTATCATTTTAAGACCAAGATGGCTGCTTTGGTCACACCATATTTTATAAAAGACACTTTTCGGAATTCGACCCTTAAAAGGCAAAAGTATCAATATTATTTCTACAGTGTGTTTTTTATTATTATTATTATTATTAAAAGCCATTTATCTTCTTCGATACTTAGCCAAAATCAATAAATATCATATCGTTTTAAAGATAAAATTAAGACAGAATTTTTCGGAATTTGGTGCTTAAAGTGGAAGCGTGTATGAGAAAGTCCAGAGCCAAGTCCCTAGACTGCAGCAGTAGATATCACAGAGATGTCAATAAACTTATATTTTATTCAATAAGTAGCGTTTCGTAAATTTTTTTCTGTTATGGAAACTCTTTCATTTTGCTATACAATTCCAATGTAAACATTTTATTCGCACAGCAACAAATATCACACTGATGTTGATATGTTGTGTGCATTTTGTTCAGATTTGTTGTATTCTGTTACGATCAGTGACAGTTTGTCGTAAATACAGAGTGTTTTAAATTTTCCTAACTATTTCGTAATATGTTGTAAGTATTTTGATGTGTACCAATTACACCAAAAAACAAATATTTGCTACAAAAGTACGGTTCTACTTTTCATTATATTACAAGCATTCACCCTCACTATTCATCGCATTTTATTCGCGAAATTTTTGCACGGGTCGTCTAGTTATGTTCAGTCTGCCAGTAAAGGCCCCTGCCAGGCAGACCTCACACACAACGCGCCTGCATGCCGGGAGACATATACGACTCCAAACAGGCGCAGAGGCATCAAAACAAACCAGGAAAATAAATAGAATCATCTAGAGGCTAAGTGGGACTTTTTCTTACAGAGGTCGCCGTACTACCACACAACGGTATTCCTGCGCCAGGCAGCCTATATAAGCGTAGCCGGCAGCTCCACCGACAGTTCCGACCTGACCGCTGAAACAGCGTCAACTACGGAAGACCACCTGAAGTTCACGAGAAGTAAAAGCCGTCACTCTACCCCGGATCAGGACCAGGCCACAATTCTCGACGGTCATCTGATAACTGTGCCCACAATTGTTTATGGTTTACCAGTTGTATTTGTGTTCAGAGTAATAAACCTCAAGGAACCGTTAAGTGTAGTTCACTTCAGTGGGACGACAAGGTTGGATAAGAACTCTCGACCTTCATGGCTACGCCAGCAGCACCCTACGAATGGCAACAGTTCCTCCACGGACTTCTACAATCAGTTCACCAGCAATATTCGCAGAATCTCAGAGACAACTGATTGCGGAAGTCAGGAATCTCCACCACCCCACGGCCCCGCCTCCGTTCCCAGCATTCAACGACGACGTCGAGGAATGGGAAACCTACGAAAAGCGCATAAGACAACACTTCGCAATTCACCACATAACCAAAGAAGAAGACCAGCGTGCATATTTCCTTTCCTGGAACCAATCGAAGTGTTGTCTTGCTCACCAAACTTCAGCCACAAGACCCCGACACCCTCACCTTCACGACCATCTGTATGACACTGAATGCATACTACAGACGCCGGTACCATGTCGTCGCGGCCCGCGTCGAATTCTATCAATGCCGGAAGAAGCCCAATCAGACGTATCGCCAGTGGGCGGCCGAACTCCAAGGCCTTAGCAGAAAATGTAAGTTTCAAACTCGTTGTTCCCACGAATCCTACGCCGACGACATGGTGCGTGATCACATCATACAGGCTGCACCAGATGCCGCACTCCGGCATGACGCCCTCAAGTTAGAGGACCCATCCCTGGAGCAGGTCATCGAACTTGCCTACAAATTCGAAATATCTACGGCCGCAGATCGCCGCCTGGAGTCCTGGGCGGATGTGGCCGCAATCCGAACCGACGTAGAGGACACAGGACGTCGCCGCCATCCAGAGCTCCCAGTCGCGCTCCTCCCGACACCACAACCGGGGACCGCTTCCTCAGAAGGACATCGAACCGGCCCGTTCCGGCAGGGGCACCAAGTCTCGGCAGCAGCAGCGGATCCCGCAGCGCCGACGCCGCAGCCCGCTCCGCCTACCCTCCTGCCCCGCCTGTTATTCAGCACATGAGAGGGAAAATTGTCCGGATCGTTGGGCTGAATGCTCACGTTGCGGCAAGGAGGACACCTGGCGTCCGTCTGCCGCACCAACACCACCAATGCCAATCCCGGCTCTCGCCGCCCAGGGTCTTACCAAGACAGGTTGAGCGGCGCACCTATGGATATCAATCAGGTAGACACTTCCACAGCATCCAAACTTTTTATGACGTTACGGTCAGGCAATGCAAGCGGCCTACAAGTCGACACAGAGCATGCAGTCTCATTGCTTAATTATACTACTATGTGCAAATTGGTCGCCCCCCCTCTCGCCGGCCCCCAAGCGCCTCCTGACATACAACAAACAGGAAATAGCACTCCTGGGACAATTCACAGCAAACGTCATGTATAAGTCTGTACATCGTTCAGTCCCCTTTTTAGTAGTTAACAGTTCTCTCACAGCAGACTTATTTGGACTGGACGCTTTCCGCTTATTCGGATTTTCAATTGAGGATAACATACACCTCGTATCTCAGCATGTTCCTTTTTCCTGAAGTGGACGCCCTTTTGCACCGAGTTTTCAGGACCTGTTCCTCACCAGGCCGTCGGCTGTGCAAAGACTTCGAAGCATCACTCCAACTCCGGCCGGACGTAACTGGCCTCGATACTTACGGGCACGCCAGGTACCCGTAGCGCTTCAACAACACTTCAGGAAGAACTTCAACGTCTCCAAGACGAAGGATCCTCCAGCCGGTGTCGGTTCAGCCCCTGGGCCACGCCGTTGGTCATAGTTCAGAAGCAGGACGCCTCGCTTACGTCTCTTGTGGTGACTTTAAGACCACCGTCAACCCGCATCTGCTGGTAGACGATTATCCACTTCCGAGACCGGACGACCTCTTCCGTATAAACTAGCAGGAGGGTACCTACTTTACAAAAATTGACCTGGCAGAAGCATACCTTCAAATCCCTTTGGATATCCAGTCCCGACAATACACAGTCATCAAACACTCCCCTCTGGCCTCTTCCAACTCAACCGGCTCATGTTCGGCTTGGCCAGTGCTCCAGCGATTTTTCAACGGTATCTCGAACAACTTCTCCAGGATATTCCGGGATTGCATCAACTATCTCGACGACATAGTCGTCACGGGACCCTCCGCTGCCGAACACATGACCAACCTCCCGCCTACTCTTCCTCCGCCTCCGTGCAGCAGGATTGAAATGCAACCTTTCCAAGTGTCAATTTTTTCAACAATCCATTTCCTACCTGGGTCACATCATCGCTCAGGAAGGCATTTCCCCAGCATTTTCCTATGTGGACGCTATTTCCAACTTACCTCGGCCTCAGGATCTACATCAGTTTGAAATCTTTTTTTTAGGCAAGATGTCATACTACAGAAAAATTTATACCCTCAGCAGCACAAGTGGCAGCACCCCTGTACCACCTCTGTCGCAAGAATGTCCCGTTCCGTGGGACCCCAGCTTGCGAGACCGCATTTCCACACCCTTAAACAGCAGCTCAAGTCCGCAGCATGCCTCATGCCATACACTCCAAACTCCCCTTGATACTTGCCACAGATGCATCCGATTACGGTGTGGTGGGCAGTTCTGTCTCATAAATTACCAGATGGCACTGGAACGCCCCGTAGCTTACATCTCAAGCCCTATCGGCTGCTCAGCTTAAATATTCTCAAATCGAGAAAGAGGCGCTAGCTATTGTTTTTGCCTGCTCCAAATTCTATTCCCTTTTATATGGGATTTCTTTTCATCTCATTACCGACCACAAGCCACTCCTATCACTATTTGATCCGTCCACACGTCTGCCTACCAAAACATCCCACCGCATCCAGCGTTGGGCACTATTCCTGTCCCAGTTCAGATATACCATGCATTTCCGTACCACCTCCAGGCATGCCAATGCAGACGCCTTATCCAGACTACCGCAGGGACCAGACCTTGCCTTCGACAAGTCGGAACTTCTGGTGTTCCAGATCGACGATGACATACAAGAAGCACTGAAGACATTTCCAGTCACGGCCTCAAAAGTCGCGGCAGCCACAGGGAGGACCCCCTCCTCCGTGTCATCCGACACCACATCCAACACGGGTGGCAAACACGTTCCCCTCCACGCCATCATCAAGACCTCAAGTTCTACTACTCCATCCGCCACCAGCTCTCAGTAGTAGAGGGAGTGCTCCTCCGCACAGAACCAAATTCCACCCCGAGGGTCGTCGTTCCGAGATCCCTACAACCGACAATCCTCCAAACTCTCCACCAAGGACACTGGGGAATTGCCCGCACCAAATCCCTTGCCAGACGCCATGTATTCTGGATCGGCCTTACCACGGATGTCACGGAGATGGTGCGGCGCTGTACCATCTGTGCCCAACAACTGCCCCGCCCCCCTCAAAAGTTCCTTTCCGTGGCCGGCACCGTCCGGACCCTGGGAACGCATTCACCTCGACTTCGCTGGCCCATTCCTAGGCAACCAGTGGCTCTAGTGACGATGCCTTTCCCACTTCCCATATGTCGTCCGTTGCTCCACAATCACCACAGAGGTCACCATTTCAGCCCTCACGAAGATCTTTTCCATCGAAGATATACCATACGCCATCGTCACAGATAACGGACCGCATTTCGAAGTCGGGAATTCCTATCCTTCTGTACCGACAACAAATATCCAAACACCTCCTCACCCAGCCCCTTCCACCCCCAATCTAACGGGGAGGCGGAACGGCTAGTCAGAACATTCAAACCCAAATGACCAAATACACCACAAGTCACAAACTCCGAAGAGGCATTGACACTCTTCCTCAGTTCCTATCGAACCACTCCAGTGGGGGCCTAAAAGCCCGGCGGAATTGCTGCATGGCCGCCAACCTCGCACTCTCCTCCATCTCCTCTTACCCCCGCCCAAAGTACAGGTACCTTCGGGCCCATTCCGTTTCACCCCGGGCTCCCTAGTCTGGGCCCGCGGGTTGGCTCCCGGGCCGGTTGGCTTCCGGGGGTCATCCAGCGGCCCCGGGGCCGCCAACTGTTCGACGTCAGCCTGGATGGCCGGGTAGTACGACGCCATCGAAACCAACTACGTCCCCGCTACCCCACGGCACCGTCCTCTTCCACCACGGCACGGCCATCCTCTTCTTCCTCTCCTTCCCCGCCCCCTCCACCACTCCTGCCATCTAACTGTTGCTCAGGGACAGTTACAGCACCACCACCGACGCCACAACCTGTCGGTAGCTCCGACACCCTTCAGCCGCAGCCTCTCGAACACCTGCGGGGACCATCTTCAGCGCCCCCCGTACAGCCCCCGGCCATCGACGCCGACGAACCGATGCCGTTAGCTCCACAGGTACCTCCATCACAACCTGCACCACGACGCAGGTCGGCACGCATCGCCAGGAGAACAGCTCCGTACTCCCCCGGAGGTAGCCTTCATAGTCTGCTCCAGGGCGCCGCGGCAGACGACCTCGCAGACGTCGCAGACATCGCTTCCCCCCCCCCCCCCCCCCCCCCGGAGGGAGGTATGTTCAGTCTGCCAGTAAAGGCCCCTGCCAGGCAGACCTCACACACAATGCGCCTGCACGCCGGGAGACATATACGACTCCAAACAGGCGCAGAGGCATCAAAACAAACCAGGAAAATAAATAGAATCATCTAGAGGCTAAGTGGGACTTTTTCTTACAGAGGTCGCCGTACTACCACACAACGGTATTCCTGCGCCAGGCCGCCTATATAAGCGTAGCCGGCAGCTCCACCGACAGTTCCGACCTGACCGCTGAACCAGCGTCAACTACGGAAGACCACCTGAAGTTCACGAGAAGTAGAAGCCGTCACTCTACCCCGGATCAGGACCAGGCCACAATTCTCGACGGTCATCTGATAACTGTGCCCACAATTGTTTATGGTTTACCAGTTGTATTTGTGTTCAGAGTAATAAACCTCAAGGAACTGTTAAGTGTAGTTCACTTCAAGTTACATTATATTTCAGCAAAAAATCCACGATATTTCTTTAGGCTAGCTGGGTTCCACAGATGTACAGTTGTGGTGAACTTTATTGTTCACTATGAATAGAAAAGGTGGAGGAGGATTTCCTATGAAAGCATAAAATGTTAATATCTTGGCATATAATTGATAGTAAATATAACTATGCAGAATACATTAAGCAGGTGTTAGAGAATTCAAAGTTCTGCCTCTACTGGAGAGGGTGATGAAAAATGCCACGAACTTCAGCTGTTATATACAACCTTGACCAGTGTTTCACTGGAGAATGATAGAGTAATATGGGAACCACATTATGGATATCAAATACTAGTAGAAGGCATAAAGGAAAGCAACTAGATTGATTGTGTCTGGAGTAATTTCTGCAAATGAGTGATTGATGTGATAATGAAATTGGGTTGAGTCATTGGAAAACAGGAGGTGAGGAGAGATACTGCAATAAGCATACAAAGGATGCACTGGCAATGAGGCCTGGATGGATATTGGGAGAATCATGTGAAGTAGAATATAGAAGAGTACATCTTGGCCAGAAACCAGCACTTGATTTCAGGCATAAAGTTGAGGGAAAATATTCATTTTCAGTTAAGAGAGTAAATTACTGATGGATACGCTCAATTAGTTATTCCAAATACAGATAGATTTTAAAAGTTAAATTCTTGTAATGCAAATGTAGGTGTACAGAAAAATTGACATCATGGCATATTCTGCAGCACAATCACTTCTTAAAAACAATAAAATTTTATTCAGCTTAGAGATATTGTATATTTCTCCTTATTTCCCCTGTATTAAATTTAGACTTAGGAAATAGTTTTAGTTTTGCTATGGGGGGAAAACCTTATTATTTTCCTTTAGGTCTTGATGAGGTCATTAGAGGAGAGAATACTGAAAAGAAATTTAGCCATAGCCTTTTGAAGAAAACCATCCTGGCATTTGCCTTGAGTAATTTTTGGAAACTGGAAAACTGAAATCTGGATGCCAAATTCCGGGACCCCATCAGGCTTGGCAAAAAACATATTAACACTGCTTTAGCAGTTTTCCTTAAAAACTGCAGGTAAAATTACAACATAACTGTTCCTGACTTTTTTTTTGAAGTTGATGTTTTACTATACCATAGCAAAAATGATAAACTTCACCTCTCCTAAGTAAATAAAATCTCCCACATGCATAAATGATTGAAAAATTTGTCACTTAATCCAAAAAATAGCAAATTCAAATGCTTTTAAACCTTTTCAGGATATATTTACCAAGTTTAATTATCTCCCTTGTATTTTTGTTTAAATTCGTGTTTGTTTCTAACAGCAATTGTAAATATTTTTAATTATTCAGTCGTATTGTAATGAAATGGCATGTTAAAATCATACAGGTAATGTAACTGCCAAATATTTTGCTCTGGTTTTTTTTTAATAACTGTAAACTTTGTGCCCACTTCAAAGTTGAAACCCACTTTAATCGGTAGCTAAATATATATTTTCCCCCATGTTTAACCGCAATACTGGGAGAATGGTTCAAGTGTAGGACTTTGGAAATGAGAAGAATAAAAAAGAAATATAAGGAGGCCAACCGGAAGTTAAGTGGCAAGGAGGAAGTGGATGGAGAAATGGGATGATATGATAGAAGGGAATAACAAAGGTAACAGGAATTTACTGTGTGGAATGGTAAAAAGGAAGAGGAAAGATAAAACCTTCCACGTATATCAACAACTGAACGATTTGTTACTTAGTCTAATAACAGCAAATTCAAATCCTTTAAAACCTTTACTAAATTCAATCACCTCTTTTGTATTTCTGTGAAAATTCATGTTTCTCACAGCAATTGTAAGTTTCATTTATACAAGGGTTGCCTTTTCATTTTTTACAAAAAGTGAAACAGAAATGAACAAGTTCGAAACAAAGTGTTTTATTGCTTTTCAAAATATTCTCCCTTAAGGTCTATACATTTTTGCATACGTTCAAACCAATTCTGGAAACATTTTTTCCACTTTGAATCTGATATTTCAGAAACATGGTTTTGAAAGTCTTCAACAGCTTCTTGAGGTGATGAAAATCGCTGTCCGTAATCTTTTGTTTGACAGTGGGGGACAAGAAAAAGTCATTAGGCGATAAATCAGGTGAATACGGGAAATGAGGCATTAATTCAATGTTTTTCTCATTCAAATATTCAGTCGTTCACGCGCTTTATGGGAACTGGCATTGTCGTGATGAAGAATGATGTGACGTTTTTTGTTCTTTTCCTTATTTCATTGAAGACCGTTGGCAAACAAACTGTTGTATACCAGTTCTTCGATCCGCTAATGGAATGGTTGCGACGTGTCCAGTACAACCGAGGAAACAAGAGATCATTTTCTTGGAAGTGCTCCGTGAATGAACAACTTTAGTGGGATTGGGTTCATCGTCAAACACCCAAACAGTAGACTGTTGTTTGCTTTCAGGTTCATACAAATATATCCAAGTTTCATCTCCTGTAACAAAGTTGTATACGGATTTTGAACGACCTCGGTCGAATTTTTTCAACATTTCCTGACACCAATCAACATGACCCTTTTTCTGCACTTATGTCAAATTATGTGTAATCCATCTGGAACAAATCTTCCTCACACCTAAATGTTCATGCAAAATCGATTGTATTGCAGTCTGTAATATCCTAAGAGACGCCTCTAACTGTCTGCAAGTCAGATGCCAATCTTCTTTGATCGTGTTGCGCACAGCATCGATGTTTTCTAGGAATGAAAACCGATTTTAGCCGACCTTCTCGACATTCATCACTGACGGACGCACGACCATGACGAAATTCTGCAAACCAATTGTAAACAGACTTCTCTGATGGTGCTTCATTACCAAAAGTTGCACAAAGCAATTCTATGCATTGTTGTTGAGTAAGGCCTTTTTTAAATCATAAAAAGTCATCCAACGTAATCCTTCAAAGGCGATTTTCATTTTTGCACAAACTTGCTTCTTTTAAACGTTCACTATCAACAACTTACTCAGTCAATTTCTAAATTGCCACTGGCTTCACAATAACAAACGTCATTGTTCACAAATACGGTGGTACCACAACTCATCAACACCACCAACGCAACCCTTGTATTATTTAACTAGAGAGAGTTATTGCTTTGCTGGGGCATTGTTAACAAGATGGCATATTAAAATCATAGGTACTGTAACTGCCAGATTTTTTTTTTTTTTTTTACGTACTGTAAACTATCTGCCTGCATCAATCCACCGAAATCAATAAGTAAATATAATTTACTTTGTACCCATATTCCAATGTAACACAATTTTTTCTGTAATACCATTACAAAATTCATTATGATATTACTTCAGCCACATTTCATGTTAACAAGTAAAATTTTGTAACTTTGTACCCACATGTCTATAGTTGTGACTTTAAACCTCCCACCTTTCTTTTGGAACCATTTGCCAAAAGATTGGACTACACTCATTCAGTGACTGTATAGTTTCTCAAGTGTGTACATTCTGTAATGTGAGTGAAAAGTGGGGTCCATTTTCACAGGTATGTTTAGTTGACTAGTGTGAAATTATCTCAAATCACTTTGTGCCACCATGAGACAATATCTCCGTCATCTGGAATGCAAATGAATAAATTTTCAAATAATGTAAGCAGCAGAACTGTGAAAGGTGAAAAGAGTCAGGAAATTCTTGCTGTAAACTTGATGCATTTTTTAGTAGAAACTACTGTGAGTGTGCGTATTAGCATGTTCCACGATAATCATTTGATGAAGTGATTATTTCTTAATTTACATTGTGTGGTGCCCTTTATGGACACTAGTATAATCATATACTAGTTAGAACTGTCACTGATACTGAATATGATTCAAGACCAAACCTTTTTCGTGCATCAACCTGCTGACTTTCGTGATAAGATTTAAACTAGATTCAGCTATATATAAAGGTTGAGTGAAGTATGGTCAAACAAACTAGACATCATTAACCTCAATGTTTTTCATGAGACAGCACTAATTAAAAATATACATTACAACAAAAATTAATGTCAAATGTAAACGAGCCTTATATTTCAAAATAAATTCTAATTTACATTTTTCTTATTATTTTTTTTTTTTTTTTACATAGTCTTACATTTTATCTATTCATTTCCTACAATTGTTTGCTAAGTTTTTAATTCCTGTATCATAAAATGTTAGCGGACATGTATCAAACCAATTGCACGTAAAGTGTTGCACCTCCTCATTAGTTGTGAAGTGCTGTACACTAGGTGCTTCCCAACATATGGAAGTTCAATGAGGACAACTCTGGGCTGTAGAGAAGATGTTCTAAGACACCCAACTGCATATATGCCAATGTGTGTGTGTTACTGTTGCAATATGGAGTCTTGTGTTATAGAGAAGCAACATACTTCTAACTGGAATGCTACGCCTTTCTGTCTGATACACAGCTCAAACTTGGCAAAGATTATCATAATAATAGGCAGCTAATGGTTCAACACATAGGCATCACAACAACTTTAGTATGGGTTCCCTCTCATAACGGGATTAAGTTCAATGAAATTGCGGACAGACTAGCCAAGGAAGCCATCTCATATGGACAAAGAAAAGAACTTCGATATAAATTCTTCTCGGGTTTGCCGCCGAATTACATTTTCTACTGTCAAGCTTTCGGCGACTTTCACTGCCGCCATCAACAGACCTGATGATGGCGGCAGTGAAAGTCACCGAAAGCTTGACAGTAGAAAATGTAATTCGGCGGCAAACCCGAGAAGAATTTATATCGAAGATACGCCGAGAAAGACTTATATCTCATATAAGAAAAGAACTATTACTACCCCCATCAGCATATGCACAAGATATTAAACAGCGAGCAAGAAATAGATGGCAAACTGATTGGAACAATACGATGCACCATAAAGGATCCTTCTACGGACACATCCAACCGCATATTCCTTCCAAACCCTGGTTCTACAGCTGGAAAATCAACAGAAGCCACTTAATATAATCAGAAGCAGATTCTACCACGGTAACTTTTCCAGCCACTTCAACCGGATAGGACTAAGAGATAGCCCCAGATGTGACTATGCCGACCGAGCAATAGGGGACATCAACCACCTGTTATTCTCCTGCAAAAAATACACCAACATCCAAAACAAAATGCTGAAGGAACTCACAAGGTGCAAGATCCCCTTCCCAACTAATTTAGCCATCCTGCTCTCTTTCAACAACCACTCAATATACAGAACCATAATGTCCTTTTTAAAGAAGGAAATATTCAAATATAAGACAAAGTGGACCAGCCAATCCTAGACTAACAGTCATAAACTAAGTAGATACATTAACCCTTCAAAAATACTCCACATTATCTAGAACATACACACTAAAGCAACACCCAATGAGAATAGTTACAAATACAAGCATGCAACATTATTCACACCAAAGGATCCAAATAGATAAGGCAATAACAGGGACTATTTCATGAATATTCAATTGTGGTGGAAAGATACAAAAAGCGGTCCCTCAGCTTTTGGCGATGACTCACACGGTGCAATTGAAAAGGCAATAACGTGATATATTTTATAAAGAAATTGTAACTCATCTCTCATGGGACTTATGAACCATTGTAAAATAAAGGATAAGAAATTGTAATTTAACTGAAACATTAAACATAAACCAAAGTAAAATTAAATGTAAAGAACCTGGCAGTATGGCCGACCAGGCCGAAAGCCAACTCAAATAAATAAATAAATAAAACGTTCGTGAAGGAAATCATGTAGCAGATCACCTCTACAGTTCCAGAACACAGTGGACAAGACCCCTACAGACAACTGCATCATTGCTTTCACTGGTGCACTTTTGATAGTCTTCCCCAACCCCATACTGATTCTCTCTGTATCAGGAGTGTAATGGTGGACATGATGATTTTTTTTTTCCAAAAAGGTGTCATGTTCACTCTTGTATCTCATTAGGAGCCTCCAAGAAATTTCAAGCTCCACAGTATTTTGCTCTGCATTCAGAAATTTTGCAACTCATTGAGCTGACACTTTTTGGAATCCCAACTCATTTAAAGGACTGATTACACACTTCCATAGTTGATATTAAGTTCCTGAGAGATTTCATGAACAATAATATTCTGAATGCTTTTGACGAGTTCTTGAACGGATTGTGTATTCTGTGGTGTGATGCTGGTGAGGTTGGGTAAAGGGTCAAGTTTTCAACATACTCCACTTTGTTACACCACTGTCTTACCTGAAATCATGAAAGGGTTCTTTCCCTGAACTAGGGGAGTAAATGGTGGCAAATCTCAGCAGCATTTACATTTTCATAAGAATGAAGTTTTTCTCGGGATTGAGAATTGATACAGTCTCCCGAGAAGACTATATAAATTAACATTTTCGTTGACAAGAAACTTATTAACACATTGTGCAACTGCAGTGTGTGCCTCTTTCCCAAACGTCATGATTGCTACAGAGAAGAAGGAACACATGGGGAGTCGACATTATTATTGTATTACTACCTTCCTTGTGATCCTCGCCCCCCCCCCCCCCCCAATTTTCCCAGTGTCTAACCCCCCGCAGAACCCCCAAAGCAATTTAATAAGGTTTGATCATATTTGATCTGCCCTCATAATTCATTCTATCACCTTTGAAATTAGTCACGTATATTTTTTTTCACCAAAAACTGTGGCTACAAAATGCATTGAAAAACTGTTCATTACAAATGAAGTTGTTAAATGAGAGATATAGTACACCCAGGACTTCAAATAGTAATTAACTCCCACTGGATCAATGAATACAGTATTTCAGAGCAATACAATAGAATAGCTATATTCAATAATCACTTTTTTTTTTGGTTTACCATTATGAAACAATGCCATGGGAAATATCTTCTGGATGTGTGTCAAAAACTTAGTATGTTGAATATAAGCAGAATATTCTGGATAGTATCTTAAGGCTGGCACACTTATATCAAAATTTAACAGATAAGAAACTTACATGCAAGAAGTTAGAACAAAATGTTTGAGCCAAATATATCTTTGTTGATCAAACAAGCATATTGAAAAGAAACAAAAAAAAATACCTAATGCACATACAACATTTTCCACTTCATTATCTTCTATGAAACTGAGGCTCATTTAGTCTTCAGAACACTCAAACTTTATAAATAGCAGGGATTCAACAAAATTTGGAAACCTTTACATGTATATTATGTTCCAAACAAATGAAAATACAGCATGGAATTAATGACAATTTGACAGTATTAATAATCAACATAAAACGGGCTTTCTGAACTTATACCTAAAGTGTGTAGTTACGCATATTACAGAAAGAACTAGTGTCTTATATGCATCTATGAGATGCATTTTCACACTGAAGGAAACCAGTGGCCAGAGGACAAACTTCAAGCTTGAATGAATCTACTTAGTCAGCAATCATATTTATAACATATTTTATATTTAGACAAACATGATTTAGTGGTATCAGTGAAATTACCAAGTCCTCTTAAACACTCGTATCACCTTAAAATTAACAGTTTGTGTCAATGATAAGCCCAAAATTTAAAGTTTTTTCCTACAGAGTGTGAAGTTCCCAGTAACATGTAACAATTGTGTCATTTCACCAAATAAAAATCCTTCGCCAGTTCTTACATGACAATGCTGCTGTTGCTGTTCCCACAGGTGTGCCCTTTGGTTCTTCTCTGATAACATGAGTACATTATGTGTCCAGTGGCAGTCATACCCCATCTGTAACAAGGTGGGCCCGGAAGACATTGAAATATGATTTGCTCTACACTGCAGTTAAAATGTGAAATGATCTGCAAAACTATGTCCCTTTGTTTATTTGAAAAATTCAAATTTTCTTCTTTGCTAAACCAATTTTTTCTACACCACTGTAACTGACTGACTGATCATTTGCTGTTTGATGTGCTATCATCATGGCAATAATATAAAACAAGATTCATTCAGACATGCTGTATTTTGTTTCGCTTAATCCTGTAAAAGTAATTCCTGTCATGCTATTTATTTTTACAATTATCACTGATGTTACATGTTATTAGTTAATTAGTTCTATAACTGTACCCTGTATTATGTTGTTCTACTTTCTGTTTGAAATTATTAAGTCCTCATTAATCTAACTTGAAAGTTATTATAGTTAAATAGCAATCATATTCCCTAGGTAACAATATAGAGTAACTCTCACCAAATCCCATGACCACTGACTAATTGTTAATCCTTAACAGTGGAAAATTTCAAGGCACTTCTCCAATTAATATGGCAAACAATGAACAGCTAATGTTCCCTATAGTAGGAATGTGAAGATCTGTTATTTTAGTTCAAATTGTTCACTTGCTCAACTCACTCTCCCCATTTCCCAGCAGCAATATGATGCCTTAATTACCAGCCAGCTGTTGAACCTGACCTGATACAGTTCAGGATTCTGTTGCATTACAATGATTTGCTCAATATGTCATAAAACACATTCAGTAATAAAACTAAGGAAGGATAGGTAAATAAGACCCAACACTTACCACAGATGAGGTGGCTGAGAACCATGAACACAAAAAAAACAAACACAAGAAAAGCACAATATTTCAGCCTGCAGACTTATTCGTGCAGAGTGAGACACCAGGCGGAGTCACCATCTCCGTGCATATTTTCTGCGACTGTCTTTCAGATGACATATACAATTCAAATACAAAAAGTCAACAAAATTATAGTGGGTCTAAAACTTTAGAGACTTTTTTAAAAAGTTTTTCATAACATTTTTTATCCAATTCATGACATCCTTAACACAGTAATTCGGTGTTGACTCTTATTCTAGCAAGTAGAAGATTTCCTGTTTTGGAATAAATATTTCCTCGTCCTTTTTTATTATCTCCTTGAACTTTTCCCAATTTGCCTCCACTGTACTTATGAAATCTTTTCATTTGCAGAAACGTCTCCTGAAATAACTCAATTCTAAAATTTTTGCCTTTTTATAACTATACTTATATCCTCCTTCAATTTTGGCCACTGGATTGCTAAATCAGATATTTCAGGGAAAAGTTCAGCAAATGGAAGGTTAGCAAATGTTAGAAGAGTTAAAGAATATAATAAAAAATGATGAGGAATTTATACCAAAAGAGAAAATAAAGAGAAGTACAGAACCAACACAACAACTGAGAGGAGAGGCTAGTAGAAAGAGAACATTGCCGTGTTATGGATAGCAAGGCATTAGGAAATACTTGAAACAACTAAACAAGCAATTAATAATAGCAAAGGAAGTGCTGAAGATGGGTTTATGTAAAATATTATTGGTGCAGTGGGGACCACTGAATGATGCATCTAGAAATTTCTATCGCTATGTTAGAAAATTGAGGGGAAGGAAAGGTATTCAGACTATTGCAGAATGGAGAAGAAGTTACTCAGGATCTGGAAATGGCAGAAATTTTGAGTGACTGGTTTAATGAGACCATCAGGGAATATCATCCTGGGATGGGAGAGAATAAATCAGAAGAGTGTCTCCCTGTAAATAGAAATGAGGATACTACAAAGTTTGAAATAGATCCTCAGGAAATTATGAAGAAACTATGAAAGCTAAAACGTGCACAGGAGCTGGTGTAGATAGCATTAATACAGATTTTAGATGATAGTGGGACTGGACATTGTACCTTTGAAACTTTAGAATGAGTCTCGAGTCTTGCTGCTTTACCAGCTGACTGGAAAAAAGCGATAGTAATATCAGTTCATAAAGGAAAGGCGACAAATAAGATCTGAAAACTACAGGCCGATTAGTTTGATAGTGATCAGTGATAGGCAAACTGATGGAGAGATAGATATGCAACTACATCAGGAAGGTCTGAGAGGAAAGAAACTGGTTCGCAAATCAACAACATGGATTTAGGCAATGATATTCATGCGAATCTCAGATGGTGGGTCGTATGCAAGATATTTAGTCAACAAAATTATAGTGGGTCTAAAACTTTAGAGACTTTTTTAAAAAGTTTTTCATAACATTTTTTATCCAATTCATGACATCCTTAACACAGTAATTCGGTGTTGACTCTTATTCTAGCAAGTAGAAGATTTCCTGTTTTGGAATAAATATTTCCTCGTCCTTTTTTATTATCTCCTTGAACTTTTCCCAATTTGCCTCCACTGTACTTATGAAATCTTTTCATTTGCAGAAACGTCTCCTGAAATAACTCAATTCTAAAATTTTTGCCTTTTTATAACTATACTTATATCCTCCTTCAATTTTGGCCACTCGATTGCTAAATCAGATATTTCAGGGAAAAGTTCAGCAAATGGAAGGTTAGCAAATGTTAGAAGAGTTAAAGAATATAATAAAAAATGATGAGGAATTTATACCAAAAGAGAAAATAAAGAGAAGTACAGAACCAACACAACAACTGAGAGGAGAGGCTAGTAGAAAGAGAACATTGCCGTGTTATGGATAGCAAGGCATTAGGAAATACTTGAAACAACTAAACAAGCAATTAATAATAGCAAAGGAAGTGCTGAAGATGGGTTTATGTAAAATATTATTGGTGCAGTGGGGACCACTGAATGATGCATCTAGAAATTTCTATCGCTATGTTAGAAAATTGAGGGGAAGGAAAGGTATTCAGACTATTGCAGAATGGAGAAGAAGTTACTCAGGATCTGGAAATGGCAGAAATTTTGAGTGACTGGTTTAATGAGACCATCAGGGAATATCATCCTGGGATGGGAGAGAATAAATCAGAAGAGTGTCTCCCTGTAAATAGAAATGAGGATACTACAAAGTTTGAAATAGATCCTCAGGAAATTATGAAGAAACTATGAAAGCTAAAACGTGCACAGGAGCTGGTGTAGATAGCATTAATACAGATTTTAGATGATAGTGGGACTGGACATTGTACCTTTGAAACTTTAGAATGAGTCTCGAGTCTTGCTGCTTTACCAGCTGACTGGAAAAAAGCGATAGTAATATCAGTTCATAAAGGAAAGGCGACAAATAAGATCTGAAAACTACAGGCCGATTAGTTTGATAGTGATCAGTGATAGGCAAACTGATGGAGAGATAGATATGCAACTACATCAGGAAGGTCTGAGAGGAAAGAAACTGGTTCGCAAATCAACAACATGGATTTAGGCAATGATATTCATGCGAATCTCAGATGGTGGGTCGTATGCAAGATATTTAGTCAACAAAATTATAGTGGGTCTAAAACTTTAGAGACTTTTTTAAAAAGTTTTTCATAACATTTTTTATCCAATTCATGACATCCTTAACACAGTAATTCGGTGTTGACTCTTATTCTAGCAAGTAGAAGATTTCCTGTTTTGGAATAAATATTTCCTCGTCCTTTTTTATTATCTCCTTGAACTTTTCCCAATTTGCCTCCACTGTACTTATGAAATCTTTTCATTTGCAGAAACGTCTCCTGAAATAACTCAATTCTAAAATTTTTGCCTTTTTATAACTATACTTATATCCTCCTTCAATTTTGGCCACTGGATTGCTAAATCAGATATTTCAGGGAAAAGTTCAGCAAATGGAAGGTTAGCAAATGTTAGAAGAGTTAAAGAATATAATAAAAAATGATGAGGAATTTATACCAAAAGAGAAAATAAAGAGAAGTACAGAACCAACACAACAACTGAGAGGAGAGGCTAGTAGAAAGAGAACATTGCCGTGTTATGGATAGCAAGGCATTAGGAAATACTTGAAACAACTAAACAAGCAATTAATAATAGCAAAGGAAGTGCTGAAGATAGGTTTATGTAAAATATTATTGGTGCAGTGGGGACCACTGAATGATGCATCTAGAAATTTCTATCGCTATGTTAGAAAATTGAGGGGAAGGAAAGGTATTCAGACTATTGCAGAATGGAGAAGAAGTTACTCAGGATCTGGAAATGGCAGAAATTTTGAGTGACTGGTTTAATGAGACCATCAGGGAATATCATCCTGGGATGGGAGAGAATAAATCAGAAGAGTGTCTCCCTGTAAATAGAAATGAGGATACTACAAAGTTTGAAATAGATCCTCAGGAAATTATGAAGAAACTATGAAAGCTAAAACGTGCACAGGAGCTGGTGTAGATAGCATTAATACAGATTTTAGATGATAGTGGGACTGGACATTGTACCTTTGAAACTTTAGAATGAGTCTCGAGTCTTGCTGCTTTACCAGCTGACTGGAAAAAAGCGATAGTAATATCAGTTCATAAAGGAAAGGCGACAAATAAGATCTGAAAACTACAGGCCGATTAGTTTGATAGTGATCAGTGATAGGCAAACTGATGGAGAGATAGATATGCAACTACATCAGGAAGGTCTGAGAGGAAAGAAACTGGTTCGCAAATCAACAACATGGATTTAGGCAATGATATTCATGCGAATCTCAGATGGTGGGTCGTATGCAAGATATTTAGTATGAATTGGACAAGGAATGCCAAGTTGATAATGTAGTTCTAAATTTTTCTAAGGCATTTGACGGAGTTAGTCATAAAATGGTATTAAATAGGTGAAAACTACTGGTGTACATGAAAAAGTGACTTCCTGTGTAGAGGATATTTTAAAAGGCAGCAAGCAAAGCCTTACAGTAGGAAATGCAGTATCAAAAGCAGTGGATGTGCAGCAGCATATTGCTTTGGAACCACTGATACTCATAATTCTAATGGACGATCGTTTTGATGTTTACAGCCAGAATTTAGGTTGCCTGCAGATGACATAATGGGATATAATAGGATCAAAATGGGAGGAGACTGAACAGCTGTAGAGTGACCTGGATAAAATATGTAACAGGGTAAATCACCATGGAATGAAGATTAATTCCAAGAAGAGTCAGCTCATTAAGTACATAGATAAAAAAACTGAAGGTTCTTTATGTTTAGAGAGTGGGACAAAATTATTTGTAGAAGGCTTGAAGTGCAAATACCTTGGCATAGTGTTTGAGAATAAACTCATCTAGGCAGAACACATTGGGCATGTGGTAAGAAAAGGTTATAAAATCCTTCATTTACTAGAGAGTGATGAGAGTATATATAGAGAAGTTACAAAAATTTGGTCAGACCATTCGTTGAATATGGTAGTGTACTTTGGACACACATTTTGGGTATCAAATACAGGAGTTGAAGTGTGTGCAAAGGAGAGCAGCTAGATTTATTTGTGACAATTACTGCAGGACCCACTCAGTAACCGATATGATAAAGGCTGGTTTGGGAGTCATTGGAAGACAGGATGATTGTCAATAGAGTGCTGGGAGTGTACAAGGTATATTTTGGTGATGGGACTTGTAAGGAAGAATTAAGAGTAGTGCATAAGCATGGAAGGGAACCATGGGCACAAACTGACCATTGATTATAAGCATAATGGAGTGGGGAATTTTCTTTTGTGGATAAGGGCTACAGGGAATCAGTTACCAAGGGGATGAACAATTTACCAAAAATCCTGAACAAATTTAAAATTCATTAATGACAAACGTAGTCGGGGGAGGAATTTAA
Organism: Vandiemenella viatica; assembly: GCA_031002005.1. Lineage (NCBI taxonomy): Eukaryota > Metazoa > Arthropoda > Insecta > Orthoptera > Morabidae > Vandiemenella > Vandiemenella viatica. The sequence goes on from JARYHS010008074.1 coordinate 290,476,951, forward strand.
CACTGAAAGTATATAAGAAAATGATAATAATAATAAATGCTAAGAAAGGTTTTATTAGATAAGTAGGGAAATTGCCACCAGAGCATGCACTCCATCGCAATTAAAATTCAATTCAGGTGGTCAGATGTGATTACACCAATACACAATGAGTGAAATGATTCATTCAGCAGGTGTGATCATATCAGACCTTCTTGCAAAGTGTCTCATCTACTTACAGGAATAAGGTTTATGGCATTAAAGTGCGGTTTAAAGAGAGACTGAATTTCACCACTGAATTTAATGTTTCTTTGCTCCAACAATCCAACATCTATAACTTGATTGGACACTAGAAACATTATTATAGTTTTCCTTTAAAATTTAGAGGGATACATATCAATGCAAAATTTTGAAATTAATTTGGGAAATAAGAGAAAAGAGATGATGGGGTTGAAATTTATTTATTTATTTATTTTTGCAAAATACTGATTCAAAATCTGGAATAACAAGATGAGACTGTTATAAATGTATTAAGGTTAGTAAGGACTAAAATTTTATGTAGTTACACATTTCTAAGTTAAATATTTCAGAAGTTAAGATGCTTGATAGAAAAATGAGTGGTTCCATAAGGGTTCCACATTTCATCCAAAATGTACGGGCTGCTAAAATGAAATGTGATGATAGTATGGCATCGAAGCATACTATATGTAAAATAAGGAATAAGAGTGAAAGTATAGGAAGTAAAAGGTAGATAATAGTAAAAGAATCAAAGATGGATTATGCATAGAACTTAATAATTTAGACCAAATTAAGAAAGGGCAAAAATATTAAATTTAATATGCATAACAATAATAATCAAATAAGATAGAAGCCGGGAAAGGGGGGGGGGGGGTGGGCGGGTAGCTGGTCCCATATGCAGAAAGGGTTTTAGTTCTCGAAAGAATTTTTTATAGCTCACAATAAAACGATGAAACTGCTGGAAGTATAGGACCTGCCACTAGTTGGTCTAGGTTATTCAAGTTGGCTGTACTACTTTGAGAGCAGAGTTGCTCTCTGAATCCTAGCCTGTGCATTCCATGTTTTACTGCTGATGAAGGATTTAATCCCACAGTTATATTAATTGTTACAGTCTTCCCATCACCTATACTGAGGTAAGCAAAACCCTCTCATCTCTCTCCCTGTCTCTTCAACTATATGCATTTGGCCCTTGGTTTTCTGCCTTCTTTTTATGCCTTCCGTATTGTATAACTAAAAGAACTTTTAAAAGCTAGTGTTTGCTTTGACTTCCAGTTAATAATTCCATTCCTATAGCTTTACACCTCATTGATGTCACAGTCATTAGAGGAATAATTCAATCCATGACACACTAATTTATACATTTGGAAGCAGAAAATTAGTGAAACTCTTTGGAGTCAGTTTTGATTTGTTTTATTACTGAGTATACCTAGGGAAGATGATCATGCGTGAAGAAGAAACATTACTCATAGTATCACTGAGAATCTTGCATCTTCCAATATCTCACAAAGTCCAAAAACTCTGATATAAAATTATCTATTTCGCTGGTGCAGATGGTCAGATTGTGGAACAATTCCAATTAAAGAACTGCATTCAAAGAAAGAAACTGTTTTCACTTATTTAATGTTCTAAAGAACTATTAATGAGAGTTTATTATAAATGGAAAATATTTCAGACGTGAACCTGTAAACTAATCAGTTTTATTCACCAACCTAAATACCTATATTTAAATGCGAACATGGAAATTTTAATTGTTCATGAATTAGCAAAATAATTTCGCACATTTCTTAACATGTGCCTCCTCCTCCTACACCGTAAATAATCTTTCAAGTCCAAACACTATGAATTATTTTTTCCTTATGGCTTTATGCCTCATCAATGTCAAAGTTATTAGAGGCACAGAAGGACTGGGAGTAAGGAACAGGATACTGAATGCACCGCCCGGCCTGAACACTATGAAAAAGAATGTCATGGAACAGTGAAAAATGAGAATCGCAATGTAATGGAATAATAAATAGATGTCACAGATACTAAGAATTTTTTGGATTTATTTAAAGAACATTAAAATCCTCTAATGAAAGGAGCTCTTCATTTTAAGATTTGGCTTTAGTTTCTCTGATCCCCTTATCTTTCAAAAAGTTCAATTTAAAGATGCACAATGCATTCTTTCCACAGGCTTTTTAAAATGATTAAGTACCATCTGAAAACTGTAATGATTACTATATTCTCAGGGTATTCTGCATCGTTTATTTCATCAGAAATACTATTTACACTGACATAGCAATGAGCACAAAACATCACAGAGTAGTAGGCTGCTATCTTCACTGAAATTTGAAGTTTTTTGAAAAAAAATTCTGCTGTTCTTTCACTTGTCAAGGCCACTACTGATCTTCTCTCAACAACAGCGTTATGTTTTCAAATTTTTACATCATGCCTAGTGTTAATGGCATGGTGAACTACAATGGATTTGTTACTGTTATATTTATAGTGGTGGATATGCTCCTATAGTCTCCCCACCACATTGCAGCCTGTAAATATCGCCACAGCAGTAGTGAATTTCATAATTGCCTAAAACCTGTGAAGTAGATCCATGTTGAACCATCACACGCCAACATAGAGGGGCATATTAATATAACTGAACTTAAAAGTGATAATAGTATGCTACTACAAGTCTGAAGGAAAAATGGAGACCTTAAAAGAATATTCTGAGCACACACCTATAATGACTTCGACATCAGAAGGGTTTTAAGAGCTAAAAAAAAAAACATGGAATATGTCAATTTACCCCACTATACCAAAGTGCCAAGGAAATTCACCCATATCCCATACATACATGGTATCACTGATTGTAGGATTGGAAAATTGTTTAAACAGGTGGAGGTATTAACAGTGTATAAGGCTCACAGCAAACTTGGCCAATAATTAACCAGGGTAAAACACTGTTTACACCCACATAAGCTTAAGGATGTTTATGAAATAATCTACAACTGTGGCAATGTTTACATCGGTGAGATGAGTTGCATTGTGGGGAAGAGACTCGAGGAACATATCATAAAACTAAAGCTTCACAATTGAAAATATAAATATGGAGTTCTATTGTATTTCAACCAACCTAACGGATGCATCGAGCCTTCATAAATTATTATATATTTTAATGTGGTCACCATGGTTGGATGATAAATGTATCTGCAAGCAATTTCAACTCTCTGTAAAGTTTAAGTATCCACAATTTCACAGGGTATTGTAACATAAAATACACACACAGTTAATGTATGCTGATGTACACTTTTATCCTAACAGTTTTGAATGAACATTAATATGCCGACCACCAACCGAAATTAAATAGTATTTATCCGAAGATTGCAAGTTCTACCGAGTCAGAAGTTTAATTTAGAGAAAGTCTGTTCAGTCAGTAGTACAGTTAATATCTGCACAACAATTACCGATCCATGAACACACATTAAATACTCTCCAAGGATGTATTTATACAGTTTTATATCACCTGGTTTGCCTGCGTTGCGGAGACTAAAGCCAATATTTCTTTCCTGACACAGAAGAGTGAATTAAATATCCAAATGGACCCGCGAAATCTTCATAGCACCCCACTTAAACACAGAGCCACCATCACCAGTTCCTGCGTTACTTCTTTAGGTTCCAAAACATGACTGCCGTAGAGTGATGCTAGCACAACGACTTATCTTTCAATCAGTCGACTATTGATACAGACACACAAATACACTTTAATAGGAGGTCACTAATCTATTGTAATGTTACAACCCCCTCCTGGTACCTGGTTTAAGACTGAAATTCTTAATGAGCAATTCAACCAGAGACCTACAAATGGCCGAGGTGTTGTTAGGCAGCTTCCCAATCTTTACCAGTATAAAATTACCTATGAGTTAACTTTTACATGAAGTTATCAGTGGTCGGTACTAAGCCTAGAAATTACAGTTTATGGGGACACAGACCCAAGTATTTGAACATAGAAATTCATATCAATAATCATTTGAGCATACCAATACAGTTTGTGTCACGTCACAAATTGTCCTACAATGGTGTGATCTCATTTTCTGTCCTATTCTTTATCATTCACATTCCTTAAGTCTTAATAATTGACACAAAAATAGTAGGTCACATCCTGAAATGAAGTTTGCTCTTTGACGTACAGATCACTCACTTTACATCACTGTGTTGGTCGTTTGTTGGGACCTACAATGCGTGATATTAGATCACTATACACCTGCTTGACATTCTATCCGAGCTTCTTGCTTTAATAGTATTGTATAAAGTCCGGTGGTTGGAAGGTCATCGACCTATCAGATGATGCATGCATAATCAGATATTTCTTCTGAATAAAACCATACTAACTAATTTAACTAAACCAGAACCAAATGCTAGAAAGGAAAACATATTTACAATAGTATTATGTACAAAAAGGAAATCGGAAGGGGCTTCACAGGGTGTTCAGGATCGATAATACGCACAGGCACTCTAGCACCCTGAGTGTTTCTACTGAAAGGTTTCAACCAATAACTTTTCTGTCATTTACTTTTCTTCCATCCAGACCAGTTTCCACATGGTTTATTACTCTACCCCTTAAAGAGCAACCACTCTCCACATCTTCCATCAATTTCAGTCCTTGCTTATCTTCTTTCTTGATGCTGGTATTCTCCACAGTCAGTTGACAAGTTGCTGTCATGATCACCCCTTCCGCTTCAATACTAACTAATTGTCCACCCTCCAGATTTAAACATTCTGATCTGTGGATATTTTGGATAGGCTCATCTGTCACTTTGCGATTGCGTTCATACTCTCCTAAAGATTTATCCTTATCTTCTTCCCTGTAGTTGACCTCTGCTTCACTTTTTCCTTCTTCTGTTTCCTCTGTGGCTACCCCTTCTACGACTCTTACTTGACTTCCGAATGAGAGGAGGTCTCTCTTTGCTCTGACCTTATCGGCTGCGTGATCTCTTCCTTAGGGGTGCTGCTGTCCTGAAAGACCCTCAAATTCTTGTGAATGATATTATTCCTTCCAACAATTCCAGCTCTTAGAGCCTTGAAGTGTTCTTCAAAGGAGTGGTTCTTCTCATCTTCCATCTGGTTTATCAGCCTTATCAAAATTTCTTTAACAGGTACCTCTTCAGTCTGCTCACTCATTCCATCGGTATTCATCTTTAGAGGATAGATAAAAACTACACAGGAATGAATGGGATTGGGATAAGACCACTAGATCACCCACACTAGACACAAAAACCCAAAATGATAGACACACAATTTGTACCAATTGGACAAAAGATAGACACTTCAGCTTTTACTCAAATAGTGACAGCAAAACAAATGATCAACAATGGAACAAAACACAACGTTTATGATGAAATATAGTTCACCATCAAACAAGTATAACAACGTAGGATTGTGACAGTCACCGCTGCCAACTGTTCCGCACAAGTACAACTGAAAATGAACACAACTTAATAACACAGTAACTAATTGCTTGTAACTACTTGCAGGTGGTATACACCTGGTATTCAGGTTTCACTTTCACTCTAGTTCCACCAGCAGGTAAAAAAAAAAAAAAAAAAAAACGCTACACACAAAATTCTCTATTACCAATTGTATACCTTGTTCATTGGCCAAAAACAAAACTGATAATTTTAAATTGAACACTGGTAGGCATGCAATAGAAACTGACATTTAAAATTCTTCTTTTCTTTAAATATTTATTGACCCGTGAGTTTAGGTTTCATCTGAGGGTATATTATTATTGTTATAGTGTTAATAAAGCTCGGGTGGATATCAACTGGCGCTTAAAAAAAAAAATTCATTCAATTCACTGACTTTTTACTGTTATAGTAAGATTCCGTTCACATTACTTAAAAAAAAATTCAAATGTTTCCGTAGCCGAACTTATTCTAAATTGCCTGTTAGTTGTCTTCTTAGCCGGTCTGCTTTTGCTCGCATTGAAATTCTGCTTTCCAGATGTCACCGGCCCTGCACCAGTCTTCCGATGTATTCCTCCGTGCCTATCCACCACTGCTTCTTCGGTGGCTGCTACACCGCCCCATTGTCGTGTTGCTCCTCCATGGTAGATAGTTCCTTTATGAATTCTTCCGCTGAGTGTTGCTGCGCAGCAGTAGATAATTCTTCCACGAATTCTTCCGGCGAGTGTTGCTGCGCGGTAGTAGGTAGTTCCTCCGTGAATTCTTCTGCCAAGTGTTATTGCACTGCACAAAATAGTACCTCATTGCTGTGCTACCAATCTTTGGTTACCTGTGTCGAGTCTCTTCCTTGTAGCCTCTTTGTGCTGGCTTAGCTCTGCATCGAATGCATAGTCTCAACCACATTATCTTTGGTTTAATACACGTTCTATTGTCACTTATTGTTTTCCCAATAGTTCTTTTCCAATCACTTTCCACTCACTATTTTGTGTTTCTGCTGACTTTTATTTCCTCTTTAGCCGACTATTGTTATCACAAGTCCTGATACATAGGTTGCCATGTAAAACTACTGTTTTACGGGATATAAATAAAAATGAATTCAGTTCTGTTGTATTTTGACCAACCTAATGGATGTATCGAGCCTTCATAAATTATTATTTAATAGTTCGCTAATCTATTGAAATGTCACAATATCGGCCATTATAAACATAACAGCGACAATTCCGCCATAGTTTGCCATGCCATTCAATTGGAAAGAAATAAAATTTGAAGATACATGGGTGATGTGGAGAAAAAAATGAATGGCTATTATTAGTGAAAGAGGCAGCAAAAATTTAAAAAAATATTTCAACGGAGACACTGGCAATCTTTGGTGCTCCTTGCTATGTCAATATAAATATTATCTCTGATGAAGGTTGTTGAATGGTGGACAAAAACTTAGATTATCAAATAAACAACACGGCATACCCTGAAAATCTAGTAATCATTAAGATGGCCATGGAAGCATGAGAAATCATTTGAAAACAGTAAGCTGGTATGAGTTCTTTGAACAGTAGTCAGAATATAATAACAGCATCATCAGCATACTTTAACAGTATTGATTATCGGAAATTACATCAACAACATACTAGTTTCCCAGAGTGACTGGATGGTCTTCATTATCACAATGTTCACAAGATAAGATAAACTAAAAATTATAATGCACATATCTACCATTTTCAAAAGATAACAACAGAAAGAGAGAACAAATTATTTTTACCAAAATATTCTTAATTGTCTGATTACCTGCCTACATTCCAGTAGGTCCCCATTTTGAAATTAAATAGGGCAAATATTTTAAGTAATAATAATCGATAGTAATAGAACATTTCATTTTTAAATGTACAAACATTAACTGCAGTCTACTGATCACAACACAGTTAAAAAAATTAATTCACTGATTAAAGGAAAACTGAAGGGAAATTACATTTAGAAGTATGAAGTTGTAGTATAAAGTAAACATGATAAATCTCAACATCTGTATCCTCTATTGTACTTATCTGAGAATGTGCGAAAACAGTTTTTCTACAATTGACTCTGGAAAAAAAATAAGTATGCCATGTTGTAAGATTTAGGACTTTTTGCCTTATTGATATACGAGGGTGAGTCAAATGAAAACCTTAAATATTTTTTTAAATATTATTTATTGTGCAGAAATGGTACAAAGCTGTATCACTTTTCACTCCCCCACGCTCAATGAAAGTCCTCCAGCGCTTACAAAGTGCATAAATTCCTTTAGAAAAAAATTCTTTTGGCAGTCCGCGCAACCACTCGTGCACCACGTGGCGTACCTCTTCATCAGAACGGAACTTCTTTCCTCCCATTGCTTCTTTGAGTGGTCCAAACATATGGAAATCACTTGGGACAAGGTCTGGTGAGTATGGTGGATGAGGAAGACACTCAAAATGCAGGTCTGTGATTGTTGCAACTGTTGTACGGGCAGTGTGGGGACTTGCATTGCCATGTTGCAAAAGGACACCTGATGACAGCAATCCACGTAGCTTTGATTTGATTGCAGGCCAAAGATGATTTTTTAGGAGATCTGTGTATGATGCACTGGTGACAGTGATCCCTCTAGGCATGTAATGCTCCAAAATGATGCCTTTTTCGTCCCAAAAGAGAGATAGCATAACGTTCCCTGCTGATGGTTCTGTTCGAAACTTCTTTGGTTTTGGTGACGAGGAATGGCGCCATTCCTTGCTCGCTCTCTTCGTTTCCGGTTGGTGGAGGTGAACCAAGGTTTCGTCCCCAGTAACGATTCTTGCAAGGAAGCCATCACCTTCTCGTTCGAAGTGCCGGAGAAGTTCTTCACAAGCATCAACATATCGTTCTCTCATTTCAGGAATCAGCTGCCGTGGCACCCGTCTTGCAGACACTTTGTGAAACTGGAGCACATCATGCACAATGTGGTGTGCTGAAACATGACTAATCTTTAAACATGCTGCAATGTCATTCAGTGTCACTAAGCGGTTTTCCATCACTATGGCTTCAACTGCTGCAATGTTCTGTGGAGTCACAACTCATTGTGCCTGACCTGGACTAGGAGCATCTGCCACTTAAGTCACACCATTTTCGAACTTCCTACTCCATTCGTAGAATTGCTGCTGTGACAAACATGCATCACCGTACTGAACCTTCATTCTTTGATGAATTTCAATAGGTTTCACACCTTCACTACTCAAAAACCGAAAAACAGAACTCTGTTCCTCCCTGGTGCAAGTCTCAAGTGGGGCAGCCATCTTTATACTGATACTGTGACGGTATTTGTGCATCTGCACAATGTTGCCACCTACAGGCCATTCTGCACGCTGCTTGTAGCACGCTTACCAACTTACGGGATAACGGCACGAAATTTCGATTTTTTATTACAAATTTAAGGTTTTCATTTGACTCGCCCTCATAAACTATTGTGATACATAACTAACCGTTACCCACAGCATAAAATACAGACCTCTCTCTAATATTACGAGAATTAACACATCACCTGACAGAAATAAAACCTAATACCATACCACTTGTACACTGAAAACATAATAAACATTTTGACAGCCAGAAGTAAGCAAATCTGCAATCACATTCATCAATATGAAACATATCATAATTTACCTGCATGGCTATAGGCTGAAAATTATTGAGAGACCAATCAAAATCTGACCATAGTTCTTGCATGAATCACAATCAATATAAATATTACTCAGTTTCCTCAATAAACTCAATACCGCCAGCACTCTTGAAATTCACATGGAGTTACTCCCACACACATGCCACTTTCCTGGATGTCAACATATCCCTCACGAATGGCTACATCAACTCATCCGTCCATATCAAACCCACCAACCTACAACAGTACCTTCATTACGATAGCTGCCACCATCATCACATCAAACGCTCCCTCCTCTATAGCATTATAATTCGGGGAAGTCACATATGTTGTAATGAACAGGCCCTCCAACAGTATGCTAGCAACATCTCCGAAGCCCTGATTTCCTGCAAGATTTAGTTCACAAACAAGTCACAACCCAGTCAACCGTTCAACAGCCCACAACCCTCTAAAACCAACCATAACCGCTTATTTTGATCAGCCGATATTTCCCGGGTTTGGAATTTGTCAACCGAGTCCTGCGGCAAGGTTACGACTTCCTTTGAGCCTGCCCTGAGATGAGAAACCTCCTTCCAAAAATCCTCAACCACCCAGAACCTGCTTCAGCAGACTTCCATTCCTTAACCAACTATTGGTCCATAAACACGGGGCTGCCCAGCATGTAAGATAGCCCCAAGGTTCATTTCCTTGCAACACATCCCGTTGCAATTTACAAATTATGCTTCCACCACCTTTACCAACCTGGTAACTGGGGAAAGCTTCCCCATCACAGGACTTGCTATGTTTGTATCATCCCACCTTATATATAAACTCACTTGCAACCATTGCCCAGACTCCTTCATTGGTCTGACAACAAATCCACTGGCCATCAGAATGAATGGACAAAGACAATCGGCATTCACCCAGAACCCTGACCACACTGTATCTTATCATGCCACCACTCATGGCCCCAACAATGTTAACAAATGTTTTGCGGTCCGCGCCATCAGAGTGCTCGCAGACAATACATCATTTCGAAACTCAGAGGGTGGGAACTGGTGTATCAGTACCAACTGGGCACCAGACAATCATTAGGATTAAATTTAAGATAGCACCAATTTTCCTCCCACCCATCTCCCTTACCTCCTACCTTTTCCCACAGAACCATCGCTCATCAGAGTCTATCTTTTTGTAGTGTGTAACTTCGATTTTTGCTTAATTTTAAATTTCCAATTTTTTTATTTTTTTTTATTTTGATTTCGCATTTTCTCAGTATTTTGCACATACATCCATCACTTAAGTCATTTTAGGACCATCAGCTAACGCCTACTGCGCTCCGTGACGGGTCCCTATGGACAGGTTTATTATCTCTTTATTAGTATTTTCTAGCTTATGCCTTTCTAGCCCACCCTCACTTCCCGGCCATGTTGTTTTTTCCACCCCCACAATGAATTACGGGCCTTGCGGGCTCACACAGTTGGCTGCCAGCCTCCAACATGCAGCCATCTCACTAGCATTGATGGATGAGGATGATGCTCAATCACAACAACACCTCGCAGATCAATTATATGTAACACGGGAACCTGCCTCCATACGTTTAAAAGTGATGGGAAAGAGCCAGAAGATGTGAAAATGGGTTCAACATGAACTGAATGAAAGACAGCAAGAAAAACAAAAAACCACTAGTGAAATGCTGCTTGCCAGGTATAAAAGAAAGTTATTTCTCCAACGAATTGTAACAAGTGTTGAAAAGTGGATATATCTCTAGAACCCTAACTGTAAAAGATCATGGGTAACTCCAGATGAACTGTCAACATCAACTTCAAGGCCAAATTGCTATGGAAAGAAGACAATGCTCTGTGTTTGGTGGGATCAAAATGGTGTGATCTATTATGAGCTACTAAAACCTGGTGAAACTGTTAATACTGAACCTTATTGACAGCAAATGATCAATTTGACTCAAGCATTGTGGGAAAAACAGCCAGAATACCAGAAAAGGCAACACAAAGTGATTTTGCTTCATGACAACGCACCATCACATACAGCAAAACCATGAAAGGATATGATCGAGGCACTTAGTTGAGATATACTGACACATGTGGCTTACTCACCTGATTTTGGTCTGTGCAATTACTATCGCTTTACATTGATCAGAAAGCGCTTCACTACTTATCAAAATGTATGAAAATGGCTCGATGACTGATTTGCAACAAAAGAGTAATTTTTTATTTTATTTTATTTTATTATTATTATTTTTTGACGTGGCATTTGAAATTACCTGAAAGATGGGGAAAATGTATATCTAGCAATGGAACAATATTTTGAATAAGGTTCTTTGTATCATTTGTATACAATAAACGAGTACTTTTAATGAAAAAATTCCGGTTCCATATTTAAACACCTGGTAATATATCAGCTAACCTGCAAACATTGGCTGGCTTCCTATTTAGGTTTGACTTCCAATCCATTAGCCATAAGAATGAATGGCCACCGACAGACAGTATTCACTCGGAATCCAAAACATCCAATAGCTGTCTATGCCATCTCCCATGACACCCATAATTTTAATTCTTGTTTTCATGGTCTATGCTATCAGAGTCCTCCCAAACAACAGCAGCTCCTCTGAACTCAGAAGGTCGGAGCTTGACTACCAATACAAAATAGGTACAAGGCAAAATGCTGGTCTCAATTTGAGATAATACCCAGTCAGTACCTTTCCTTACCTCTATCCTCTCCTTGCTTCCATCCCCACTGTCTAAATTGAACCACTATCCCCCTCTCCCTGTCCTCTGTTTGAAATTAACCCCACCATGTTCCAGACTAACGGTCATTCTATGAAACCGTTTCCTACCGCAGCCACCCTGCATAATGTTCTCCTGTTGACAAAGGGCCAAGACATGAAATATTCAATGTTATTAGTGTTCTTGTCTTTTTTTTGTGTGTTCATGCCATGCAACCATCATTTAAGTGGTGTTTCATTTTGCTATCCTATTATGCAATTCACTAGACGACCCGTGCGAAAATTTCGCGAATAAAATCCGATGAATAGTGAGGTTGAATATAATGTCATCAAGTTCAGTCATTACTCTTCATACTCCTACTTCATTTATCGATTTTGGTTAGAAATCCAGGGAGATAAATGGCTCGAAACACAAAAAACGTATTTTAGAAATATTGACATTTTTGCGCTTTATGGGTCGAATTATGAAAAATTCCTTTCTTAGAATATAATGTTACCACCGCGGAAACCTTAGTCTTTAATACGATATGTCATTTATCTATATCGATTAGATATCAAGGGAAATATAAAGCTCGTGACACAAAAATACGTTGTAGAACAATTTATACTTTTTCCCTTTAATAGTTGAATTCCAAACACTTCTTTCATAAAATATGATGTCAGCAAAGCTGAGACATTATTCCTCACAATCGTACTTGATTTATCGATTTTGGATAGATATCAAGGGAGATAAGTGGCTCGAGACACAAAAAACGCATTTTAGAAAAATTGACATTTTTGCCTTGTATGGGTCGAATTACGAAAAATTCCTTTCTTAAAATATAATGTTACCACGGCGGAGACTTTATTCTTTAATATGATACCTCATTTATCTATATCGGTTGGATATCAAGGGAGATCAATCGCTCGTGACACAAAAATCGGTTATAGAAAAATTTATAATTTTTTCCTTTAAGGGTTGAATTCCAAAAACATTCTTTCTTAATATATGATTTCACAAAGCTGATACATTACTCCTTCTATTCCTACTTCATTTATCGATTTTGGTTAGATATCCAGGGAGATAAATGGCTCGAGATACAAAAAACGCATTTTAGAAAAATTGACATTTTTGCCTTTTAAAGGTTGAATTACGAAAAATTCCTTTCTTAAAATATAATGTTACCATGGCGGAGACCTTAGTCTTTAATATGATACCTCATTTATCTATATCGGTTAGATAATAAGGCAGATAAATCATTCGTGACACAAAATCGAATTGTAAAAATACTGATACTTTTGCCTTTTAAGGGTCGAATTCCGAAAAATTTCTGCCTTAATATATGACGTCACTAAAGCGGAGATCTTACTCTTTAAAATGATACTTCATTAAAGATTTCAGATAGGTATCCAGGGAGATAAATGACTTGTAATACAGAAAACAGCATTTTAGAAATACTGACATTTTCGCCCTTTAAGGGTCAAATTCCGAAAACTTCATTTTTTAAAATATGATGTTACCAAAGTGAAGACCATAAGCTTTAAAATGACACTTCTTTCATTGATTTTGGTTAAGTATGATGGAAGATACAGGCTTCTGACAAAAAAATACCTTATAGAAATAATATATATGATATTCGCTACTTAGCACCTTTCATCAAAATTTTCCCCTTTTCCAACTTCACGTCAATCTATAGCTATAAAACGAAAACCGGATATATTTGTTGTATTAAAACTCAGAAACTATGAAGCAGATTTCGATGGGGTTTTCACTGTTTTAAAGCTTAGAATCTTAATTCACTTGTCTGACATGTCATATGTTTCAATGTTAAATAGTGTAGATGCATTACATGAAATTCTGAACGTATGGTGAGGAATACCACAGGAGGAATCACCAGATGCCGCAATCTACGCACTAAACACACAACTACAGTACATCTCTAACCATAGCCTTTAATGAGCAATTTACAATAATAATCATTTTTTCATATTCCACACTGAACAAAACTTGAAATATTATTTCCTTTAATACGGGGTGTTTCGTTTTTAAACGCATCGATGGCCATATTGAATGTGAGGAATTAATAACAAGAAATCAGTAGTGATTTTCTTTGCCCACGAATTCTGGCAAAGTCTTTGACCATGAGCTTTTGTATTTGTCTCTGATATCAATCTTAGTGTTATTTACGATAATAATTTTCTGGATAAATTACGTTCATACAGGTAATTAATTCGTACGCTTATGGTTTTTTTTATCATTTGAAATTTGTATTCAACCTTTAGTGTTAGGAATAATAACGGCATCAGGTGTTTGGAGCTGATAGATACATTTTGTTCGCAGTAATTAATAAGTATGCTGATGTTTTTTTTTATCATTAGAAGTTTGTATTAAATCTTTAGTGTTGAGAATAATAACGGCTTAGGACAACTGAACATTTTTTGGTATTAGGCTGCAATTCTGTGCTAAACACGCGTGTTTCTGACGTAATCTAGGTTTTCTTAATTTCATATTTTATCGCGTTATTTAGTAATGCAATGGTTTACCGTGGCGACGTAATTTGATGATGAATTCTTATATAACTGTATGAGACAGATTGTAAAAACAAATTATGTATCTCGCTTAGTTCGTGAGATATCGAATGTCAAAAATTATTTATAGGTATAGTTTTCTTTTCTTTTTCACGACGATTGTTTACTGCTGTGAACTACGTTTCAACTTGACCTCAACCGCTAGAAAGAAATCAAACACCCTTTATACATGTCCAGTGTGTAGGGCCTTCTGCTGGTCCAGGTTGCATTTCAAACTAACCACCTCAATTTAGAGATTTTCTAGAACTAAGCAAGATTTTCCAATATTTTACTCTTCTCTTTTATTCTCACTAAGAATACATCGTCGATTTGGCTTATTCCAAATTTTTTTCATGTCCAGGCCAAATTTCATCCTAACCATGTAAATTGTGAAATAACATTTAATCGAGATACATAAAAAAAAAATCTTAAATTTTAATTTGTCTTGTGGTATTACATAGGAATCCTCACGGAATTGCAACGTCATAATTAATACATGCGCTGATAGTTTTTTTTATCATTAGAAGTATACAACTTTTAGTGTTGAGAATAATAATAGCTTAGGACAACTGAATGTTTTTTACACACTTGAGTTTCTGACATAATCTAGCATTTATTAATTTCATAATTTATTGAATTGTTTAGTAATGCAGGTTTCACGTCAACCGTTGTGCTGCAATTTGATGATGAATTATTATATAACTCAATGAGACAGATAGAAAGTAAAAAGATAAACATATCGCTTAGCTCTCGAGATATCGAAAGACAAAAATTATTTATAGGTATAGTTTCTTTTACTTTTGACAACGATTTTCTTCTGCTTCAAACTGCTTTCAACTTGACCACAACCGCTAGAAAGAAAGCAAAACCCCCATTGTACATGTACCTTGTGACTGGAATTTTTTTTGGTCCAGGTTGTATTTCAATCAACCAACCTCAATTTAGACATACAATATCCCAAGGACAAAGCAATATTTTACATTTCACTTTCAATGTGTCTCGTGAAGTTAGATAAGAATCCATCGTCTCATTTAACAAGAAGTGTAAACGAGATATAAATCTTCAATTTTGATTTGTCTTGTGGTGTTAATTAAGAATACGTCATCAAATTGCAACGCCACAGTTAAAAGATTTTTCATAAAAGAGTATTCACATGTTTCTGGGTTGGACGAATACTGTTATAGTAGTAAATCGACATGGGTTTTTGTTTCCTTTGGAAGAAAGCTTAAATTTGTTCTTACGAACCACGATGGTAATTTCAACATTTCTGAGATACAAAAACTTAACTCAAACGGCAAAAATACTCTGTTAGGCGAAAAAGGGGGTGTAGAGAAATTGCTACAGGGGCGTGTGCTCTATCACAATTAAATCAAACTATAAAGCGAGCTTGATGGGTGAACGGTAGCGCTCAAGCCTTGCACTCGAGAACACCTGTATTCAAATCCCTGTCCGCAATCCGCCCATCCAGTTTTCGGTTTTACATGGTTTCACAAGCAAAATACTCAGGATGTGATGCATACCTCTTAGAGCTGTAAAAGTAAAGAGAAATTCTATACCCGCATGTATTCGTTACTAAACCAATCAATACCCGTTACTTTCGAATCGTTACTCGTTAATTTTGGTACAATCGAACAATACCATGAAGCATTATATTGAGTCGCGCCACGTACGGGATAACTTCATTACTAACGTATCGTTTCGTTACTTGTTACTTTCGGTACAATCGAACACTAGCATGAACCATGAAGCATTGCATCGCATCGCATACATGACGACTTCGTTCATACTTGGTAAAGTTTAAGTAAATTGTTTTTTAATAAAATAAGTTTAGATAACCTCTGAATGTACAATTGATTTACTGTAATGTATATTATATATGACAAAATAATCTAATTTAAAAACAAACACCTGTTTGCATACAAAAAACAAAAAGACCCCTGACCTTTCCCCTGACAGTGACATATCTAGAGACAATAACTAATGACGGTTATTTTTAAAGTAGCATACTCAAAACCCTGCATAGAAACCTGATGTGATAATGGGACATGTTTATAACAAATATTATAATTTCATCAATATATTTCATTTTTAAATATGAGGTTTCAACACTGTCTTCCTTTACGGTTTTCATTTATTTTTGTAAATTCATCTTTTTGTGATAGGTTTGTTAAAATAAATGTGGACATACCGTACCATCAAATCGGGCCTGCAGGCAAAATATTATTGACTCCCACATTAATTGTTTCATTTTAAAACTATCAATATTCAAAACTTTTAAATCAATAAAAAAGGTTCAGGACAAACATGCGATTAGATTAATTGTTGTTGCGTCGCGGTTATAATTAACATTCAACATCAAAGCCAGAACCGCACTGATGATTTATCACATGGATCCCTCGGTAATAATACAATAACTAACACCAGCAAAAGGAATAAAGTTTATGGAATTCTGTAGCTGCTAAAAAGGGCTGCTAGATTAGTTTCTGGAAATTATCACAGAACGCAATTAGTAACAGATATGATAAAACATCTGGAGTGGGATTAATTGAAAGACAGCAAGAGGGTCATGGGAGTGTACCAGGCGTATATTGATGGTGAGGTATGGGAAGATATTGGTGTGAGAATTAAAAGTAATGCATGGAATGGAAAAGATGACCATGGCCACAATCTTGAACTCGATTTCAGGGCACAAGGATTTAGGAAGATTCTCTTTTTAGTTAAGGATTTCAGGGATTGGAATAAGTTACCATGAGAAATTATGAATAATTTACCAAAAACGTTGAAAGAATTTAAAGTTAAAATTTGTTGAGGTCAAATGTAGGTGCATGAAGGAAAAGGTGGAAGATGAGTGTGTAGGGAAATTGCCACCGGAGTTTACGCTCTACTGCAATTTAATTAAATATTGTTAGAACATAAGAAGTCCAGACAACACTTTTATATTGTAAATTACATTAAAAAATAAAATAGAAGGTATCAATTCTTAAAATAAACAAATTTCACAAATGTTTGAAACCAATAAATCACACTAATGAACTATCAATGAAAAAAAAGAAACTATCTCAAATTATCCATACAAATTTTCTATTTATAAATTATGCACTGTAAATTTTAATGTTAAACAAAATAAAATGTAAAAAATTAGTCTTTACGTTGGAAAAATTAGTTACCTGAGGGAGTCGGAACGTGTTCGTATCTATACAACAAATGCGAGTAACGAAATTAATTTGTGAGTAATGATTCGGTACTTCGAGTCAGCCGACGAACCCGTTACTCAGTAAGGAATACATCATTACTTTTACAGCTCTAGTACCTCTTGGGCCCGGAGCTCAACATTAAATTTTTCCTCACTTAAAAGCTTATATAAATTATCACCAAATCTATATCTATAAAATGAAAACGGGATAAATTTGTGTTATAAAAACTCGGAAACTACAGAGCAGATTTCGATGGAGTTTTCACCGTTTTAAAGCTTAGAATCTCAATTCAGTTTGGCGTCTTACGTTTCAACATTAAATAACGCAGTAGCATTAAATGAAATTTTGAATGCGTGATGACGAATCCCAAAGTTGGAAGGATTAGATGTTGCATACTTTGCACTAAACATACAACTACAACGTCTCTGACCATAGCCTTTAATGAAAGCAATAAAACAATTTTACAATAGTAACTATTTTGAACACTAAACAAAACTTGAAGTTTTCTTTCCTTTATTTTGGGATATTCAATTTTTAAATGTCATAGATAGCCGAAGAAACAACAGATTTCTTTTTAAGCACGATCTCTGGACAATGTCTCTGGCTATCGTCAATAGTATTCTGTTTATGATGATACTATTCTGGATTCACTTTCGATATTTGTATAAAAGGATGAATCTGCAGAGTTAAAGTACCTGGCATTTCGAGCAAAAAGTATATTAACTTCGCAACTGAATCGAATGTGAGTTTCCCGCATAATCTAGCGTTTTTCATTACTCTAATAATGCAATTTCTTAACCAAATTAATGAAGCTTGATATGTATGAATCTTTTCAGACGAATGAAAATAGTGAACGTGCAAATAAACTTCAACCCGCTTCTTGGTAGGGGGCGGCTGAATCTAGGTTTGCTTTAATTACGAAAAAAGTTGGTGTGAATTTTATGAAAGTTTGAGCAAATGTTTCTCACTGCGGGAATAAAAATAAGGCATGGGAAAATCTACGCTAACTATACCGGGCTACGCCGGGAACTAATAAAACGCACAGTATTTTACCCACTGGACTGTGGCTGTACTTTATATAAACCCCATCAAATCCAAGTCCTAGTTGTTCTGTGAATCCCGTTCATCCAAACAGAAAGACCAAATTGCAGTTAATGAAACTTAAGTTGCATCTCGCACTTGAAGTGCTTATGCCCGAGAATGCATCCACACAGTGTTATATTACAAGTGTTGATTTTGTGTATATATAAATTTTAATAAATCTTCAAAAATAGATTCAAGATAGTTCTTGTGTTGTGACCATGAGTATTAAGGAAATTTCGCAAAATACATGAATTATTTATTTAGAATGTGATAAACAGGTAATTTAGATTTTTCCTCCAGTTTCTGTTGTTCTATTCCATAATACTCAGCTGCTGCCTGTAGTTAAAACAATCCCTTCTGTTACCATTTTTTTTAAAAATAATTCTCTTATTAATACTTCAAATACAAAGTATGGCAGAAAAGTAGTAAGAAAGCTTTATTTTATTCTTTTTACAAACCATGATTATTTCCTGCACTGTCAGGGAAAGAGAAATTGTTTTCATTGTTCTTGGTACTACTGTATGCCTTTCAGCTGTTTGGTTATTCTGTTAATTATCGGAATACTGAAGGCTCATTCCATGCCAAATCACCTAGTGCCATGTGCACTTAGGTCTCAGATTTTTTGCATATTTTTTGTATGTATAGATACCTTAGAGATAAGACCATAAGACTTTTTTCAATTTTTTATCTCAAAAATTGGCTTTAGAAAAAATATTTGAAATTTTTACATTTCATGTGATTCTTCCCACGATTGTGTTGGTATCAAATTGCATAAAATGTTGTAACTCGCTTATTTTTGGAACAACATACATCATTTTGGTATCAAATTAAAGCTAATTGTTGATACTTTCTAACTAAGTAATAATATTCACAAAACAATTGTTATAAAAAATTGTGGGAGCCAACAAAATGAAAATTTTGGTTTTTAAAAGTGTTGCAATAAATTTGCAATAACAGGCAAGTACCAGCAGACACATACTTTAAATTTTAACAAAAGCTCAATCTCAAGATGTGTTTTCAGCTGTAAAAAAACTAAAAGGGTGTTTTTTTGGTTGTTAAATAATCCAAGTTTGTTGTTCTCTGCTGTTTAACGGTGATTATGATTTTTTAGCTGTCACTAGACCTTTAAAAAAGGGTTGAATTTTAGAAACAATGTGAAACAATTTGATATTTAGGAAACATATGAATAGACAAATAATCCTATGCTAAGCTATTAATTGTTTAACCACTTTATAAAATGAAACTTTTAATTCAAATGCACTGTACACTCCAAGAAGAACTACTTTGAATGTGAAACATGAAGTTTACAATAATATATCATGTAACAGATGATGACTCAATGGATAAACATGCAAAAGAGTATTTAAAATATAAAAAAATTACATTTTAACATTTAATGCCTGTTGTATGGGTGCTGATTTATAAAATGTTCTTAACTGATTCTAAAATTAATTGTTGAATATCTTTTTCCAGGACATATGTTCTGCCTGATGATGAAGTTGAAGCAGGCACTGGTACTTCTTGTATAATGTTTTCAAAAGGTACCCAACAGCTGTCACTTGGTGTTGGCATATAAATGTTTTTGAAGGTCCACAAGGGTGCATGAATTGAATTTTTGCATCCCTCACATTCAAAGAACATTGTTGCACTTTCCCTATCCACCATTTTTCTCCATAAATAACTGTATAAAATTTTTCTGGTACTATATCCATAAGATCTTCTTTATTTTCCCTACCAACATAAGTTTTAAAAGATGTTTGAGACGATGAAACTCGTTTTACTAAAATAATTGTCTTATTCATTGGCAGGAAGTAATGATTTTCCCTTGTTACGGGCACAGTTTTAGCATTAGCATACCGTTCTTCTAAATATTCATGGTACATAATAATATCTCTTGAAGTGTTATAGAATGTTTTGATCCCTTTTATGTTTTCAGAAGAAAATTTATACAAGTCTTCAGGACTTCAAACAACTACCGATAATTTTATTTTAAGACTTTCTCTTGTCGCCAATCGCTTAACTGTGCCGCCCACACCATCACAAGCATTTTTATACCATGGCTGGTTGCAAAAAAGTTCCATTCGGCTTTTATTCCATGATCTTCTTTGTGATAACATAAATTTATAAAGTTTTTATAATTTTTATACTGGGCTGCACTTCCATCACTGAAGTAAATGGCATGGGTCATGTTAGGTATTTCCTTTAAAATGTACTGTATGGCTGTCTTTTGAAATGCAAAAAATGTAGTAGTATCATGTTTTAGACAATTAGATATGAAACACATTGATAATGATTTAAGTTCTTTTTCATTCTTAAAATAAACAACAAAAGGATGAACGGTTGCTTGAATATTTTGCCAATGAAAGCCTTGTGCAGCATCTTGTAAAATACAGGTATAATTTTCACAAGAAGATCATGGAATAACAGCGAATGGAAGTCTTCAAAGAACTACCGATAATTTTATTTTAATTCCTAAGACTTGTATAAATTTCTTCTGAAACATAAAAGGGATCAAAACATTCTAATAACACTTCAAGAGATATTATTATGTAACATGAATATTTAGGAGAACGGTATGCTAATGCTAAAACTGTGCCCGGAACAAGGGAAAATCATACTTCCTGCCAATGAATAAGACAATTATTTAGTAAAACGAGTTTCATCGTATCAACATCTTTTAAAACTTATGTTGGTAGGGAAAATAAAGAAGATCTTATGGATATAGTACCAGAAAAATTTTATACAGTTATTTATGGAGAAAAATGGTGGATAGGGAAAGTGCAACAATGTTCTTTGAATGTGAGGGATGCAAAAATTCAATTCATGCACCCTTGTGGACCTTCAAAAACATTTATATTGCCAACACCAAGTGACAGCTGTTGGGTACCTTTTGAAAACATTATACAAGAAGTACCAGTGCCTGCTTCAACTTCATCATCAGACAGAACATATGTCCTGGAAAAAGATATTCAACAATTAATTTTAGAATCAGTTAAGAACATTTTATAAATCAGCACCCATACAACAGGCATTAAATGTTAAAATGTAATTTTTTTTATATTTTAAATACTCTTTTGCATGTTTATCCATTGAGTCATCATCTGTTACATGATATTTTATTGTAAACTTCATGTTTCACATTCAAAGTAGTTCTTCTTGGAGTGTACAGTGCATTTGAATTAAAAGTTTCATTTTATAAAGTGGTTAAACAATTAATAGCTTAGCATAGGTTAATTTGTCTATTCATATGTTTCCTAAATATCAAATTGTTTCACATTGTTTCTAAAATTCAACCCTTTTTTAAAGGTCTAGTGACAGCTAAAAAATCATAATCACCGTTAAACAGCAGAGAACAACAAACTTGGATTATTTAACAACCACAAAAAAACACCCTTTTAGTTTTTTTACACCTGAAAACACATCTTGAGATTGAGCTTTTGTTAAAATTTAAAGTATGTGTCTGCTGGTACTTGCCTGTTATTGCAAATTTATTGCAACACTTTTAAAAACCAAAATTTTCATTTTGAGGGCTCCCAAAATTTTTTATAACAATTGTTTTGTGAATATTATTACTTAGTTAGAAAGTATCAACAATTAGCTTTAATTTGATACCAAAATGATGTATGTTGTTCCAAAAATAAGCGAGTTACAACATTTTAAGCAATTTGATGCCAACACAATCGTGGGAAGAATCGCATGAAATGTAAAAATTTCAAATATTTTTTCTGAAGCCAATTTTTTAGATAAAAAATTGAAAAAATTCCTATGGTCATATCTCTAAGGTATCTATACACACAAAAAATATGAAAAAAATCTGAGACCTAAGCGCATATTGAATTCTTTAGTTTGGGTGATTTGGCATGGAATGAGCCTGAAATGTAATGGTTTCAAGTGGCTTTTGCACATGAAAATACACATAAATAACAATGACTAAGACCTATTTTAGAGGGGAACTCAAAAATAACAGGAATGATTTTATTTTTCCTAAAATTCTTTGTATATACTGTTTGAGGCATTGTTGTGGTGCAATGTAAAAATGTGTGCAATGTCTGGCCACACACTCCCCAGTTCTTTCAAGGATTTTCTGATAAAAATTTTGTTTGACAGTTTGTGGAAATGGAAAGTTCTGATTTTTTATTTTTGTTATGAAGACATTTTGGATAGCCCAACTCCTTGCTTGTTTCTTTTTTCCCTCAAGAACAAATTTGAAACAACATCAGTTGAAAATCTCACTGTAGAAGAGTTAATCTTCCACATCTTTTCAGCCCTCTAAAAAGGCATTTTGTCGTCTGAACACCCTAAGCAGGTTAATGTTTCCAATAAACCATTTTCATAAGTTACATAAGCAGACTCACCATGATATAAAAAAATTTTAAAAAAAATGATGGCACAAACTGATCAAATTTATGCCAGTTCAAGCACCCTTTAAATCATTTCATTTTGCCTTTTTTTTCTTTCCGGCCATGACCTTCTGAAGTAATCATCCTGGCATTTGCCTACAGTGATTTGTGAAACTATGTATAACTGAAACCTTGCAGCAGAAGAGTTCAGGCTCTTTCCATGTTATCTGTTATATCAAAGGAAGATCACGAATGCAAGTTTAATCAGCCACATCTTTTTGGCCCTCTAAAAAGACAGTATGTTTTCTGAACACTGTAAGCAGGCCAATATTTCACACAAGCAGATTCACCATGCTATATAAAAAAAATATTGACGGCACAAATTTAAAAATTTGTGCCATCTCATTATCAAATGCCTATTAAACCAATTCATTTCGCCTTTTTCGATCATGCCCTTTTGAAGTAACCATCCCAGAATTCAAGAGATCATGGGAAATCTGGAAAGCTGGAGGGGGATTCAAATCCATGTCCTCCTGAATACAAGGCCAGAGCATTTCTGCTCACCCTCCACGTTCATTTTAAACCACTTCAGACACACTGAGCAACCATAGAGTAACGGTAGAAAATTCCAACTTGTAACAAATTTACAGCAATGCCCAGTGGAAGGGAAGGTAACAGCATAGATGATTCAAGCACAGCATTGCCAGTCTCAATATGAGAAATAATACTTTCCCAGCGTATTTTTGATATGAAATCATCGCGGGTTCTCCGCCGGATAGTATTATCGAAAGACAAGCTTTCAGCGGCTTGTTCGGCCGCCATCATCAGGTCTATTGTACGTATGTGACAACTAGAACAGCACTGGGAGTCTCATGGATCCATAGTAGATCGTATGGAGCCATACCATCTTCTGATTGGCTGACCACAAGGCCCGTTTCCATCCTTCTTGTCCGTAATTGGTCAGTTCTGGAATCAGCTGTAGAAGGGGTTGGAGGGATCTGCAGCCGGCGTCCTATCATTCAGCGAAAAACGTGGTTGTTTCAGAATGGAAAAAAGATGGTTTCCACGCTTCACTGAGGCACAGACCCATGTCCCTGTTCACATTATTATCGTTCAAACGTATCTCAATGGCTTCTTTAATGATGGACTCCCCAAAACACCTATCTAGAACTTTCACATTATAGAATTGCAATGGATCTTGCGGATCCGTAGGGGGCCTTACCGTCTTCTGATTGGCTGACTACAAGCCTATTTTCATTCTGCTTGTCCGTAATTGGTCGGCTCCAGAATCAGCTGTAGACGGGGTAGGAGGGATCTGCCGTCGGCGTCCTATCGTTCAGCTATGGATCCACGAGAGTTCTAGTTGTCACACACGTACAATGAACCTGATGATGTCGGCAGAGCAAGCCGTCGAAAGCTTGTCTTTCAATAATACTATCCGGCAGAGAACCCGCGAAGATTTGGTATCATTGCCAGTCTTATTACTTTTCAGCCACACCTTGTTACCGTCATCTTAACAATAATTCTTTTCTTTTAAGATATCTCAAACACTACAAAATCTCTTACCACTGAGTGCTATATAATTCAATGAATGTTTAGAAGCCATAACTTCTTTTTCATCTTCTTGTGACCAGTCACGGAGTGCAAATAATTCTTTCTGCCGAAATTCAGCATTGTCATCAAATCTCATTTTTGCATCAAGGCAGAAGTCTGAAACAAAAGATACAAATATGAACTCATAAAAAATTAAATTAATGAGCAAATATTAAATCTGCCCTTATTAGAACAAAAGTTTTTTTTAATGTGCACCAGTAATTAATTTTAAAGTTCTATTTTTGAAATGATGAAGAAAAAAAGAGGAATTCAGCTAACATGTATATACTGTACAGTGTCCTAATTTTATTAACCATCTGCTGAAGATAATGCAAACCGTGTATTTAAGTTGGTGCTCTCTTCAGCAAATGACAGAAGACTGGTAGTAAAGTATAAGAGATATTCTCACTATGGACTTCAGTACTCTAACTATACCTCTTTTGATTAAAGGACTGTCTCGCTCCTACTGTTACTAGAAGTTTCCCCAATGGAGCTTGACCATGCAGGAGTTGCTTCAAACAGAGTTGACAAAGTCAACATTGCAAGCAAACCCAGTCCTACCCTTCTGGAGAACCATATTGTTTGGGAAATGTCATAATAACTTTTTTTTTTTGACAGATTATTAGTCAATGTTATCTTAGATGTGTCCAGCAGTTTTCAATCTAGCTTTAGATTGAACTGGTTATGATAGAATGTTAAAAAATTGGTATCAATTGAGAGTTTCAATCTTAATAGCACAGATCTTCTATTTTCTCAAATGCCCCAATATATTAGAAAACTTTTGCTAAGAAATTAGAAAATTAATTATCAACTGAAGTACACTCTACAAGTCACTACTGAGCACTGTAGCTCGTCTAGACAGTCTAGTTAGTCCATGTAATATAATGTATCTGCCATGACTTAATCACTCTTAATTTGCTGGTAAAAGTAATATATTCATATTTTGAAATATTAATGGTCACTTAAATACACTGTTTTGAACTGCAAATTCATTATCCGGTTGCCACTCAGTTTTCCTGTTAACCATATTATGTTTTGTGGAATGGCTTCTCAGGAAAATATTTATTTTATAATACACACTTTAACTGTTCTTTTGCTGTACAAAGACATATACACAGCACCATTACACTTCCAACTATTTATTTAATTGGAACTCCTACTCACAGCTGGGCACAAAACAGTTAATCCATTAATCGTTAATTAACGAAGTTAAAAAAATTGTGAAAATTTAACTTTTAAGTTAACCTAAAAAATCATTAACGGTCTTCTTAATTTCCGTTAAATTGGACTTCCGTTAAATTGGACTTCCGTTAACTTTAGTCCGTTACATAGGTTGTTGACGTCTTTTCGTTTGTTTGACCTGTGCGCCAGGCCACCACTCGTATGCAGGGCTGCCAGATTGTATAATTGGATACAAAACTTGTATAATTTGGTTACCTCTTGTATCCTGTTTGTATAACAGATTGCCTTGTATAATTGGATACAAAAAAGAGCACTTAAAAGTAAAGTACATTCCAGCACCTTTTTGAAAGTGTTTGCCCTTTGTTTCATTGAGTTGGCAACCCTTCCTGCATATCTATTTCCTTTTTGTTATTCAAAATTTATCAATGTATACATTGTTTACTTTTCGTGGACTTTTTTTGCTCCCAGCACTTTCACTCACGTATGTAATCAATGGATGACCCCTTTGTATAATTGGGTTTCATTCTGTATAATTTCAAAGAGACAGCGGTATAATATAAGTTGGCTGTACTGGCAGCGCTGCTCGTATGTTCGGTGTAGCATTGGGCGCCGCCTGCTAAAATCTTGGCGGCGGCGCGCCGAGCATTTTCTGCCGGCGGCGGCGTGACTATTTTATATTGTGAATTCTGCAAACGTAAATAAACTAAAAAGCTTCATAACCTATCTTATTGACAAATCAACATTATTATCTGTAATGAGGTGTATTTATTATTACAAAATGTATGTCATTATTATACGTTTAGTAAAAACATCGCGTTGAAGCAACAGTGACGGATCGGCAGTGTGTGTCGAAGAGGTTAATCGGACAAACTGTTCAGCCGTCAAATCGGGCATTACTCGGACGAAATTCTGTGCCAGTGGATGACCGGCCGCCTGATCAATAGTTAGTATTGCACTGGAGTCTGCAAACAGTGTTGCAGATCAGCAAAAAACTCAACTTTCAGTAACCAGTGCGAAAAAATTCAAAGAAATAATACATAAGTTACGAAAAAGGTGTGTGCAATTTTAATTCGAAACATTTGTGTGTCTTTTTCTTTAAAAAAAAAAAAAAAAGATGAAGCTAGTTTGGCAGTTTCGGCCGTGTAATGTAAAAGGATGTCGCTGACTAACTTCCGTTCTATTTGTTCACGTAAAAACATGCAGGCCATGATTTAGTGAAACCAGGCCGGGTCGTCTAAAAGGGCCTTTAGGCCACAGGTAGGCCGTGACACAAAGGTAACTGTAACAGGCATTGGTCGTAGATTTTAGGTTGGCCGCAAATTTCACTGGTCACAGTTTTCACATATTCAAGTGTCCCAGTCCAACTTGTTTTCTATAATATTGTTGCTTTTCTTCTGCATTCATGTTTTTTTTTTTTTTTTTTTACTCCTGTTTAGTACCTTAATTGTCTCTCGTAAGACAATTTGCAAGTGTTATGTTGATCACAGTCTCAACAAAGATAAAAACAGACAGGAATACCACTTCGTTGTTGTGGCGATAGCGTAACCACAATTTGTTAATTTTTATTAATAAATCCACACTTGCATCATGGTACATGACACCTTGAGATAGAGAGCAGTTATACCTACCGTACTATAATACTAATACATCAGTAAAACTTTTGACTAGTTAACTTTTAACGGATAACTTTAACTTGCGTTAAATTTATAAACATTTAACGCTTTAACGATTATTGAAGTTAACTTTTTAAGTAGCAGAATAATGATTAACGAAGTTAACGTTTGGATTAACTGTGCCCACCTGTGCTCCTACTCCTAAAATGTCTTCATGACCATAGTATGCTACTCATAAAATCAGAAGAAAGTAGTTACATAAGGTTTTGCATAATAAAAACTAACATAAAAGTAGCTGATATTGGGGCACTCCTCCCTGAGACACTGGTAAAAGTCTCTATATCTTAGAATGAAGCAGGTTTCAGGGTTTTCCTGAAAACCCAAAACTATGTAAATTCCTTTTTTCTAAACCTTCCAGTTTTCATTGCTTTTATATGAACATCTAGCACCACACAATTATATCTACCGAACTTTATAATCCACTGAAACAGATAATCAATGAACGACCAAGAACAGCTTACATAGCAACAGAACAGCTCACAGATCACATGGTTTCGTTTTCACAAACTGTTTGCCACTATAGAACAACATTACTGAATCAACCAACAACACAGATTTACAATCATAACTACTGCAATTCAGTCTCTCATTACTCTTGATTTCACCATCCATTAACTGACAATTACTCTCCATGCCTGAAAAATTATTGGAATCTGTCTCTACACTTTCTCTAACGTCTGACTCACAGACTTCCTCTGCAACATAATCATTTTTTTCTTCAGTAAACACTTCAATATTATTACCCACCGCAAATAGAGAGCTAACCATTGTGACAGCCAGGTCAAATACAGCACATTTCTCAAGTTATAAACTGGTACTGGGGTCTTCTTACTATCACCCATTTCTTCAATGTTACCCCCTATGTCAAACAGATAACTATACATCATGTCAGTTAAGTCAAATTCAGTACATTTTCTCAACTTAGAAATCAGTACATACGTCTTTTTATTCTCACTTGCTTCAGTGGACAAAAATCCTACTTCATGGCTCTCCTCCTCATCTGAATCTTCTGTTGAAACCACAGTATCACCCTCATCTTCAAAATATTTAAGAAACTCAATTTCAGCTCTTTTACAAATCTTCTCCCCAGCAATACAAGCAAACAGTCCTAACCATACCATGTTGTAAGCAACCTGTTTCTGATAGCCATACTGTAGCCAGAACTACAAATACTGCATTGCTTATGGTGTTCAAACTATGACCATCCCATAAATTTTATATAAAAAACTTATTATTCTCAACTATTGAAAGGGGTAAAATGCTACTCTGGTCTTCATTAGGAATAACTACTAAATCTTGAACAACCTCATTACTATTAGATTATGCTACTTCAATAACATTTACACACTATTTACCACTACCTAAATCTATATTAAGATTTGAACCAACATTATTGTCCCGTTAACTTTTTGTAAGAATAGCATTTACCTTTAATAATTAGTACTGGAACCACATCTTTACCCACCACCGAATTTCCCTTTCAGGCTGTTGATTTTGTTTTCTCACCTCACTAGTATCATTTCTGCTTCCATAACCATTGTGACCTCTTCCCCTGTACTTACCCTGTAACCTATGACCCATCCTCAGAGGATTTCTGCTATCCCTCCTACGATCATGAATGTAATATCGATCAGTACAAGTCTCCTGTGTATCTAAGCACCAAAACAGTTCTGACTGTTTTTCCACATTAGTCACCTCCATATTATCTATTATATTTCTAGTTTGGGGAGGTAGCCTAGCACCAATCAAATCTATGAATTCCGCTTCCCCATCTGGATGGTCTAAACACTTGCTACTGGATCCAACAATTATAAAAAATCATGTTGTGTCTCACTATCCGGTCTATAGTCTACCAGCTATTAATTCTCTCTTTTCCTGAATTTGCCTAGATGTTGATTAAAAATGTTTAAGTAAAATTTTCTGTAAATAACTTATAATAATGTGTCTCCCCACATTCTACCAATAACATTTTCCTGTTGTCTGGTAACATATTAAAATACTCTGACCTCTCAAAATTATTAATCAATTCTACAGGGTGCAGCTTCCCAGTATCATCATAATAGTCAAATTCTTCCTTTACATAAACAATAGTCACTTGATTACCAGGTAAGGGGACAACGCTTTGAGTTGCTTGCACTTGGAGCCCAGCCACCCTTTTCTCCAATTAATTTACACTAAATTTCAAACCCTGTGCAAGTTGTTCCTGTTGCTGCTCCATTCCAGACACCCCCATCTCAGCTCATCAACCCTCTAAGAACCTTTCACTTGCTTTGAATATACCCACATAATCAATCATCCCTTATCTTATTACAGTTTTGGTTGACTCCTTTAATCTCCTCACCAATCAAATTAACACAATCAATCTTATTCTGTTCACACGCTTGGGTTACCTTTTGAATTTTAACCATACATTCCCTTCTGTACTAATCTAGTTTTTGTAATGCTTCCTGGTAGTTTTAACTACATTGTCCTGCTACTTCCCTCAATCTTGAGTTTAATTGGTTAATGTCCTCTTTGATTAGAGAACAAAACTCCGAAGTTGCTTATTGATTTCCTCATCAACAAAATTAGGCAATTCAGAGAATTAGGAATTTGTTTTGTTTCAGCTCAGAAAATTTATCATTAATGCTAAACAAGTGACCACTGAAATCTGAAAATTTCTTATTAATTTCAGAAAATTTAGTATCAAGATTTAGGTTAGTTCACTTTTGAAATCATGAAATTTCCTATTAATTTCAGAAAATTTACTATAATTATTTTGCTTTAACTAATTTTTAAATTCAGCAAATTTTGCATTAAAATTAGTCACAAAGGACTCTAGAAATGCCTGCAAATTTTGATCATCGGCAATATTCAACCAACTACGAAATTAATTTGACAATGCCACAAAATACAGAGATCAAGCTAACACAATCGAACATACAAAAACAATTATCTAAATACTCAGTAGTCACTGTTAACCACTCACTGGATCCTGATGCACTTAAACACTTTTTCTTAACACTTTTATCACTTTTTCTTTCTTCGCATGGCACTACTTTTCAAAACACTACACATGCACTTCACACACTACACACGCCCTTCCTGAATTGATCATCCAAACATGCCATCTCGAAGCAGAAGAAAATTCATATCCCGGGGGGCAAAATTTTGCCACTTAATGTAGGGACGCCACAGGTGATTACAGTTCTCATTGTCACTCCCAGTTAGTTGCATTTCAAGCAATAGCTGATTGAATCCCTCCTCCAGGTTATCCAAACTGCGCCAAAGCTATTAACTCATTCTATGGTGGTAGTTCATCGTCGCTGCCAAGTTTACAACTCCAAAAAATTTTACATATTGCACTTTATAGACAGGTTTTATTGGTGTTATGACATCTAATAACTAACAGATGTCTTGTAGCTACACATCCATCCCTGGTCTCAACATGATATGCTCTTCATTAATTAACCAATTCATTCTGTTGTCAATTAATGGTAATTTCCTTTAATCATTTTGTCTTCCAATTTACAGTTAGTTCACTGTCGTTGGCGATCAGAGGGTTTTACCTTCCCCCAACTACTACTGCTTTTGAATGTAGTTCCATGAAATTAAAACAATGATGAATCACTTTTAACTTCTTATTTATTTCTCCATGAGCTCCATAGTACATTACACATGGATAAAGCACAATAGACATGTCAAAAGATACTAAAGCAACTGAACACTCAAAACTATAAATATTCAGCAGATCCAACTAACTGCTCACCTCTGAAAACTCACTTAAATAGACGTTATCAAAACATCCAGAATAACACAAAGAAAGCCAACAGATGTTTCTAAACCATCTACAATGTGGCTAACAAGTAAAACCACATTAAAACAATCAGAATTAGTACAAAATCATTCACAATGATTATTAAACACCCAGAAATGAAAATTGCAGGTACTTAGACACAAAATTATCAACATAAACCAATCCAAACAGTTGATAATTTTCCTCCAAACTTCATGGCTCATATCAACATTTTACAACTTAAATTTTTAATCAATGTTTCATACATAATACTGTCCTTGATCGAATTACATATCATCCACATAGTTTCTTGCCATAAAACAATGTTCATTTACAGGACAAACATACACAAATTTGCAAATAATCACATACAAAAATATGCAAATCCACAATTAATCAATCTTGTTATATACGATTCTTAAAATAAAATTTCATAAAAGGGCTGGGACAGAAGGCTGTTGCAAGCCATTTTGAATTTTTTTACACATTGAAGAAAAAGCAATGGAGGTTATGTTGATGAACCAACAGCATTGCTTCCAACAAATGAAAAGATCAAGTAGGAGTTTGTATTGAGGGAGATTAGTGTTTAAATATTGAATTCCAAAAATAAAAAGTTTTATAAACTCAGTCCAGTATGAATCTGTAAATCAACAGTCTACAGAACAAATGCAGGCAGGTCAGACACCCAAAGTATAACAGTATACACGGGAGGCAGCTGACCTGGTAGTGGTCAATGAAACCAAGTAGTTCTACAAGCAATACAGGCATCATGAAGAATCACACACACAGCAATAATACAATCCAAGTTCAAAATTGATTTGTTTACTCACTATCATAAATATTAAGTGAAAATAAGTTATGTAATAATGAGTAGGGAATTAACTGTACTGGGAGTTCCAAGAGAGAAAAATAGCCATTAGCGTAAGGCAGCTATAAACTTATAATTCTTGCCATGGGAAGGTTGGAAATCGAGCACCAATAGAATTATTCATGACTCCCAATTACTTCTGTGTTCTTTAGTTAATTATTGAAATGACTATAAGCAAGCAGATGAATTCTTAACTCACACTGCGTTCCTTACTGCATAACAGGAAGAAAATAGTATTAAATAGCATAACTGCCATTTCTCACTATGTTCCTTAGTCCATGAGAGGAACAGGATGGCAGAAAGCAATAAGCACAGGAGAAAAATATAGTATTGTAAAATTAGGTTTCAAGGTCATAGCAGAAACATAACAGCATCAAGGAAGGAGTTTTATAGATGCCGGCTTTAAAGTTGTCATACCAAATTAGAAATTAATATATGTGTGCTATAATGTTGGCAAACCAATTTAGAAATAACTAGTGATCGTCCAGTGGTCAAAATTCGACCATAATATATTAAGTTATTTAGTTTCTTTTGTAAAAGTGTAATAATCATTGCATATATTTTCTTGGATTTGGACTATTGCATTTGCTACGAGCATAGATATATTCTGTGTACATTTCCGTCACTGGCTGCGAGCGTGACCAATAAGTCACTGGCTTGTGCTGTTTGCCTTAATTCCCTGCCATACCTATAAAATTAAAAATTTAATGAAACAGTTGAAAAAGCACAATTAACAGCTCTTATTTGTATTTATTTTTTGACACAATTCTTTGTAAATTTACGTTTATGACAACATAATAGTGAATGCAGTCCTTTCACCTGAAGTCACTTCCAATTCGAAATTTTTTGTACTGCAAAACTTGCATTGTAAATGCATTAATCCACAATTGAAACTATTAAAATTTCTTTGAATGACATTTAGTGCGCATTTAAATGTATCCATCAAAATTATTTCATCATTTTGTGTACTATTTTCACTATTTAAATTTGATCTATTATCATTTTGAATTTCACACAAATAGGTACTCCTTCTTTGTCTCTCACTCCAACGTGTCAAAGTTCTATGTCAAGGCATAATAAAAGTGGATGTGTATCTCTGAATGTAAAAAAAAGTAATGAAATTACTGAAATAAAGATTAGATAAAATTTCAAAAATCAAAAGGCTCTTAATCAAAGGTTAACCTTTAAAATAATAAAATCTGCTCACTTTTTCTAACTACCAATCCTTTACTTTTTATTTTTTGGCAGAAATCATTAGGTGAGACTAAAGTCAATTCAAATTATTCGGCAGGATATCGAATTCTCTATAATATAAAAAATATTCCTTTTATGTTTCTTTCGTAAGGTCAAATATTAATCTCTGCGACTGCTTTGTTTGACTGAAGACCACAGAGTATCTTGATGCCAGCTTCTATCCGATTTTATGCACATACACGTGCGCTAGCGCGAAATTAGTTTTTATTATTTAATAATGTATTTGTAACACATATATTAATTATGATTATTATATTTTTTCTTTATTATTTGACCAAAGACCACAGAGTACCTTATAAACTTGACACAGGCAGAATCTCCGAGGCCATTAAAAGATTTAACATAAACAATGAATGTTTTATTTAATTTAATTTAATGTATATGTAACTGTGTGTGCGCGAAATCGGATCGGATTGGAGCCAACTATCTGGCGTGTATTCCCCATTGAGGAAGGAAAAGAGTGGAGGCGACCGCTAAATCTGTGAAGCCTCCTGTGAACACTTGACTCCTACTGTGCATGCACGGTGGCCATGACAGATATCCCAAAATATTGCACTGTCTGCACTGTGTTTGCTGCAGTAAATATTACATTTTCTAACATTTCAAAGTTTATATATATATATATATATATATATATATATATATATAATTCCAACTTTTGCTGCATTGGTAGCACAAACAGACCAGATACGAAACAACCTGGAACATGGATGTAGTCTTCTCGGGAGACTAGCCGAGTAAGTAAGATGTTTCCACACGATATTTCGGCGATCTCAGACTCCGTCGCCATCTTCACCAGAGATCGCCGAAATATCGTGTGGAAACATCTTACTTACTCGGCTAGTTTCCCGAGAAGACTACATCCATTCTCAACGCCGAGAAAGACTTCGTTCCTATATAACCTGGAACATCATTACATTGCTATTGTTCTTGAAATACTTAATAGGTATCTGCAAGATTAAAGCCTATAATTATAGATTAATTCATTGATCTCAATAGGGTGACAATGTTCTCAAACATTTGTTAGTGTACTGTAGACAATCAGCATATCTTACTACTTTGCATATAATAGGCTAGCCTCATTGTAAACGAGTGTTGATATGTAGTTTGCAATTAATTTTGTGTGTTGAAGTGGGCTGCACTATCATAACCGTGGCAATGCAATTTGGTGATTGATTCTCATGTAAATTGACAAGACTAATCAAAAATTAAGAGTAAAATTTTTTGATATCTCCCTTAGTTCTCGAGATATCGACTATCAAAAATTAGTTATAGGTATAGTTCTTTGGGACTTTGGAGACATTTTTATTTTATTACAGGCCGCGTTTCAACCTAACCACACGGGGTAGTAAAAAAATACTCACTCTGCATGTCCAGCGTGTTTTTCATAGTGGCTTAGGAAAAATTAATTTTTGGCCCATGTCGCATCCCAAACTAACCACCTCAATTTGGAGACAGTATATGTCGAGAACTAAGCAAGATATCGAAAATTTTTATTCTTTACTTTCGATTTGTTTATCATTAGATTTGACTTTGGGGAAATTAATCTTCTGAATTTCAACCGAAAACACATCACTTTTGAGATAGTATATCTCGAGAACTAAGCAAGATATCAATAAAATTTATACTTCATCTTTGATTTGTTGAGTTACATAATAATCCATCATCAAATTGCGGTGCCCTTGAGGGTTTTGTGCACACTCGCCGTTTCTCAAGGGAAATCCAATATGGTGACCTCCCCACCTCAATTTTCTCTAACCAAATCACTCCAGTGCGTGGATAAGATTCCTTGCATCGCCTCCACTCTTTTCCTTCCTCCATGGTATTTGGTCAAACAGAACAGTTGCAGAGAGTAGAGATTTATATTTGAACTTATAACAGGAAAAACTGAACGCAAACAATGAATGTTTTACTGTATTTAATTGAATGTATTTGTAACACATATCAAACAGAATGCATTTCTGCATTCGTTGACCAGCACCTACAACCTTTCATCCAGGCCCTTCCATCCTGTCAGAGACACCTCCCACTTTTTAGAGCGTCTGTCAACAGTCCCTACACCCCTACCAAAAGATTGCTTCCTGATCACTATTGATGTATCATCATTCTACACCAACATCCCTCATGGCCAGGGCCTCAGTGCCATAGAACATTATTTCAACAGTCCCCCCCCCCCCCACACACACACACCTTCCTTACCACTCATTTCCTCACTTCTTTGGCTCAATTCATCCTTACCAAAAATTTCTTTGCCTTCCAGTCTCAGTTTTAACATCAGATTCGAGGCACTGCTATGGGCACTCCGATGGCCTTCCTATGCCAACCTTTTCATGGGCAGACTAGAGGAACATTTCCTTAAAAAGGTTACCCGACAACCCACCGTGTGGTTCAGGTATACAGATGACATATTTATGATCTGGACCCACAGTGAAAACCTCCTTCTTGTACTCACTGAATAACTTCTCTTCCTTAAACTTCACCTGGTCCTACTCTCAGACTGACATCACTTTCCTGGATGTAGACATCTCCCGGTATGCATCCACCTACCACTACCTATAGCAACCCTACTACTGGTGAAACCTACCCCATAATAGGTCATGCCACTTGTACAACCACTCATCTCATTTACCAGCTCACCTGCCTCCAATGTCCAAGTTCCTACATTAGCCTGACCTCAAACTCATTATCCATCAGAATGAATGGTCACAGACAAACAGTTTACTCCCAAAACCTGGACCTGCCTGTTGCTCACCATGCCAGTACTCACAACACCTGCTACCTTAATAACTGCTTCACAGGCAGAACCATTAGAATACTTCCAGACACTACCTCCCAATCTGAACTCTGCAGGTGGGAATTGGCATATAAACACAGCCTGCAGACTAGACATCCCCCAGACCTCAATTTCCGTTAATATCTTCCATCCTCACCCCTATACACCCACAATAGATTCATATATTTTTCAAAATGTTTCAATTATATTTTTTTATTACTATTATTATTTTTTCAACTATTTTAATCTTTCACTGCTATATTATCGTTGCTCCCTCCACCACCTCCGACGGTCTATTGCATTTATGAGTGGCTGCGTCGAACGCAAGTCTTGCCCAAGACCAGCCACCTCTCTGTTAACTTGAAAAAAGGGATTTTCACCCGAAATATTGTTTTTTCTTTGTTTGTGTGTTGTTTTGTGTTGCTGCTGCCCTCCTACCTTCAACTTTGGTGAGTGTTAGGTGTATTTTCCCTTTCTTTTCCATGTAAATATTGCCTCGCGGCATTTCTTTCCTTTCATTTTTACCTGTAACACGTATTATATATAAATTTTAGTTTTCTCCATATAAACTTTAACCGTGCTAAATCTCACACTCCTCCACATGCAATATTCTTAAAAAGGGGTCCGAAGTTTCCGCTTCACGTATTAATATATACATAAAGGAAAAACTATATAAGATAAAGGCACTGAAGGTGTATGCTGCACAGTAACAATAATTAAAGTCATGAGCAAACAATGCAGGTGATGAAATGGTTAGAAAAATATACAAAATGAAAGCAGAAGATATGCCTAAAGAGGAATAAAAAAATATTTATTAAGCCATAAGTAAACGGCACAGGTGTTGGCAGGAACAAAATATACATGTAATACAAAAACTGTATATAAGATACAACCAGGTTGGAGTGATACACTGAATGTAGAATAATCACTATTTTTGGGTGAAATAATTGGGTACATACAAACATCAAATAGTGCAATAATAAGAAAAATAATTACGGTAATGACTATGCAACATAGAACCCATTTATAAGCTGTATGTAGAAATAAATGTGACTGCAGATTAAAATAAATGCAGAAATAATTTATGGGCTGAATACAGACAGGGCAATTACAGGTGAACTAATTATGGGTACAACAGAAGGTATCATGAACACAATAAAAATCAGAAGTTATACATTTCAGAGCAGCAAAAATAATTTGACCTAAATAAAATGTCGGGTTAGAAACATACATAGTAAGAATGAAATCTGTTAACATTTAAGTATTGTAGCTACATGGAGGAAATGAGGATTCAAACCCGGTGCCAAAAGATTGTAGTAACAATGAAAAATTGAAATAAAAAGGTACGATCATCAATACGGACATTATTAATACAGCATGTGAGATTGTGAATATGAAAGATTAGTGAAATTTAATTATTGAGAATTTTAAAGTGCACTTACTTGATGTAAATTATTAAGAGTAAATCCATTTGATGTAACTAAGTTTGTAGATTTTTTAAATTACTGTTATGAGTAAATTCAATGAAACAAAGTATATCGAGTATTGGTGGTAAAGCTGCAGGATGATAATGAAAACAGTAACCTTTGATGTTATACGTGTAATTCATAAAGCTGTGTCCCATATATCCCAGCAAAACGTTGCAGCCTGAAATTTTTGAATTCTAGTGTCATTCATGCATTAAATAAAATGTTTGCAAGAGTAATCATTTTACTAAGAAGTGAACGATAGCAATATGGTGGTAAGAATATAAGTAAGGTGAATGGCTGTAATATTAATCCATAATAATATTAAGGATGAACATTTTTAACACCAATATTAGCGGAGTTCCCGGTATAGTTGGGGTAGATTTACCCGTACATTATTTTTATTCCTGCAATGAGAAACATTTGTGCAAAGCTTCATAAAATTCGTGCCAAATTTTTTGGAATTAAAGCAAACCTAGATTCACCCACCCCCTACCAAGAAACAAGTGGGTTGAAGTTTATTTGCACGTACACTATTAGCATTCGTCCGAATCACGTGCATCAAGATTCATTAATTTGGTTAAGAATTGCATTACTACATAACGCTAGATTATGTTAGAAACTCACATTTGATTCAGTTGTGAAGTGAATGGATATACTTTTAGCTCGAAACGCCAGATACTTTAAACTCCGCACATTCAGCCTTTTATACAAATCAGTGGCGTAGCTAGCGTGGGTGACACCCGGGGCGGATATCGGTGGTGTCACCCCTCAAAGCTTAAATTCAAAATTAAGTAAAATATATCATTTTGTAAGTGTAAAATATGATATTAATAATACATAATTAAATAAAAATTTATTGTTATTCAAAAATAATAATTAATAACATTGTAATATTAATAAAATTTAAAAGATATACAAATAATCTAAAAGAAATTGCTTTCACAATCTCCTCTTTCTAGCTTTCACAGCTGCAAACTTGTAAATCACATTTTTCAAAATTAACAATTTGAGTTACTTCATGTTCAATAGTCAATATGGCAAGATTTTAGACACGTGTGCTCACTGGTGATCGAAGGTGGTTTTAGATTCATTTTAACTCCTCTGATCGGACCTCACTTGCCTGCTACTGTTTTGCACCGTCACCGCACCGACACGTTCTTACTGTTTGCACTCACTCGATCAAAGTTTGTCCTAAGGAGCGTCCATAAACCACGTAGCTCCATTTTAGTCTCCTGTAAACCTCCCTCCCCCCACGTAGCCCGACGTGACTTTTGTCTCTACCCCCCCCCCCTCCCCTCACGTAACACGTAGCCTTTTTGCCTGTTGATTCCAGAAAACATTCGTACTGTTTCTCTCACCAGACTATCGCAAATCACATATGGAGATAATTAAATGGCGGAAATAAATATTTACATGCTGTTGTGTGTTCTGTATCTCATTTTAACTGTGACAAATAATATGAACGGAAAGCTACGTGGCCTGGCTCGGACCCCCCCCCTCCCCCTCGTAGCCCAGCGTAGCTTACCAGCCAGCCCCTCCCCCCTAGACCGAGCAACGTAGTTTACGCACACTCCATAATGAACGGTGTTGTCGTCCGACACTCGGCCGACACCCAACCATCATTGGATTGGTTTATGTTTTGACGGTGCGGATCAGTGTCGGCCTGCTGGATGTGGAGAAGCGCATAGAGAGTTCGGAAATTTTCCTCCCCTTACGACCAAATGTTGCTTTCATGTTATTGTTTCTCTTAAAACAAATGTCTTTTTTTTCATCGATGTTCTTAAAATGTAGGAATTCTAGCCACTTCGCATTAAAAAAAAAATATTGCCAGAGTTGAATATCAATTTAAGACTTACAAAAATTGCAGCCGAGATCTGAATTTGTAACGGGGACCTCCCGCACGCCGTAACCATACGTCAGACTAATCTAGAAGTACTGAAAAATCTCATATGTTTTCAAACACATAAAAGGGGATTCGTGTTTTTGATAGCAAATCTAGATGGTATAGAAATAAAGTATGTTCATTTAATCATGTTTCCAAACTTATTTTTCATTACACATTACATTCGGACTGGTGACTCAAATGACTGCGTGCGATTTGGGTACTGAAGGTTCCCGGCTCAAATCCCTGCCTCGACTGGAATTTTTGCGGACCTAAAATTGACATTACCTCTGGTAAAGGTTTTATCTGTTAATGCGAGGATTCTAGGACGCTCCGTGGTTCGAATTTCAGGTTAATCTGTAGGTACCATTTTCTACATCTACTTTCTACATCGATTCTCTGCAATTCACAATTACTGTGGGTGGCAGAGGGTGCTGAGCACCATCCTAATTCAGTGCATTCCAATCCCGAACAGAACAAGGAAGAAGGAAACACATAAATGTATCAGTACGGCATCTTATTTGTCTAATTTTATCCCTCCTGTCATTGCGACCTAAATAGGTTGGCGGAAGAAGTATTTCGTTGCACTCGTAAATTAAAGAATTTTCACATATTCTCCAACAAATTCGAACGAAAACGACTTCGTTCTGTCCGCCAAACAATCCCAGCCCAACGCGCCGTATCAGCTCTGTGACACTTACGTAAGGACTGTAACTAGCAGTCACGAATCGAGCGGCTCTCCTCTGTACTTTCTCTAACGTGTCAATCAATTCCTTGCGATACGGAGCCCAAATTCCACAACAGTATTCCAATTCGGACGCACTAGTGTTTTGTACGCTATTCCTTTGAATGAGCATCACAACTTCTCAAAATACGACCTATAAAACGTAGTTTAGAATTAGTTTTGCCTACGACGGAGTTATGAGCAAGTCCCATTTCATGTTGCTTTGTACTGTTGCGCCTAGATACTTCAGGGAGTCCTAACCGTGTCAACAAACAGAATTGTTAACTTTTTACTCGTGAGCAAACGGCAGTGCTGCTACGGAGTTTTATAAAAAGTTAGCATTTTCAGATTTTGTTAAAATATCTACGGATTTTTGCAACGTTTTACTATTTGTTGATTTTTCCTTATATTCGTGTTTTGTTAGACTTTGAGCGTATAGTGTTAATGCATTACAGAATTTACAATAATTGTGAATCGTTTCCTTGCAACCGCTCGCGTGGAAATGAAATAAAGCTCATTTTTTGTTTGATTATAGATTTCATAGATCTTAAAAGACCATAATACAGAACTATCGGCGCACTCTTTAAGCACGGTGACACGCTCCCTTGGCACGGCGTTTTAACATTTCCTGTTATAGAACTAATCTATATATATATAAAATAGACGTGTTTTTTCCTATATTTCACTTTTCAGCCACCACTACCTAGCACAGATCACTGATGTTTGTGGGTGGAAGTAGCATGGAGTTTCCTGTCGTGCACAACGTTGGCCGAATGCCGATAGCTGTGGGGATGTGGGAGATATAATGATTAAAGTTGGTCAGTGCAGGGCGTTTTCATATTTCGACCAAAAATTCGTATCTCCGTATACTTCTCTTTCCTGCCACAACTACATAACATAGACTTTGGTGTTTGTGTGTGGTAGTAGAATCGTCTTTCCTGTCGTGCACTATGGTTGTTAGATGTCGGTAGCTATGGGGGTGTGGGAGATATGGGGGTTGAAAGTGGTCGACCTGTGGCAATTTCATACTTCTGCCAAAGACAAAAGTGTCATGGTGTATCACTTTTCAGCGAAAACTATAGATCACAGATAACTGGCGTTTGTGTGTAGTAGTAGCACAGAGTCACCTTTCGATCACAACAGCGGCCGAATTTCAGAAACTGTGGTACTGTGGTAGATATGGTGGTTGTAAGTGGCCGACCAAGGATATTTTCGTATTTCGACTGTCTCCGCATATGTCACTTTTCTGCCACAACTACATAGCATAGAGCATTGGTGTTTGTGTTTGGTAGTAGAATCGTATCTCATGTAGTGCACTATGGTTGTTAGATGTCGGTAGCTATGGGGTGTGGGAGAAATGGGGGTTGAAAGTGGTCGACCTGTGGCAATTTCATACTTCTGCCAAAGACAAAAGTGTCATGGTGTATCACTTTTCAGCGAAAACTATAGATCACAGATAACTGGCGTTTGTGTGTAGTAGTAGCACAGAGTCACCTTTCGATCACAACAGCGGCCGAATTTCAGAAACTGTGGTACTGTGGTAGATATGGTGGTTGTAAGTGGCCGACCAAGGATATTTTCGTATTTCGACTGTCTCCGCATATGTCACTTTTCTGCCACAACTACATAGCATAGAGCATTGGTGTTTGTGTTTGGTAGTAGAATCGTATCTCATGTAGTGCACTATGGTTGTTAGATGTCGGTAGCTATGGGGGTGTGGGAGAAATGGGGGTTGAAAGTGGTCGACCTGTGGCAATTTCATACTTCTGCCAAAGACAAAAGTGTCATGGTGTATCACTTTTCAGCGAAAACTATAGATCACAGATAACTGGCGTTTGTGTGTAG
Organism: Vandiemenella viatica; assembly: GCA_031002005.1. Classification (NCBI taxonomy): domain Eukaryota; kingdom Metazoa; phylum Arthropoda; class Insecta; order Orthoptera; family Morabidae; genus Vandiemenella; species Vandiemenella viatica. The sequence continues at coordinate 290,518,941 of JARYHS010008074.1, forward strand.
TAGTAGCACAGAGTCACCTTTCGATCACAACAGCGGCCGAATTTCAGAAACTGTGGTACTGTGGTAGATATGGTGGTTGTAAGTGGCCGACCAAGGATATTTTCGTATTTCGACTGTCTCCGCATATGTCACTTTTCTGCCACAACTACATAGCATAGAGCATTGGTGTTTGTGTTTGGTAGTAGAATCGTATCTCATGTAGTGCACTATGGTTGTTAGATGTCGGTAGCTATGGGGGTGTGGGAGAAATGGGGGTTGAAAGTGGTCGACCTGTGGCAATTTCATACTTCTGCCAAAGACAAAAGTGTCATGGTGTATCACTTTTCAGCGAAAACTATAGATCACAGATAACTGGCGTTTGTGTGTAGTAGTAGCACAGAGTCACCTTTCGATCACAACAGCGGCCGAATTTCAGAAACTGTGGTACTGTGGTAGATATGGTGGTTGTAA